>OU343060.1:21094123-22294123 GCA_910593695.2 Ocypus olens | reverse complement strand
GAATGTTCCCAACTTAGTTCGTAAACCGCCCTTACTCATGAATAGGTCTATATATACCTACTTCTAAAACTGACAGATATTTTTTTAAATTATTTGTTTGACATCGTCACTTTTTTTTGGTACAGCGGCTCGGGGATTTCCGTAGGGAGGGCAGACAAAGATGTTGCTCGTGCCGCACAACTTACTCCTATAGAGGAAGCAAATATTTCGTTGCTGTTTCGGTCAAATTTTCTCCCGTTGCCCCACCGCCGAACATCCACGAGCCGCCACTGGCTAGGTAGATAATATGAAAATACGCTATCGTATTAAATCACTTACGCATGGTATGAATATAAAAGCAGGTAAAAGAAGATTTTAAATCTGATCTTGTCACTTACACATGATCCATTTGAATTGCTTATACAATATATAAATATTAATGGAGGCACGTGGCCAATTAAAATACGTTTAATCTGTTACGCAATTCATTACATTCCAAATGCAACAATTTACAACTTGTTTGTATTTCTATTAATCAGAATGATTAATAATTGCGGTAATAATTTTTTTCTCTCAATGCAAGTGATTAGTTTTGCGAATTGGCGAACATAATTATAAAGCAGATGGTTCCTGGCAAGTTGAAGAAACTTACACTTTTTGCGCGAAATAACGGTTGTCAAAAATCTGCTTTTCTTTCGCTATTATTGTTAGATTCAACGCACGCAATTCTTAATTATGTCGTAATTACAGAAATGTGTTTTGCAGAATGTTTATAGTAATTAGTGGTATTTAAAGAATTACTAAAATCCCTCGTGCTATACAGGGTATTTTTTTATCGCGGGCCATAGGATTTTACATGCTAAAAATTATATCTTGTGTTAATGTATATTTTATTATAAACTTTTGAAGGAAATTTTAGTTAGTAATAAATCAATTATTTTTCTACATGATGCGCTTAGTCAGAATAATTAAAACATGTTTTATATTAAAAAATGAAATTATTTAAAATAAATAACTGAGCAAAAATAATCAAAGTACCTTGAATTTCTGAAGTGTCAGATTGATTAGTGAATTAATTTCATTTTTTAATGGAATAAAACATGTTTAAGTTAATCTAATTAATCGCATCATGTGGAAAAGTAATTGATTTATTACTAACTAAAATTTGCTTTAAAATTATATGTTAAAATATACATTAACACAAGGTATAATTTTTAGCATGTAAAATCCTATGGCCCACGATAAAAAAAAACATACTGTATATATTTTTAGAGAATTTGAAAACTGATAGAGAGAGAGTTACGGAATTGCTATTCATACTCAATAGTTAAATAAATAAACATAAAAATAAAGACATATTTTTGTACGTTAAATAATCATGTTAAATTTCGTTTTTATTTAATTTCTGTTGCATAGTCGATATACAGGCTGTCTACGCTAAAAGTTTACGGCGTTGCCTTTGTAATAAAAATTTGAAAAAAAACTCATCACACGGTTGAATCAGTTCTCCTCCTATGTAAAATATTTTCAACTTTCTATCACATCCGTTTCCACCGGAAATAGCTCCAAATTTGTTATTTTAAATGGAACACCCTATATATTATTATATTTTTGGATTACAACATATTTTGTAGGAACATTTGTACACTTACCTTTTTTAGTTTTCAATAAAATTAATGATTTCCAAAATTTTGACCTCAAAAAGGCAACTTGAAATCTGCCTGTAACTCCTAAGAAAAAGATAGAAATATTATTTATGTCTCTAATTATACCTGGAGAATGCCTCTGTGACTAAAATAATTGGAAACTGTCAATTTTAACAAGTGTTCTTAAAATGTCAATATCTAAGGGCCCTCTTAAATATCTCGTAATTCAATGTTTTAAATGGAATGAGCCATTTTTTATTACATTAAATAATTGGAAGGAAAATTTACTACAAAATACTCCTAAAATAAGTAGTTTTAGAATTAATTCGTCGCATTTCTGCACAGTATAATTGCTCATGCCATGTTTTTCAAAATTTGATGTACTGTAGGATTTATCAACGCCTAAATCCTTTTGCGCATAGTGTATAGATGAGCTTGAAAATAGGCCAACACCATTGTTTCCTAATTTTCTATAACTGGTTTTTGTTGATGTCTGTATGCATTCATTTGTCCAAATTGAACAAAATTTGATTCCAATATTCTAACGGGTCTATTTTATAAACGATCGTTACAATACGATTCGTTAGCTAACTATAATCGTTCGGAACGTCAGTTGCAATGTTGCGAACGATTTAGGTTAAAATGTTATTTTGTAACCAACATCGTTAGGCGTTGGCCTTGAATGCTTATTCGTAACGATGAACTTGTGATTTTAGAACGAATAGTACACTTGTAGCTCACTTCATTTCTAATTTCGTCAGCGTCGTTACAGTTGACGTTTATATTTAAAATCTAAACATTGTGCTTATTTTTGCGGATACTTTCAGAAATCAATTAGTTTAATTAAGTGATGAAGTGTTAATAATGACTGAAAGTGAAAGTCGAAGTAGTGTCGTGAAAAATCTTGCTCCAGAGATCACTGCACAGCAGTATCAAATATATCTAGAAGAGTTACAATGGAATGAAGCCCTTCGAAGGAATAAATAGTCCTAAAACCCGGATATTTTGGATGAATCATGGAGGTCATTAGCCCTACAATTACATGCAGCAGGAGGACCAATAAAAAAGTTGAGCAATGGATTATAGAAGTATTTCTTAGATTTGTCTATGCATGTTTCTAAAGCTTTCTTCGAGAATAAAGAAGGACTTGTGTCTCATAAATACGAGTTCATGTGCTGACTTCTTCCTCGGAAAATACATTTTCTAGATTTGTAAATAATTTTCAGTAATATAGGAATAACAATTTTGCATTGTAATTACAATGTACAATGATATTATGTAGTTAAATAAAAATTAACTTATCTTCGTTCCAATATATAATTCCTATCCACCACAAATTACATGAGAAAATTAAATATAAATATATAATTATACACAGTATCAGGTCAAAATATCCGTTAACGATTGACAGCGGAGCTGTCGTTCCCGAACGATTACAACGGAACGATTTCATCGTTTCGTAACGATTATGAAAAGTTACAAAATTGAGTTTCATTGAAAAATCGTTATCGGAACGATAATCGAATTACAACGACATCGTTACGAGTTATAAAATAGACCTGTAAATCTAGGTTTTATTCATGGGCGGCAAATGTAGATAAATTTTATTGAATACTGTACATGTTCGAGCAACAATTCTATCGCAGTTACCATGTATAAATAATAAATTGATAATTTGTTGATTTGTTGAGTTCTGTAACACTTTATTCTAAATGTTTTTATTATTTGACATTTTTCATTACATTAGTGACAAAACAAAAGCATACTACTTGCCTAATAAAATGCACTTGTGACTTTTGTGCAATTATACCCTTCAGAAATTCGACGAAAAACGAATCTTCGAAATAATTCTAAAACTACTTGCTTTTGGAGTATGATTGTATAATACTCTTTTGTAGTAAATTTTCCTTACAATCGTTTCATGTAATAAAAAATGGGTTATTCCATTACAAAAAAAATAGTTGCAAGATATTTAAGCGCGCACTTTGATATAGGCATTTTTAGAACACTTATTGTCAAAATTGAAAGTTTCCAATTATATTACTTATAGAGGCATCTTCTAGGTATAATTAGAGATATAGATCATATATCTTATTCTTAAGAGAAGTTATAGGCAGATTTCAAGTTTCCTTTTTGAGGTCAAAATTTTAGAAATAATTAATTTTCTTGAAAACTAAAAGAGAAGAGTACAAGCGTTCCTACAAAATATGTTGCAACTTAAACGAGGAAACCAAAAAGATAATAATATATAGGGTGTTCCATTTAAAATAACAAATTTGGTGCTACTTCCGGTGGAACCGGAAGTGATAGAACGTTTAAAATATTTCACATGAGGAGAACTGATTCAACAGGTATTTTTTTTCAAGTTTTTAATACAACGGCAACTTCTTAAACTTTTAACGAACGGTTTAACGTAGACACCCAGTATACATATCACAGAATTTTTTCCATAAAGCAAGCCCTGTTATGGTGACATAATCCATCCGGTACCACTGCTGGCAATCAATGTCCGAAGTTAGGCTATGGTTTAATCTCAATTTAATATACAAATAATAATACTGTCACAAGCTACAGCCGTTTTTTACATATTTTAAAGATCTTTAATTTGGGCCAACCCAAAAACAAAATTCCAAAACACTAGACGCATGACACTCTTTACAAAAATAATGCATTTCAAATTTTAGCTCAAATGTAAAATTAAAACATAATGTGTGATATATCATCGTAAACAGAAAAAAATCTTGCATTAGAAAATGTAAAAATCCAATATGGCGTCCATAAGAAAAACAAAAGTTGTCTATTATTTCTCCGCCATCTTGAAAGCTACAATAAACTAATAACATATTTAGATCCTCCACTAAAAAGTGCTCTAATAATGTCTTAGTGCAAAATGCGTAATAGTAATAGTTTTCGAATAAAAAATTAAAAATGAAAATTGATTTTTTTTTATTTTTTCGCGATTTTTTTAAAACAAAAAGGTAACTCAAATTTCTCAACAAATTATTAATCAACGTTATAATACACAACTTTGTCCTAATTTAACCAACCTCGTATCTCTTAAGATAACTGAAATCCGCATGGTGCGGCTCGAAAAACGGGCACCCTGTATACTATTTAATTTCAAAACTCGGATAGATAAATCAGACAGATCAGCCATTTATAAATTCACATTAGCAAAGATTGTAAAGGAGTGTACATAGGGCAATCTGGTCGCAATTTCAAAGTCAGATTAAAAGAACATTTTAGGGGGAACGCCACCTTGACCTTTTCAAAAAATCGTTTTTTTGTTTTTTGGCTTAAAATATTCCTTGGGATGTATACTTTAATGTAGCATTCATCCCAAGTCCTCCAGAAACATATAAACCGGTTAACGAGACGATTTTCTGAAAAACGTCCCGGCGCGCTAAGCGAGCAGGTGCTCCTGGCAGAAGGCGAAAGCGATGGGCGTACAGGGATATCGACACAAGCCAGTGATGAAGAAGGAGATCTTCGACGCTCTCCGGTCCTGTCGGCACAACTGAGCCGGGATGACTTCCTGGAACGGTGCCTAGACGGGTTTACGCAAAATGGGAACGAAAGTTTCAACGCGACGCTCTGGCAGATAGCTCCAAAAGTTGTCCATTCTGGGAAGTCAGTGGTAGACATCGCGGCCGGTATTGCAATTACAATGATGAACTTCACGACATTATGTAAATAATGCAGGTACCGCAGCTTTAGCTCGGTCCGACGTGCTACAATTTTTGTGTCAACGACGACGAGTGAAGTTGACAAGTTCCAAATTGATAAATACAACATTTTTCTGGTCCGCCATCTTGAATTCGACTAATCTTATAATAAATTCACGGTCGTCGACCGCGAAAACCCTTATATCCAAATTTTGGTTAAAATTGGTTGATACAAATTTCTTTTGGTGCGCCATATTGGATCCGCTATCTTGAACTTTGCAAATTTGACCTCAGATTCGTGTTCACCGATGCCGAAAACATATAATACCTAATAGTCGTCATGCAAACTGAACAAACGAGTAAGTTATTTCAAGTTAAACTTTCACAAAACTTTAAGCGCGTTTATCTCGAAACAGTATTTTTCAAAACTTCGGGGGAAAATTCTCGGAAAGTTTACATCCGATTTTGATGCGGTTATGCCGACTTTATTAAGAATTGAATTGTCTAACCATATACGAGCCGGATTTTCGATATTTTGCAAATTCGATTTTTGGTGCATGTTTTTGTCACGAATTTTTGGGGTTGACAATGAGTTTTTTGTTCGGAAGGCCACCATTTTCGTAAAAATCAACTTTTTCAAAAAAGCTCCCGTGTATCGCTGCGAAATATTATGTAGAATAATATTCCGAACCGATTTTTATTACAGAATGACTTGGGAGACCAGGTATCTCCCCGCAGTGGGGCGATCTCGCGCAAGAGGACGTCTGCGCCACTTGGTGCAGCGGCTGCAAGATGGCCGCGATCAGCGCGAAAAAAACATAGTTTGGAAGCCGGTTTATCACTAAATAAAACCATCAAAAACGACTTGTTTTCATGCCGAAAATAAAATACGAAAATTACCTATTTTTCATCGCTCAAGGTGGTGTTCTCCCTTAAGATCCTTCCGATTACATCAAAATAACTCAACATTTGCGAACCACCTTATTGAGAACCGACATACTTTTGATGAAGATGTACTAATAATCCATTTCCCTCTGGGATTCGAGTTGCACTCCTAAAATGGGCAATGAAGAAGTACGCATCGTGTTCTGGTGTAAACATTTTGTGATAGTCTAGAAATTTTGAGTAAGGGTTTTCCAGACATCCGATATAAAGGTCTGGTATTTTTATAATAGCGAGAAAGTGTATTAATGGTTACAATTTAAGAAAGACATGTCCCGCAATTTAAATCGATACTCCATCCATATTAATGATCATCAAACTTGCTATAAACGTCACGTTCGATACTTTTAAATTGCAAATTTTGAAGAAAGGCAATTTCTTCGGCCGAAATTTGTATTCCAAGCTTTAGTAGGTAATTTGTCGCCAGTTAAGGCTGACATTCCACTACACTAGTTAAGTAACAAACAGATGAAACACAGTGCAGTGCTGTGTTGTGTTAAATTTTGAATTAGAAATTCAAATATTTAGGAAAATTGTGGGTAAGCTAACAGTCTTAAAATGCAATTTTTGTCATATAATCCAATTCCAACTGGTTATCAACCATTAGAGGCAAATATTTTTCCAATTTGTTACCAACCTCGTTGCTCTTTTGTCAGGTGAAATATGTGTAGATCAGATTTTCCCAATCCATAGTATGCGTACTGGTATGCCAAGCTACCGGTACGAGATACGTAAATGAAAACATAATAAAAACAATATATTTGGGAGAGATAAGCGACTAAGAAAACGTAATAACTTAAGAATTTAAAAAAAAATCCAAAAATTTCACCTTTTCGTACTTACTGGTACGCCACTATATTGTAGGGCTCGACGTTTACTCCGTTTTTCGTTTAAACGTTTACCATTTATTTGTAACGAATAAAACAGGTTTAGCTCAATAAACGTTTACAACACCTTTAGCATAATAAACGTTTACAACACGTTTAGCTTAATAACCCGTAAACTAGAAACGATTTCTCATATTTTTATTTTCCATTTGGGGGTCCAAAAGTCATATCTCGGCGTTTCGTAAGATTCCCAACATTTTTACACATTCGATTCAAACAGGAACCACCTGGTCTATAGTGGGTATTCATTTTTTTTCCGATACCGGAAATATTGTAAAACACGGCGAACGAATTTCGAAACAGATATTTGCAGGGTGGGTTATACGTTTCTATATTAAACGATTTTCGTCTACACGTTTAAACGAAGAAAACATGTTTAAACGCAAAAATCCGTTTAAACGTATACACGTGTAAACGTGAATATCCGCTTAAACGCGAATATCCGTTTAAACGTTTAAAAACCGCTTGCTAACTAAGAACACGTTTATCCGTGTACACGTGTATCCGTGTACACGTGTATCCGTATATTAACGAGCCCTATTATATTGTCTACTACATACTGATACGATATCCCAAAAAGATTTGGTATCTTTATTTTTATAAATTCCCTGTGGCTAATGCTTTTGTACAACTGAAGGAATTAAATTTTGCTTGAAGATGCGGTTTTGATCCTTTAATAGTAAGAATTTAAGACAGCTCAAACGTGTTTTAGAATATTTATTGTTATGGTGGATCACTTTATCCTAACTTCTGATTTTGTATAGAATGTTTTTGTAACTGACAAGGAAACTATCCCAAGTGTTTCTCTGCGGTTTTAATGAAATTTGGTGGATTTGTAGAGGGGCCAAAAAATTACATATGTATTATATTGGTTCGGCTAAAAAACATGTTTAGGAGATGAACTCGCCATATTTTTGTTTTTTGGTTATAACTTGTGAACAAATCTTGATCGCGTAATTTCGTAAATGTACAAAATTTCAGTGCCTGGTGTAAAAAATGTGTGTATTGACTACTTCGGGATTGTAAAATAGTATATTGTACAACGAGCATATAATGATGGCTATTAATCACGAGAACGATGTTTGCGGAACGAGCCGTAGGCGAGTGGAGCAAATCGTTTGAGGTGAGGCGACAAAACACAAGCTTCTATAAAATTTCGGTGAATTATTATGAATTACATACAATACAATGCGTCATTATGAATATTATTACAAAAATAATCTTTAAAAGGATCACGTATTTGTGTAGCTAGGTTAGATGATGTGTTGTTTCTTAGATTTAACTGTGCATTACTTTCTCCGTTTATTTGGTCGACAACATGAACATAATCTAAATCATCACTTCCATCAATATTTCTTATTCAATTGTGAAGTATACAAGCGCATTTGATAACATTTACAGCAGTTTCATTTTTAAGGAAAATGCTTGTATCGAAAATTCTGAATTTTTGAAATAATATGCCGAATGCGCATTCAATACATTTTCGAGCTTGTGATAGACGGTCATTGTAAATTTGCTTCTCATTATGTAAAATTCCATTTCTTGTAGGCGGACAGGGCCTCATTAGATATTTTTTTAGAGGATAACATTGGGCAAAATAACACTGGAATTAAGAAAAGTTTGTTCGGGAGGTACATTTAATTGATTAGACTCCAGCAAATGGTATAGTGTTGAAGACTGAAATACTTCCCCATCACTTTCAGATCCTCGAGAGCGTACTTCGATGACTATAAACTTCTTTCTTGCTTCCGCAACTGCTTGCAAACCTATAGAATAATATTTCACATAGTTAAAATATGTTGTTCATGTATTAGGCGGACATCTTATTCGACAATGCTTTCCGTCAATTGCTCCGAAACAATTTGGAAAGTTACATAGCCTTTTGAATTCTTCGATAATTTGCTCCAGCCTTTGTTGGGTAGGAAATGGCATGTGGTCCTCTACCAGCTCTTTCCAAATAATTGGACATGTTTCCTTAACTATTTCTGAGACTGTTGAATATCCTACTCTAAATTCGTGTGCCGAGTGTTTATAACTGGTCCCCGTCGTCAAGAACCTACAAAGAAACTAGAGCCCATTTTATTTGTCGATTTTTATAACGTTTATATGTATAATTAATTTTAGAGGAAACCGTGGCAGCTCGATGGAAAAATAAAAAGGACAAATATCGCCGTGAACTAAAAAAATATCCAGTTTCATTCAGGAGATTCTGCAAATAATTATAAGTCAACTTGGCCATATTTTGAGATTAAATCTTTTCTGAAAGATCTGCTTGCTCCAGCAGTTAAGTCTGAAAATTTAACAACCCCTGAACTGCCTCAAGATGATGCCAGTAATTCTAATATGGATGAAGGGAGTTATGACAGAACCGATATACAATCAATTCTAGAACCAATAGATTCCATAACAGTCCCGCCATTTGAATCGCCACAAATTTCACAGCAACCAAGTTTATCGATATCCGCATCAACCACAACTTCTCAGCAAGGAAAGGCAGGAAGAAAACGATCATGCGATATAAGAGAAGATAAGTTTCTAGATATAGAAAACAAAAAGTTGAAACTATTAGCACAGAACTTGGCAAACGACGCGGATAAGCCAGAAAGTGATGAATTGCATGTTTTCAAAAGTTTGATACCCTACATGGAGAAATTGAATCCCTGCCAGAAATTAATGCTTAAAAATAAAATTCAACAATTCATTTTAGATGAACTGATGTCCATAGACAACTCTAGAGACGTACATGTTTGCGAATCTACTATACCTCATTTAATAACCTGGCGGACTAAATCAAATTATAGCCGCCAAAATACGTTCTTGTGATTGGCCAATCGGGCGCCGTTTTTACACAGGCCCAAATTGCTTAAAACAGTAATGGCCGTTGTTATAATCCAAAATGTACTGATCATGGTAACTAAGCACGAATAATTTTCTATCTTGATATTCATTACTTCGGATCTCGTCGTGTACCGAGTACTCTAGCAACGAATAGATACTCTACGTCACTATTGCACATTATCATCTTGTGTCGGTATGATAGCAGGTGAAATAAAAGTGGACAGTCCTGGATCAGGACAAATGTCTTTGGAAACATCTGGCATGACTCCATCCTTGTCACCAACATCTTTATTGTTCTTAAATATGATTTAACATCGACGCTCATCGACATCGAGCTCTGATAGGAGAAGTAAAAGTTTGTGCCAAAACGATGAATACCTATTGCGTTAAGGGGGTAAGTGCGTCGCGCAGAGTTAAACCAGAATGGTCTAATAGAAAATGATAATCGCCACAATATTGGGCCTGAAATTTGGGCCTTGAAGTACGTAAATTTGTTTGTACACGCCTCCAGAGTTGATATAAAATGTTTAATACAGGTGGCGTTCATTACAACGGCGAAAATGAAGTAAATTCGTGTTTGGAGAGGTGCAGCTCTTACGTTTTTGCGACTTTATTTGATAACTAATGACAATTTTATTACGTACATATTGTTTTCAAAGGTATAAACTATTTTTCTGTAGCATTACATTTTTAGTTTTTTTGCAGAGAACAGCTCCAGATATCCATCCAATATTGGTAATTTTCAGGATAAATTATACAGTTTGTCTGATGATAAAAAAAATCAAATTCTATAGACGAATAGTTACTTACTTACCCCATTAAAACCATGAGCTGCAGTTGCAGTGGTTCCTATTTTCCCAAAAACAACCTTGAATGTCGCATACTGTAAACATCAAAGCAATGGGACTTCTCCATCGTTGTCACCATTATCTTTATTGCTGTTAAATGTGTTTTTTTTGCTCGTCATCATCGAGCTCTTCTTCTGGTAGCTGCTGATCTATAACTTCTGATGACAGAAGTAGATGTTTGTGTCAGAGGACTGAAAATAACTGTTGCTTTAAAACCTTAAGCTGCAGTTGCAATGCCTCCAGCTTTCTCAAAAGCAACCTTGAATGTCGCATACTGTAAACGTCAAAGTGATGGCACTTCTTTATTACGATCACCATTATGTTTATTGTTGTTAAATATGATTTTTTGTTCTTCATCTGCTTTTGGTAGCTCCTGGTCTGTTATTTCTGATGGGAGAAATCAAAGGGATGAACCTTGAGCTGCAGTTGCAATAGTTACTACGTTCTCAAAATCAAGCTTAATTAGTACACACTGTAAACATAAAAGCGAAAAGCAATGGCACATTTCCATATTTATCACCAGCATCTTTATTGTTGTTAAATATGATTTTTCGCTCGTCGTCGTCGAGTTCTTCTTCTCTAACTTCTGTTAACAGAAGATGTTTGGTCAAAGGGGTGACTACCTATAGCTTTAACGCCTTGAGCTGTAGTTGCAATGGTTCCTACTTTCTCAATTGCAACCTTGACTGTCGCTCACTGTAAACGTCAAAATGGTGACATCTCTATCTGTCACCAACATCTTTACTGTTGGTAAATATGATTTTTCGCACATTTTCGTTAAGCTTTTCTTTTGGTAGCTCCTGGTCTGTACATTCTGATGGCAGATGTAGATGTTTAGATGAAACAAATAAATACCTGTTGAATTAAAACGTTAAACTTAGAATTAGATTAATCCCATGAATCAACAGCGGCATCATAATAACCTTTGGGTGGACCGAAAAACCAACGATCAAGCTGTTGAGTTTTGTTACTACTGTGTGGTGGTAAGGTTAGCAGATGGATGTGGTAAGATTTTGCAATGGGGGTCGCGGTGGCCTAGTGAGTAGGCGACCTCGTGGTCGTGGGTTCAAATCCCAACCGGGCGGTCACTTTTTCGGAACGAAGAAGTGGCCGTTCGGGTCCATGGATGTTTAGTGTATGTCCCATTCATTATTAAAAATGAAAAATTTTAACTACATATATTTTGTTAGTGGCCGAATAGCTAGTTGCTTACGCCAATTCCCAAATCATCCGCACTTCCTTAACCCGAATTCCCGTCAACCTTCCCTTAAAAAAAAAAAGTTTTTGCAAAACTAACACCCTATAGGCTTGTATGAGAAACATGGCTATCTAGTATGAGTAAAATTCTTCACTTGGCATCGCGTACGTTTCTAAATGTTGCAACCGCTTGATGAACGTGTGGATATCTGTCACAGCTATGTCACACTCAGTTGAGTCACATTGAAGCAGTTTGCAATTTTCTCTTTTTCTTTCATAGATAAAGTAAGGAAAAACATAGTTCCCTAGTGCGTTAATTGCACAAACAGCAGTTACTGTGTGGCCCAGCTCTGATTTTACTGCCTGGGCAACTTCTCCTTGGGGGCTGCAGGTTTGTTTGGGACAGCAGTTTGTATCCCATTTTCATCCATATTAATAAATTTCGTAAGGAATAAGCTTGTACTTTTTCAGGGCAGATCCCAAATGACTAAAATATTGCAAAAGTTGAACCCTATTTAAACTCATTATTCTAGCAACGCTGGTTTCTGTCGCAGAGACTGTATGTTTCTCTTCATAAATTCACGCGTGAAACTTCTCCCAACGAGTTGGGATTCGACAGGAAATTATTGGGCTTTAAAGAGGAGAAATTTGTAAAGATTTCAGAGTAAGACGCGCTTATTGAGGGAAATGCAATTGGCAACAATTCGTATGCTGGATGGGAGTGCAATAATTTGCCTCAATTGCCATCTTTGGAATAAAGCCTCCTTATTATGTTTGTAAATAAAGTGAGGCAAATGACTGATAATTGAGGCAAATGACTGATAATTCAATGATTCATTTGGTACTAACCTGCTTCATTTAATGTTGAAGTGAAACATCATAAAAATTAAATTAAAAGGGTCAAAATCGACCTGCTGCCTGGTGGCTAGATCTAAAATCTGTTCAAAAAGTTAGTGGGGGCTTCGCAACCCTACATGCATTTGATTATTGATTTCATTTTACAAAAGATATATTGCTGAAACGTGAATTTAGTTTGAATAGGACAGAAAGACCTTGTTCTATAGCCCAGTTGTTCAGTAATTACTAAATAATAAACCTGTATAAATATAAGAACTTTAATGTATGTATACTTACTGAATAAATATATTCTTTCTCTCTCTCTAGTTTGAATATATGGACTCATTGATATAGAAAATTCTTAATAATTAATTACTTCATACGGGATATTACTTAACACTTGATAAGTTTTTTTTTTCTTAATAGATATTGCTAATTCCAAATAAATTATAGAGCAATGAAAAGGTGTCACACGATGTTCCAATTATTAGTTTAATTTGTGTGTTGCATATATTGTGTTTAAATATTTGTTTCTATTGTACTCTTTACGCTCAAACAATTTCTTGCAAAATATCACACATTGTATCGGTAATTATAAAATTAACAAATAAGGGAAACCGAAGAGGAATTCGAATGACCACCATATTCCCACCTTCCACATTTTAGCTTATAAGGAAACCACACAGGACTGATTTTTTATTATCAGTCCAGTTTGTGCTTGTGACAAGATTGTAAGTGATATTGATTTTTTTTATTCTTATTTATTAATTAATTATTTATATACTAATTATTGCTACTGAAAAAGTGTACATATTTAACATGTAATACAAATCAAAATAAGTCGATTTAACCCAATTTGGCATAAGTCAAAAATGCTTCCTTATACTGGGTTCCCCATAATAGGCTACCCATTTTAATATTTAAAGTTTTTTTTTCAGTTAACAAAACAAACTTTTTATTATACTAAATTGCAGCTAACTCTTTGGGATTTATGATAACATAAATATTTGGCTAATTTAATTCTAACTTTTAAAAATCACGTCTTCTAAATGACCTCCACCAACTTCAACACATTTTTCAATATTAGATAGCGTAGCAAACCTTTGTCTATTCCTTCAACTTCTTCACGAATTTTGACTGTGAGTTCCTCGATTGTACCTGGACGACTCGCAAACACTTTGGCTTTTAAATATCCCCACAGGAAAAAATCGTGTGCGTTAAGTCGGGGGACCTCGAGAAATGAGTCGGCCATTAAACGTTTCTCGCAGAACCCGCATTGAGTTTCTGGCGGTATGAGCTGTTGTCCCATCTTGTTGGAATAGTAAGGCATTGTTTAAGAATCCTCGTCTATTTAATTCTGGAATGAGGAAAGTCTCTAGCATGTTTACGTAGCGCTCGGGTTTTACTGTTACAGCGCGGTTATTTTCATCCTCAAAAAAATATGGACCAATAATAACAAAAGATCCTACTCCACACCACACAACAACTTTTGGATTATGGAGGTTCTGTGTAAAGATTTCAGGAGGATTTTCATTTGACCAGTATCTAAAATTTTGTTTATTAACCATGCCGTTCAAATAAAAATTTGCTTCGTCGCTCATTAAAGACTGTGAATTGCTCCTTGATGTAAATTCAAAATTTTTTGACAAAATGCTAACCTTGCTTCTTTATCTTGATTTATAAGTTGCTGTGCCATTTGGTATTTATAGGGATGAAATTTTAAATCTCTTTGAAGAATTCGATCTAAGCTTCCCTTTGATATTCCTAGGATAAGGGTTTGTCGATTAGCAGACCTTTTAGGACTTCTCGTAAACGCAATTCTAACTCGTTCAATATTTTCTGGTGTACGAACTGTTCTTCGACGTCCAGGCTTCTTCAAATTTTGTACAGAACCATTTTTACGCCAATGACGAACCCATAACTTAACAGTTTTACGATTTAGCGCGTGACCTCGATTGTTGTTATTAAACTGATGCCGGAATGCACGCCTAACTTCTTCTATCGAATTGCTTCTTATGTAAGTTTCTACACAAAACACACGTTGTTGGACTGAGTAATCCATGAAAGTTAAATAATTATGATGAAAACTAACAAACTTCTCGTAGAAAAATAACGTTTCACGAAATTATTAATATAAAACTTATTTGTGACAGGTGCCTACTTGATCAATAATTAACTTAAATCCCAAAGACTACAGAACATAATCCCACAGAGATAAACTTAGTTATCTCGTAGGGAATTAATTAATAAAATAAAATGGGTAGTCTATTATGGGGAACCCTGTATAATGCGTTTCTTCATAATAATAACGTGTATAGGTTTACAAAATATACAAACAAACACAAAATATTTTTTTACGGAAACATTTTAAGTTGCCTATTGCTAAGTTGGGTTAAATCGATTTATTTTTCTACTAAGAAAGATGTGTGTATACGAAACGATTTGAATGGAGGGTAATTTGGTAATGTCTTGTTATATTTCATGTATAAACAAAGAACATAAGTGGATAATTACCAAATTAAACTTTATTGCAATTTTATTTCATCAAGTATGTAACATAGAAAGTGTCCTTTTTTAAACAATTTTATGTTGTTTATATTATGCAAAATTATTATTACCTAAATTAGAACAAGAAAACACAATAACAAAATTAATTTTAAAGATGAATTCATAGCAATAAAACTATCATTTTCTTTTTTTTTAAATCAGTTCGGTCACTTTCCTGTCAAAAGTTAAGTATAAACTAGAATCAGAAAATACGCTGACTGTTCCTGCAACAATACCACTTCTATAAGTTTGCGTTGCATTCCTTTTACCATCCATAGGTTTATTGCCAATTTATATATACATTACATAATGATTTATTACACTTGTAACCCATAGGAGTGTAATTGGTTAATTCATAAGTGAAATATACAATTCTAGCCACGTAGGTTTGTCCATCAATATTTTTTTAGTTGCGGAGAACGCTTCCACACACCTCTATTGATCCAATTCCATAGTAGATAATGCATTTGTAAAGAGTCATTTAAGCTAATTAAGGAGGTCATATTTTTAATATTCCATAAATTGACTGTTCAAATTTAAGAAAAAATAGATCAGGTAATCTACGAGTTGTACCCAAAATAAAAAGTTCAATAACTTACCGTTTCTGACAAGTATTTTATAAATAATGCATTTATATATTATTATAGTTTGAACTAATAAAGAAGATTATATTATTTTAATATCCTTTAAATGAGATGTTCAATTTCAAAAATCCAAATTTATACGAATAGTACTTGAGTTGCGTGTTCTAGTACTAAAACTTTTTATTTCTTTGGATATTTGGTAGATAAAAGGTTTATATAGAATAATTTCAAATAATAAAGGACGACATATTTTTTTATTATTCAATAAATAGACCATAGGTAGGAAACGTGCGGCTTTCATTCAATAATTTTTTTCGAAAATCTTTAGTACCCTAAAAAATATTGGGGTACAACCGACTCATAAACATACAGGGTGCGTAAAAAGTATCGCACCAAATGGGATTATATGGAAACGGTTTGTGATTTAGATTTGTCATTGAGTAGGTTCAAATTAGATATAAATACCCATATTTTAAGATGAGTTTCATTTGTTTCGCACGACTTACTTTTTGTTAGAGGCCGTTATGTTGATTTTTTTTAAATAGCAACCTAGGTTTCTTTGGTGTTTTTTTGAAAGGTTATTTAATTAAAAGTACAACCTGGTACAACATTAGCATATTTATTATTAAATAACGACGAAACTAAATAATAATTAAAAAAACTAAAATTAACCTAAGAAAATCACAATAGGTGCTAAAATTGTTGTCCATTCACTTTGTGGTGTTTCAAAAGCATCCAGTAAAACTTGTAATGAAGTTTCATTATTTGTGGATGTCTTCCGGGTGTAGGACGATTTTTTTACACTTTTTCGTTCTTCAAATTGTTGCACTGTTCGCGTTATCTGCTTATTGGATTCCTGTTTGGATGACTGTCATTAAACACATGGTAAGATTCAGCATTGGTTCTTCTGCGACCAAATCCAACAATGAATAATATTTCAATGCGCTTAATTTCGGACAAATTAATTTTCGTTTCCTTAACTTAAGTTTGACACACAAATGTCAAATCTAAATGTTAAAACGTTTCCACATAAACTAATTTGGCGCGATATTTAAGTTTCTTGTTAATTTCAGTTTTTGTTTAAATTATTTATATTCATCGTTATTTCAAAATAAACATAGTTATGTTATACTACGTTGTACTTCTAATTAAATTACCTTTCAAAAAAACCTAGGTTTATATTTAGAAAAATTCAACATGGCGGCCTCTGACAAAAAACAAGTCGTGGGAAACAAATAAAACTCATCACAAAATATGGGTATTTATATCTAATTTAAACCTACTAAATGTAAAATCTAAATGTCAAATTGTTTCCATATAATCCCACTTGGTGCGATACTTTTTACGCACCCTGTATAATTACTTTTATTTTATGAAGGCTGCACAAGACACACACGGAGGCCGCACGTTCTTCACCTATTTTATAAACTGTTGAAATGAAAAAAAAAAGTTCGATTAGATACGAGTCCTACACAAAGTTTCAATATTTACCAATGCAACTGTTTATGTCTTAAGGGATTTTATTTTGAAAAGATGTTTATATATTCATGAAACTTAATAGTAAAATTGAAAACTATTACTTATTGCAGACGTATTAAGTAAATTAAACTAAGATAACAATTGACATCACTTACTTTGTAACCAATGAAGTCGCATAACGTTGATAGTATGAGCCAATGAAATTCTGATAACAATGATAATCAGACTGGGTGAATAATTATCGCTGCAATCGCTCTGGGTGCATAATTGCCGCTGCAATTTATTGTGTTGGTATTGCCCAGCAACGCTGCATTTTCTATTGCAAAGCGTCAGTTATCGCCGGACTTCTTAATTTATCTCCACACTGAATGTTGTCATCTCTTCGTATTTTTTTGGCGCTGCGTTACTGATTTTATTAGTAATTTATTAAGCATTTCTTAAAACATTGGTAAGCTCATTTTTACTTCAATTAATCTAGCGCAGATTAACACCCCTCTGTCAATTAATATAATGTTTCAAATTATTAATTGTAAACTTTCCGTTCGGCCAATTGTCTTCTCGAATCAAACTCGTGATATTTCCAAGGCAATTATTAGCTGTAGATTTTTGTTTGTTAAATATTGAATCTTTCTTATGATTCATTAGTTTCTCACTTAACCCATGGTGAAACATAATTATTAACTTTGGATTATTATAACTTAATAAGTTAATAATTACATATATTTAATTTCACATGTTCCCCCCTTATCCCAGACACACGGTATAATAGGTTGTATTTAATTGGTTATGATCACACATTGACAATTCGTTTTGGTTTGGTCTTTATTTTGATTTTATTATTAAGTATTTTAAGTTTATTGTATTGTAATTTGTAAAAAAGGTGTTATTCATATAAAAAAACAATACGTTTGAAGTGTTGATTCATAATTAACAACAGTTGTTTTTTGTTTTGTATGCCCGCTTGATAAATTACATTCCCTTTATTTTTCTATTGCACAAAATATCGACTTCTAGTTTTCTTGAACTGGTACCCACACTTATTCTACATATTTTAAAAATATGTATGTTTTTGTACAGGGTGTCCCAATATACATAACAGAACAAAGTTGTGTTTTTTTAAATGGAACACCCTATATTTTATACTTTATTTTCAACCCTCTTGAGAAGCTGATAAAAATAGTATAAGATAGTATGGGTCTATTATGGACGGTTGGTTAGTTATGGGCAAATTTGTGGCAAAAACATGGACACATTGAAAACATTGCAGAAGCGTTCCTAGCAAAGATAGTATCATTATTTATATACTAGTAAATTTCCCACAACATAAAGAATAATGCACATCGGTTTTGGTTCTCTTTTATTCACAGTGCTATACAGGGTGTCAACATACGCCAAACAATGGATAAATATTTTTTTTCAAATGGAACACCCTATATAAATTGCCACCAATCTATGGCATTTTTAATAAGCTTTCCAATGATATACAGTTTGTATAACAAAATATTAGGGATTCTTGAGATTTATCAATAAAAACATATTTCTTTTGTCAAATTCTGCTGATTTGTGGATTTTCAGCCAAAACTATGAATTTTCAGGAAAAATTATAAGAGACCAAAGTTGTAGAGCGAAAAATTTCCGATCGACACAAGTCTTTCAACTTTTAAGATAATGCTTGCATTGCCCGCCAGAGCGCGAAAAATCTTGACCGTACATGCATTTTACTGTTTTCTTTTCAAATTTTTTATTAATAAATTGCACTATACTTTATTTTCCGCATCCTCTAGCGGAAAAACGGAAAATTATAGGGAAATTAAAATAGCCCGTATCGATTGAAAATGTTCCGCTTTATAACTCTTAATAGAAGCAATTTTTGCCAAAAATGCATAGTTTTCCCTTAAAATGCAAATTGAAAATGTATGTATCAATTTTTGCGTTTTCAATGGTTTTTTGCATTTTTAGCGAAAACTATGCATTTTGGGCAAAAATTGCTTCGTTTAAGAGTTATAAAGCGGAATATTTTCAATCGATGTAGGTCATTTGAATAATTCTAGTTACCCGTTTTTCCGCTAGAGGACGTGGAAAATAAAGCATAGTGCAATTAATTAACAAAAAAATTGAGAAAAACGCTAAAATGCATATACGGTCACGATTTTGCGCACTCTGGCGGGCAATGCACGCATTATTGGAAAAGTAGAAAGAACTAAAATTTTCCGCTCTACAACTTTGGTCTCTTATAATTTTTTTAGAAAATGCATAGTTTTGGCTGAAAATCCAAAAATGAGCAGGAGGAGGTGAATACAAAAAAAAATCAGATAAAACTTTCTTATTTTTTCCCGGAGTATTCAAATCCGTACAAAAAATGAGGGTTCCCATTTAACTTTTCTATTTCTCACCCCTTACCCCCTAGGGGTAGTGGGTCGAGTTTCGTATCATTAGATGTCCTCCTCCGAGGCGAACAAATTTTAATTATAATTTTTTTTTAAATCGATGTGTAGTTTTCGAGATATTTTAATGTCTTCACTTAAATTGAACACCCTGTATATATTTACCCAGAAGCTCAGGTGCACACGCACACATATATTATTATTATTATTAATAATATTATTAATAATAATAATAACTTTATTACCCAACAGAAGAATCCAATACAGGAATAACATAAAATAATAATACAATGATATTTTAAATTTAAAAAAATGTAACGAATAAATATTGCAGCGAATTTTCGTCACTAATCAATATATCACTATTTCGACACATGAACTATTATTATTATTATTTTACTAACTTTTTTATATAGTTAGAATATCAGTTGCAGACATTAGTCGCTTTTATTTACTTGATAAATATTCGTTCATACGGAAGAAAATTTATCAAATAAACGCAGAAATCTTTTAGTATTGATGAAATTTTAGTTAAACAACTGCAACAGAAATTTTGTAATTATCTTCAATAATTATGCAATAAAACTAATTGTGTGCATCGTGCATCTTATTTTGTCATTTTGGTGTCAAACGAGATTCTTCTAAATATTAGCATTAATTAAGGACTTCGTGATCGATAGCCAGTTAGGCTAATCACTACTATTTAAAAGCCTCATCGATACTTGAAATAATTGACTTAAGATTAGCTGTAGAGTTGTTTTTGGTATATAAATGTCTAAACTTGTTCGTCAATACTTACAAAGAATAGTGTTTTTTTTACTGCGATTTGATGGTATAACAGTTATTTATATTTATATTCATAGTCTATTTTCAATTTAAATGTACAATATTTTTTAACGTTAATATCCGTTTTGGGGTTCCTGGAGGCCATTTCAACAATTTCTGGTAATTTTGTTTTGTGTCTGTGTGGTGTGTGTGGCTATGTGTGTGTCTGTGCGCGCTGTATCTCAAAAACTAATAAAGCAATTGATATGAAAATAAGTCTTATTTGATAATCTGAAGAACTAAAAAGCTTTTGGTAAAATTTCGTACACCGAAAGTGGATGTTTACCCTAACTGTTTTTTGTTTTTTTCCAATATTTTTTTTAATTTGAAAAATATCACAAAAATATTTAAACGAATATTGAATACAACAAAGAAATGAACATCTTATGTTTGAAAATATTTTTAATTACATCATTGTTATTCGAGAAAAAAATTATTATTTCTTTTCTATTTTTGGTTTATAATTATGAAACCATAATAGTTACAGAAAACTTATGTTAATAATAATTGTAGAGAATGCCAAAATGAACGACTTATGAAAAATAAGTTTTTTTCGAAATCTCTTTGGTTTTTGAGTAAACTGACTATTAGGATTTGAAGTATAATTTGTCATTTTCATCTTTCATAATTTTGACGTATTAAACGTCCGTTTCATCCGATTCTACAATCCGCTCGTTTTACATTTAAAATGATTTAAATTGAAAATAAACCATGACAGTGTAAATATTAATCACTATGATTCTATCAAATCGGAGAAAGTAATATAATGGCCACATCACCATTTTTGATCTTATTTTACCTACTCCCTCTTTGTAATTGATGAATTACAGAACTGTTTTCACCAAACGTAAGCGACCCATTACGAATATATAGAGCATATATAAATGTTAAATGTTGTACATAAATATGTAACATGTACTATTACCACTTATGTACGTCGCTATATATATACTTATTAGCCAATTACAATTAACGTCGGCCGATTCCCTCTTCATTCGTCTGTTCGTCTTTAAATCAAAAGTGACAGTGACATTTAAACGTCAGATTACAATTTATTGGTTAAAACAATAACCGACACAATAAACTTCACGCCATGCCTTATTGGTACTTCCATCGGAATGGTATCTTAGTAGATTAACACTTCAGAGTAAGTACAACGATCCGTATCCTTAAATTAATTCAATCAATGTATTGGACAATATATTATTCGACGGAAAATTGTTCGAACGGTAATTCGTTTGTTCAGTTGGTAATCGTCCTATATTGCCATTACCGGCTAATTTAATTCAAATTTAAACGTCATCCTGACAAGATTCAGTTTCAATATGTCTTTAGTTTAAGCGAATAAATGTAAGGTCGCAGGTAAAGTATAGTACGTAACGCGAATGTAATGCAATTACGCGCTCGTGAAATTACGAGCAATTATGCAATTTCGTTCACTTGCGCGTAATTTGCTACTTACAACTCTAGTTATGTAATATACTCTATACAGATATTGACATTGACATTTAATAATTATTATTAGGCGTTGAAACCCAATTTACATGAATAAATTTTGGCAGAAAGGCACGCCTTATATTACAAAGGTGCCTTATTTTTTTGCTGCAATTGTACAGTCAGAGAAAATACAAAGGCGAAACTCGCTCGGCGAGGGAATGCTGCCGCATGTCGGTGCTTAGTTCGGTCGAAACCCCTGCTTAAAATACAATTATAAGGTAATGAAATATACAAGCCTAGTTCCCTCCTCGCCCCTTAATTACCAAGTGACGGATTCCATATCTGTGATTTATTCATCTTCCAATTTTTGGTTCGTTATTTTCAAAAATTCAAATAACTAAAATTTTTACGTTATTTTGATATTTTTTATATATTTATCAACTGTAATATTTTAGTATTCATAATTTTCTTTTCATTTTCGTATAAATAACCCCATTTTTGCCAAGATATGACCTTGAAACCCTCGAAAAATAAGATTTTATTTTTTTAACCACTAAAAATTATTATAATAATTTGAAAAATTCACATATATTTTTTACCCAAATAAAAGGTTATTTAGGGTATTCATTTTTTTTAAGTTTAACCATTTTTTTTAAGTTTAACCATTTTTTTTAAGTTTAACCATTTTTTTCGCCCCTAAGCGATCAAGTGACGGAAAATTTTATTTCGTCATATGATTCCTGTCAGTGAATACCATATCTTTCAATGTCTGATGCGCCATTTTGAAAATTTTGAATAACTAACCTTTTTACAATATTTTGATATATTTTTATATATTTATCAACAATTGAACAGGAAAATTTTATCAAATTAATAATATAGTAACAGTATGTTTATGTTTAGTTTAGATTCTTTTTTTTATTTCAAATATCTTATATCTATACACATAATTATTATAATTATTATACATCTTTATTAATTTTTAACTAATAATATATGAAATACATATTACAACATAATTTGTTAAAGTTAAATTGTAAAATAACATAACATAATAATAAATAATTTTATACTTATGATTTGGAAAATAAGTAAAATATTGTAATATTGTTAAAATATAAAGCTTAGCGCTACTTTCTTTAGCTTTTAAAAGTCGTATTTATTTTCCTGATTATAAGTTTTAAATAACTATGAAGAAAACCTTAGCGGTCTTCAGATTTTTTAAATATCAATGGATAATTTAAATTATTTTTTAAATTAAAACTAAAAAAACCCTGAAAATTCATCTAGTAATTGTAAAATTTTTGAACACGTGTTTTGGCTCAAAAAAATATGGAGATATTGGAATGAAATACATTTTAATTATTACTTTATTATCATATATTTCAATTCCATTAAGTTCTATATATATTTAATTTTATGATATACGAGGGCAATCCAGATAGTGACAGACGTTTTGGCCTGGCGCGGCAGTTGGCGGCACTGGCGCCACCATCTTGGCTACAGAATGTTTCTACACCTAGTACGCAACCAGCCGTGGTGACTAGAGCATCGTGCATATTGTACTTTTTATACAGTGGCATTTTAAAATGAGCGCTGCAATTGAAAATCCCGCCAGTTGTGAAGTGCGTGATGTGATAAGGTTTCTGTTGACTAAAAATTACAAACTGATTGAAATTTATCGCCAGATTTGTGACGTGTACGGCAACGGAATAATGAGTGAAAGCTGAGTGAGGCAGTGGTGCATTGACTTTAAAAATGGCCGAACCAATGTTCACGATGAGGATCGCAGTGGTAGGCCTAGTCTTGTCACTGACGAATTGTTGGTGAAAATGAATGAAAAAATCCGTGAAAATCGTCGTTTCATTCTCGAAACATTTTCCCCAAATTTCACGGAGTTTACTACGGAAATCATAGTTGGTATACTTGGATACCACAAATTTTGTGCCAGGTGGATTCCGAAAATCCTAACGGAAGACCACAAAAACAAAAGACTTGCTGCAGCACTGACATTTCTGAAAGAGTACGACAAAAGTGGAAACCATGTTATCGGTCGTATCGTAACTGGTGACGAGACTTGGGTATAGTACATGACCTGTGAAACACAACGGCAGTCGATGCAATGGGGTCACACGCATTCGCCCAAGAAACCGAGGAAGTGTCTGCAGACGCCGTCAGCAAGAAAAATCATGGCTACTGTGTTTTGGGATGCTCAGGGAGTGATTTTCGTTGATTTTCTTGAACGTGGTCAAACAATCAATTCAGAGAGGTATTGCGAAACACTCCGAAAATTAAGACTTGCGATACAAAACAAGCGTCGGGGAAAACTTAACGATACAATTTTGTTTTTCCATGACAACGCTCGTCCACACACAGCCAATCGTACTCAAGAGCTCTTGCGTGATTTTGGATGTGAAATTTTCAGTCATCCGCCATACAGCCCGGATTTGGCCCCGAGTGACTACCATCTGTTCCCAACAATGAAGACAACAATGAAGTGGATCGGTACGCAACGCTTTGACACTGACGCTCAACTCCATGCCGGTGTAAACCAATGGTTGAACTCGCTGGCGGCAGATTTCTTCAAAGAGAGCATTGAAAAGCTTGTAAAACGTTATGATAAATGCCCTAATTTATATGGAGATTACGTCGAAAAATAGCCTAAGAGTTTACCTTCAAAATGTATATAATAGAAATTCGTTTTTTCACTTTGTTTATTTTTTATTTCAAAACGTCTGTCACTTTGTGGATTTCCCTCGTATATGTTAACTTTTATTTACGGGAAATATTCAGATATTTTATATCTTACCATGTGTTTGTGAATACATATAAGGTAACGATAGTATTTAATGCTTATAATACCCTTTTTAAACTAAATTGCTAATAAACTTAAAGCTACGTATTTAAACTTAATTTACCTACCTTTGAGATTATTTGATGAAAAAAGTCACATAGATGGTATTTATTGATAGCAATCATATGACGGAATAAAATTTTAAACCAGTGGGCAAATTTTATTTTTTTTTATTTTCAAACATTTTTTTAATACTCTAAATAACGTTCAATGATCTTGAAAAATTCACCTAATTTGGTATTTGGGTCAATAATGTATGTGATTTTTCAGATGTTTTAAATAATTTTTTAGTGGTTAAAAAGTTATATTTGAAAAACTCTTATTTTGGGGCTTCCCGTTTGATGTCGGGGTTTTTTAAATATACGGCTACTTTTGTTAAGGTCACAACTAATGATATTTTCATATTTATTTAAAAATCAGGGTCGGTTGGCATTTTGATCATCTTATCTCGGGATACCCTTTTATTACCTCATAAATGTATTTTAAGCATAGGCGGGTTTCGACCGAACTAAGCACCGACATAGGGCATTCCCTCGCCGAGTGAGTTTCGCATTTGTATTTTCTCTGACGGTTTATATCGAGCGTTTTGCAGGATCGTCTAATACTGACGTTTAAAACGTTAAAATTATGAAAGATGAAAACTTTAGTTTACTGAAAAATTAATAAGTTTTCTAAAAAAAGAACGTATTACTTTTTAAGTTGTTCATTTCAGCATTCTCTACACTTATTATTAACATAAATTTGATGTAACTATTATCATTTCATAAAAAATGACAAAAATATTCAATAAATTTCCGTTTCCCCCTCATTGATGAGTCCTAAACCGGTCTGTACTTTGTCGTCTGATAGGGAAACAATACCTGATTGTTTGCAATATTTTTTTTTCTTCAAAAACAATGATTTTATATAAAATATTTTCAAATAAAAGATGTTAATTTTTTTATTATCCCCAATATTTGTTTAAATGCTTGTATAATATTTTTCATACTACATAAAAAAACAAAAAAACGGTTAACGGAAACTCCCACTTCCGGAGTATAAATATTGAGCAAAAGCTTATGCTCAAAGTTTCATTGTAATTCCTGTATTAATTTCTGAGATGCAGCGCACATTTTTTTCTTACAATCGCAACAGAGAAAGTAAAAATATTACCCATCTGGTTAATTTTAAACCTCTGGTACCATCATTTGGTAGTTAATTGTTAAAGGGAGAACAAATACCTACCCAGATATATTGTAAACAATTAGACGGAATTAATTTTTGCATATATTTCAGCGATAGAAAAAAACTTGATGTAGTTTTGTAAGAACTATCAGACAATATTCTAAAGCAATTGGTTATTTTTGGTATATAAATGTCTAAAATTGTTCATAGGTGTCTACAAAAAATAACGATGGTCCTGGCAATATTTCGTATATAATTGTTAAAAGATCAAAGAATACCGACCTAGATATTTCCCAAACAAGTCACTTGTGCATATAATTCGACGCAGAAAAAAAAAAACTAACTTGATGTAATTTTGCGAGAACCATGGGTCAACATTCCGAAGCAATCGGCAAGCCCAAATACGTCCAACCTGGAGCCATTAATCTGTAACTGTTGCTCTAGCCCACAAATCTCCATCACGAGATAAATTCTTTGATGCGAAAGTGTCGCATAATCATCGTCCGGGGATTAATTATTCATCAAATTCAAATCGGTTCAGGTTTTCTTCGCGAATTCTGCACTTGTTGCATAACGCCGTGTGGAGTAGTCGTGCTGACCTTGACCGAGTGTGGGTCATACGATCGAGTTCTTCGCGATGTTTTTTATTTATTCTGGACCCCGGGCCAGACGTCACGCGAGGCATTAATAATTTTCGCAGACGTGCTCCGGATTTTGGCGATCTGTTTGCAATTAGTTTCGAGGAGGGTTTGCCCCAGATTCTAAATGATGGACGGTATCTATACGTGTTATCGTACTAATTGTGCGATTAGTCTGAATCGTATATGGTACAATTGAATGGGTGTTTTTTTGCGCCTAGATTTATAACTGTTGATTGGTTTATTGGGAAATTCCAGTTCGTCATTAACAATTTTTCTTATTAGCTGTAACAAATTAAATTTACAATGTACGAAATGTATGCCCCCAGCATCTAAAACTCCTAATGTCAATTTTTGAGCACTAGGTTCTAATCCTGATACGTTCCAAGTTTTAATCTTTCTAGTTGAGGTATTGATAATTGATATTTATTGTCCGAAATATGCAGCTATTAAAATAAACAACTTGTGAAGAAACGTGTATTAATATGTATACAAGGCTTTTGGCAGTCCTAATTATTAACTTTTTGCAATTATTATGTGTTTATATATTTAAAATAATTACCTATATTCAAGTTTTTCTTGTTACTCCTGTGAAAATGAATATTCTTTAATAAAAATTCATTTTTACGTAAACTAACTGTTTAAATAGGGGATGGTTTCAACCATTGCAACGTAGTGTGTCATAATTAAATTGAATTTCAAATTTAAAATGTAGTTAAAACATAGTATTATTTTAATTCTATCAAGAGGGCATGGTCGATTTCAGTGGTGAAGTTTATTCTAAATGAATAGGTCTTTGAACTTTGCATCATTTTCATTATTTCGATTAATGTTTCAGTGCATGCAACACTGGTAGATTACTAAGTTCTATTGTTTTGTCACTATCTATACATTTATATAGAAAGTTATAATTTGGATCAATAAATGTACCTATATATGTATATTCGCATTAGATAACTAACAAATTTCCCATATCATCAAAAAGTCTACTTATTAAGGCGGCAAGTGCCGTTCGAAAAAATATGCAATTTCATATGTCCGGCGATAGAAAATTATGAAGTTATTAATGAAAATGAAAAAACCATATTTGGCAAGGCCATAGATAAAGGTTAAAACTAGGTTTACAACTGGTTTTCATATTTTTAATCATGTTCAATAAAGTGTAATTTAAAGGTTAAAATTGAGGTTTTTTGCAGATTTATTTATTCTATTTTTTCACAAAAGACTGAAAGCGCACCTAGTTATACACCTCATTTGATCTTTTGTTAATAAGTTGCAATCAAAATTAAAATTATTAGACAGATAAAGTCACAAGCTCATATGAGCTAGATCCCGATTTCCCGTATTTTCGGCACCGTAAAGTTACGGCACCTGCCTGAAATAGATGGTACAGTGCGATGGGGCGTGCACAACTAGATTTTTGTATTCAGGTATATTGAAAGCCCCGAATGAGTATCTTATTTAAAAGAATTTAACACGTTGTTTGTGTGTTCTCCATTTAAGGTACAATAAACCATTGTCATCGTTAAAATTTCAACGGAAATATCTATTCCCAATAAGAAGGAGTATAAATTTTGTATGGTTAGTATTATTTGCGATGTTTTTTTATGTATCCTTTATATTATCAATTATAGGACCAAGAAAAGATTACTTAATTAATTATGCGGTGAAAACGCGCTAATTCTTCCAGTTGTCATTTTCGTATATTATAAATAATATCGTGTCTTGTATATGTTGTTCTTCGAGCATAAATGCATATAAGTGATCTGTAAAATTAAGTATTTGTTTAAAGTTACTGAGAGTTGTGCGTTTTATCTTTTAATTGACATGAGTGACGACGAAGATTATAGAAGAGACAAAAAACGCCGTCTTAGATTGTTTGCAACTCGTAAAAAGATAGGCCCCTCTTGAAATAATAATGATTTATTTAATTGCTTGTTAGGCAAGAAAAATAAAACTGAATTAAAAAATCACCAATCATAACGTGTAAAGGCAGTTATATAAATCTAAAAATATTCACGACCCGAGTTTTGACGTGTAACCGTCAATATCAAGTGAATTGCAATTTGATTTTAAATTATAGAATTTATACAAAATATTTTAGGGTGAGGGGAGTTATCTGTTGATAGTTAAATGGTTGAGCCAGCTTCAAAAGTGGAAAAAAATAGGCCGGTTTGCTCGTTAAGGAGATTTACTGAAGGATTATCCTTCTGTTTGAAAAATTTCTGATGACTCTCTAGTAGATTAAGCTCAGTGCCTTTGTTGCAATCATGAACAATATTGAGATTATCCGGGAATTGATGATTACATTTTAAATAATTGTTTGAAAATTAACTGAAATTTTAATTCAGACGAAATGCACGAAGATTCTCTTGAATTCAGAACCACGGATTTCGTAAACACTAATTTTTTTTAGGGGGATTGTTTTTATTTTTAGCATTAAATTGATAAAAGTTTATTTGCACTTTTAAATCAGGTTTAAATATGACTTGATGATTTTGTTTTCGAAAAATGTTTACTATTTCCACGTTAGTTTTTTCTAAAATATGTTAATAAAACAAACAATTTATCTAAATACGGTAATTTATTGAATTTGTGGTTTGTTGCCGTTTTTTTTTGTTTATTAAATTTTGAATGATTTTCACTGGAAAACCGTTGCAATTGAAATGATATTATTTAATTCCGTTTTATTTTCTTCAGTAAATCTCATATCAATTTTTTTCGCCACTTTTTAAACTGGCTCAACAAAATCAGTCAAAATTCTCAAACCGCGATCGACAGGTAAGTACGTTTGAATAGAGAAGAACCTTAGCCTACGCGAAATCGTAGAGGTCACATGTTGCCAGTGGCGTACGAATTTTAAGTAAATATACTATTTGGGAGGGTCTTTTTTGTGCTCTGCTTCTCACCAGCTCTGACTGTAAAAAAGAGTCGACTCTAAGTCAGTTCATGACTCCTTCATGCAGAAATCCTTACCATCCAAGAACGTACCCAGTCGCGAATAAATTCCGATTTATGGCATTTGGAGCAAAAAAAGCATCGGCATCATATTTCGGTGACTTTTGTGAACGTAGAATGACAACCCGCTGTGGACCATTAGTAGAGCGAATTTTATATTCAAAGACCTATTTTAAGTACGGAATTTGGTATAATCAATGAACCCATAGCGCTACGGAATGTAAAAAACAAATTGGACAAACAATTGAACCATGCGGATTGCTTATAGACTAAGTATTGCCGTTTTTAGTAGCTACGCCAGACGGACTTGTAGAAGAGCTAAGGATCGTGGAAATAAAATGTCCATGGTCCGCAGTGGATGTGACCAATGGAAGGCATAAGATTTAAAAAAAATGAGTAAATAATAAAATTAACATCCACCATGAGTGGTTTTACCAAATTCAGGGGCAATTGTACATTACTGTCAAAGCATATTGTATTTTAGGTGTACGGACTCCACACGGCATCAAAATTTAAACAATTTTTAGAGTTGACGATTTCTGGAGATCTAAAATGCAAAAGCAATTGAGTTTATTCTTTAATGATTGCATTTTACCAGAAATAGTATTTATTATTATATTATATTTTAATGTAAATTATTCCTCATGTCTCCCCAACATTTATTATTTGTTATATTATCGTTCTTCTCATTCGCAAAAAAGTTGAGGTGACTATCATTTAACTTTCTCCGATTTCAACATATTTAGTGATTTTTCTAATATTTTGAATATTTATCGTTTTTCTTACAAAAACTGGTAGAATCTTGATACAAAATTATGTTTTATAATTCAATAGCAATGGATGTGCCGTTTCTTGCTGTCTTCATTATTTATTGAATGATTTCTCTAATATCATATTTAAAAATTTTTTGGAAAAATTACAAATCCACTTCCTGTGTATGTATGATCACGATAAACAATATTTTTTAGAAATTAATATAATGAATAATAGTAATTTCTGGCGCTATAAACCACTTCCATAGTTGATATCACATTTTCATTAATAATTTGTATTGCATTCATTGGATATTCTGATTAAAAGTAAACTCTGTCATTTCTGATACTGGAAATTTATCATTTTATACTAGTACGAAAAGTACACCATTTTGGCCTAAAAAGAAACCGCCAAAGTTGCCATTTTCGTACAGTTGAACTTTTTAAGTTGTTCATTTTGGCATGTCACTTATGATTTCATGATTATAGACAAAAAATTAAAAACATTAAATTACATTACCTATTCTTTAAATCGAACAGTTTACATGAAATATTTATTAATAAAATTTGGAAATGTTTTTGTAATCTTTTTCGTATTTAGAAAAAAATTGAAAAAAACATCCACTTTCAGTGAACGACATTTTACCAAAAGTTTATCGATTCTACGGATAGTCAAATAAGGCTTATTTTCATAAAGTTTCCTTTGAAAATATATAGTAGTTTTTGAGATACAGCGCCCACACACTCACATACACAGACAAAAAACACGAAAATAAAATAAAATATTCTTTACAAATAATAATTATAATTATACACGGTGTAGATTATTTTATATTGGAATAAATAATAAAATAAAAATAATAATTTTCACAAAAATAATGGTTGCCATGAAATAAAAAAAATATGATCCGCTGTTGATCTGTTGGCTTCTGCCAAATAGATTAAATACTTCATAATTGTTTACAAGTTATTTATTTAAAAATGTATTGTATTCAAGAAAATTGTGAAGTGGTGGCAGTTTTCGTGAAGTGCGGGACATATTTATCATCATAATCAGTATATTCATATAGTATTATCATTTGTATTGTATTATTTTTTCTGGTATTATGAATGTCAAAAAATAAATAACTGCATGCAGAAATTAACATTGTAAATCCAATGTTCCGTTTTGTTCATCTACACCCTGTATACAAAAAACTAAATGTTTTATATGTAATGATAATTGGAATACATATAATAATGACCGTTTTTATAAACCTGAATACTCGTTTGTAATACTCTATAAGGATACAATTTCTACTTGGTAATTTCTCGATAGTGACTTAATGTTGAAACTAGTAATAATAAATATAAAATTTTGTAAAACAAACGGCCATTCCATAAATAAAAGCACACTTTTTGGGGGTACATCCGGGATTTTAGCGAATTTCACATATATTATAAAGGCTATCAAGACATGGCTTTTGGTCTACACTAGAGGTTCAGAAAATTATTGTGTCAAAAGTTATAAAAATCAAAATTTTTAGTACATTTTTATTTTGAACTCAATAAATCGTAAACCGTTACGGATACGAAGGAAGTTATTCTATACTTTGTTATGCGTAAATGTTTAAAGTTTGCAATAATTTTTTTTCCAAAACAAAAAAACTTTATTTAGTGTGCATTTATTTATGGAATGGCCGACATGTGTTTAATTTCCTTTTATTACATTTAAATAAATATAATGCGACATCATGTAACTTTTTCCGATTTGAACGTATTATCGGGCTATATTTTGTGATATTTTATTAAAAGTGTGCAACGAACTTCAATATTTCGGCATATTTGGCGGAGCATTTACCGTTTTGCTGATGTTGGTGACTGTGAGGAGGTAGCGGGGCGACATCGCGTGGCGCGCTGATAATTATTTTCGTGCCGCGGAACGGATAATGATGAAACGGAACGAGCGGGAGGCGAGCGCGGATTATGGTCCCTGAATCCGGCTCCGATATTCAGTTGAATAAAGAGAGCAGTATGAAATAGATAAGGATAAGTGATGGAGGCGATCGGCCCACTTTGGTCTTCCCCCGCACCGATCCTCGTCTGGTCGGCATGTGTTCCGCGATAGATGATACAGTAATGAAGTGCTCAACTCCATGCACATACAGTGGCGTCAAGATCCGCGTCCGCAACGTGTTCGCTTCTAAATAGCCGGTGCGCGCCTCTGATAAGTGGAAGTGATTAAAGAGTAGATCCTTAACTTATTATTCGCACTTACCTGAACCGAACTCCTGTAGATATTTACATTTTAATGCTTTGTCATTATCTATTCATATGTTAAACTTGACCTATCTGAATGATTTTGATCTAAATCTATTCAAAAATATATTGGCCCAAAAACACTAACCATATCATCCACACTATCTTGCAGTGGCGGCTGGTGGAAAATTTTTATGGTAGAGCCACTTGGCATACACAATATATCTCACCGCCTCCTTTTTGAAGAAAGAAAAATCGATCATTAAAAACCTTTACTTGTTGCAGAAGCATTAAAAAATTAAATAAACCCGAAAAATAGCCCGCATTAAATCTGTAATACCGTTCTTCGAACGCGGAAATGAATTAAACGACGAATTGTATTTTGTAACCTTATCTACATCTCCTTAATAAATGCTATGCAATAAGAATTTGAAACTGATTTTTGGTTAAAAAACAGAAAATTATTCATTGATCTTATCTACATCTATTTAATGAGTACTAGTGATGAGCGTTATTTTCACCAACTGCTACTTTGGAACCGTTACTGAGAAATAATAACGGTAACCGTTATTGAAAAATCCCACTAACGGTGATTTTCTCAAAAGTTATTTTATAAAAGGAACGCGATTAAATGACGAATAACTTCTTAGTAACAGTAACTCTTATAACCGATTCAATGACGAATCAGTTCTTAGTAACAGGACTCGATTACATCTAAAAAAATGGTGATGTGGCCATCATGTTACTTTCTCCGACTTGATGGTATCATTTATATTTACACTTTCATCGTTTATTTTCAATTTAAATCATATTTTAAATGCACATCGAGAGGATGACACTGACGTTTAAAACGTCAAAATTATAAAAGATGGAAAAATTATACTTCAAATATAAAAACTCAATTTATTCAAAAACTAAAGGGATTTCGAAAAAAAACTTATTCTTTGTAAGTTGTTCATTTTAGCATTCTCTGCAATTATTATTCACATACATTTGCTGTAACTATTATGGTTTTATAATTATAAACCAAAAACTAAAAAAAATAATCATAAATTTTTTTCTCGAATAAAAAAGATTTTATGAAAAATGTTTTCAAGCAAAAGATGTTCATTTCTTTGTTGTCTTCAATATTTATTTTAATGTTTTTGTGATATTTTTCATATTTAAGAAAATATTGGCAAAAACCAAAAAACAGTTCACGCCCACTTCCGGTGTACGAAATTTTACCAAAAGCTTTTCAGTTCTTCAGATTATCAAATAAGACAGATGTTAAAAGTTTCATATCAATTGCTCTATTAGTTTTTGAGATACAGCGCGCACAGACAGACACACACACACAGACACAATTTTTTTTTCCAGAAAATGTTGAAATGGCATCTAGGGACCCCAAAACGGATATTTCCGTAAAAAAATTTTTGGAAAAAAAATCACGATCACAATACTTTCTCGTACTTCGTAACAAAGAAAGTAAAAACTCGAACAAATATCGAAAAGAATTTGACATAAAATTGACAAACACAAAATAGCCAGTGATTTCACGAGAAAATATAATACGTTTTAAAACTACAAGAAATTCTTCAAATTTTGAAATTTAAATCCATAAAAGCCATTTTCTGACTTGTATAAACTCTTGATATTGGCACGACTAAACTGTTATTATTATTATTATAAATCATCAAAGTCGAACAAGCATTCGGCAGTTATACAATTTCAAAAATCAAAGTCGCGAAACTTGAAAATTTAAAAACTACTATTTTTGCATTAATTTCAAGAGAAAATTTGGAAATCCCTTTTTAAAATGACATTAAATTCACCATATTTTGACATTTGTATCATCAAAATCAGTCAACGCGTTGAATAATTTAATAACCAAAATTGCAATTTAAATCTTTGGTATTCTTCTTTGGATTTTCGAAAAGATCACGACGACCGACAAGAAACCTAGATTCAAGGAAGAGATTATTTGCCCCTCCCTAGGATCCGCCAGTGATGAACCGTTTTGAATAATACTAAATTCGCCATACATTGACATGTAAATCATCAAAATCGGACAAATCATTCGGTAGTTGTTCGTTTTTACTTTCTCCGTTACGAAGTACGAGAAAGTATTTTTCAAATTTTTTTTTTAACGAAATATCCGTTTTGGGGTCCCTAGATGCCATTTCAACAATTTCTGGAAAAAAACAAATTGTGTGTGTGTGTGTGTGTCTGTGCGCGCTGTATTTCAAAAACCAATAGAGCAATTGACATGAAACTTTGAACATAAGTCTTATTTGATAATTCGAAGAACTGAAAAGCTTTTGGTAAAATTTTGTACACCTTAACCTTTTTTTGTTTTTTTTCCAATATCTGCTTAAATATAAAAAATATCACAAATACATTTAAACAAATATTGAAGACAACAAATAAATAAACATCTTTCGTTTGAAAACATTTTTCATAAAATCGTTGTTATTCGGGAAAAAAAATTATTATTTTTTTTTTCATTTCGGGTTTATAATTATGAAACGATAATAGTTACAGCAAATTTATGTTAATAATAATTGTAGAGAATGCCAAAATGAACAACTTATAAAGAATAAGTTTTTTTTTTGATATCGCTTTAGTTTTTGAGTATACAGAAGTAGATGATATTAGCGGGTTCTGGGACAGGAAGTAATCCCGGAAGTAATCCCGGAAAACCGGAAGTAAAATCTGGGGGAATTTAGTGGCGGGAAAATCAAATCTGGGGGATTCTGGTGGGGATAAATTCAAATTTGGGGGAATTTGGGGGCGGGAAAATTAAATCTGGGGGAATCGGTTGGGGATAAATTCAAATCTGGGGGATTTTGGGGGCGGGAAATTCAAATTTGGGTAATTTTGAACTCAAAATGGCCGGCAACTGTCTAAATCTGGGGGAATTTAGTGGAGGGAAATTTAAATCTGGGGAATTAAAATGGCAACAGGGGAGCTTTAAGTTCTACAGTGTTGCCGAAAAGGCATCTGATTTCCGGGATGTGCATCCGGTTTCACTAGAAAACGGCAACGTCGCAGAGCTTTAAGTTCAATTAAGTAGCGGGAAATTCAAACCCCAAGTTTTACCGGTGTACCAACTAACATCCAAAGTTCTACAGTGCTGCCAAAGAGTCATCTGATTTCCGGGAGTTGCTTCTAGTTTCATCCTAAAATGACAACGCTGCTATGCTTTAAGTTCAACTAAGTGGAGGCAAATTTGAAAATGTTTGATGAAATGGTGATAAAAATTAATTTGGTACGTAAATTAGGGGTATGCTTAGAAAACAAAAGTGTTTATTTCTTTTGGCCAGGTGTTGATTTCTTTTGGCCAGAGCGAGTCTCGTTTTTTGATGACTAATGCAATTCTTGGGATCCGCATGATGCATGGTTGTGCAATAATGAAACGGGAATGGAAACATTGAAATTATGTAAATAATATTTGTGTCTATGTGTGTGTGTAGAAGTCTTCAAGGTTAAGAGAATTTGAATACCACAGAATATAACGAGTACTTATTATGAATTCATCTTTATTGATGTAATCAACTTGTAACGCGATGCATGATCTTAGAAGTGTGATTAATAATCGCAAGTTTTTGCGTAAGAAACAAAGTATTATTTCGGTGAAAATTGTCAAATTAGAAAAGACAATCGAAAAACTGCGGAGAGACCTAGAATTGCGAAAAATTATAAACAACGAGTTGGCGACACGATTGAAAAAATTAAAAATCTAAACGAATATTTTTTTTTCGTATGTGCTAATTTGTGTGTAAAAGTGCTCGAGGTTGCAATCGAAATCGTTAATTTGTGATACAGACCGGTCGTTGTGGTCAAGAAAACGGTTGTCACGAAGCAAGTATGAACAAGATTTCATCAGTTTGAGTCTAGAAACGGTCAGAGAATGTCGTCTAGTTCGGTAGTGATTGCCGAGTTTCTAACAAGAAAAGAGTCAAATTTGGCTGAAGATGAAGGTGAGAAAATTGTAATGGATTATTGATAAATTATTACCTTCAATTACGTTTCCAGAATATGAAGAAGGATACGATGGTGGTCGATGTCCAGTTTGTCTCACAAACGTTGTAAAGTATGTAATTAATTGCGGACATATGTTTTGTTCAGCTTGTGCGACGAAATTAGCTGATTGTGCTGTGTGTCGAATGAAGAAATATTTTCTGCAACGAGTGTTTTTACCTACATATAAACGACAAGATGAGTTTAATTCATCGAAGAAAAGAAAATTAGATGAGGAAACAAAAGTTTTCACAACAGTAACCCCCGTTAGGTATCTACCCCGACAACTATTCGCAACAGAAGAAGAAGAAGAAGATTCATGGGATAGCTCATATTCACCACCACCTGCTATAACACCCCTGCAAAGTCCTACACCTGAGCCTCCAATCCTAAACAGTGATTCAGTATTTATTGACGAAGATTCAGAGGAAGCAATTTTTTCCACACAAGATATTATAGACAGGATGTACAATTAAAGTGTGATGGTAAGTTTTTACTTATAATGCGCAGAATCTAATCAAAACCGAGGATATACTTAAGATTGCTCTGAGAGAGTAATCATTCAAGTTGAAACAGTCAACTAATCAAGATGTCTTTCTCTACAGTTGAAAGTGCTGCAATGGTCGATCCGCTAGAAAATGAAGTTAAGAAGGAGTCGACACTTTTGGGTCAATCTACCTATCCTCTCAATAAGTCGGGATCAAAGAGCGTGTCCATCGGTATCAGCCCAGCGGTAGGATTCACACCAATCGTGAAAATCTGGGGAGCCCATTCCTGCATCTTCTTCAGCGAGGAGGAATGGAACCAGTTTTCTGCAATCAACATCTCAGAGATGCAGCAGACCATCACCATCGGCGATCACAAGATCACCAAGAACGAGTATCGCGATATAATGGCCGTTTGGATTGAACAACGCGGCTTAAGTGTTGTAGTGTCGGAAGAAACACTTGGAAATTTATTCGATTTGAGAAAAGTTATTAATTACAAGTTGAATGTATTAAAAGCGTTGGAATTTAATATGTATTACAACATGATATTATCCTCTTGTTTAAAATTGGATGGTGATTTATATAACAATGTATCAACTCTAATTTCATCACACGTAAATTCGCAAAATGCTTATTTAATGTTGGAATGTATTCATATTCATTATAATAAAATGTGTCTCGATTTTGAAATAAATAAAATATTTCAATAAAAAGTATGATTTTAAAACTTATCTAATATGTTTAATTACACATCAAACCTCTTACTATTAAGTTCAGTGAAATTATAAGTGTTTATCAGTAGTAATCATACCTTGACAGAGTTAGAATGGAAAACAAAGTAGATGAGGCTATTGAAGCTTTTTATGAAAAGCGTTTAACAGAGAATCAAGTAAAATATTTACCCATTCATTATTTAAATAAGGTCGAAGGAGTTCAACTGTTAGAAATTTGGGGGGCGCTACCATCAGAATATAAACAGCAAGCAGAAGAGAGACTTCCCTGCCACAAGCATTTTAGTACAGGTGAACATCAGGTCGATGGTCCACCACCACCAAAGATCCGCTGTCTGGAGTGCATATATAAGATAAATCTCGCAACTTGTAACCACTCAAAATGAAGCTTCCAATTCAAGAAGAGAATGGAAGGAATTTTACTCATCCGATGATGTTGGATGATTTCGAGCAAATTTCTCTCAGCATGTGGATATCATTTTGGGCAATAGCAACAGTTATATTATTTATTATTATAAGTACAATATGTTTTATATGTAGAGGTTATAAAAAATAAAAAAAATGTATTAATGAAAAAAATGTTTTTATTTCAATATTATACAATATTAGATTTATTTATCCAGCTATTATGGGACTTGTCCAATCCTAACCACTTAACGTAGATCTTGCCGCCTTTCCTCCGTAAAACTTTTTCCACCAAATACACGTCCAAATGTTTCACCTTTTGAAGTTCTTCGCCGTAAAATGCTCCAGTAATTGGTGCATCTTGCATATCTTGAAGCAGGTAAGTTGTGGGATTCGATATTTTAACTTTCATAATTTTAAACAATTCAGTAGACCAGTTTGGTGTGTACCCCTTATCGAAAAGTGCTTTTTGCTTACTTATCCTAACCACGTCACCCACTCGAAATTTTACAAGTCCAGCGATTTTAATATGTGAATAAACCGAATTTAATAACTGTTTCTCCTTATCTTTAGTGACGTCAGAGGGACGCATTCCTATCGTGCCATGTTTACGATTGTTGTAATCATCCGTGATCTGATCCAGAATACTTAGCCAGCGGTATTTTCCATTCAGACTAAAGGCGCGATAAAGTTTCTCTTTAATAGTTCTAATTACACGCTCAGCCATCGAGGCTTTCATAATCGTGTAAGTGGAATAATGATTAATTCCATGTTTTTTCATTAAAGTCTGGAACTGACTGTTATAAAATTCTTTCCCTTGATCAGTTTGTAAATTTGTAGGCATTCGACCATCCTTCAAAAGTATACTTTTAAATGCTGATGTAACATTTATCCCAGATTTATCTTTTAGCGGCACAGTCCACAGATACTTTGAAAAACAATCAATCACCACGAGAATAAATTTATGACCTTTATTTTCTCTTGCATAAAGTCCAAATTCAGCTAAATCAGCTTGCCACAAATCATCCAATCCTTTAATAATTGTACGGCGACGTGGAAATTTTACTCTAGCAGGTCTATGAAGTTCTTTAACAATATCGCCTTTAATTTTACTCATTGAGAACCTCCTCTAGGTTTCGAAACGTTTTTAGAAATGATGTTTAAGTTCAGAACAACATCTTTTATTGCCTTTTCATAAATTTGTAAACGCTCCAAAATGTCTTTATGAGTGACATCATTTTTAATCTTAATTTCTTCTACCTGTTTTAAAACGTGGTTAATATGCAATTTTATGGCTTCCTCCAAATGAAATGTAGCGGCATCAATTTTCTTATTGTGCCCCTCACTCAGTTTTTTTGCATCATTTTTAATATTAGATGTAATCCCCTTTAAATCTTTAATGTCACTCGAGGTAGCTTGTAATATTTTTTGTATTGGATTCACTTTTCCATTTATCGCTTTTTCTAGAGAAGTTTTCGCAGCCGTAATTTTTTTATCAAAACCATCTAAAACACTCTTTTTAATATTATCCACGTATAATTTTGTAGCAAGATCGTCCGGATCTTGAGGATCTAATGCGCGTTTTAAACGTCTTCTCTCCAAATCAAAATGCCCATCAGATGTTATCACAAATCCCGGACCGGGTGGGCCACGAGCACCAGCTAAAGATTTGCTAGAGTGTCGTCCGAACTTGTCAACGCTCATCGTATAGGTTCAGGATGACGTCAGAGCTGGTTGACGACAACTGTACGAGTAATATATAAGCATTATGTTAATAGATTATATTAGCTTCACGTAACTCCTCCTCGATTGAAGCAATTTCATTGTTGTGAGAAGTATTTCCCGCACGTTGCGAAGCATGCAACAACCATAAGCGGTCAACCAATTCATTGGGATCATCCCAATATGTGTAACGGTGGGGCTTTTCATCTACGACCATTTTTGAATCAAATCCTTGACCCTGAGCGGAATTCTTACGATTCGTTGGACGGGGAATCGATGATTTGTTTACCGGCGTTGGATATTTATCCAGCAGAGGCTTTATGATTGTTCTGTATTTGTGAGATGGGTTGCCTCGTATCTGTTTCGAGGGGTCACAATCGCGGTGTAACGTATTTGTTCTCTTCAGAATATCAATGTAATTTCTCTCATCTTCAGTATGGAAAGCCGTAGGTTCCTTTCTAAAGAGTAATTCGTATAAACCCACTGTACCCTTATAACGCACATTATTAACAATTAAATCATTTCCATCTAGATCAATGTCTGTTTTTCCGATTCGAAACTTATCATTTTCAGGATTGAAAGTTACACCAAAGACAGCATCAAAATCATCACCTCCAGCGTGTACTAATTCTTCAATATATTGTCTGGGTAGAGGTGCAAATTTATCTAAATACTTAGCTATTTCTTCAGAAGGAGGCTCTTCTGCGGAGGTAATATCTCTAAGTGATGAAGACTCATTTGGATCTCGCTCAAAAACTTCTTCATCTCCCAAAAACTCCAACCGTCTCGGAATGTGTGCCTCCCAAAAATTTCCGCTAGCGGGCGACGTATTAGGTGTAGAGGATTCCAACCGTCTCGGAATTTGTACCATCCTAAAATTCCCCCTAGCGGGTGACGGATTAGGCGTAGAGGCGGGCATTAATTCAGGCTTCATCAATGATAAATTCACCTCTTCTTGAGTTTTTATGATTGATTTTAAAGGCTCTGTGATTGGTTTGTACAATTTTTCTAACCGCTCATCATTTTCATTACGATTTAATTTCAGAGCTAATGCCTTATTTCTAATAGCCTTTTGAACTGCTATTATTTTTCTTTTAACATCAGTCATTTCACAGAAACAGGTAGCTGTTATTTCAAATCAGGTAGCTGTTATTTAAAAACAGGTAGCCGTTATTTCAAATCAGGTAGCTATTATTCCAAAACAGGTAGCTGTTATTCAGAAACAGGTAGCTGTTATTCAAAATCAGGTAGCTATTATTAAAAGACAGGTAGTTACAAGAAGTGTGTAGCTTTGTACAGCTGTTTTAATACTGTAGCGAAACTATGATTACTTCAGTATTATGTACTGGTCAAGACCTTTCCTATATCTACCTTCGTCCGAGTTTTTATCGATAGTAATGAAACCAAATTTTTCTTTCCAGCACTCTACACATAAAGACTTAAATTTCTCAAATGTCATATCACTGCTCACGTGATCAGTGTACACATGTTTCAAGTTGAGGTCGTCTTGTTTGAATAATATAATAAAATTAGCATTATCCCGTATCAAATGTTTAGGAATTCTAGTATAGGTCTGACAAAGGTAAAACGAATCAACGTCTTTATGTCGCCCCATACTGAAAAATTCTCTAATTTTATCCTGTTTGTCACACGCTACATCGTCAAATATGAAAACGGAATTTTCTTTTGCCTCCTCAGGACTTATAATTTCAGCATTCTCTTTATATGGAAAATACTCAATTTCGGGGATAGCATCCAACGTCTTTTGCAAAAATGTATATTTTGGCTGATAAAGTGACTTAGAGTAAATGTACACGTTTTCAAATCTCAAACCATTTTCATTGAACAGGAGTGATAGCATTACATTCGATTTACCGCAATTAGATGGACCGCATATCACCGCTCTAATTGAATTAGGTAGTAGATCACCATGTCTTCGCATTTGATTTTTAAACCCCTCACCTACCCACTTATCTAAATTTGAAATAGGAAGAGATTGTTTCTGTTTGATAACCTTCATGGCACTAATAGCAATTTCATCTGTATGGGGGTATATATAACATTGTAGCAGTGATTGTCTCCTAAATGATAACTTACAGTGGTGAAGGTATCATTAATTCATTAATCAACAAGCTCCCGGTGAGGGGTTTAAAAATCAAATGCGAAGACATGGTGATCTACTACCTAATTCAATTAGAGCGGTGATATGCGGTCCATCTAATTGCGGTAAATCGAATGTAATGCTATCACTCCTGTTCAATGAAAATGGTTTGAGATTTGAAAACGTGTACATTTACTCTAAGTCACTTTATCAGCCAAAATATACATTTTTGCAAAAGACGTTGGATGCTATCCCCGAAATTGAGTATTTTCCATATAAAGAGAATGCTGAAATTATAAGTCCTGAGGAGGCAAAAGAAAATTCCGTTTTCATATTTGACGATGTAGCGTGTGACAAACAGGATAAAATTAGAGAATTTTTCAGTATGGGGCGACATAAAGACGTTGATTCGTTTTACCTTTGTCAGACCTATACTAGAATTCCTAAACATTTGATACGGGATAATGCTAATTTTATTATATTATTCAAACAAGACGACCTCAACTTGAAACATGTGTACACTGATCACGTGAGCAGTGATATGACATTTGAGAAATTTAAGTCTTTATGTGTAGAGTGCTGGAAAGAAAAATTTGGTTTCATTACTATCGATAAAAACTCGGACGAAGGTAGATATAGGAAAGGTCTTGACCAGTACATAATACTGAAGTAATCATAGTTTCGCTACAGTATTAAAACAGCTGTACAAAGCTACACACTTCTTGTAACTACCTGTCTTTTAATAATAGCTACCTGATTTTGAATAACAGCTACCTGTTTCTGAATAACAGCTACCTGTTTTGGAATAATAGCTACCTGATTTGAAATAACGGCTACCTGTTTTTAAATAACAGCTACCTGATTTGAAATAACAGCTACCTGTTTCTGTGAAATGACTGATGTTAAAAGAAAAATAATAGCAGTTCAAAAGGCTATTAGAAATAAGGCATTAGCTCTGAAATTAAATCGTAATGAAAATGATGAGCGGTTAGAAAAATTGTACAAACCAATCACAGAGCCTTTAAAATCAATCATAAAAACTCAAGAAGAGGTGAATTTATCATTGATGAAGCCTGAATTAATGCCCGCCTCTACGCCTAATCCGTCACCCGCTAGGGGGAATTTTAGGATGGTACAAATTCCGAGACTATAATATCTTGTGTGGAAAAAATTGCTTCCTCTGAATCTTCGTCAATAAATACTGAATCACTGTTTAGGATTGGAGGCTCAGGTGTAGGACTTTGCAGGGGTGTTATAGCAGGTGGTGGTGAATATGAGCTATCCCATGAATCTTCTTCTTCTTCTTCTGTTGCGAATAGTTGTCGGGGTAGATACCTAACGGGGGTTACTGTTGTGAAAACTTTTGTTTCCTCATCTAATTTTCTTTTCTTCGATGAATTAAACTCATCTTGTCGTTTATATGTAGGTAAAAACACTCGTTGCAGAAAATATTTCTTCATTCGACACACAGCACAATCAGCTAATTTCGTCGCACAAGCTGAACAAAACATATGTCCGCAATTAATTACATACTTTACAACGTTTGTGAGACAAACTGGACATCGACCACCATCGTATCCTTCTTCATATTCTGGAAACGTAATTGAAGGTAATAATTTATCAATAATCCATTACAATTTTCTCACCTTCATCTTCAGCCAAATTTGACTCTTTTCTTGTTAGAAACTCGGCAATCACTACCGAACTAGACGACATTCTCTGACCGTTTCTAGACTCAAACTGATGAAATCTTGTTCATACTTGCTTCGTGACAACCGTTTTCTTGACCACAACGACCGGTCTGTATCACAAATTAACGATTTCGATTGCAACCTCGAGCACTTTTACACACAAATTAGCACATACGAAAAAAAAATATTCGTTTAGATTTTTAATTTTTTCAATCGTGTCGCCAACTCGTTGTTTATAATTTTTCGCAATTCTAGGTCTCTCCGCAGTTTTTCGATTGTCTTTTCTAATTTGACAATTTTCACCGAAATAATACTTTGTTTCTTACGCAAAAACTTGCGATTATTAATCACACTTCTAAGATCATGCATCGCGTTACAAGTTGATTACATCAATAAAGATGAATTCATAATAAGTACTCGTTATATTCTGTGGTATTCAAATTCTCTTAACCTTGAAGACTTCTACACACACACATAGACACAAATATTATTTACATAATTTCAATGTTTCCATTCCCGTTTCATTATTGCACAACCATGCATCATGCGGATCCCAAGAATTGCATTAGTCATCAAAAAACGAGACTCGCTCTGGCCAAAAGAAATCAACACCTGGCCAAAAGAAATAAACACTTTTGTTTTCTAAGCATACCCCTAATTTACGTACCAAATTAATTTTTATCACCATTTCATCAAACATTTTCAAATTTGCCTCCACTTAGTTGAACTTAAAGCATAGCAGCGTTGTCATTTTAGGATGAAACTAGAAGCAACTCCCGGAAATCAGATGACTCTTTGGCAGCACTGTAGAACTTTGGATGTTAGTTGGTACACCGGTAAAACTTGGGGTTTGAATTTCCCGCTACTTAATTGAACTTAAAGCTCTGCGACGTTGCCGTTTTCTAGTGAAACCGGATGCACATCCCGGAAATCAGATGCCTTTTCGGCAACACTGTAGAACTTAAAGCTCCCCTGTTGCCATTTTAATTCCCCAGATTTAAATTTCCCTCCACTAAATTCCCCCAGATTTAGACAGTTGCCGGCCATTTTGAGTTCAAAATTACCCAAATTTGAATTTCCCGCCCCCAAAATCCCCCAGATTTGAATTTATCCCCAACCGATTCCCCCAGATTTAATTTTCCCGCCCCCAAATTCCCCCAAATTTGAATTTATCCCCACCAGAATCCCCCAGATTTGATTTTCCCGCCACTAAATTCCCCCAGATTTTACTTCCGGTTTTCCGGGATTACTTCCGGGATTACTTCCTGTCCCAGAACCCGCTAATATCATCTACTTACAGAGTTTTTGAATTTGCAGGATAATTTTTCCATCTTTCATAATTTTGACGTTTTAAACGTCAGTTTCATCCGAGTTTACAAAACGTTCGATGTACATTTAAAATATGATTTAAATTGAAAATAAACCATGAAAGCGTAAATATAAATGATACCATCAAGTCGGAGAAAGTAACATGATGGCCACATCACCATTTTTTCATTGTATAGGTATTAATTTGATTAGTAGAACAAGTTGCACGAATAATTTTTAAAATCTGTTTTATTGTTCAAGAGTTATCCTCACAAAATCCGAAAAACAATAGAAATTCAAATTTGTTTTTTCATTGTACCAATATTTATATGATTAGTACAACATATTGCTCCAAGAATTTTCAAAATCGGGTGATGAGTTCAAGAGCTGTTTATCCAAAAACCGAAAAACCATTGAATGTCAAATTTGATTTTTTTATTGTATCGATATTTATTTGATTGGTAAAACATATCGCTCCAAGATTTGTTTAAATTTGCTGAAGCGTTCAAGATATATCCTCACAAAAACCGAAAAACAATTGAAACTCAAATTTTATTTTTCATTTTATCGGCATTTATTTCATTAGTAGAAGAAATTGCGCCAAATTTTTTTTAATCTGCTGAACTGTTCAAAAAGTTATCCTGCAATAACCGAAAAACTATTGAAAATCAAATTTTATTTTTCATTCTATCGGTATTTATTTGATTAGCAGAACAAGTTGCACTAATATATTTTTTTAAAACCTGGTGTAGCGTTCAAGAGTTATCCGAAAAATAATTCAAAAGTCAAATTTGATTTTTCTTTGTATCAATTTTTTTTTTGATTAGTAGAAACAAGTCACGATTTTAAAATTTTGGATTGCAATTTTGCATTTTGTGTTAATTTCACAGAAACATTTCGTAAACCGTTGTAAAAGTACACTAAATTTTCCGTATTTTGACGTTTGAATCGTCAAAATCTAACAATGCATTCGGCAATCAATATTTTTGAAGTTTGAAAACGTGCGAGCTTGTCATTTTGCGTTGATTTCATGAAAAAGTAAAACTAATCTTGATTGTAAATTGCATGAAATTTACCACAATTTTGACCTTAGAATGACTAAAATCGGACAACGTATTTGGCAGTTGTGCAATTTCAAAAATAATTTTAATCTTGGGACTTGTAATCCGTGCAATTTTTACGGTTTGTGTGTTTCACAAAAAAAATATTATTAACCTGTTTTTAAATTGCATTAAATTCTCCAGATGGTTACGTTAGAATCATCAAAATCGGACAATGCGTTTAGTAGTTGTGCAATTTCCAAAATAAAAATTACGATTTTAAAATATTCGATATTTTTGCATTTTGTGTTAATTGACCCCTAAGATTCAGTTTGTTACAAACTGTTACTGAGTAAAGTTATTTTAAATAACGGTTACTAAATAACTAGTTATTTTGTGGTAACAGTCATTTATTTTAAATAACTAGTTATTTGTAGTAACAGTAACTGTTATAACCGTTTCTGGAAAATAACCGTTTATCTCATCACTAACCGAAAGAATTTACAAAATCTGTTCTTTCGCTCAAGAGTTATCCTCAAAGAAAAAACAGAAAACAATTAAACTGCAATTTTTTTTTGTGTCTTATCTGCATCTATTCAGCGAGTACAACACTTTGCTGAAAGAAGTTGCAAAATTTGGTCATCCGTTCACAAGTTAACCTTAAAAAAAAACAAATGATTTTGTACTCGATGAGTACATACTTTTCAGGAGGAATTTTTAAAATCGGCCATTTTGTTCAAGAGTTAATTTCTCAAAACCACAAAACAATTGAGCCGTTAATTGTTTTTTTTATATCGGGCTTGATAAAAAATCTATGTTGAAGAGTTATCCTTGAAACATCAGAAAACAATTGAATGCCGAATTTATTTTTTTGTTTCTATCAGCATCTATTCGGTGAGAACAACACATTGCACTAAGAATTTTGAAAATCTGATAATGTGTTCAAGAGTTATCCTTAAAAAATCAAAAAATAATTGAACGTCGAATTTCCGTTTTTTTTTCTCAGTTGACATGTATTTAATAAGTATATGACGTGCCTGTAAATTTTGTCAATAGTACATGAGCAAAAAGGCTTATTCGGCGATGAATTAATTTTATTAATCGTGTGCTGTGCGGAAATAGGACTACAAGTGCACGTTGTCGCGTGCACGAGATGATTTGGCTCCAATTGCAGGTTCAGAACGCGTCTCTCCCCGAATTGCGCACCTCCCCGCCGCTGCCAACATTCTAATGAAATGCCGTACCAGAAGTAAGTTGGCTCCGTTTGCGTTGGGGAACAAATGCATTGCGATTTTCCTCTACTCATTAAAGTTTCAAAGGCATTGTTTAGAGTTGTTATTTTTAAAAATACAAAATTCTTGCCGAGTATAAAATTAGAGGTAGTGCCATGGCTCCTTGGCTCTACATAACGAGCCGCCCCTGCTATTTAACCCGAATTGTTACGAAATAATTCCAATAAAAAAAGTATGCCAAGCATGAAGCAACGTTTATGAATCGCACACTCCTTACAACTACCAAAATTCATTTAACTAAAATGTATATATTACAACTCTTGCAACGCGTTTATATTCACATGATACATATTTTACGGCGCTGACCCCGAAACAAAAACATGTGCGCGATGCTGGCGATGTTTATCGGGCAATTTTCGGACCAGGTCCGAGCTGACAATAACAATAAATTTTTATTTGCGAAATAACAGAAACGTGACTTTTTTGAAACGGGCTTATTTTGCATTTTTTTTTACAGGTGAATAGAAATGAGAGACTTCATCCAGCATCTGGGGACAAGGTTGGCAACATTTTCGTGTCTACAGGCCGTTCTGCTGTTCCTCCTGATAAGGACGAGCTCGCCGGAGGAGTCGCATTCTAGGCAGAAGAGGTTGCTCTGGATCACCTCGGATGGCAGGCTCGCTCTGCCTCCAGGTACCACTCTAGTCATTTCTCCGTCGTTGTCGTTGCCTTTCGTCAGGTATCCACCGGATGGGTTCTTCTCGAATATGACCATTAGTTTACCATTCACAAGTAAGTATCAGATATTGTCTATAATAGAGGAAACGTTAGTACTTAACTGAAAGAAAGTAAAAAGCAGAATTTTAATCAATTTATAGAACTCTATGACATATGTGTTTTCCAATAATTTTACGCAATTTGTCTCATAATTGAACTTGAAGAAAAAAAGTTGTAATTAAATTCGGAAGTTTCAAATGGCAGCGGAAATAATATTATAAAAATGTTGTAGTCGAATATAGTATCTTTGCAATAACATAGGATTCAACAGTACTTGGGCGATTATATTGTTTGAAAATAATATTATAAGAATGGCCCAATCCATATCCAGACAGACAGAAGTGTGGAAATCGTCGTCTCTCACTTTCCTGGAATTTTAATATGTAAATATTAATGTAAATGTAATATGTAAATGTAATATGTGAGAGAGTCTCAGAAATACGTATTTTCGAATGCCATTTTTTTAAATTGCAATAACTTCTCAACAAATATAGGTACCTATAGATCAATCTTATTTTGTTCTAATGTATTTGTATTTCTGCATATTATAAATAATATCTCCAAAATCAATCAATAACTTTTTTTCACAAACATCGATCTCAAAAATTCTAAAAAGATTACAGTAGTTGTATATCTAAGGGTCGTTTGTTAAATAGCGTTTACAACTGTCAATTATGTAAACTGTAATTTAAGTTTAACTGCAATTTATTTTGTAATGCATTTCTCAACATCTTACCATGAATTAGATTGGCAGTTAACCGGTCAACAGTTTACAAAATCGGTGTTTTAAACTACGATTATCGTTAAACTATGATTAAAAAACACCCAAAAATACCTTACACTTTGTTTAAGGTTAAGCACGGTTGAAACTGCAATTGGATATATAACACTAAGGGCAGACCCGAGCCAAGCGGGGGTTTTAAGGGTACTTAGCACCCAAGCGTCAGGTCTTGGGGCGACAGGCTTTGTTTATATCGCAATTCATTCAAACAATATTTGTTATACAAAATTATATTAAACAGCCATTATGTTAAAAATCACGAACGTGAAATTTCTTTCTAAATAATTTAGAAAATTGCTAGAAATTGGTCTTCTGTCTTCTGGGGAGATCTGGAAAGTGGAAATGAGGGAATCAAGGGAGACGTGGAGAGAAGAGATAAAGGAGATGAAAGAGATATGGAATACGGAGAGAGAGAGGCTGAAACGAAAGATAAGGAAGCTGGAATATCAGGCTGAGAAGAGGGAGAGGCAAGAGAGGAGGAGTAATGTAGTAATAATAGAGAAAGATATGCAGGGAAAAGGGGATGTGATGACGTTTCTGAAGGAGGCTCTGGAAGTAGAGGTACAAGTGCAAGAGAGCTATGTGGTGGATAGCATTGGGAAGGTGGTGGTGGTTAAACTAGAGATGGAAGACAAAATAAAGGTTATGAAGAATAAAAAAATAAATTTATGAATATCCAGGAAAGTTTTCATCGAAGATGACATGACGAAAAAGGAGAGAATAATTCAGAAGATCATAAGGGTGAAAGCAAGCAGGGAGAGAGAAGGGGGAAGATGGTAAGGATTGGTTATCAGAAAATGTTCGTGAATGGGGAGCTGTGGAGATGGAATAAGGAAAAGGAGACCCCACAAAGACAAAAGGAGCCAAAAAAGTAAGAAATGAGGAGGAGATAGGAGGAGAGGAGAGAGAAGAAGTGATAAGGATGCAGGAAGAAATGACAGGAGCTGTAATAAAAAGGATAGAGGGGCAGAGAGTAGACAGAAGCACAGCGGGAAAGGCAAGTGGCGAGGAGATAAAGGGAGAAGAGGGGACGAAGGGGTCAGTAACAATCGGGTTTTGGAGCGGGGATTAAGGAGAAGATAAAGGAGGGCAAGTGGAAGAGAGACTGGGAGGGTTATAGGGAAGGACATAGTAGGGCTAGTAGAGACATGGATGGGGAAGGAAGAGTGGGGAGAAATGAAACGATGGCAGCTTTATATGGGAGAGGAAAGATGCGATAAAATGTGCGACTAAAGGAAGGGCGAGGGGTGGAATGATAGTGGGATGGAAGAAGGAAATGGGGACGGACGTAACGGGACACTTCGGAGAAGGAGAAGACGTGGCATGGATAAAGTATAGACAAGGGAAACAGAGGATAAACGTAGAGGTGGTATATATAAATAAAAATTGGAATATAATAAGAAAGGAGATAGAGGAGAGAACGAAAGGGGAGGGGGTGGGTGCTAGGAGGAGACTTTAATGCAAGAATGGGAGAAATGGGGGGAGGGATTAATTAAGAGGGGTCGGTGATTGAAAGAAAGTCCAGGGATAAATGTATAAACGGGGAGGATAAGAGAATGAAGGAGTAGGTGATGGAGAGGTAATGGGAAATTCTATATGGATGCACAGAGGGGGACTGGGAAGGGAGGAAAACATACATTGGGCCGCAGGGATCGTCGGTGATAAACTATGTGGCTATAAAGGGGATGACAAAAAGGGAAAAAAAGTATGGGGGTTGAGGAAGTGATGGCCTCGGATCATCTACCGCTAAAAGTATAGGTATGGATAGAGAGGGAGAAAACGACTGAAGAGAAGCAAAAAATGAGAAAGTTAGAATGTGGGGCAACGGCAATAGAAGAAATGAGGAAGACGATGAGGAGGATCCAATGCGAAGACGTCAAATCAATGGAGGAGATGGAGAAACCAATAGTGGGGTGCGGAAGAAAAGCTAAAGGAGGGACGGGAGAAGGGAGTAGGTGGTTTGATGAAGAATGCAGGCAGGCAAAAAGTGAAGTAAGGAAGGCAGTGGGGGAATGTATAAGAGGTGAAGGGGAGGAGAGGAAGGTAATGGCAGCAAAAAGAAGATATGAGGGGATATGCGAGAGGAAGAAGCTGCAGGAGGTGGAAAGAGCAAGTGGGGAGTTGAAGAAGTGTAGGAACGAGGTGGAAATATGGAAAGTACTGAGGGGAGGCGAAAGAAAGAGACGGGTAGGGATAACACTGAAGGAGTGGACAAGGAAATGTAGAGAAACAAGTGGATACCCAAAGGAAGTGGGATAAGAAAGGCATATGGAGATGGCGGAGGAGTTCTCTGAGAAGGAAGTGGAAAAATCTTTCGAGGAAGTTAAAGGAGGAAAGGCAGCAGGGATGGATGGGCTGAAGGCAGAGATGTGGAAGGAGATAGGAGAAGGGGGAAAGAAGAAATTCAGGGAACTGTTGAACCAAATGTGGAGGGGATGAAGGAACATACCGGAGGCCTGGAGATTGGGTACGATATGCCCGGTACACAAAGGAGGAGATGAGAAGGAGGTCGGAAACTATAGGGGAATTACAGTGATGTCCACAGGATATAAAATTGCAATGTTGGCAATTGAAGTTGTTAGAATGTATGAGGAGAAAAGGAGTGAGAGTATGGTTGAGTGGGTAAGAGGAGTATATAAGGAAACTTGGGTGGTAGCAAGAGTGGGAGTGGAGGTGTCGGAGAGATTTAGGACGTGGGTAGGATTGGCACAGGGATGCCCGTTAAGCCCTATATTATTTAACTTATACCTAAGTGAACTGGTGGAGGTTTTGAGGAAAGGGCAGGCGGGAGGAGTAGTAATCGGGAAGGATAAGGTGTGGATGCTGGCGGATGACATGGTGTTGATGGCGAGATATTGGGAAGGGATGAAAGGCATGTTGAGGAGAACGGAGAAGTATATGGACAAGAGGGGACTGTGTGTGAATGTGGGGAAGACGAAATGGATGAAATTTAGGAATAAGGGAAGAGAGGGGAGCGTGAAAGAATGGAAGGGAGAAGTGATTGAGAGAGTGAAAAAAATTAGGTATTTGGGGTTTATGTTTAAAGGGACAGGGGGATATGAGGAGCATGTAAGATGGGTGCAGGGGAAGGCCAGGAAAGCGTGGGGTATCGTGTGGGAAAAATGGGGAGAAGAACAACTTCAGAGTGGCGTGTAAAGTGTGGGATGCATGTGTAAAGTCGATTTTATGGAGTAGAAGTGTGGGGTGTGAAGGGATATGAGTGCGTGGAGAGGGAGCAGTGGTGGTTTCTGAAGCGTATGCTGGGAGTGGAAAGGTCGACGCCCGGGTACATACTGCTTCAGGAGAGTAACAGTGAAGTGAAGTGAAAGTGAGGGAGTGGTTAGAGAGGGGGGTAAATGTGGCAAAGTGGGTGAGAGAGGGGGCGAAGGAAGTGGATGTGCAGGAGAGACAGGGATGTATAGAAATAAGTGAATATAATGACATGTATGGGAGTTGGCAGGTACATGGAAGGAGACCGAAGTATTTGGATGAGGACGGGTGGAACAGAGAAGAGAGGGTGACATTGGCTAGGGCTAGGTGTGGATCAGAAGAGAGAGGGAGGAAGAAGTGGATGGGCGAAGAATATATGAGGTGTGTAATGTGTGAAAATGGGAGGGATACGTGGAGGCATCTGGCGGAGGATTGTGAGGAAGTGAATGAAGAATGGATGAGAGAAAAAAGGAATAAGAGGGTAGCGGAATGGATGAGAGAGGATGGGGCCGGGGTAAAGATGTTGCAGAAATTGGGGAAGGAAAAAGAATGTAGGAGAGAAAGAGCTCAAGAATTATTGTTATTATAATTGTATTTTTGGTTGATGGAATATTTATTGTAAGATATGCCAATAAAGGTTTTTTTTTGGTCTTCTGTTCCATTTACTGAAGATTATTGTCAAATCAATTGTGTTGCCGAAAATTTTATAACTACCGAGGAACAGCGTTTGCAGTTGAAGTTAAAGTTAATACGGAGGGTGGCGGTTGATCCTTATCTTACCCTTCAAACAGAAGAACCTATACGAGGGTTTCATAGGGGAACCCTAAATTAATCATCAATATGTTGACTTTCTGTTTTGTTTTTTTTTACATAAATTTTTAATCAGGTGGTGAGCATTTCACTCACTCAAATTCGAGTCAGTGTGCCGCCATTTTGTTTACAAGCAAGGTACGTCGATTATTGTTTGGTATGTCAAAAATATGTCATTTCTAAGTGCATTTAACAAATTTTAAGATAATTCCGCGTGCGATGATATTGTTAGATATGTTTTAATCACGAGGTGCATATTTCACTCTCAAACTCAAGTTCAGAATGATGACATCTTGTTCCAGGTGGATTGCGTCGATTATTTTCATATTTTCAAAATCCCTTTTATTCCATCAAATCGGAAGAAGTCAGATAATGGTTAAATTTAAAAAAGGAAAATTGTATGTTTAAAATAATTTCGCAAAACTTTATTATAGGCATCAGATTTTAATAAAATGTCAATTCTCGTTGTAAAAGACGAGAATGTTCGTTTCTGCATTTTTGAACTGTTGAAAGTATCAAATTTCTCTTCTCAAAAATGTAATTTTCATGTTTCTGGTTGGCGGCCCATTTTAATAAAACGAGAATTTTCGTCGAGGCGTATCGTGAAATGAAAATTCTCGTTTTTAGTAGGCATCACATTTTAATAAAACGACAATTCTCGTGTAATACCATTGTAAAATACGAGAATGTTCGTTTCTGCTTTTTGAACTGTTGAAAGTCAAATTAATAAAACAAGAATTCTCCTCTAAGACTATTGTGAAACACTTCTCATTTTTGTCATAACCAGTTTCAACTGTCAATAGGGGTTTGTCGGCAGACATTATATTTTTCTATTATCCAGAATTATATTTTCCTATGTCGAAAATTCTCACATTTTAATAAAATGAGAATTCTCGCCCAAGACCACTGTGAAAGGCGAGAATTTTCGTTTTTCGCCGGAAACAAATTAAAAAATAGTGATGTGGCCATCATGTTACTTTCTCCGACTTGATGGTATCATTTATATTTGCGCATTCATGGCTTATTTTCAATTTAAATCATATTTTAAGTGCACACCGAACTTTTTGTTGACTCGGATGAAACTGACATCAAAATTATGGAAGATGGAAAAATTATACTTCAAATTCAAAAACTCACTTTACTCGAAAACTAACGAGATTTCGAAAAAAACCTATTCTTTAGAAGTTATTCATTTTCTACAATAATTATTCACATAAATTTTCTGTAACTATTATCGTTTCATAATTATAAACCAAAAATTAAAAAAATAAAATAATTTTTTTTCTCGAATAACAATCATTTTATGAAAAGTATTTTCAAGTAAAATATATGCATTTGTTTGTTGTCTTCAATGTTTGTTTAAATATTTTTGTGATATTTTTAATATTTAAGAAAATATTGGCAAAAAACAAAAAATGGTGATGTGGCCATCATGTTACTTTCTCCGACTTTATATTTACGTTTTCATGGGTTTATTTTCAATTGAAATCATATTTTAAATGTACATCGAGCGTTGCGTAAACTCGGATGAAACTGACGTTTAAAACGTCAAAATTATGAATGATGGAAGAATTATACTTCAAATTCAAAAACTAGGTTTACTCGAAAACTAACGAGATTTCGAAAAAAACTTGTTCTTTAGAAGTTGTTCATTTTAGCATTCTCTACAATTATTATTCACATAAAATTGCTGTAACTATTATCGTTTCATAATTATAAACCAAAAATTAAAAAAAATTAATAAATTTTTTTCTCGAATAGCAATGATTTTATGAAAAATATTTTCAAGCAAAAGCTATTAATTTCTTCGTTGTCTTCGATGTTTGTTTAAATGTTTTTGTGATATTTTTTATATTTAAGAAAATATTGGCAAAAAACAAAAAACAGTTAAGGTAAACACCCACTTCTGGTGTACGAAATTTTACCAAAAGCTTTTCAGTTCTTCGGATTATCAAATAAGACATATGTTCAAAGTTTCATACACAGACACACACACACACACACACACACACACACAGACACACACACACACAGACACAAATTTTTTTTTTCCAGAAATTGTTGAAATGGCATCTAGGGATCCCAAAACGGATATTTCCGTAAAAAAAATTTTTGAAAAAAAAATCACGATCACAATACTTTCTCGTACTTCGTAACGGAGAAAGTAAAAACAGTTAACATCCACTTCCGGTGTACGAAATTTTACCAAAAGCTTTTCAGTTCTTCGGATTATCAAATAAGACGTATGTTCAAAGTTTCATATCTATTGCTCTATTAGTTTTTGAGATACAGCGCACACAGACAGACACACACACACAGGCACAATTTTTTTTTCCAGAAATTGTTGAAATTGCATCTAAGGACCCCAAAACAAAAATTTCCGTAGAAAAAATTTTGAAAAAAAAATCACGATCACAATAAAGAAAGTAAAAAACGGTCATTTTCGTCTTTTTTTGTCATTACTTACATGATGACAGTTTCAATTGTCAATGGGGGTATTTGTTGGCAGGCATTGTATTTTTCCATTATCCAAAATTACATTTTTTTTATCAAAAATTACTTTATGGCCGTAGAAAAAATGTGATTGTCACTGTCAAAATTATGTTTTACCACTGCCGAGGCATCACATTTTAATAAAACAAGCATTTTCGTCTTTTTTTTTGTGATAACTTATTTGTTGGCAGTTTCAACTGTCAATAGAGGTATTAGTCTGTCGGCACTGACATTGTATTTTTCCATTATCCAAAATTATTATTTTCCACTGTTTAAAATGACATTATGGCCGGGCAAAAAATGTGATTGTTACTGTCAAAATTGTGTTTTTCAAAAATGACACTAGAAACAGTTAGAAATAGTATATTACATCTGCATTTTTGAACTGTCGAAAGTATCAAATTTCCATTTTAAAAAATGTAATTTTCACGTTTCTTGTTGGTGCACATTTGATTAAAAATGATAATTTTCGTCGAAGTCCCATCGAGAGAAGACGAAAATTTTCGTTTTTAGTAGGCACCACATTTTATTAAAATGAGAATTCTCGTCCAAGACCATTGTGAAACACGAGAATTTTCGTTTCTCGTCGGAAGCACATTTTAATGAAACGAGCATTTTCGTCGAAACCAGAATTCTCTATTTTTGTCATAACCTATTATGTGTTGGCAGTTTCAACAGTCAATAGGGGTATTTGTGTATCACCGGATATTAGCCAAAATTACATTTTTCCTTTGTCAAAAATGACATTATGGGCGGGCAAAAAATGTGATTGTCACTGTCAAAATTGTGTTTTAAAAAAATGACATTAGCAACAGTTAGAAATACTATATTACGTCTGCATTTTTGAACTATTGAAAGTATCAAAAATGTGATTTTTACGTTTCTTATTGGCAGCACATTTTAATAAAAACGAGAATTTTCGTCGAAGACCCATCGAACGAAAAACGCGAATTCTCGTTTTCAGTAGCCATTACATTTTAATAAAACGATAATTCGTCAAGGGCCATTGCGAAACATGAAAATTTGCGTTTCTAGTCGGAAGAGAATTATCTTTATGTTTTCGTATGTAGCGGCGTAAACCCTAGCACCGGCGTGGCGCGGCGCTGCCTGCACAAAAGCTTCTGACCTACAGGACCACAAATGTTCCCGATGGCAAATACACTGCGACTTTAAGTGTCCTCTCTTGTATTTTTTGTTATTATGTGAGACGTTGAAGAAGGTTCTCTTATTATATTTCGGAATTATATAGAATGTTACAGAGTATTTTCTAGGGTTCTGTTACATTCCGAAATTATGTAGAAGGTTACAAAACATTTTCACGGTTCAAAATATTTGTCCGACAATTGATTTAAAAAATAAATTATTTAGGAATTCCAGAAACAAAATAGAGTGCCACATTTTTAAGATATGTAGTACCCTTTTGAGATTTATGTTTTTAAATTTGGATTATTTTTCAATTACTATTCCAGTGTTGGTTCTGGCGATATTATTTGTTTAAAATTTGCAGCAAAGCAAAAGAATATCCATCCATTAATTTCCATTTGTTGAGAAGTTATTGCAATTTAAAAAAACATTCCAAAATGGCTGCCACCCGGTCAACGTTGACCAGTTATATCTTAAGGGAAAATTAAAAAAAAACGTATTTCAGATATTATCTCAGTTTTACATATAAAAATTTCGGGAAAATCTGATGAAGATGATTTCCCCTTATTCATTTTCATTGCCTGAATGGAGATGAATTGGATAGAATATGTTTAGTGGAAAAGTTGTATTTAAATTTGGCAGCTTTGCAATAACAAGGGATTAAAGTCTTTGAGTGATTAGATTGTCTGATAAGAATGTTATACGAATATCTTTAGTTTAGAAGTTATAGCCAATTTTAGAACCGAATTGAACTGTCCTTATGCGACTAAATAGTGTAGAAAGTATATTTTAAAGTGTTTATTTTGAAGTTGTACTTAAATTGAGAAGCTTTGCAATTTCAAAGGATTTAACATCCTTAGATGTAATAATATTACAAGAATATGTTAAATCTAATAGCTGTAGTCAAATCTAGAAGCATTTAAAATGGCCATTGAATGTATAATTAACCTTTAGCTAATAAGTGACACTTATCGCTTTAGAGACAACTAAAATTAGCTCATTTAGGAATTTGTCTTTTGGTGGATGCGCCAGGAACTTAAATTTTACGTCCTTACGCTTGCCTTCTTACGAAAATATTTTCATTCTGACGATCACGGCAACATTTGATCTTACTGTGATGTTTTGATATTTTTTGTTATCGCATTCGCTGGGTAAGGGTTAATAAACAGTAACAGAAGTATATTCGGCACGTGTTTGCAAAATAAGCTTCGACGAAAATATCAAAACTACCTTCTTTTCGCCAGCTGGCGTCTATATTGACACGTGACAACAACGCCCGCATGCTGTCATTCTTAGTCTCAATATTATGACTATCAAATCTATATCGAATCTTATTGGAAAGACATTTTAAAATCGCTTTGAACAACATCCTTTCGATTTGTACATTTTCTTTTTATTTTTTTCAGTTGATTTTAATAAATTAGGATTAACAGACAACGAAAATCCGTATGGTGTGTTACCACCACTTTTGGCGAGGTCCATGGGATCTGCTGCTGCCGATATATTAGGAGAATATATTGTGAAGATGATCGACCACAGTAGAAGAAAACGGTCTTTAGATGAAGACCCACCGAAACCCCCACCTCAACATAAGAATGCCTTTCATGGAGGGGAAAGAGCGCTCTTGTATATTGTTGCGGAGGAGTTTCTAGAGAATTTCGGGATGAACGGGAAGGCGTGTCTGCTGAGGGCGATTTGTGAAGTGCACGCGCATCCTCTGCATAATTTTGGATTGGTCGGGGAAATGATCAGGCTGTTTTTGTCGTAAGTATATTTGTAGTATAAAATAATAAATGATATTCTGTACGATTGTGTTATTGTATATCATCAACAAATATTTTCATAGAACCATTATAATACGAAGAAATCCGTACAAGATATCATTCAGTTGATTTAAAGTAGTTTTGGCCCATAACTTTGTGTCAAATCGTCGTAGGAACTTCGTTATTTAAGTTCTGGACAGGAAATTGAATACATTTCAATGCCGTCTTGGTGGATCGAGTCGACAAATTTTTTCCAACTCGGTACACGTTGACAAAATAGGACGTTTTTTTTGGCCAAAAACGTGTTTTTTTTATCGGGATTGAAGGGTTCGAAAAGGGATCATTCCAATCAGAGTTTACCCCCTTAAAGTAGAGGCAAAATGAGATTTTTTCCCGAAATAATCATCTTTGGTCGAAAAGTCACTGAGTTATGTGCGCAAAACCTCAAAATGTACTTGTTTTCAAACACCCATTACTTGGTGCCAAATTATCGTAGAAACTTCGTTCTTTGATTCCTGCATAGGGAATTGATTAAATTTTAATGCCTTTATGGTGGATCGAGTCGACAACATTTTTCCAACTCCATATACATTAGGGTGACCGGAAAAAATCGATTTCGGAATTTTGGTCGTCTGGACTCCACAAAACGATTCGCATTTCCAGGTATTGAGATATCGGAAATTTGAGCTCGATTAAACGACGTTAACCCGTGCCGCTCGTCGCTCAAAGTTTGAAATAATCCAAATTTTTGGCCAAAAAGCTGACATATGGAGCTACAACTCCAGAACGGTAAGAAATAAAAACACGCTTAATATCTCAAAAAAGCTAATGTTGTTCTTCAAAATTTATATTCTATACATAATTGTTGTTATTTTAAGTCAAAACGAGTTATAACAGCCTTTAGCCCCAAAAACGTGACCTGGTACCACTAGGAGCATACTTCGTACATTTTGTTATTAAGTGATAAATTTTGCTTTTATTTGGTATATTTTTGAGTTTAAAGTAAAAATATAATAAAAAAATAAGTAGTACTGATAAGTCTACTGACATTTTTTATTTTAAAATATAAAAATCAGGTATATAATACATACAAAACAGACACAGAAAAGATATAGACGTAGTACCTACATGTGTTGATAATTTTACATAGTTATAATAAAAATAATATATATTTATTTCTTTAGGATATACATAATATAAAATAAAAATAATGATACAATGTATATAATTAAGAAAATTGTCAAATGAAAGAAAGAAATTGTGTACATAGTAACTTAAAAATAAGAAAAATATTCTTCCATTGTATAGGGTTCCATACTTATTAATAGAGATTGTACCTCTTTTTTGAATTTCGATAGTTGGTCGATATTTCTGTAGGATGCAGGAAGTTCATTAAAAATTTTCATCATGGCATATTGTGGAGTTTTTTCAAACATTGTTAAGTGATGCTTAGGATATACCGGGTGTGGCACTTAAGATGCCTCGGACCATAGCTCCTTTACGATAAAAGCTATCGAAAAAAATCTAAGAACAAAGTAGTGCATAGTTACCGTCGCTATGTTACAAAAATATTTCTAAGCATCAGTGGCGTGCCGTACTCCAGTGGCGTACCAAACTTATGTTTTTTTAAATGGAATGCTCTATTTTTTATTGCAGATTTGGAAAGTGCTCGACGAGTACTTATTTTTTTATCTAACATGTTATACCCTTCATTTTAGCGGTTTCGCTGTTATAACCCCTTCTTTCAAAATTGCGCCCCATTTTTGAGATTTTTTTGTAGAGAAACTAATTGACGCCGGCGCCTAAATTTTGAATTGAGGTACAGGTTAAGACCTCGTATACCTTCACATAATTTTTTTTCGTAATTTATGGAAAAAAAATAATTTTTGATTGATCTTCGCATGTTGTCATTTTTTCCGAAAATTTCAAATGGCACCCCCCTAAAAAAATTACGGCGTTGTACAGCCAAAACTCTAAATTTTTCATTGGTGTAAAAAAAATTACACATTGCATAACAAAATTTCGGAGAAAAAAGGAATTTCATCGCAAATGTCGGGAAACGTTTTCCGTTCCCAAGTGAGCCATGAGAAAACAAAAGATTGGTAATTGTCAAAGTAAATTATTAGACGTCAGTAGCAGCCATAAGTCATTTTTGATAAACGTTCTAAAAATGTTCCGAACTCAAGAGGAAATGGTTGACATGATATTTATTCTTGGAGAATGTAACAAGAATTGTTTCTTGGCATCACGAGTGTACGCTGCGAGATATCCGCACAGGGCACATCCAAATGAACGTGCATTTCAAAAAGTGTTGGAGAGATTTACTACTACGGGAAGTGTGAAACGGCCAAGGAGAGTTAGAAAGAAGGCAGTTATTACCGATTATAATGAACTGCAGGTTCTGGAGGCAGTTATTGAAGATCCTCATACGAGTATCCGTGATATTAGTAGGAATCACGATATTTCAACGCGATCCGTACATCGTGTTCTTAAAAAGTACAAATTCCGTCCATTTAAGATTCAACAGCACCAAGAATTGCAACCTCAAGATTTCTGCATGTGAGCTATCAACAAAATTGAGCAGGAGGAATCATTTCTTATGCGCGTATTATTTTCTGATGAAGCAACGTTCCATAGAAATGGGCATGTCAATCGCCACAACTACCATTATTACGCCGATGAAAACCCACAAGCCATGCGAATGATAAACCACCAGCAAAGATGGTCGCTGAATGTTTGGGGAGGCATACTTGGAGAACACCTTTTGGGTCCTTATTTCATCGAGGGGCATCTGAACGGCAACAGTTATTTGAGGTTCCTTCACGACGACTTGGATGATCTCTTGGAAAATGTCCCTCTGGCCGCTCTTCGACAAATAGTTTTCCAGCACGATGGAGCTCCTGCACATAATAGCTGTGTCGTTCCGGAATTTCTCGATGAAACGTTTCCGGACTCCTGGATTGGTCGTGGGGGTCCTGTGAGGTGGCCGCCAAGATCACCAGACCTCACTCCCCTTGACTTCTTCCTTTGGGGCCATATCAAAGACGAGGTTTACAGGACGGTACCAACTACTGTCGAGGATATGAGGGAGAGAATTCGCGCGGCTTTCCGCGGCATATCACCAGAAGTCCTTAGGGCAGTGTCTAGAACCTGTGAGTCGAAGTTGCGGTTATGCTTCCAGCAGGAAGGTCGTCATTTCGAACATTTAGTTTAAGTTGTTAAATTTTCTTTATCTGCATTTTTCATATCATGTTGAATAAATAGGTACATACCATTATGTTGACCGTATTTGTGTATTTGTTTTCTCATGGCACACTTGGGAACGGAAAACGTTTCCCGACATTTGCGATGAAATTCCTTTTTTCTCCGAAATTTTGTTATGCAATGTGTAATTTTTTTTACACCAATGAAAAATTTAGAGTTTTGGCTGTACAACGCCGTAATTTTTTTAGGGGGGTGCCATTTGAAATTTTCGGAAAAAATGACAACATGCGAAGATCAATCAAAAATTATTTTTTTTCCATAAATTACCCGAAAAAAAAATATTTGAAGGTATACGAAGTTTTAAACTGTACCTCAATTTAAAATTTAGGCGCCGGCGTCAATTAGTTTCTCTACAAAAAAATCTCAAAAATGGGGCGCAATTTTGAAAGAAGGGGTTATAACAGCGAAACCGCTAAAGTGAAGGGTATAACATGTTAGATAAAAAATAAGTACTCGTCGAGCACTTTCCAAATCTGCAATAAAAAATAGGGTATTCCATTTAAAAAAACATAAGTTTGGTACGCCACTGGAGTACGGCACGCCACTGATGATTAGAAATATTTTTGAAACATAGCGACGGTAACTATGCACCACTTTGTTCTTAGATTTTTGTCGATAGCTTTTATCGTAAAGGAGCTATGGTCCGTGGCGTCTTAAGTGCCACACCCGGTATATAACATATATTTGAGTTACGAGTATCTTGGACGTTTTTATTTTTAAATTCTTCAAAATCTAGTTTGTGTTGAAAAATATATAGTAGGCATTCATAAATGTACAATGCTATGACTGTCATCACTTTATTGGACCTAAATAAACCCCGACATGAATCTCTGTAGCCGATACCGAGTAACATTCTAATTGCAGCCTTCTGTGTCACAAATACTTTATTTATGTCTTTCGAAACTCTCCAACATACTATTCCATATCTCATTACAGAGGAAAAGTAGCTGTTATAGACTAGCATTAAAGCTCCAAAATGTACAAATGGTTTTAATCTACGCATTCCAAATAAAGTCCGATTTAATTTAATATTGACTTGAGTAATATGTTCTCTCCAGTCGATATGTCTGTTGATATAAATTCCTAAAAAAATACAACAATCTAAATTCTTTAGAGTTAAATTGTTTAATTGTACATTCTCTATAAAATCATTTGTTGTGCGCTTTGTTGAAAAGATAATAGCTTTTGTTTTGCTTTCATTTAAGAATAATTTGTTTCGGTTTAAATAATTTGTTACATTTTTTATTATATTAATAGCTGCGTTAATTAAATCGGTGTATGTTCTATTTTTTAATATACATCAAGCTAGCGTGATGAATGGCTCCTGAAGTTCTAAAACCCACAACATTGCCGTCTAGTGATCCAACAAATGCAAGAACCAATTGCAACAGCTCCTTGTAGTCATCTCTGGAGTGGCTCTCAGTTAATTTGGTCTTGAATTCAGCAGTAACATTTGTAATTACTTCTGGAGTTAGCTGCTTTTGTATTAGGTTGTCACTGATACATGTGTCGTATTTTCCTTCGTCTATCTTGGGCCACGCAGTGAGGAATCTCTTGAAAATGTCTGGATGAGGTCCAGTGGTTGATCTTATTTTTGTGTCGAATACGCCTCTTAACAGAATTTCCAAGATATGGTGACGACAAGCTAGGTATACCAATTATCTTCCTAACATTTGCTCCAATATGATAAATGCTCCTGTGAGTCTTTCCGTGTTGGATGGTGTAGTGTCGAAGCACATCGCCTTGACGGTGTTGGGAAGACCCTATTCCAGTAGGCATTCATATACGGCTACGGCTTGCTCCTCTCCAGAGCTATTTGCTGTTACAGGAACTGCCAGCAGCTGTTCCTTTTCGCCATATGAAATAGCAATAGCTATTCGCTCACATTGTTCATTTTTTAAAACACCCGATAAAAGTTTACCGTCCCAATGGACAACCACGGGATCTTTTTCAGGAATGTTTACTTTATCTAAAAAATGGTGATGTGGCCATCATGTTACTTTCTCCGACAAGATAAGATCATTTATATTTACGCTTTCATGGCTTATTTTTAATTGAAATCATATATTAAATGTACATCGATCGTTGCGTAAGCTCAGATGAAACTGACGTTTAAAACGTCAAAATTATAAAAGATGAAAAATTATACTTTAAATTAAAAAAAGCTCGGTTTACACAAAAACTAATGAGATTTCGAAAAAAACTTATTCTTTAGAAGTTGTTAGTTTTGGCATTCTCTGCAATTATTATTAACATAAATTTGCTATAACTATTATCGTTTTATAATTATGAACCAAAAATTAAAAAAACATTAATAAATTTTTTTCTGGAATAACAATGATTTTATGAAAAATATTTTCAAGCAAAAGTTGTTCATTTCTTTGTTGTCTTCAATACTAGTTTAAATATTTTTGTGATATTTTTCATATTTAAGAAAATATTGGCAAAAAACAAAAAACAGTTCAGGTAAACACCCACTTCCGGTGTACGAAATTTTACCAAAAGCTTTTCAGTTCTTCAGATTATCAAATAAGACGTATGTTGAAAGTTTCATATCAATTGCTCTATTAGTTTTTGAGATGCAGCGCACACAGACAGACACACACACACACACACACACAGACAGACAGACACACACACACACACACAGACACAAATTTTTTTTTTCCAGAAATTGTTGAAATGGCATCTAGGGACCCCAAAACGGATATTTCCGTAAAAAAAATTTTTGGAAAAAAAATCACGATCACAATACTTTCTCGTACTTCGTAACGGAGAAAGTAAAAATGTTTAGTATATTGTTCTCTGAACATTTGCCTTCTAGAATGTAATAAAGTTTTCGAGACTTTGTACTCAAGAGGGTCAAGGTTTAGGGCTTCTAGAGTAGCTATTAAAATTCTCGTGGCATTTCTGTCGGATACCTTACATCGATCTAACAAAATGGACAATTTCATGTTTAAAATCTCTTTGACGCCTCTTGCAAATGAAACTTCATCCTCTTGCTCTCAGATGGTCCTGGATCTTCCGCAGCTTCTTCAGGGATGTCCATTTCCTCCAAGCTTTCAAGTTCCTGGTAGATGGTGTCCTCTTCAATGTATTCTTCTTCTTCTCCTTCTTCGAACTTGTCTTCATCATCCGCCTCTAAGAATCAACAAAAGAAAGAGATAAAAAAAGACTATAAAAACTTGTCGTTTAAGCAGAATAGTAATAATACATAGGTACTAAATTACCTACTTCTAATTATCAATAGGTATTATTTAAAAAATATAAACTCACTCATAAAAATGCCAAATGATGCTTTCATGTATAATTTTATTTCAATTATAATGAAACTATTTACTTATTTGTTTATCTATTTTTTAGAATAATAATAATTAAAAAAAACTCACCTATATCAAAAGTTTCTTCTTGGATTTGTCGGTTCATTTTTGCAAGTTCCTTTTGCGCCTTGATTTCTTCAGCTCGAGACAACTTGAGATCCACTCCAGTCATGGAACCTGGGCGACCCTACTACCTCTGTTTCACGAGAAACGCCTTATCTTCTTCCGATTTTATCAGAGCCAAGGCATCTTGCTGAGCAATATCAAAGAAATCATCCAACTTTTCAACAAACTGTTTAAATTTGTTCTTGACCGTTTCCGGTCTTTTTGAAGAGTTCTCCCTCGGCGTAAAGTTTTTCCAGCTTAGTAATTGCATGTTGCTTATGTTTAGTCGGGATTCGAGCTTTCTCCCAAAAAATGAACACTTCTCGTATGGTAAGTTTTACTTATTCTCTTACAGTTAATTTCACAGTGCGTAAAGCAAACAAAACTTGGAGATTTGAGGGTAGTTTACAACCGGTGATCTGGTGAATGGGATAGCCCACAAGAAATATTTTATCCTTGGTCCGGCTTTGTACACCTGATATGGATGCCATTTCAGAGTCCAATAGGTAAATAACAGTTAACTTGAAAATTGAAACAAAATATATTACAAACTTTAATTTCAATAAAATGTTTTCAAATGTCTTTTAAAATAATACCATAATACTTATAAAAACAATAACACACACACTTGGAAAATTAAAAAAGAAAACGGTAAAATATCTTCACTAGATAATTGTTCGATCTAACCAGCTCAAAGGCACTTTAGAAACTAAACTGAAAAAATAAAAGGTCGGTTGTACGCTGAAGTTAAATCACCATCCCTAAAATAGAAATTAGATGCACCCTCCTTTTTACCTGTCAAACGGGTCTTTCTTTGGTAAACTAGTCAGGTAATCCCTAATAAAATAAAATATTGAATTTGAACAAAAGGCTCTTTATGTTTGAAAACAGTTCCAGAATACTTTTAAACAAAAAAATTCCGAGACACATTATGTAAAAACCCGTAAAATTCTTAGAATACTCCCAAACTGGCTCCTACTGGTCCCAGGTCACATTTTTCGGGTCAAAGGCTGTTGTAACTCTGTTTGGCTTAAAATAACAACAATTATGTATAGAATATAAATTTTGAAGAACAACATTAGCTATCTTGAGATATTAAGCGTGTTTCTATTATTTGCCGTTCTGAAGTTATGGCTCCATATGTCAGCTTATTCGCCAAAAATTTGAATTTTTTCAAACTTTGAGCGACGAGCGGCACGGGTTAACGTCGTTTAATCGAGCTCAAATTTCGGCTATCTCAATATCTGGAAAGGGAAATCGTTTTGTGGGGTCCAGACGAACAAGATTCCGACATTTTTTTCCCTCTATGAGATCCGGTCACCCTAGAATACATCGTCAAAGTTGGACATGGTTTCCTAAAAAAAAACATTTTTTTTTTCACAGGGGTGCTAGAGGGTGGAAGGGGTTAAGCTTAAGTTCGCATGCATGACTTTAAAGAAGACACTTTAAAGTTTTCACCTTCAAAGATTCATCAAAATCGATTGAAAAAAGTTATGGCGGTTTGAAAATGGTTGAAATTTCACGAATATCAAGTGTTTCATTTTTTTCTTCAGTATATTTAGATTATGAACTGTTATTTTCTTTAAGCGCTAAATTTGCTGTTTTACACAAATCCCCTAAAATATTTAAACAATGGAACTTAACCACTTCGCGCCCATGCTGCTTTGATTTAATCCCAGGTTTGATGAAAAATTATTTCTTTGTTGTTGTTAACTTTTTCTACGAAATATGATTTCACTGTCACAAACTTTACCGTTTATGCAAAAAAATATGAAAAAATATTCCATAGATATCGCTAAAGAAGTAATTTTTTTGTACAATGTTTTTGTTTTCATTTTTTGCTTGTTGCCACATGTGGCGTGAAGAGGTTAAAGCTACTTAGGTGGTAAAACTTATGGTAGCATATTCAAACGTAATAATTTTGACCTAGAAAGACGACAATTGTATTTATAGCATTTACTTCGATGTTTTTATTTTCTTTTTTTATTGGAAACATACTTTTTAAGGGCCAGCAAATCGCCGTATTCGGACCTGCTCAGCGAGTATGTGGAGGCGGAGAATGCAGGAAGTGGAAAATCCGGTCCAGCCGAATGTTGGCCTTACCTCAAAGATTGCCCCAAATCCCTCTTTTTGCAAACGCACAATAAATATAGGTAAGTGTCATCATTATTCTCAATTCAAACAAGTACGACATAAAATAAAAAAATCTTCAGAATATTTTATGGTCCAACAAATTAAAATAATGTATTCAAGGAACCGCGAAATTGTTACATGAATAGAAATATTACATCAATAACATTTTTTTTTAAATTTAAATTGAACGCCTCGATAAATTTTAACCTTACAGCAGTTTTATAAGACAGATGAAATGTGCTGTTCAATATTAAATGCAGCAAAAATTTGTATTAAGGGCGGCTCGTAAATCTTCCTAGTTGACGTAAAAAGAAAAATATTAACGCGTCTCCATGACGACTGCTCAAGCTGCACTACTTAATCTTATCAGAGGAAACAAGTCATACAAGTCGTCACTAATATCTACTAGAAAAGTTTATCAGTATTTTTAATAAATAATTTTTTATTATAGCGAACAAATCGATGAGAACGAAGTAAGCGAAAACACGATAACCGATCGAAAAAGACGAGAAGAAAAACGAGAAGTTACCATCGATCCTCAAACGATGAACATGTAAAATAAATATAATTTTAGACTTTTTAAGACGATGTATATATGTGACAAGAGACGGGTGCCTGTGCTAAGTCATTATGGGATTAAAGCGGCTAAGGATTTTTGGGACAAGATTGCATATTGTAATATAGTGGTAATTGTACAGAAGTATTAATCAATGTTTGTACTAGCAAAAAATTTAAAATGCAATTTAATATATACTTAATTTCTAATCTAATGTAAATGTAATTCTCATTCGCCCCGAGGCAATATGTCTAAATATATTAATGATAAATAATTAAACTGAATTAAAGATTTACATAGTCAATTTTTCAATAATTATATTTCTTAGAAGAATTAACATTCAAATAACAATCAAAAATTTCAGTTACTATTTTATATTAATATTCCAATCATATGCATTAATTGTAATATTAATGCATCAGTAGTTCATTATTAAGAATTGTAACATGAAATAGATATAAATACCACCAAATTTTGGGACAGGTTAGAGTCTGAATATTTAAAATTCTCAATAGAGAATTTAAAAAATAAATTTATTTCAAATAATCAAATGGTTTCTTTTTTGAAAAACTGCTCATTGAACTCGAATGTAAATAGTGATATGTTTAATACAATTAATAAATTTGGTATTTATATATTGGTAAAAATAGTAATATGAAATAGAACAAACAATTAAGAATAAAATAGTATATTCAAAATCCAGGGCATTTTTGAGAGAATTTTACAAAACAAAAAATATGTTTTTTTTTTTAATTTTATTCTTAACTGTTTTTTCTACTTCATATTACTATTTTTACCAATACATAAATACCAAATCTATTAATTGTATTGAACATATTTCTATTTACATTCAAATTCAATGAGCAGTTTTCGAAAAAAAAAACATTTCCCTTACATATATAAATTACAGAGTTACGAACAGTTTGAATATCCATATATTCAGGCTACATTTCGTTGTATTGAATTTATTTCCCTTACAAATAACGCTTGTGAACGTAAACTTTTCAAAATGCAATAGCATTATAATACGGTGTGTTTCAAAAAGATTAACTCTTTTTTTACACAATGGTCAACATTTTGACTTTAACTATCTGAGTGACAATAACGAAGTTGAATCCGAGACATGCGCATTTCAATTCACAGGCGACTGCCATTAATTTCTTTTGAAACACTCCATATAAATAAACTGCTTGCAAAATAAGATTTGAATTCTGGATGTTTTTTTTAATTAATAAATATTTAGACATATTGTACCATCATTATTATTAGTAAGTAACAATGAAGTATTATGTAATTATATTATAAAGATAATAAATTGGAATATATCTTCATGGTCAGTCATATAGAATATTTAGTTCAATTGTATTATTTATAAATTTGGATATGTAAATCTCGACTATAAATAAATTAAACTATATTTATATATAAAGATTTTTTTATTGTTCCGACCATACGGAAAATTATAGATTTTGTGTTTTCAGTACAAATTTTTTTTGCGAAATCATCACACGTCAAAATCGTACTTGTTTCGAGTCCTACGGCTCCTACCATGATTTCAATTTGTGGAAATTGCTCAGCAGCCATACTCCTTAACGGGTGGACACCATGGATAAACTATTAATTAAGATTGCCAACTCAAGCAATAGAATTGAGAAAAAATGTTAGTACCAAATTTAGCGCCACCTACTAATTAATCGTGGATTTTATTGGTTGGGATACAATGGCGCTAATTTTAAAATAATTTTATAGCACACTATTTTGTAAAAGTTCGAGATTTTATTTTCATTTTCATGACTATAGTTTCGGCAGCTTCGTAGTTATAATTTACTATTTCTTCGATAAAGCAAGTTAAAATTGTCCAAACTATGGTCACGAAAATAAAAATTTTACAAACAAAGTAATAATATTTTATTTAAACTATATTGAAAAATGAACTATGTTCAAACCACAACTAATTTTATTTATTATATAAAATGTATAACGAAGTAGAAGCTTCCAGTATAAATAATATTAAAATATTATACTTGATGTGTTTTATAAATGTCTTTGTGACATTTTAATTTTAACTTGGATTTGAAATATTAGTGACCCATAACTTAAATCTTTCCTTCTCTTGAAGCAAAACTCCATTCTGCACTACATCCTATCGTCACATCCAGGCACACAACAGTTCTATTTTATGAGTGACAGTAATATAAGTTGATATGAGAATTTATATAAATTTAAAAAAATCTACTTGTGCTTACCTATTAAATAATACAATCACTAAATTCAACGGAATCAATGTTGTCTTTAATTAAACATAAAACTGCACAGAACAGTAGAACGAACGAAACATGTGTGCTGAATAATTCTGTGGCTTGGTGCTTAAAGGGCCAATGTCACAATTTTACTGTTTGGAGTAAAGCAGTACATTAGACTTCTTTTCTTACGGTCTTTAAGATGGTAAAATAGCCAATGTCAAATCTCAACCAATAGCAGATCTATAAATTTAATTTTGGCCAATGTCGCTCAACCTCAGTTTATGCTAAAAGGGTCAGTGTCTACTTTGGCCCTTTTAGTTGTAACTATTGATATTATTTTATTGGCCTTTTTAACTCAGGGCCGATCCTAGACCCTTGGCCGACCGCGTGCAAATGATGAGTTGGCCGCCCCCTCTTGCGCAGTAAAACAATCTTGGGGCGGGGGGCTTTTATTTTCAAATCGAAAAATTTTAAAATCCTCTGTAATATTTTGGTAAAGTTTTATAGCAGAAAAATATCATGTCAGAGCATATACACATATTTCAAATTTGAAATATATTTGGTCTGAATTGAAAGAAGAAATTACTAAAAATATTTTTGCGTTGTACTATTCTGCGTACATTGCCAGAGGAGTATTTTTCTTTTAAGGCCAGCTAGATGCTGTGGACAAGTAGTGATAGAACAGTTGACAGCTTAATCAATGAACTATATTCGTATAAAATGGTCTTACGGATCAAGGGAGCTGCATCCACCAAGCAGGAAGCTCCCACCGAAATCAAGAGGAATCTGTTCTCCGTACTTACAGTCCAGAACAAGTACTCGGACAGCCAATTAATCTCATCAGCTGAAGTCTGCAACTTCCTTGTTCACAATTAGCTGTGATAACGGTAGGGAGTTCGACAGCAAACAAATCAGGACCAGTCTACACAAGAAAGGTATTGGTTAATGTCTTATAATGCTTATGGGCGAAAATCGTACCGTACGGTGGTGGAAACTGCTGGAGCAATGATGCACGCGCATGGAATCATTCCTCAGGCACATGGGGCTAAGATGATACGAACAGGTACCAACATCCTTACCATAACAGAGCAGACCCACTCACCTTTCCAGTTGTGATATGGTAGGAAACCAGGTTTGAAACATTGGTTCAAATTGATGTATTCATGTTTATTCATAACGAAGGAGCAAGGGGCGAAAATGGATCCCAAGGCCATTGAAGGAGTCATCCTCATCGGCTGTGATAATGACAACGGATACATGATCTACAGTGAAGAGGACAACAAGCTCTACAAATCCAAGGGCTTCATCTTCGAAGAAAAATTGGTCGAAAAGGGGGTTATTAGACCCCCATGAAGCAACGAAGCTAAAGAGACGAATCCTACTGACATGAATGACAGCAAATACCGAATAGAAGACGAAGAAACAGAATTCTGGGAAACTGATTGTACAATTTTAAAAATGCCGGAAGCCAATGAAGAAGATAATGCTTGTGATACTACGCGAGAACTACGCAACCGAGTGGATCTTACAGCTAGTAAGTAGTAGATTATCATCAAATCTTCAGTTCAGTAGCAAGAACATCAACTATTCGAACGCTACTCAGTGTGGATCTAAATTCTAAAACAATACATTTCGCGATTTTTTTATTTATCAATTTCATTTGAAATAGCTAATTAAATTATTTAAAAATTTTAATGGTTTTAATTGGGAATTATTGGGTAAGAGTTCTTTAAAAGATCATTCGTTTGAGAGTTCTATTCCATCTAAATCTTTTGTCAATTTTCCATTTTCGGTTACCTGTCATTTAATATCTAGATCCGTACAACATTTTCTAAGGTATTCCGACTCTGCGGAATGAAATACTAGCAAAAATTTAAATAAGGATCAGCAATTTTCTAACAGTTCAGAACGTACGGATGTTAAATTAATAGCGATGTCAGAAATTTCAATTTAAAAGTGAATTCTAAATTTTTCCCTAGGATCCAAAACATTTTCGTCGCGTGATCATGAACATCCGCGGTTTTTTTCTTATGCGAACTTCAGATGCTTTGCGACACTTCTTCCGCTTCTTTGGCAAAATCATTACCCGATTAGAAATCGGATACACTTCAGGCAAGGGTCAAGCGACTGGCCTCTATTTTGAGGCGCTCTGACTAAATTTTACAGATTTTGGACGACGCGGGCCCTTTATTGGTGGTCCGCGGCATTGTCCTACGTTCCGCGGGCTTCGCCGGTTTCGCCGCCCCCATAATTGCCGCCAGCGTGCCATGCACGCTCTAGCCCCCCGGTAGGATGAGCCCTGTTTTAACTTCAACCTTCATAGCAGCAGTAGCCATCATACACGTTACATGGTTGCAGCTGCATCGCAATTCTAGTTTTAAAGTGTTTGTGAAACAAAGAAAATGAATAATTCAACGACAAGGCAGATTTTACAGATGTGTGGAGCTGACAATAGTAAGTGATTCAGTACTGCATTATATTTTTATATAGAACTATTCATTTAATATTGCCGATTTGAGGTTATGTTGATTCGTTGTAATAACTAGAGCCCGGACTATGCAGAATAAATACCGAAAATAGCTGCATATCATTGCAGGAGGCTCTGAACAGTTAAAAATATTCATAAAAGTCCGGGCTGTCCACATGACATGTACATTGTATTGGTTTGTATTGGTATCTTGTAGAATCAGCGTCAGTCAGTGATGATGGCAATTTAATCACACGGTCCAGCACAATACCAGTTCCAGAAACGAAGGAATTGGAAGAGATCCTTGAAGAAGAAATAATTGAAAATACAGATTCAAGCGATTCAGAACCGTTTAAAGACGATAGTGGTGATGAATATGTACCGTCGGACACTGAAAACAACCAAGAAGAACAGTTTGAAGATGTCGGTTTGGATATCGGTCTGGTAAATGAAGAATTTATTAACAATGCAGAATTGGTTGATTCGTCAGAAAATCAAATAAATAAATCACGCAGGGGGAGAAAAAAAGGAAACAAGGATGACTACTAGGAAACGAAAGCGGAATTCTTCTAATTGGACTCGAAATATAAGAAAACTGTTGAAAACTCGAGGCAGAGAATATTAGTCAGTGTCGGGAAAGAAAACTTTACCTGCCAAAGAAATGAAAGCAGCGTGCTCATGCAAAAAGAAGTGTTTCGAGAAATTCACCCCTGACGAGCGACAAATTCTCTTTACAAATTTTTATAAATTGTCTAGCTCTGGACAAAACCAGGTTGTGGCAAATTCGATAGAAGGAGAGGAAAAGCATGTTCAGCGAATAAGACATAATGACGGCAAGAAAAGTAGACGAAACTTTTCTAGAAAATATTTTTTTGACAAACATCAACGGCAAAAGAATGGAAGTGTATCAAATTATGTTTATAAATACATTTGACGTCAAAAAAGCGAGAGTAATTGTTGAAAAGAAACGGTCAAGCAATAGCAAAATATGTTCTGAGGATAAACGAGGAACACATGGAAACCAACCTAAAATCCCAGAAAAGGATAAACTCGTAATAAGAGAGTCACTATTCACGATCCCGCACTCAGAAAAAGTACTTGTCACCCGATCTATCGATTGCTCAAATGTACCGACTGTATTTGGATTATTGTAACGAAGCAAATATTCAACCGCGGAATGCCTCCCTATACAGAAAAATGTTTGTTAAGGAATTCAACTTATCATTTCATAACCCAAAAAATGATACATGCGCAAAATGCGACAACTTTCTTATGCAGTTAAAATGTTGTGAAAACGAGATAGACCGCAGATTAATCGAAGAAAATAAAACCAGACACCTACATTTGGCTGAGTCGGCATACTAGTCAAAAAGAAGAGATAAGGAGGAATGCCATCATAATCCAGGTTTTGTTACAATGTCATTCGAGTTACAAAAATGTTTGCCTACGCCATATCTCAGAAGTGGATTGAGTTTCTACAAACGTCAATTGTGGACATTTAACCTTACCATTTACCAAACCATAGGAAAAGAATCCTCTTCTGTGTGTTACCTATGGAATGAGACAATGGCTGGTCGTGGAGGGCAGGAAATCGGTTCTTGCATTTACCATTACCTTTATAATCTTGCAGAAAATAATAATATACACACGGTAACTATGTACAGAGACTCCTGCGGAGGTCAAAACCGCAATATTTATTTTTCTACAATGTTACTGCAAACTGTTTCTGAATTGAAAGCTAAAGGTAAACATTTAACTATTAACCATAAGTTTCTTGAGGCTGGACATACTCATATGGAGGCAGACACTATCCATGCGGCTATAGAAAAAACCAAAACACGTACTACTCCTGATATTGAGTTGCCCCGAGATTGGGCAAATGTAATACGTTTGGTGCCAAGAAACCCTATAAAGGTTATAGAATTGGAACAAAACGACTTTTTAAACTTCAAATCATGTTTAAACATTAACTATGTACATCGAAAAATAAACATCTTAAAGGAACCAATTCAGTGGCTCAAAATAAAATGGATGCAGTATTCAACAGAGTCTCTGAACATTTTGTACAAACATTCCTTGGAGGACGAGTTTAAATTTTTTGATATATCCAGAAATCAGAAGAAAACACGACAGGGTGATCTTCTCAAGCTTCAACCACTTAATAATAAACTACTTCCCTTAAGTACGGATAAATTAAATGACTTAAAGGCACTTTTGCCATATATCAGCAAAACTAATCGCATGTACTACAATCACTTTATTGAACAAATGTCAGCAAATGATAACATAGTGGATTACTTGGGTGAAGCTTCTGAAGAGGAAATAGATTTACTATCATAAAGTTTTTCATATCTAGATGTAGAATATCTTAGTTTTGTAATGTATTTAGTTTATTTCACCTTTGTTAACACTAAACTTTGTAAAAATATAACTTCGTAACAAATAACTATATTCTCTTTTTTATTGTTGTTATATCGGTCAATGTCACCTAAAAAAAAATGTTTTTGAATCGTGAATGTATGCAACAAGGTCCAAAGTCATTTTTTTTTCAAAGTAAAATCTTTTTTCAAAACATGGAGTACATTATCAGATTCTATGCAAAATTATCGATGTTTGAGCCAAAGTTGAAACATACAACTTGTACTTTATGTCAGTTAGAATTAAAATAATGTTTGATAAAAATTTTCAATGTGATTTTCTCAAATACGCAATTTTTGACATTGGCCTTTTTAGCTCCAAGCCACAGAATTATGTTGTTATGTTTATAAACTGTTAAAAAACTGAAAACAGCGCCACCATACGTTTGATCGTAGTACTGAGATATGGCACCTAAAAATCGCATGGAGTGAACACCCCCTGGTGGATACCCATCGAAAGTATATTAAACAGTCCACTAGAGGGGGATTTAAACAAATTAGTACAACTATAGGCAACACAACTTTCGTTTTTAGGGTAATGTTTCGGTCTGCATCATTTCGTGATCGAGGACGAAAATATATATATATATACAGAGAGGATTTTTTATCAGTAAACATTTCCCCTATGTATACCGATAAAATACGCGAGTCAAAAGCATTGAATCGATTGTTTTATATTGTGTTATAGGCAAACAAACACACACATGTCACATCAGTCAATTGTGTTAAATGTCAAATTGTGTGAAATATTTAAAAAATGTATACAAATGAAGAAAGAATCGAATTCGTAACAATGTATTATAATTCGAACAGTATTAGAGGAGTACGAGACCTTTTTTCAACGAAGTATCCCGAACGGCCGATTCCTTCCATTAGGACTATTCAAAAAACAATTAGAAGATTTTCTTCGGAAGGGTGCATCACGTGTTCTCATAAAAGACGCAACAGAATAAGTCATGTGTTAACTGAGGATGTTAAATTAAATATTTTGTGTTTTGTCGAGGAAAATCCAACAGCCTCGTCACAAGTAATTGCCAATTTTTTTAAAATATCGAAAAGCTCGGTACTGAAAACATTGAAGGAATTTAAATACAAACCTTATAAATTTGGGAACCATCAACAATTATTTGAAGAAGATAAGGAGAAAAGAACGGAGATGTGTGAAACATTATTTAATCTCATCAATAGTCAAGAATCCATTTTACAAAAAATACTTTTTACGGATGAATCAACTTTCACTTTAAACGGTGAAGTAAATTCCCAAAATTTCAGGTATTGTTCTCATTTTTTCAATATTTTATCCTACTAACTTTCTTCCTTATCGCTCCTTAGATATTGGTCCCATTCTAACCACCATGTACAAACTTTAACGCGTACACAGTACAAGCAAAAAGTTAATGTGTGGATTGGACTGATTGGGACAAAAATTATCGGTCCGTATTTTATTGATGGGAACCTTACATCGAACACATTCTTGGAAATGCTAAGGAATAGAATTGTTCCAGACCTCGAACGGTTAAATATTCCACTACCGTGGATTCAATTGGATGGAGCCCCTCCGCATTCCACAATGGCTGTTAGAAACTTTTTGAATGAAAAGTTTCCAGGTCGTTGGATAGGAAGGTACGGTCCTATACCTTGGGCACCACGGTCTCCAGATTTGTCACCGAATGATTTTTTCCTTTGGGGGCATTTAAAATCTTGTGTGTATGACAATATTCAAATGGGCAATGTCGAAGAGTTAAGAAGTCGCATAACCAATAAATGCAACGAACTGAACCCTGATTTTATTCGAAACGCGGTTTATGGTTTTCGCGATCGTTTGAGTTATTGTCTTGCAGTGTGTGGTGGTCATTTCGAACATTTGTTGTAATTGTTTATTTCTTGTTTATTATTATTGTTCATTCTTTTTGTTTTAAATAATGTTATTAAAATCTGTTAATAATAATCAATGCGTTTGTATACATTTTTAAATATTTCACACAATTTGACATTTAACACAATTGACTGATTTGACATGTGTGTGTTTGTTTGCCTATAACACAATATAAAACAATCGGTTCAATGCTTTTGACTCGCGTATTCTATCGGTATACATAGGGGAAATGTTTACTGATAAAAAATCCTCTCTGTATATATATCACACGCCTCCAAACACGTAGTCAATAAATTGGAGCCGACATGTTTATGCGTTTTTGGCGGCAATACCAAAACTTGTGTTTTTTTCATCATATATAATTATTTTTGTGGCGTTAGTTTATCTGATTAGATATTAGCAGGGGTAGGGGCCAGTACCCGCCTTGTATTTTTCAGCGCCCTTAATGTTTTTTTTTAACGAAAATGATCAGTTGATCAATACATTTAAATATTTACAAAAGTCACTCTACAGGGACTTCCCCTTTCTCTGGTTTGTGTTGTGGCGTCATTATTTCTATTTGCTTTGAAGTCGGGGTGCCCCCAACGATAGCGCCCAGGAGGGGCTAAATGTGGCAAATTAAAGAGAGATAAATTAATTATTTTATTTTACTTGTTAAAATATAAGTTTACATAATATTTTGGGCTTAAAACCAGAGCAAAGAAGTTAGGTACTAATAAAATAAAAATAGTCGGAATAAGGCAATAGGCAGAAAAGGCTGAGAAAGGTAGTAAGTTATTCAGAATAACGGTAGAAAACGCATAAAGCAGTAACCAACGGCAGTAAAAAGGGAACAATAAATAGACGTATACATAAATATAAAAGGTAAATATGTTATCCGTAAAGAGAGGATTTTTTATTAAAATGCTGAAATATGTTTATTATTATTATTTGAAATATGTATGTAATAAATTGAAATATTTCAATGAAAAAAATACATAAGTTTGTTTATATACATTTTTAATAAAGAAAAAATAAGTCACATACTTTTATTAAAGTTAATAATAAGAAATCAAAAATGTCAAACTTGTTATAGATGATTAGTCGTATGAATATGACTACAATTAACAAATTACTTTTTGAAACAACTACTTTCCTGGCTAATACCACGACGAATATTGAATTATACAAAAATCGCAAATCATATTTTCTGAAAATTTAGTTTTCTGAAAAGTAAACCGACAATAACATGTGAACGCATAAATTGTTTATAGCAGAACGAATTGGAAGTTGATTTGATAACATTTGGCCGGTATTTCCTAGAATAGTTGGTTCATGCCGAAATCGAAAATTGCACGTGATGCAATGTGCCGTGCGATAAAAAGTTAAATAATAAATAAAACACGGTTGCTTTGTTTGCATAACTTTTGAAAATTTGTTATTTCCGTGACTATAGTTTCGGCAACTTCAACGTGCTATTATCAAATATACAGTGTGTGTTTGATTGATATGTGTCGTTTTTTTTTAATTATGACGTTTGATGTAACGTTCTTCCGTCGTCGCCGCCGTCATAACAATTTTATGGTTGTTATTATCTGTAACCTGGCAACGATTTCATATTTGTACACCTGACCGAAATAGTAATTTTTCTGCAGCCGTCCCGAAAATAAAACTTTCGGTGTGATTTATTAAATCGAAAGTACCACTTTACATAAATCGTACCGAAAGTAATTATTTTCGGGACGAATTTGTTTCACTTTCGGAACGATTTCTTTACTTTCGGGACGCTTTTTGTTACTTTCGGGACGATTTTGCGTATATATGTAGGCGGCCTTGACCAAAAAATTTAAACATAGTATTTAATTATGACAGCGCTTGTCATATTACATTCGTATGTGTTTTTGCTTTTTAACATAAACGGCTGCAGAAAAAATATTGTACGTAACTCGTTCCAAAAGTGATTTTACGGGACTCGCAGGATTCCAGGACTCGCCTACGGCTCGTCCTGGAAACTTCCTACTCATCCCGTAAAATATCACTTTCGGAACTTGTTAAGTAAATTACTATTACGTAACAAGTTCCGAAAGTGATATTTTACAGGATGAATAGGAAGTTTCCTACGAGTCCCGTAAAATCACTTTTCGAACGTGTTACGTACAATATTTTTCCTCCAGCCGTTTTTAATGTTGAAAGGCAAAAACACACACGAATATTATATGACAAGCACTGTCATAATTAAATACGAAGTTGATGGTTTTGCCAAGGCCGCCTACATGCTCTATGTACATAAAGTAAGGAATCAATTCGATTAAAATTCAGGGTATTTTCTTTCAGCAAAATGCTCGGACACGTGTATTAATTTTTTAACGCGCATTTTTTTAGATAAAATTCAAATGTACAGGGTGTCCCAAAATTGAGATACGAACCCTAAGTTAAAATTTTCAAATGTGAACCCCCATTTTTGTTGCATTTATGGATTCTTGGAATTAATAAGGAAAAATCATTTCATTAAGTAAATAATGATTTTTCTTTATTAATTCCAATGTTTCGATGAAAACAATATTATCTTTTACCAGAAATAAAATAGTAGCAGTACTTTTTTAAACGCCATTTATGTTACACGTCAAAAAATGCGTGTTAAAAAAATAATTCGCGTGTCCGAGCATTTTTCTGAAAGAAAATACCCTGAATTTTAATCGAATTTATTCCTTACTTTATGTACACAGTGTATATACGCAAAATCGTCCCGAAAGTAACGAAATGCATCCTGAAAGTATAGAAATCGTTCCGAAAGTGAAACAAAATTATCCCGAAAATAACTACTTTCGGTACGATTTATGTAAAGTGGTATTTTCGATTAAATAAATCATACCGAAAGTTTTATTTTATATGCAGTTTGATTAAAAATAAATGTTTAAATTTAAAAAAAATTCCGGTGACAACAGATGATAATTTATTTATTTATTGGAATTACTACCACCTACCAACTATTGTTGTTACAAATGTTTGGTTAAGGGTGCTACCATATCTCCTTTCTGAGTCCTTGTGCAACGGTGTTGATATTTGCTAGTTTTTGCACGAAAACAAATCTACACAGTGGGCAAAAAAACGGTACAAGTAGTTTTGTACTGTCATAATGTATGAGTCATTAATATTTAAAAATAATTAATATAACAGTGAATAGCCCGATTTTTATAGATAATATGAAGTACTTTTGCTCTAAAGAAATAGTACTTAAACTTGTGTCCGGAGCACCTTCTTGACTACAAATGCATGAATTTCTATCCTTTCAGGATGTTTTTGTCCCAAAAATTAAAATGACTGATAGAAGTGACGGATGAGATTCATTATAAACCTAAACAAATCACGGCCCACTAATTTTAGTACCTACAAATGCGACGCGAAAGTGCAGTATAAACTCCCGCCTTTGCAGAGCCTTCATTAATGTAAAATATCCTCGATAAAAAAAAACTTTTCAAAAATGCAATTAATCATTTTTGTAAACTACTAAGTGTAAACATTTTGTTATTCAAAGCAATATTTATTGCGTTAATTATTATTGAAAATTTAATATTTCTAATAATTTTTTGGCCCACTGTGATGAGTATTTATAGTACAAACAGAACAAAATAATTGATTTATTGAGATTTTTTTTCAATCAGTACAGTTTTAGATCAAGATCATAAATACTAAACTTTTTAATGTTATTGTTCGTTATTTTTGGTTGTAAGTTAATCAATCTTTCAACCGCAACCATTCCAAATGTCCAAATGTTTTCTCTTATCTTTATAAATATTCGAGTGATATTGAATTAATTACAAATTAGCTATTTTTTTTAAATTATAATTAAGATCAAAAATATTTTTGTAACTACGTAATTTCCATTCTTATATGATCGATATACAAAATGCACCATGCTCTGCTTTCTATAATAATGGTAAAAAACTACATTGAAAACCGTTTAAAAAGCATGGGTAAGTACTATTTCTTTAGAGCAAAAGTACTTCGTCTTATCTATAAAAATTGGGCTTTTCAGTGTTATATTAATTATTTAAAAATATTAATAACTCACAAAGATATATGAGTACAAAACTACTTGTACCATTTTTTTGCCCACGGTGTATTAATAAAAATAATATTTAATATTTAAAAAAAATATACTTAAATGTAAAAAAAAGTGTGAATAACAGCGCGCGAATACACATGTGCATGTGTTAATGATCTAAGTGCGAGGCGCCATTCTCATGATTCACGTATCGGGGAAGTACAATCTGTTTTCGCGTTTTCTGTTCTCAAATAAAATTAAAATCTGTTTACACCACGCCGTTATTCCATGCACCTCCCTATCCCCCACCAAATCGCACGTTTCATTAAAATTGGTAGTATAGGCAACCCAAATAACATTTACATTCTCACTCGATTTATAAAAAATTGAAACTATACTTTTTTGACATACAATGATAAAAATCATATTTTATCCAGCGGTTTAAAAAAAAATCAACTTAAACCAAGTACCTAGGCAGTCTGTACATTCGTATAACCCAGAATGGTTATAATTCAATAACTATTATTATTGAATTATTTCTTAAATTTTATAGACAAATTTTGACAATTTTCATAATTTCTAGAAATATATAGCATTCTAGCTTATACGAATGTATTAAATATGTGTAAATAACTAATTAAATATTAATCGTATTTTAACTAAAAATTGCTGACCTCTTAGGTATTATAGCAACGTACATATAAAAAAAAGTAGAACATTTTAACTTTTACAGAAATTTAAAAATGCACGAAAATGCTATATTATTTATTAGTTATTTGTTTACTTTTTTATTGCAAACGGTAGAGTGAACAGTCATAAACAATATATCTTAAATCGGTACGTTCACATCTTATAATAAACGAGCTACACCCAATCTACCGCACCAAAATAGGTAGGGGTCACCTGCCCTTAGCGGGTGTTTACATTGGGCGACTTTTGGTCGATCGACTTCAGTGGGCGACAAGAATCATCCGTGTAAACAGTTTTTCAACTACGTTGAAACGACTTTTAGTCGATCGACTGAAAGTTGCCCATTCGTCTACTTTTGGTTTATCGACTGCGTAGTATTTACTGCAGTTGACAGTGTTAATTTGTTTGAGCACCGACATTAAACACACGTGCACACTGCACAGTTTAATTTTAGTCAGAAGTAATCAACTATCACACACATCCATCCTACGAAATTCCAAATTTTTTAAGATCACTATTGACGGTAAATAACACACCATCTCCATAGATCGCTTAAAACCCGCATTTATTTCTAATATTTCAGCAACTTCTATGGAAAATACACCTCACATCCTCATTTATTTCTGCGCCTCTACATCTTCTCCTTTAAAAAAAACGCGTCTCTTTTTCTTGTGTTTCTTCTCGATTTGGTTTTTCTTAGATGGGGGGTGATGTGGGGACACATTGAGCATAGGAGCAGTAGAAATCCGAGGCAGCAATGGTGCCGTAACTTGGGAAACGAGAAAAAATAAATATATTAAAAAAATATCAGAGACTGAAAGTACCTAATTTAATTAGTACGTGTTTTCTTAGCCATAATGTTGCGGCCATAAGCCGCTGCATTATTAAATATTATAAACGAATAATTAAGTAGATTCCATAATGTCACTGCTAATATCCGATTTCAATTTACGACACTTGTAATTTCTTGGAAACGGAATTCTATTGTGTACAATGAACAATAGAATTCCGTCAAAATATATCACAAATTCGTCTCGCACCCAAATGAACAACGGGGCGACTTACGAGTGCACAAAGTGCGTCCTTGGGTAGTATTAATTCTTCGGTTTGAGAAAGTGCAATTACGGTCACATCTGGTGACCAAACGTGCAGGACCACCGGATTCCAGCAACATCGCCTTTTGAAGGGAGGATCATCTGAGTACCCTCACCGCTCCGGCAGAAAGGAAAGTCACGTGGTTCCACCACCCCCACGCAGCCACCCTCCCGAAATCGAAGAGCGAAGGCCGAAGAAAAAATAACTTCAACTCCGAAACGTGCAACACGCATTTTTATTTGTAAATGTAAATTAATGTATTATTTAAATTAATATACTTGTACAGTTAAATAAGTTAAATTTTTATTTAATGACAAAGTTCATCTGGTCCTTCGAACTATTCAACACATAATAAACCAGCAAAAGAAGGATAAGCAGTTATTTTATATCATACCGTAATTCTAAGGTAACGTACTAAGTGGCAGAGTCATTAGTTGAGCTTTGTCGACAACTCCCACAACGTTACAAGTGTAATAATAATAATAATCCTTTATTTCTCAACAGACATAAAAAAACATCTAATTACAGAGAAATTATAAATAAATAGAAATAATATATGTATATATATAACAGGTGTCCCATTTTAATCCGCCAGTAGCGATAATTCTGAAACATTGCATTGAATCAAAAAGTGTTCCAAATGAAAAGTTAATGGTTCTGAGGGGGACATCTGATGCCGTAGACTTTGCCTCCCCAGCCCCCCAAGGGGGGCGGGAACAGGGGGCAACTTTAAAATCTTAAATGGAAACCCCTATTTTTTATTGCAGATCCTGATAGAGGGTTAAAAAGTATGTAAGTTTTATCCGAAACATTTTTTTATTGGTCGAGAGATGGCGCTGCAAATGTAAAAATTAGGTTTTTTGTCAATTAAATTGCGAAAATCGTCACGTAATTAACTGTTATTATTACTTAAGACTTACTCACAACCTTACAAGGTTGTTTTTTTCTCAGCCTGCCCAAATACTACCCCCCCCCCCCCCCCTACAAAGACGTAAAGAATGTCATTGTGTTTCACCGAGCCCCCCACATAGGCAGAAACAATTTGTGTTTTTTGTGAATTTGGTATCGCGTTAACGTGCACTCGTTACCGGAAAATTGTGTAAATTGTCAAGAGTCAAAGATTCATCCGAGTTACCAACCAATTAAAAATAGTGTATTTTTGTGGATTTACCAAGGGCGCCTATTTGATTTTACCGAGTGTAAGTTTAATTGCATAACGCTAATGCCGGCGGTTTTAATTGAGTTATTTCAATTTAATTATGCCATGAAAAATACTGTTGCCGTTTTCAAAAATAGTAATCTTCTAAATAAGAAATTCGTTTACTGTGTGATAGAGAAATGCTTTTAATTTTTTCTCAAGTTTGCAGCGCCATCTATCAACAACTTTAAAAAATACCCCGACTAAAATTGACCTACATTTTAAAACTCTATCCGAGTCTGAGGTACAAAATAGGGGTTTCCATTTAAGATTCTAAAGTTGCCACCAGCCCCCCCCCCTCGGGGCAGGAGGGGGTGGGGAGTGGGGCTATGTGGGGGGCCCGGTGAAACACTGTTTGAAAAAAAATGACATTCTTTTTTTAATTATTTTACCATTATTTAATTTGAAAAAGAAGTACTCAATCGCTATTTTTGAGTACTTTACGTCTCTGTAGGGGGGGCGGGGGTAGTATTTGGGCAGGCTGAGAAAAAAACAACCTTGTAAGGTTGTGAGTAAGTCTTAAGTAATAATAACAGTTAATTACGTGACGATTTTCGCAATTTAATTGACAAAAAACCTAATTTTTACATTTGCAGCGCCATCTCTCGACCAATAAAAAAATGTTTCGGATAAAACTTACATACTTTTTAACCCTCTATCAGAATCTGCAATAAAAAATAGGGGTTTCCATTTAAGATTTTAAAGTTGCCCCCTGTTCCCGCCCCCCTTGGGGGGCTGGGGGGGCAAAGTCTACGGCATCAGATGTCCCCCTCAGAACCATTAACTTTTCATTTGGAACACTTTTTGATTCAATGCAATGTTTCAGAATTATCGCTACTGGCGGATTAAAATGGGACACCCGGTATATATACACATACATACATATATAGGCATAAACAGATACAGGTATACAAGCTAATACAAATTAGAAATAAGTGGTTGCGGCGAGGGTAAATTAAAGTAAACATGATTTTAAATCAATTTTAAACCGAGTCTTATTGGAAAATAAATCAACACCATATTGGACTTCATGGTATTTTTGAATCATCATGAGCAACGGCGAAAAAGAGTGGTGATTTGTGTTTGGTATAAACAAACATACAATTATACTGGAATGTGTGTTTATTACGAGACGATTGTCTAGGTATAGAGATCATGAGTGAATTAAGTAACGTCGGACTATCTTGGAAGCTGTGTATAATCTTATATAAATCATAAATCATAATATATCTGTGTCTGTTATAAACAGAAATCATTTCGAATTCATCAAGCAATGATTCATACAACACATTATATGGTGGATATACTTTATGTTTATGAAAGTATAGAAATTTTAAAAATCGTTTTTGGCATCTTTCAAGTAAAGAAATATATTTATTATAACCAGGAGACCACACCGAAGCACAATACGTTAGTTTTGATAAAATAAACGATTCATACAATTTTCTAATCGCAATTTGATCTTTAAATTCCCGACAATTTCTAATTATGAATCCCAAAGTTCTGTAAGAGCTAACAACAATATTTTCAATATGCGCATTGAAAGTTAGTTTATTATCAAACGTCACCCCCAAATCATTACATGTAGTTTGGATTGCAATGTTAGTGTCACAGAGTACATAATTGAAGACGACGGGATTTAATTTCCGATGAAATGACATACAAAAACATTTGGAAAAATTGATACATAGACCATTAGAACTACACCAATTATCCAATCTCGATAAAGCTCTATTCAATTCCTCACAATCGCTTATATTATTTATTACACGATAGACTTTAATATCATCTGCGTATATCAGAAAATTACACAGTAACCTATCAGCTACATTATTTATAAATAGAAGGAATAGCAAAGGTCCCAGATTGGATCCCTGGGGTATACCGCTTGTAGCGATATAGGTTGTTGATTGGACATTCATGTAGTAAACATATTGTTTTCGATCAGTTAAATATGATCGAATAACGGCTAAAATATTGTCACTAATGTTATAATGGCTAAGGCTATTTAGTAATATATCATGAGGTATCCGATCGAAGGCCTTGCTGATATCTGTATATATCACATCAACCTGGTCACCACGATCTAGATGTTCAGAAATGAATTGTGTCATGTTAATTAAGTTAGATTGCGTTGAACGCTTTTTCATGAAACCATGCTGATGTGGTGTTATTTCATCGCATACTTTGGTGTAAATGTGGTCAGCAAGGATTCTCTCGAATACCTTAGAAATATTAGAGATAAGCGCAATAGGCCTATAATTTGATATGTCGCTTTTATTTCCGCGCTTAAAAATAGGACTGATACGTGTGGTTTTCCAGCTATCTGGATAAATCCCGCTACTTAAAATTAAATTAAATATATAGACCAAAGGATCTACAAAGAAAACCGCACAATCCTTAAGTAAAAATGCTGGAATTTGATCGTTACCCATCGTCATCTTCGGTTTTAGTTTACGTAGTGATTTCATTACCAAATCATCCGAAATATGAAAATTTCCCAGAGTGTCGTAAACTGGATCATTAGCGGGGATTCTGTAAGTATTGATGTTCTGATAAGAGGCCTTAAAATGTGCTGCGAATCCATCCACAATGTTCTGAGAAGTTTCCAGAAGTTGATCTCCTTGTTTCATGCATCCTGGGATACGCGATTGACTTTTCCGTTGGTTTATAAATGACCAGAATTGTTCAGGCGTCTCAGAGATGTTGCTTTCCATTGTTTCGATGTAACTTTGATAAGCGGTTTTTGACAAATTTTTTAAAATACGACGAGTATTCGGCAATTGATTCATAACATTGGGATCATTTGACTTTTTATGTAGCCGGTGCAATCGATTTTTTCGGTTCATTAGGTTAATAATATCTTTAGAATACCAAGGCGGGTAAGTTTTATTGTGAACTGAGTTACGTCTTTTGGGAACATGTTTATTTAATAACTTGTATAAAATATCATAAAACATGTCACAGGCTGTCTTTGAATCACTAAGATGGCAAACTTCCGTCCAATCTGTGGTAGCAATATCTGAATACAGTGAGGGTAAATCCGCTTTCTTGAAGTTATAGCTGCTAACATTTATTCCAGTCCTTGAGAAGTTTACAGAGGATTCATATTGGATATTAATTGCCAGAGCAGGATGGTGTTTATCCTCCTTTACTAAAATATCATCGCTTTTGTCGACTGAACAGTTAATATTTTCAGAAACGATCACTGTGTCAAGAATTCTATTATTTTCGTTGGTTATTAGATTGCGTTGTTTTAAAGAGTTGATAGATAAGAACTGCAAGAACGGCGTAACAAAGTTGCAGGAGCTTTTCTGGCTTAGATAGCTATAGTAATTAGTTAGATTTAAATCACCTACCAATATTATATCTTCCAAGTTAAAATTACGTTCAACAAATTAAAAAAAAAATATTATAATTATCCAGAGAGGTATCAGGAGGAATATATGTGCAAATGATTGAGATTTTTCTTTTAAATATTATAACTTCTACAGCTACTATATCGATGTTAGGTATACAATGTTCAACAGGTAATGAGTGACATGTGATGTTATGTTTTAAAGCTATTAGAACACCACCACCTTTGCGATAACTTCGGTCAGACCGAAACACAATAAAGTCATTAGGAAACAATTCACTACTAAATACACCAGGTTTAAGCCATGTTTCACTTATTAATATTATGTCATAGTCACACATTGCAACATTATTATAAAATTCTTGCGTTTTCGTGTTGAGGCCATTAGAATTTTGATAGTAGATGTTAATTGTCTGCTGAGAAGTTATTAGTTTCCCAGTTTTACAATTTGTGGAATTCCGTGAACATATTTTATTACTGAGTCTTCGTCTCCTGCCTCCTTAAGTAGATGTAAATCATCACGCAATTGTTTCAGATACGACTGCTGCGCTGGTGTCTGATCAGATCGAATTTTAACATTCCCAATTAATAATTTATTTTTCTTCAAAATTTGCTTTGCAATGTTTTCGTCTGAAAAAACCACTTTAACAAGACGGGGCCTACTGGATATTTTGCCAATTCTGAATAATTTTATTGGATCCTGTAAAACATCAACAGTCCTGAGCAAATTTTTAACTGCTTTATTATCTTCTTCGACGTGATTAGCGCTGGTTGATTCGGGAAGGTTATATATAATAATATTTTTAGACCGATTCTTTTGTTCTTCAACTTCGTGCAACATTTCGAACGTTCTTTTGGCAGCTCTACGAGGTGATTTGAGTTCATTGAGTTCTGTTCTTAACACAATATTTTCATTTACTACTGTCTCAATTTTCTTGTTTAATTTTATTAGTTCACAGGAGATAGATGCCATAAACTCAGATTTAAATAAATCGAATTGAGTTTTTAAAATAGACGATATTGTTAATTCTAAATTGCGCACATTATTAGGGCACTTATCACATGTCCACTTATCCCCATTTTCCTTCTTTGCTTCTTCTAAATAATAGTCTAATTTAGATTCAGGGAGGGTTAAGCAGGTTCCGTGCCTCCATTCCTTGTACGCGTCGCATTTTAGAGCAGGCAATCGCGGACTAATGTTATTCAGACAAGTTGCGCATTTTTGCACCATTTTTAACAATGCTAAATTATTTAAGAGTCTAAGAAAAGGGAGGGAAATAGTTGCACAAGGACACTTTTCACACCCAGGTGCCGATCGGGGTGACTAACTAGACGTACAGGTGGGCAACGGATAAACACTTAATCGGGTACAGTAGGTAAAGTAATAATTACAATTAATGATATAATAATATTTCCATCAATTATTTAGTGCGATATTATTAAAACAAAAAAGAAATCCAGTGGATTCTTCGACAGAAAATAAAAAGAATACAAAAAAGAGTGCGACGACCTCGACCGTGAATTGAGGATATTCGCGTTTACTATTAAGACTCAAAATTAAAGTAGTAATAACGACCAAACTATGATAGGTGTACTTATCAGATTTCTACAGCGTGACGGTTGCACTATGGAGTAGTTTACATCCGAAAATCACTATTTTAATTAGTATATAACACTTGTTATTTAACGTAAATCAGGAGCACACGGCACGGTTCACTATACACTCGTCATGTAACTTGTATGTGTAGATCATCTAAAGTGAATGATGCTGGTTATAAATGCAACCCTCTGATAAATCTGTAAGCAGAATAATTAATACTGTTATTTTACTCCACCTAGCTATATTCCTTGATTCTCCGCTTGCTCGTCCACCTGCCTTCATTTGAAAATGTTTAGTGTCAGGAAAAATATAAGAACAGTCTTTCAAATAAATATTTATCAACTCTTGTGCGTCCATAAATTTCGTTTAAAACAGGTTATTTATTTTTTTACTTGGGGCACCATTGTTCTGCAAGATCGAACTGCTGCGCGAACTTCGCAAATTTTTCCACCGGGCACTTGAAACCACATCCCGGAATTTTCAACGGTATGCGACCGCTTCCATTATTACCATCTTTGAAGACCTATCAATAAATGGAAAAAAAAGAAATTACTTAGTTTGAAAGAAAAGCCGACAGGTGCTAAAATCACGTTGAGGAGAGCGGATTGTATGCTATTCTATTATGCCGTCTAACCTGCGTGCATGACGATGATTTTTTTACGCAATTTTGGCCTTATCACTATCACTGAACATGATTGAATTGTTCATAATTAAACTGAATTGAATTCAACTACCAAAATCAAAGGATAGTTTAAAAATTTAAACATTTAGATCTTAAACTCTCATTTGATTTGGTAGTTTTATGTTTCTATCCCTAATAATGCCAATATGTAAATACCACAACTACTATGATTGGGTCCGTGAATTATGGCGCCTGAGAGTTAGAGCCATGTTGTTACACTAAACGCATTCAGATGCGTGAAATTGCGGATTAATGAAAATGTAAAACAATGTTTGACTTATTTCGCCATCAAGTTAATCATAAAACGTAAATAATTAGCAGTAACCCAAGGAACAGTGCAATTCATCATCGTTCTGACCTCCTTATTAGGCTATCTTCTATGTTAATATTTTTATTAAATATGATATATACCTCCACGAAATGTTCCTTCTTATGTTTGTAAACTTCAAAGGCCACATAACCAGCGTAATTGATATGCTCGAAAGCGTCCAAGAGTGTTAATATTGCGCCAACATTCAAATCGTGTCCAGAGTACAAATGCAGCTTGGGTACAAACTCCGTATTATTTTTGTGCAACGAATCTTTCGCTATTTTATTAATCAAGTGTCCTGTAAACAAAAATATATTCCAGATTAACTAAAGCCACAAAATCCATTAAAACAATAACTGTAGATTAACCTTAACACGAAAGTTAACACACACTGAAACAGTATCAAGAATCGAAGCTAAAATATATGAATTCAACATCAAAGGCAAATCCAAGTCACTTAAAATAATTTCAGCAGGTCATGATAGACTACATAAATCCATTAAAGCAAAAATCATATTGCTGATTAGTTGATGTATTGCAAGATTATTACACTCCATTCAATATGTAAACCAAAACTATCTAAACATAATCTAGAAATACAAAATGTTTTTAGATTGTCGAATCATCAAAAACGAATTTTGTATAAACACATTACAATCAGTGGTGGCTTAAGAAAATTTGAAACTGAGACAAAGGAAAAAAAGCATTGTGCTTATAGTTGTTTCCTCTATAAGAGTAAGCAGTGCAACAAAACTGAGTGTCCTCGCCTCGGACAACATACGTAAACACATTATTGCATGTAATTTAACTTATCTTAGGAATAAACGCATTAAAATATTGTCGGTACTAGGTTCGGCTGTCTATGACGTGCACGCAAAGATCCAAAGTTATAGTTAAGTATAGTTAATGTAATATATGACAATATTATTTATGTTTTAAATATGTTAGTGTTCGCGCCTCCTTGCATGTGCGGAGTTGCCCGACGAATTTTTGAAGCACGGTTCCTCCCCGGTCCGCAATGATGGACTAATGAGATTGAGATGAGCTGTCCAATTGTGCACATGCAAATTACAATAAATAGTGTTAACGTGTAAAAGTGAACATTCTTAACTATTTCTCCCATGGGAAAATTCACGGTTAATTTATAATTTAATAACAAAACGTGCACTATGGATGTTTATATAATAAAAAACGGGGGACCACCACTATTAGGACGAGACTTTATAAACAAATTCAATTTTAAAGAAATCCATTTTATTAATTCTAATATAAATCACCAACAATTAATAAAGCAATATCCTCAAGTTTTTACGGATAAATTAGGTACTTTTAACAAGAAAAGGCTGAGTTTAAAGGTGCAAGACAACGCATCTCCAAAATTTTTTAGAGCTAGGGCATTACCATTTACTTTAAAGGATAAAGTAGATGATGAATTAGACAGATTAATTAAAGCGGTTCTCTCCGTCCGATTTCAACCTGTATTTTAGCGATTTTAAAACCAAAACTGAGCTAAAACTAAAGGCTTCTTTTAAAATAAAAAAATTCTATCAGTAAGTATAGGTCCACATAAAGTCATCTAGCTCAGTTATATTATACAAAACTTGAAGTTTGAATGGTAAAAAAATTCGCTAACATCGTAAAATGAGGTGTAGTTTTAATAAGTGTATTAAAGGGTAACTAAAGGTTTTTCTTAAAAATAAATGCTCAACATGACTATATCCGACCTTCATCTACAACAATATCATAATACGAAATTGATTAGACTTGTCTACTGTTGTCAGTTTTGTTTTTAACTTTGCCGTGTTTTCGCATATTAATCGTACAGAAATTAAAGGCAGCTAAGACGCGCCTACAACCGTCTCTCTCGGCCCAGCCGATGGAACACGAATCGGTTGGCACGCATACAGCATTAGATCTTGCCGGTTTACAATCGGAATTGGGACCATTCTTCGTTTTAGCGGCTGGCTGATTTTCTAGCCGATTTACTTCGGATTTTCGAAAAAACTGTCCTATTAATTTAAATTTTTAAATTTCGTTAGTTTCAATAAAGGCCAAACGAAATATAATTATTATTTTCATGTTTATTTAGACTTTATTCTTTTCCACTTGATTAAAAATCACAGAAGGAATATCGGATAACAGACAATGCTCAGCGCGGAATTAAATGAATTAACAATGATTTGGAATTGTGTATGTAATAAAAACCTAGATGAATCGAATTTTCTGTTTAACTGACAAAATGTAAACACTGCTCAATTTTTAATGCTACGCATTGTTGTTTTTATATTGTTTTAATCTGTCAACTTCCAAAATGATTGTTAAATGTCTGTTATAATCATTAGCAACATTTGACGTATAATGAGTGTATTTCTGATTTATATTTTTTATTGTTAGTGATTAGAAGTAGAATTTTAAATAAGGGAAAAAAGTGGGCTACCTCTTTTGACACCATTGAAACGTAGAAAATGGGCAAAAAAAATCCTAAAAGTACAAAGTTGGTCATAATAAAAAGATATACAATATTTAATAGAATAATTCTAATTTATATGGATGTGAACTTATAACTTAATTAATTTAGTTTATTTAGTGTCTTTGTGCAGTAATAAATACATTTAAACTTTGTGCAATTTTGACATCTTTGATATTTTTAATACACAAATCTATTGTGTCATTTAATATTCGTCGTGGTATTAGCCTGGAAAGTAATTGTTTCAATAGACTCCTAAATTATAGAAGACGAAAAACATCACATTATTAATTTTAAGAATGAAAAACAAAATCAAACTAAAGTTTCCTATAATTTATCGAAAATTAAAAAAATGTTAAAAATATATAGGGCGTTCTATTAGATAAGCAAGCTCAATAATTTTCATAAAGTCTAAAAGGTATTGGAGGTTCTCGTTATTTTGACAATGCACGAACTGGCAATTTGTAACTGTAACTTGTACAATTACGGATAAAATTAATTCTACGCCTTTGAAATCTAGTGCGTCTTTTTTCTAAAATTCGATGCTTAATCACTATTATTAAATGTTAATGTCAATATCTATCCAGAGTAAAAAAAAACGATATGCCATCCATTCGTGCATCGTATAGCCTGCATGCTTTCATATTATGAATAAAATTGGTACATGTCGTGGGGCTAGCTATCTACTAGGGATGGGTAGTATTTCACGTAGCTGTGATTTTTCACTGTTACTGAAAAATCACGGGTTGCTACTGTTACTGTGAGCCGAATGTCACTGCTACATACTGTGATTAAAATCACTGCTATTTAAACTTTGACTGCTTTGTTACTTAAAACGTGATAGCTCCTTAAAATCACAATTGTTACCTAAACTGTGATTGCTACGTAAACTGTGATTGTAACTTAAAACGTGATTTTAAGAGGGACAATAGAACATGGCACTTCTAAATATTATTTATTTATTTATAAGAGAAAATTGTGGTGTCACTTTATTAAATATTGTTTCCCCATCAGAACACCTACAGACCGGTTTCGACCTTTCAGGTCTCATCAGTGTAGTTAGTTGCTGATGGGAAAACGGAGATTACTATTGGAAAAGTATTCCAAACACCATGTGTTACTTTAATATAACAATCAATTGAAAGTTATACATAAAAGTTCTAACATAGCATATGTTTACCAGCCGTGACCACAGTTTAAAATCATAGGTATTAAAAAGTAGCAATCACAAGTAGCAACGTGATTCAAAAGAAGTAGTTTTCTACTGTCTACTATTAAAATTCAAATATAAATATACTTACACTAGACAAAATAAGGTGTCCTATTCTTTTTGCCCGAAATAGTACATTTTTTTCTATTTTGTGAATAATAATGTAGCATACGTATAAAATGACATTGCAAGTCAAGTTATCTTGAATTTGCTAATAATAAGTAAACATGATAACATAGTTGAATACATTAGTGAAATGAAAAGCTGTTACGAGTACACAACTAAAGTTTTGCCCAGCATACTATTATACTTTATCATCTGCCTGATGAAGCCACTGTGTGGCGAAACATATGTCGCAGTGTTTCGACATTAAAATTTGTGAAAATTCTCAACACACGTGTTTTACTTACCACATATATTATACTTTGGTGTTAATTGAATAATAAACCAAATTTTATTTCGATAATACAATTTCACTTGTTCCTCTCCGATTTGAAAGAAATTTTGTGGATTATTATTGTAGAGGGGGCCAAAATATTCGATACGTATTTTTTTTGTTTCGGATAAAAACATGTTTAGGGGTGAACCTGCCCCTCGAAAAATCAGCGATATTTTGTTTTGTTTTTTAGCTATAACTTCTGAACAAATCATGTTTTGTAAATTTAGAAAATTTTAAAGCCTTTCACCGGTATAAAAAATGTGTTTATTGTCTATTTCAAGACTGTAAAAAACATATTGATATTTATGGTTTGTATTTGCGGCAATAATGATATTCGTTAAAAAAAAGTTAAAAAAAAATTGTTCATACATAAAGACATAAATGATGATGATGATGACCAAAAATAGTTTAATAATTTTTCCAAACATGGAATTCAAATATATATTCATACATTTCTTCTAAATAAAACCTTTATACTAAAAAAGGTTTCATGTTCACTAATGGAAAATGCGAAAAGTTGTTTTATAACTCCTTATTTTTTTTTTCTATTTACAGTTGATAGGCTTTGAAATTTTCTAAATTTACAAAATTACGCTATCATGATTTGTTCAGAAGTTATAGCCAAAAAATAAAAATATTGCTCATTTTCGAGGGACGAGTTCACCCCCTAAAAATGTTTTTTAGCCGAAACAAAAAATCCCGTATCGAACATTTTGGCCTCCTCTGCAAACCCCAACACTTTTCATTCAAATCGGAGAGGAACACTTTGGTTAGTTTTCTCGTAAGTTATCATAAATTACATCTCAAGATATTACACTTGAGACTTGTTAGTCTGTCGTGCATTCTTTGAGCATTTCATAAATTGTTTTTTTCAGCAAATGTATATGTATGCATGACGTATTCTCTGTTTCTCTGCAACATTATTTTGTCTAATATTTCAAAGTTTGCGTTGCGAACAATTTTTTTATTAACTGTTGCTATCTTAAATTGGAATTTTGGGACACTGGTTAGATTATATAGGAGGATGTTGGGAGGGTTAGTATATCTGGTGCGGGTTAGTCCACAAAGAGAAGACATTTCTGCTACTGATAAATTATTTTTGACTGTGGATGGGGACGTGGAGAATAGGATATGTCTAATTGCACAATTTATATTTTTTCCAGAAAATGCATAGTTTTGGCTGAAAATTCAAAAATCAGCAGAAGGTGACAAAAGAAATATGTTTTTATTGATAAATCTCAAGAATCCTTAATATTTTGTTATACAAACTGCATATCATTGGAAAACTTATTAAAAATACCATAGATTGGTGGCATCGTATATAGGGTGTTCCATTTGAAAAAAATAGTTATCCATTGTTTTGCGTATGTTGACACCCTGTATAGCAGTATGAACAAAACAGGACCAAAGCCGATGTGTATTATTCTTCATGACTTGGAAAATTCTCTAGTGTATAAAAAATTATGCTATCTTTGATAGAAACGCTTCTGCAATGTTTTCAAAGTGTACATGTTTTTGCCACAAATTTCCCCATAACTAACCAACCGTCCATAATATACCCATAGTATCTTATACTATTTTTATCAGCTTCTTAATGGGATTAAAAATAAAGTATAAAATATGGGGTGTTCCGTTTAATAAAACATAACTTTGATCTGTTATTTATACTGGGACACCCTGTAATATATTTTTTTATTCAGTGGTATATTTAGTTATTATCAAATTTGTTTCATGGTAATACTAGATAAGTTTAACACTGTGTGTCCTTGTCAAAATGTTTTCTGTTTTTTTTTTTCATTTTAATAATAACATTTACAGTTTAAAGTTTCACATTTCATTTTAGAATTATTTTCAAGTTAGTCCTGTTAGAAATAAACGATCTTAGACCAATGTTATTATCTAGTAGCACTAGTAATACCACGCAAATTGCTTTTGTATCATCATTCAATATCCGGCACTAGCCAGGGAAGTAGTTGTTTGAATAAGTTATTAGTTTGTAGTCTTAGTAAGACTTAATTTTGCAATCACGAACAAGTGGAATATTCATATATATTTCGGGACTGCAAAGAAAACGTATTGATATTTATGCTGCAATAATGATATTCGTTCAAAATAATTTCATACAGCGAATTTGCAAGTTAGACACAAATAGGCTTTGAAATTTTCTACTTTTACAAAATTACATGATTTGTTAAGAAGTTATAGCCAAAAAACAAAAATATCGCTGATTTTTGAGGAACGAATCGACCCCCTAAACATGTTTTTTAGCCGAAACAAAAAAATACGTATCGAATATTTTGGCCCCCTCTACAAATCCACCAAATTTAATTAAAATCGGAAGGGAACACTTGGATTAGTTTTCTTGTCAGCAATTCTACCGATGCATATGCTGCTAGTAATTTCTATTTCTAAATAAATCCAGGCCCAGCGCTGATAATATAAAATAAACAAACAAGCCGAAGCTCACCGATTCACTTGTGAGTTTTTATTGCTTCAGTTATGCAAACAATTAATCATCAATGGCCCGCACGAATGTCTACATTAATTGATTGGGCTCATATAGAAAGGGATAGATATATGTTTCTTTTACGGGATAGATAAAGACACACTGATTGAATTCTCGGTCCAAATAATGTGAACTACATGACTACCGACACTTTTATATGCCTATAGACACTTTTACCATAAAATTATAAATTGGCCCGGACGAAAACGGATAGAACCGCGGGTATTTTATCGCCCGTAGAACATACCGAATGGGGCACGCCCATTGTGCCTATATTAAAAAAATGACAATTCAGTTAGGATCTGTGGGGATTATAAAGTAACAGTAAATCCCAATTTAGGCATTCATCGTTATCCATTGCCTAGAATCGAGGATTTATTTTCTAAATTGCAAGGGGGAGAACAGTTTTCTAAAATTGACCTGTCACATGCTTATCAGCAGGCACTTTTAGATGATACGTCAAAAAAATACATGACTATTTCGACTCATAGAGGACTTTTTGTGTACTACTACGACTACCGTTCGGGATAGCTAGTGCGCCTTCACAGTTTCAAAGACTAATGGAGGGGTTACTGGGTAAAATTGATGGCGTATGCTGTTTTTTGGACGACATTGTAATAACAGGTAAAACAAAAGAGCAACACATGGATCGACTCCATGTAGTTAAATATTGCGAAATTCAGGATTGACTGTTAAAATAAATAAATGTCCGTTTTTCCAAAATGCTGTTTAATATTTAGGACACATTGTCGATAGGAATGGCTTGCATAAATCACAAAGAATTGTAGAATCAATTATAAAAATGCCTTCTCCCAAAAATGTGACGCAATTGAGATCTTTTTTTGGGGATGGTAAATTTTTATCACCGGTTTGTACCAAATTTACCTGACATTGTTCATCCTTTTTCTAAATTAATCAAGAAGGATTAAAGTTGGTTCTGGTCAAACGAGTGTAAAGTCGCATTTGAAGAAATAAAAAAAATAATAGCTTCAAATGACTTTCTGGTACATTACAATCCAAATTTGCAAGTGCGATTAACGGTGGATGCAAATTAGGCGCAATTTTATCTCACATTTATGAAAACAGGGTAGAAAGACCTATTGCTTATGCATCACGAACATTATCGTCGCCGGAATCGAGGTATTCCCAGATTGACAAAGAGGCGTTAGCGATAATGTTCGGGGTAAAAAAGTTTTTTCAATATCTGTATGGACGAAAATTCGAGCTTTTAACGGATCATAAACCGTTAGTTTCGATATTCGGTCCTAAACATGGTATACCTATCATGGCAGCAAACAGGCTTCAAAGATATTTTATCACGAATGCCTTTAGAAAATTGTGAAATTGAAGAAGAGGAATATAATCAATTATATTTTATTAAAGAATGCAAAGATATTCCTTTAAATGTAGAAAACATTAAAGTCAAAATACTAAATAATCCAATTTTAAAAAAGGTTTTAAAATTTGTGGTGGATGGTTTTCCTGATAAATGTAGCACAGAATTAAAACCATTTGTTACTAGAAAAAATGAAATTTCAGTGGTAAATGATATATTAATGTGGGGATACAGAGTAGTTATACCTCAAAAATTACAAACAAATATATAAAATGAATTACATAGCACTCACATGGGAATAGTAAAGACAAAAAACCTAGTTCGATCTTATGTGTGGTGGCCGTCGCTCAATAAAGACATTGAAAATATTTGTAAAACATGTGATATTTGCCAGCAATTCAGGGGAAATCCGGAAAAAGTACCATTACAAAATTGGCAAGTTCCTGAGGGGGTATGGGAACGGTTGCGTATTGTTTTTTTGGGACCGGTACATAATTTAAATTATTTGGTAGTAACCGATGCTTTGTCGAAATGGTTAGAGATTTTTTCTCTTAAAAATATCACATCACAACAAATAATTATTAAATTAAGAAAAGTATTTGCAAGATTTGGAATCCCAAAAGTGGTTGTATCTGATAATGGACGTCAACTAGTGTCTGAAGAATTTAAAGACTGTTTGAAGATGAACAACATTCAACTTATTAATTCGCCCCCATCCTTCTTCAAATGGTGCGGCTGAAAATAGTGTTAGATCTTTTAAAAATTATCTATTAAAAGAATTCAAGGTAAATGATAAAGTTGATATAGATGTAATTATAAACTGATATTTAATCCATTATCGGAATACAGAACACTGTTCCACAGGAGAGTCTCCATCGAGGCTTATGTTGGGCCGTCCCTTACGGACACGACTAGATTTAATAAAACCTAATAGTCACTCAAGGCCGACGAAATGTCTAACTTTTGTAAAGAAAAATCTAATATCAAGCCAAGATAGGAACAAAAGATATTTCAAGGGTAACCGGAAAGTAAATTTTGTTCGGGGTAAACACGTTTTGGCACGAGATTACCGAGGGGCTAAAACGACCTGGGCTGCAGCAACTGTGAGCAGGAGACTGGGTGTTCATACATATCAAATAAAGATAGGTAATATGTTGTGGAAATGCCACGCTAATCAGTTGTTACCTATACATAACGATTTTTCGAAAAATTGTGAAAATAGTGAAAGTCGAGAGTCAAGTTCTTTTTCGGAATCCGATACTATTAATCAGGCGCCGGTTTGCGAATCTCCGCCAGTGAGACCTCAGCGAAAACGCGCTCCGCCTAATCGACTTCAGTATTAAGATACTTATGTAAAATATCACTTTTATTTTAAGCAGGAGGAGATGTAATGTATGAGAATAGTATTTATGTTTTAAATATGTTAGTGTTCGCGCCTCCTTGCATGTGCGGAGTTGCCCGACGAATTTTTTATGCTTCCCGGTCGGCAATGATAGACTAATGAGATTGAGATGAGCTGTCCAATTGTGCACATGCAAATTACAATAGTGTTAACGTGTAAAAGTGAACATTCGAACGGACGAGTCGCTCCTTATAAAAAATAATTTCCTGGCCTCACAATTCCTTTCGACCTGTCTGAACCCATCAAACATGATGTGCAACACCATATCATAACCAAGGATCCACCTGTTTTCGCCAAACCCCGCAGGTTACCACCACAAAAGTACCAAGCGGCTAGGAACGAGTTTGACAAGCTCATCAAACTCGGTTTCCTGCAGCCTTCGGCAAGTCCCTGGGCTACGCCATTGCACATGGTTACGAAACCAGACGGTACTTGGCGCCCCTGTGGACACTATCGTGGCTTAAACAGGTAACAACTCCAGACCGGCATCCCTTGCCACTTTTACACGATTTCGCGAATAACTGTTGTGGTTGCACGTTATTTTCTAAAATCGATTTGGTCAAGGCATACCATCAAATTCCAATTCATCCTGCAGATATCCCAAAAACGGATATCACAACACCTTTCGGCTTATACGAATACACCAGGATGAGTTTTGGTTTAAGAAACGCTGCTCAAACGTTTCAGAGGTTTATGGACTCGGTACCATTTTATTTCGCGTACATCGACGACATACTCGTCTTCAGCAAAGACGAACACGAACATACTCGTCATCTCTTCCAAATTTTTGAGCGGCTCACTTCTTTTGGAATCAAAATTAACCCCACCAAGTGCGTTTTCGGCGAATCAAATTTAGACTTCTTAGGTCACAGCATCAGTGGTTCGGGAATAAAACTTCTGCAGTGCAAAGTCGACGCGATTTTGACATTCCCCCAACCTGCTGACCTAAAAGCTCTACAACGTTTTCTTGGCATGATTAACTTTCATCATCGATTTATTAAATCATGTTCAAGCATTTTAGCACCGCTCAACCAACTCGCTGCTCCAACTCCACGCAACAAACCTCTGGTATTGTCGCAACATGCTCTCAGGGCCAGGGCAGGGCGTTCCGGGCAGCCGCCCGGAGCGCAATGATCCAGGGGCGCCAAAATCATGGAAAATGAAAATAAACTGATAAAAAAAAAAATAAGTTACAGGCTTTTATAAAATGCACTAAAAAGTAAAGAATATTTTTTTGTCATTCTGATATCATATCAATAAATTATTTTTCATAATATTGCATTGTCATCGGACCCTTGTATAGTAAGTATACCAAATTTCATTGAAATCGGTTCACCGGAATTTTCTCAAAAACGCGTTGCAAGATTTGACTGATAGTTGACAAGATTGAGAGGCGGCAGGCGGAATTTATCATTTTTATTTCTAAGTACATAATTCAAATAATATAATATATTTAACATTAAGGCAAAATCTAGTTGAATTCAATTCAACATGACAAAACCACTCAACCACCGCCTTTCAAGAATTGACAAGTTTTTCGGCCCGTGGCAACACGACTGTACAGGAAACAACAATTTTGAAACCAAGCGAAACAAGATCTAACAGCCCTTTTTAACTGCATATAGAAAGGAAGTAGACTTAAAACAATGCATTATTTGCCACTCGACTTCGGCTGGTGCGAAATAAAATAGTTTGTTTAAATTGTTAGTGCAAAAAAGCTTTAAAAAAGTGCTTGTGCAAATTGTCCAGTGCGTTTGGCTTTTGTGAAAGTAAGTGTTTTCATTTTTGTTTTCATTTTTAAAAACGAATAAAATCCAGCAGACATAAGCCAAAAAAAGGGTGGGGGGTAGATTTCAAAAATGAGAGTTTAGATCAAAACATGGCTTGTGTCGTATCAAATGAAAGGTAATTGAGTCTGGAATTGAATAAAATGCATTTTATTTTTTTAAGCCAGTGGCGAGCAAGGGGGGGGGGGATTTCAAAAATTAGAGTTTAGATCAAAACATGGCTTGTGTCGTATCAAATAAAAGGTAATTGAGTCTGGAATTGAATAAAATGCACTTTATTTTTTTAAGCCAGTGGCGCATAAGGGGGGGATTTCAAAAATTAGAGTTTACATCAAAACATTTCTTGTGTGGTATCAATTTTTTTTTGCCAGTGGAGGTACATACAATGAAGGGGGATTTGGTGTTAACCGTGTGAGCTTAGGTGCCCATAAATTGGCAGAGTATTTTTCATTTTGCTTGTTTTAGTTTGTCCTTCGTATTAAAAAAAATTGGGTAGTTATATATTACAAATATAAATATAAAATGTAGGGACCCCTAAAATTATATACCGTAGGGCCACATAAATAGTAAATCCGTCGCTGCATAGTGTGACATGGTTGTTATGGTGTGACCATTCTTTTGAGGACTAACGAAATAGTAGTTTATAAAAATGTCAAAAAGCAAGCTGTTTTATACAAGCGGTTTTCGAAGCACAGCGCAGCAAGTGCTTAGAAGTAGTGAGTATAAAAAAGCGTAGTTTTGGCACGAGTTTTATACAACATTTTATCTTAAAAAAAAACATTTTAAAAAATTAAAAAAGTGCCGCAGGCGTAATTTCTAACAAAAATATATTTTACACAAAACTACCAAACAGGAGACAAAATACCAATTATTATTATTATTTTTTTTGATATCAGTATTATTTTTTATTTAAATTAATTTGTTCCAGGAACCAAAATGTCCGATGCTAAGAGAAAACCCTCTTGGAGCGAATTTAAAAAGCGGAGACTGAACAAGCAAACACAACTTCAAAAACAGTCAGATGCGCTGCAGAACTTCTTGAAAGAAAGTAGTTTTAACGCTCCCACAACCGACCAACATTTGAACAACGCCCAGTACCTAGATACTGACTTTTCGGATATGGATCCCCCTTTGGACGCAACCGTCAGCATTACTGAGCTGGGCAAGTCATCTCAAACGAGTTTGGCGAGTAGAGATGCAGTTCCGTGCAGTTTCAAAACTCAAAATTCGCAAGTTGTGCAGACCTCGGAGAAACATTTAGAAAAGGCTACCGTCCAAAGTATCTCTTCTGACCCAGGATTATGGCCCGAAATCATGCCTGCAGCAGATAGAGTTTTTTTGGTTAAACTTGGTTTGATTTTGATTTTCCTTTTGATGATCAGCATAGAAGATTCTCACCAAAACATTACAAGAAAAGGCTTAGAAATGGAGGAGAGGTTTTACGAGAATGGATGGTATATTCCGTATTTCAAAACGCTTTGTACTGTTTTCCTTGTCGACTTTTTGCTGCACCATCTAGCTTGAGCGCTCTTGGCAATCGGGGATTTAAAGACTGGAAGCATTTAGGGGACTCTTTAGCACATCATGAAAATGCTAAAACTCATATAGATTGTTTGAAATCATGGCTTGAATTGAAGCAAAGATTGAAAATAGGTGAAACAATAGATGCAGTTTCTCAGAGACTCATTGATTCTGAGATAAATCACTGGTCTGAAGTTCTTTTACGCATTATATCAGTCGTTAAAATGCTAGGCGATAGCTCTCTAGCTTTTCGAGGAACAAGCGATAAACTGTATGAACACAATAATGGAAACTTTTGAAGTGAATTCAGTTATTGGCTGAGTTTGATCCAAAAATGGAGGAACACGTTCGCAGAGTCCTCAATAAAGAAGAAATCAAAGCTACATATCTAAGGAAAACTATACAAAATGAAATAATTGAATTATTGCATGACAACATAAAGCACCACATCAATGAGCAAGTTCAAAAGGCCAAGTATTATTCCGTGATTCTTGACTGTACTCCCGATGCCAGTAAAGTAGAACAGATGACATTTGTGGTAAGATTTGTCTCCATACAGGAATCAGAGTCTGAAGTTCAAGTTAATATCAACGAACATTTTTTGGGTTTTCTACCCATTGAGAGATCAACAGCTAAGGAATTGTCGGAGGTTTTACTAGAAGAGCTAGAGAAAAATAGGCTTAAAGTAGAAAACATGCGCGGTCAAGGGTATGACAATGGTTCCAATATGAGAGGAGAAAAATCGGGAGTACAAACAAGAATCAGAAATATAAATCTCAGAGCATTTTATGTTCCATGCAACAGCCATTCGCTAAATTTGGTTGTAAACGATATAGCAAAATCCTCGTTTGAGGCAGCCAACTTCTTCAATATTGTTCAAAAGTTATATACATTTTTTTTCTTCCTCTTCTTTTCGTTGGGCAATATTACTGAAATATATTGATGCTTACACCCTACAACCATTGAGTGATACACGATGGAAAAGTCGAGTCAACTCATTAAAAGCTCTGCGGTTTTAAATTGGTCCAGCATATATGGTACAGCATATATGAAGATTCAGAAATCGATAATATGATCAGAGACGAGGTTAGCGGATTATTAAATAATTTGAAGCAGTTCAAATTTATATGCTCTGTTGTGATCTGGTACAAAATTTTGAGTCATATTAACCCCATTAGCAAACTTTTGCAAACTGTAAATTTTGATATGTCACAAGTTATTGATATGCTTAGCAACTGCAAACTCTTCTTTGAAAACCTGAGATCAGATGAAACTTTTGAAAGCATCATTTTAGAAGCAACCGAGCTTGCTTCAGAGACTGACGTGGAAGCTAATTTCGAAACCACCACACCACGTCATCGTGTCAGAAGCAAAACAAGAACGTTTTTGTATGAGGGCCCGGATAACCCGTTCAAGACCTCAAACAAAAATATAAAATAGATTTTTTTTCACACTATAGATCAAGCAATAAATGCCTTGGAAACCAGATATAATTTGCTAAATACTCATAGTAATTATTTCAGCTTTTTGTATAATATTTTTGGTCTAAAAACATGCCCAGAAATGAGCTACTGGCTCATTGCAAAGATTTGGAAGTAGTTTTAACTGATGGAAATTCAAGCGATCTTAACGCCCTGGAACCAGCCGATGAAATAAGCATTGTTTCGTCATTATTAACAAAAAAGGAAACCCCTGTTGAAGTTCTCAAGTTTATCGCTACACTTAAATTCGCACCAAACCTTAGCCTAGCTGAAGAAGAATTCTACTTACACTGCCAGTCACTGTGGCTTCAGGGGAAAGAAGCTTTTCAAAACAAAACATTATAAAAAATTATCTCAGAACGATGCAGACGCAAAATCGTGTCAATGGATTGGCAATGATAGCTATAGAACACCAAATTAGTAACAAATTAGACTTGGAATCACTGGTTCGTGAGTTTGCCGAAATAAAAGTTAGAAAAAAGGCATTTTAATTACTTTGGTTAGTTAGAATTTATTTATAATATGGGATACTAGTTTAGTTAGCATTACTACATTTTAATTTTTGTTATTTTGCCTTAAGTGCTACATTGCTTATCTTGTTATCTGATGATTGAGTTTTTAATAAAACGTTTTTTTAAATTTTTTTTTCAATGTTTTCTTGAATTAAGATTTTGCCCGGAGCGCCAAAATGTCTAGGGCCGGCCCTGATGCTCTACATGTCTTTACAGCAGTTAAGGCCGCTTTGGCCGATGCTTGCACTACCAGACCCTGTGGCGGAGTTAAGCATTATGGTAGACGCATCAGACTCCGCTGCTGGTGTGATCTTGCAGCAGAAGGAAAGTTCAGGCGTTCTCCGACCGCTCGCTTTCTTTTCTAAATCTTTTTCAAGCACTGAACGCAAATACAGCACGTTCGGCCGTGAATAGTTAGCCGTATTTTTGTCGATAAAAAAGTTCAAATACAAGGACAACAACGTCAACAACACTAATGCTTTAGACCTCACCAACCTAGCAAAATTACAATCCGAAGATGTGGAATTACGATCTCTTCTTGGTAGCTCTACCACAGCACTCAAACTAGAGAAATTCATCCCGGCCGGCTCCAACACGTCCATCTACGTAGACACGTCTCTTGCATCACGAGGTCCCTATATTCCTCCTGCATTGTGGCATGAGGTTCTGAGTTCTCTCACGCACCCGGGCGTCCGTGCAATGAAACGTCTCGTAGCAGCACGATACGTGTGGCCGAGGATGAATCATGACATTGCACATTTCGTCAAGTCCTGTTTGAGTTGCCAAAAGATCAAAATCCACCGACATACAGTCACCCGTTGCGAAATTTCCAGACCCGGATGACCGATTCACTGACGTCCACATCGACATCATCGACCCTTTGCCCATTTGCAATAATTACAGATACCGGGTGACCCAGGGTTCTGTAAAAGCCCCATAACGTATTTGCTATTTGAGATATCGACTTTTAGTTTTCTTGAACTGGTACCCACACTTATTCTACATATTTTAAAAAGATGTATGTTTTTGTACAGGGTGTCCCAATATACACAACAGACCAAAGTTATGTTTTTTTAAATGGAACACCCTATATATTATACTTTATTTTCAACTCTCTTAATAAGCTTATAAAAATAGTATAAGATAGTATAGGTCTATTATGGACGATTGGTTAGTTATGGGCAAATTTGTGGCAAAAACAAGGACACATTGCAAAAATTGCAGAAGTGCTCCTAGCAAAGCTATCGTCATTTTTTATACACTGAAGAATTTTCCACATCATGAAGAATAATACAAATCGGCTTTGGTTCTTTTTTGTTGATACTGCTATACAGGGTGTCAACATACGCAAAATATTGAATAACTATTTTTTTTCAAATGGAACACCCTATATATCTTGCCACCAGTGCATGGAATTTTTAATAAGCTTTCCAATGATGTACAATTTCTATAATGAAATATTAAGGATTCTTGAGATTTATCCATAAAAACATTTTTCTTTTGCCGCCTCCTGCTCATTTTTGGATTTTCAGCCAAAACTATGCATTTTCTGAAAAAATAATAGGAGACCAAAGTTGTAGAGCGGAAAATTTTCGATCGACATAGGTCTTTCGACTTTTCCAATAATGCGTGCATTGCCCGCCAGAGTGCCCAAAATCGTGACCGTACATGCATTTTAGCGTTTTTCTCAAATTTTTTGTTAATTAATTGCACTATACTTTATTTTCCACGTCCTCTAGCAGAAAACTGGGTAATTATAGAATTATTCAAATGACCTACATCGATTGAAAAAAATCCGCTCTACAACTCTTAAAAGAAGCAATTTTTGCCCAAAATGAATCGTTTTCGCTAAAAATACAAAAAACCATTGAAAAACGCAAAAATTGATACATACATTTTCAATTTGCATTTTAGGGAAAACTATGCATTTTTGGCAAAAATTGCTTCTATTAAGAGTTGTAGAGCGGAACATTTTCAATCGATATGGGCCATTTTAATTTCCCTATAATTTTCCGTTTTTCCGCTAGAGGGTGCGGAAAACAAAGTATAGAGCAATTTATTAATAAAAAAATTGAAAAGAAAACGCTAAAATGCATATACGGTCACGATTTTGCGCGCTCTGGCGGGTAATGCAGGCATTATCTTAAAAGTTGAAAGAACCACATCGATCGGAAATTTTTCGCTCTACAACTTTGGTCTCTTATAATTTTTCATGAAAATGTATAGTTTTGTCTGAAAATCCAAAAATCAGCAGAAGGTGGCAAAAGAAATATGTTTTTATTGATAAATCTCAAGAATCCTTAATATTTTGTTATACAAACTGTACATCATTGGGAAGCTTATTAAAAATGCCACAGATTGGTGGCAACTTATATAGGGTGTTCCATTTGAAAAAAAATAGTTATCCATTGTTTTGCCTATGTTGACACCCTGTATATCACTATGATTAAAAGAGAACCAAGGCCGATGTGTATTATTCTTTATGATGTGGGAAATTTTCTAGTGTATAAATAATGATGCTATCTTTGCTAGGAACGCTTCTGCAATGTTTTTAATGTGTACATGTTTTTGCCACAAATTTGCCCATAACTAGCCAATCGTCCATAATAGACCCATACTATCTTATACTATTTTTATCAGCTTCTAAAGAGGGTTGAAAATAAAGTATAAAATATAGGGTGTTCCATTTAAAAAAACATAACTTTGTTCCGTTATGTATATTGGGACACCCTGTACAAAAACATACATATTTTTAAAATATGTAGAATAAGTGTGGGTACCATTTCAAGAAAACTAGAAGTCGATATCTCAAATAGCAAACAAGTTACAGGGCTTTTACAGATCCCTGGGTCACCCGGTACCTTCTCGTCTGCATCGATCGCTTTACGCATTGGCCAGAAGTACATCCTCTTACTGAAATTACTGCTGATTCCGTTTCCCAAGCATTTTTGCACTGTTGGATTGCACGATTTGGAACACCATCGACGGCCATCACTGACCGCGGTAGGCAGTTCCAATCCAACACTTGGAACTTTCAGTATTAAACACAAATCCACAACCGCCTACCAACCGCAATGTAACGGTTTGGTAGAACGGCTCAGCTGCCAAATTAAAGACTCGATCCGAATGAGCAACGATCCTAAGAACTGGGTAACCCAACTCCTTTTAATGTTCCTAGGACTCCGGACAGTCTATAAATCATCTCTTTCGACGACAACTGCAGAGTTCGTCTACGGCAAGACATTGCGCTTGCCGGGCGATTTTCTTTTTCCAAATTCTTCGCCTAAAATTATTCCTTCTGGCTCTAAATTTATAGACAGCCTGAGGGACAACATGCGGACGATTAAACCTGCTCAGACTCGTCTCACTACACGAAAAATTTTCGTTCCATCAAACTTGAAGAATTGTACACACGTGTTCATCCGACGCGACGCCGTTAAGAATCTCGTACATCCTAGCTACGACGGTCCATTCAAAATTATCCGTCGAAATTCGAAATTTTTCACAATTAGTGTCAACGGTAAGGAGGACAATATCTCTGTGGATCGTTTGAAACCGGGATATGTATCCAATATTTCGACCAATTCTTTAGAAAATTCTATAACTTCTTCCATTTCTCCTCCTACACTTAAATTTATTCTTAAGCCAGCTAGGTCTTCCTCTTCCACTTCTCACATTAAACGTGTCACTTTTTCTTGCTCCGTCTCTTCCTCGTTTTTTTAGGGGGAGGTAGTGTGGCGTCGCCTGAAGCATGGAATCAAGTGGCATGGCTGTGACGCGGGAAAGGTTGCTAGGCGACGAGAGAAAACGGAGTCAACAAGGAGCACGAGCGAGATTCGCCATATTCCCCCTCGCACTGCACGACGCAACCAAAATGATTATAGTCGGGCCGCTGAGAGCTGCCTGTGACTCATCGCTTAAAATCTCATGAATCAAGTTTTAAGTAAACGTATGTCCGTAAGAAAATTTGGTGCCGCGCTGATTTTCAATGGCGGGATATTTAAAAATTCTTACGGTTACGTTATTTGACGTGGCGCTCGCGTGTTTAGTGTGTGTATGAGAATGTGTATGAGAATGTGTATGAGAATAGTGAAGCGTGCCAATGCGATGCAAGAATCATGCGTGAGCTTAGACACGCAGACACACGTTTCGTCTTTTATTTCATACTGTTTCGTACATGATAGAAAAAGATAGATATAAAATGCAAAGCAATTCTTAGTACAAAAATGCATGAGTCACCGTCAGCTCTCAACGGATGAACCATATTATCAAATTGTGATTTGTATATATCTAAATAAATCCAGATCTCAATATAAACAAAAAGTGTAACTCCGACTGTGCCACAGGGATCTCACTGCGGACCTTGCTATTTGTATTATTTTTAAATGATATTTCATCTGTCTTGGCATCACCTACGATAATTCACGAGTCGCTCCTTATAAAGAATAATGTTCCAATTCATAGCATGCTTATGATTAATTTTTACTCAACAAACATATTGAAAATAAAATATATTTAACCAAACCATAACTTAAATTTATTACTCACCACAAATACTCTTTCCGAGATGCTCAAATAAGATCTTCCAGGATTTTATACTTAAGTCCAATATTTGTCCCCAGTATGGTTTGATAATTTCAGGTACTTCATAACCATTTTCCGCCTGAAAGAGTATTGTAAATTTATAGCTCTTCATATAGAATAACAAATTTGTGTATGCGTTACATATATTCCAAAAGAGAATACATATATAACTCACCATAACTTGAATGTAATCTTTTAAGGTTAATAACTGAGAATACGAGTTTATTTCAACACCGAGTACTTTCGATAGAGTCATAAAAAAATCCTTATCTGCCTGATCTTCGACTACAATTTCTGTATTCTTCTTGAATAAAATTGGGCAAGAGAGTTGTACTGCAAGAAGCTAAAATTATAAAAATAATTTCAAAAAATCTGATGGATAATATTTGAAAAAAATATATACACATATACTAGGTAATCGACATTTGACAATTAAATAATGGGAATTAACAAAGATTTGCGCGCAAGATGGATTCGAATAAGAAAACCTCGGTTTTATACACTATGCTCTACCAATTCTACGACATTTTCAAAATCAAGAACAAAAATAGAGGGGTTTTATTTAAAAACAAAATGGCTGGCATCATTATTCAAAAACAAATGACGACTGAAAATCGACTTTCATGCAATAATGTGTATTTTTATTAAAATAAAATCGACCCGTTCGAGGATTTTTTTCAAAAATATTTTATTTCAGTTTTACGGAATATTATTCAAACTTTAGGCGGGCAGTGTATATAAAATGTACGTGAATAACAGAACTTGTTCCTTCATGCAATCGTTATCATCATTAAGGCGGCCTTTCGCTTATTTTGGGTATACAGTGCGAGTCTCTAACTTGGAATAAATTCAGTAAATCAAACAAAGTTTATTTTTCGGAAATATGCTCGGACACGTCGAATAGTATTTTAAATTGCGCTCTTTTTGTTGTAATAAAATTTTATACAGCGTGTCCCAAATTTGAGATATGACGTCATCAACTATTTTTTTAATAGCAACCCTAATTTTTTTATCACTATTTTTAAAGAGTATATCAAGTTACACATGTGTGCCAAATTTCAAATTTTTATTTCCTGTCATTTAGAAGATATTTAACAAACAGTATCAAATTTGAAAAATGAATTCAACTTAATAGTCTTTCTTCAATAAATGCTCAAAATGTTGTCCATTTTCTAACTGACAATACCCTAAACGGAACTGAAACTCGTTTTGAACATTTCTAATTACTTCGGGAAATTAGTCTACACTCCTGTCTTATTCGTTCTTTCAACTCCTCAAGATTTGGCGGTTTGGTCTTAAAAACTTTGCTTTTCAAGTACCCCCATAAGAAAAAGTCCATAGGTGTTAAATCCGGAGACCTGGGTGGCCATTCAACTGGTCCTCTTCTGCCAATCCATCTTCGTGGAAATACATTATCCAGGTACTCACGGACACGCCTTGCAAAATGAGGAGGCGCACCGTCCTGTTGAAACCAGATGTTTCTATTCGGGACGTCAGCTTCTACAGGGCAAGGAAACAAAATAGCCAAACTCAGAATTTGCTCTTCCTCCAAGAATTGTAAATATCCCGCTCCATTGAGATTATTTGGAAAGAAAATTGGTCCTAAAATTCGATCACCAACAATCCCTGCCCAAACATTAACTTTTTCTGGATATTGAGTGTGGCCTTCCCTCATCCAGTGTGGGTTCTTGTCTGCCCAATAACGGCAATTTTGACGATTTACCTCACCATTTAACATAAACGTTGATTCATCGGAAAACAATATATTTTCTATTTTTAGAACATTTCTATCTAGTAGATCCATCATTTTTTCGCAAAACTGAAGTCTTCTATCCGGATCATCTTCGGTGAGTTCCTGGAGGATTGTCATTTTATAAGGATGAAATGTTTGCTCTCTAAGGATTCTTGACACTGAAGACTGGCTAATTTTGAGTTCCCTAGCCATCTGCCTAGAGGAGACATGATGATTTTCCTGAACAGAGAGAAGTACATCAATTTTGACCTCTTCACTCAGCGCATTCTGACGATGATTATTCGTTTTTCTTAAATGCCCATTTTCCCGAAACTGACTTTCAATCTTGCTTACGGTACTTTGAGATATGGCTGGTAAGTCAGGATACTTCTCTCTAAATAAATAAATAACTTCATTTTGTGTTCTTGTCCTATCTCCATAGCCAATCATCATTAAAATTTCGATTTTGTGGGTTTCAGTTAAGTACGGCATGTTAGTATAATTTTTCGACCAACGGTGAACAACAGTCAACACAACAATGGAACGACTAATACTCTCCTCACTCGAATATGCGTGGAATGCGATGCTACACTTCTTACTTGTTTTTATAACTAAACGTCAAAATGATAAACGTCAGTTTGAAAAAAAAATGACAAACCAGCACGTTTTGGCATTCCACTTTTAAAATGCATAAAAATTCGATTAAGGTGACTTGATTTCTTCATTCTACAAATTTGATAATGTTTGTTAAATATCTTCTAAATGACAGGGAAAAGAAATTTGAAATTTGGCACACATGTGTAACTTGATATACTCTTTAAGAATAGTGCTATTAAAAAAAATAGTCAATGACGTCATATCTCAAATTTGGGACACGCTGTATAAAATTTTATTACATCATAAAGAGCGCAATTTAAAATACTAATCGACGTGTCTGAGCATATTTCCGAAGAATAAACATTTTTTGATTTACTGAATTTATTCCAAGTTGGAGACTCGCACTGTATGGTTTTAACATTGCGAATGCAGACGATTACTAGTGTAATCGATTTTAAAAAGTACTCAGTCTAGAATCGAAAATCCGATGGCAGGGTACGAAGTACGAGAAGTATTGTGATCGTGATTTTTTTTTCAAAAATTTTTTTTACGGAAATATCCGTTTTGGGGTTCCTAGATGCCATTTCAACAGTTTCTGGAAAAAAAAAATTGTGTCTGTGTTTGTTAGTGTATGTGTGTGTGTCTGCCTGTATGCGCTGTATCTCAAAAACTAATAAAGCAATTGATACGAAACTTTGAACATACGTCTTATTTGATAATCCAAAGAACTGAAAAGCGTACACCGGAAGTGGGTGTTTACCTTAACTGTTTTTTGTTTTTTGCCAATATTTTCTTAAATATGAAAAATATCACAAAAATATTTAAACAAACATTGAAGATAACAAAGAAATGCATATCTTTTGCTTGAAAATATTTTTCATAAAATCATTGCTTTTCGAGAAAAAAATGTATTATTAATTTTTTTAATTTTTGTTTTATAATTATGAAACGATAATAGTTACAGCAAATTTGTGTAAATAATAATTGTAGAGAATACCAAAATGAACAACTTCTAAAGAATACGTTTTTTTTCGAAATATCGTTAATTTTTGAGTAAACCGAGTTTTTGAATTTGAAGTATAATTTTTCCATCTTTCATAATTTTGACGTTTTAAACGTCAGTTTTATCCGAGTTTGCGCAACGCTCGATGTACATGTAAAACATGATTTGAATTGAAAATAAAACATGAAAGCGTACATATAAATGATACCATCAAGTCGGAGAAAGTAACATGATGGCCACATCACCATTTTTACTTTCTCCGTTACGAAGTACGAGAAAGTATTGTGATCGTTTCAAAATTTTTTTTTACGGAAATATCCGTTTTGGGGTCCCTAGATACCATTTCAACAATTTCTGGAAATAAAAATGGTGATGTGGCCATCATGTTACTTTCTCCGACTTGATGGTATCATAGCCATTTATATTTACGTTTTTATTGTTTATTTTCAATTGAAATCATATTTTAAATGTACATCGAGCGTTGTGTAAACTCGGATGAAACTGACGTTTAAAACGTCAAAATTATGAAGGATGGAAAAATTATACTTCAAATTCAAAAACTCGGTTTACTCAAAAACTAACGATATTTCGAAAAAAACTTATTCTTTAGAAGTTGTTTATTTTAGCATTCTCTACAATTATTATTGTTATAAATTTTCTGTAACTATTATCGTTTCATAATTATAAACCAAATTTAAAAAAATAATAATATTTTTTTTTCTCGAATAGCAATGATTTAATGAAAAATATTTTCAAGCAAAAGATGTTCATTTCTTTGTTGTCTTTAATGATTGTTAAAATGTTTTTGTGATATTTTTCATATTTAAGAAAATATTGGCAAAAAACAAAAAACAGTTAAGGTAAACAAACAAGGAAAGGATGTTCAGAGCCCAAAACGCAAATGGAGGTCGAGGAAACATAGATAACATCTGTGAACTAACTGGGGCCGTAGTTGTTGTGTATCCCGACTGATGAAATCCTCGACGAAGGTCACCTCCCTCCCCCTCAACGCTGCGATGACCAGGTACGGGAGAATAACAAAAAGGAAACACTCACAGAGGCAATTCAGTGCAATTTTCACCACTGCAAGTTGCCAGTAGCTATGCTATGCCGTAACCTTGACGTGGTGCAATATTGCATTGCTTTGGTTCAAAAACCATCGACCATTAAAAAACAGAGTTTGCGGACCAAATAAACCAGGTGATATCTTCTATATATCCACAGGTAAAACACCTATGGTAGTTATATACTGCCCAATTAATTATAATGCCATTTACCTACAGCACATATCCACCGAGGACAGCTGTCCGAGTGAGGGTCTGTTTTGGAGACGAAGAAAGGGAGATAATGCTAGCATCCATCTATCTGCCCCAAAGCGCTTCCACACCGCCACCAACAATAGAAATGACAGAGGTAAGTCTCAGCATGATTTTATACTAAGCGCCAACTTAGATATATTAAACAAGGGTAGCAAGCCCACTTTCGCAACCTCTCGTTACCAAAGTACAGGGTTAGTCAAAATGAATAGGACAATAAGAAAACTATTTTTAGACGAATGTATGTTTATTGTAACCAAACAACAGCTACGTATGGACAGATAAACTATCAAAGTTTTATTTGGCAACACACATGTACGTTAATGCCGCTAGGAGACGCTGTTTTCAAAATGGCGCAATCAGGCAAGGAGAAGGCGTTTTGTGTGATGACATTTGCTAAAAAAATGTCAGTAATTACGGTCCAGCGACAATTTCGAGCCAAGTATGCCAAGGAACCACCTCATCGAAATTCCATTGCGAGGTGGGTAAAGCAATTTGAGGAGACGGGCTGCTTATGCAAGGGTAAAAGCACAGGACGACCACGTGTCTTCGAAGAAACTGTGGAATCCATTCGTGCATCCTTTCAACGAAGTCCCCAGAAGTCGACAAATCGTGCAGCCATGGAATTGGAAGTTCCGCAAAAAACTGTGTGGCGCGTGTTACGCAAACGTTTGGAATTCAAGCCGTATAAATTCCAAATGGTGCAGGCTTTGAAAAATGCTGACTATTCAAAACGACACAATTTTTGCGAATCAATGCAGCGAAGACTAGAGGAGGAAGGCTTTGCCAACAGACTGGTCTTCAGTGACGAGGCAACGTTTCACCTGTGCGGGAAGGTCAATAGGCATATGTGCTGCAATAGATGCCATTACGTCGGATGTGCTGCAACGGATTTGGAATGAACTGGACTATCGCCTGGACGTCTGTCGTGTCACAAGGGGCGGCCATATCGAACATCTGTGAAGGTGAGAAAAAACTTTGATAGTTTATCTGTCCATACGTAGCTGTAGTTTGGTTACAATAAACATACATTCGTCTAAAAATAGTTTTCTTATTGTCCTATTCATTTTGACTAACCCTGTATACTGAAGGAAAAAAAATTGAAATTTCGACCATTTTCAAACCGCCATAACTCGGCGTATTTTCAATCGATTTTGATTAATCTTTAAGCGCGAAAAACTTTGAAGTGTCTTCTTTAAAGTCATGCACGCTAAATTAAGCGTAACCCCTTCCGCCATCCTCTAGCGCCACTGTGAAGAAAAAGTTTTTTCTGGAAACCATATCCAACTTTGACGATGTGTACGGAGTTGGAAAAAAATTGTCGACTCAATCCACCATAAAGGCATTAAAATTTGATCAATTCCCTTTGCAGGACTCAAAGAACGAAGTTCCTACGACGATTTGGCACCAATTTATGGGTGTTTGAAAAAAAACATAATTTTCTGGTTTTTTGACTCAAGTCTGAAGTTTTTCGACGAAATTGTTATCGTTTTCGCGAATGAAATTTTCTTTGCATGTTCTTTGAGGTATGCGCAAAAATTAATTGTTTGCGCGAATTTATTAATATCGCAGTTTGTACCTTGGAACTCTATTAACAAACAAAAAAATTTTAGGTCAAAGGCTTACTTTAACGACCTTTGTAGGGTCGGAAAAAAATGTGGGCCTAACTCACCACCATTCGTCCTTTTTTCCATTCGTCCATTAAAAACAAACAAATTGCACTGACGGAAAAAAACTAAACACTTGAGATTTCTTAAAATTTAGGTAATTTTCAAATGGTCATAACTCGGTTTCTATTGAACCGATTTCGGCGATCTTTTGAGAAATAAAACACAAAATGTGTCCTCTTTGAGAGGGTTTATCATTCAAAGAGAGGGCTCTACGCCCCTCCAAACAAAAAAATAAAAAGACCACAAAATTCACACCCATAAGTTTGTGCCAAATTGCCGTAGGAACTTCGTTTTTGAGTCCTGCACAGGTAATTGAACACATTTCAATGCCCTTTTGGTGGATCGAGCCGACACATTTTATCCAACTCGGTACACGTTGGTACAAAGTTGGACGTTTTTTTTGCCCAAAAATGTGTTTTTTGTTCGGGGGTTAAGGGTTAGAAAAAGGATCATTCCAATCTGAGTTTACCCCCTTAAAGTAGGCCAAAATGATATTTTTTCCGAAAAAATCATCAAATTCGGTTGAAAACTCGTTCGAGTTATGTGCGAAAAACCTCAAAATGCACTTTTTTCAAGGGAACTTCGTTCTTTCAGTCCTGTATAGAGAATTGATCAGATTTTAATGCCTTTATGGTGGATCGAGTCGACAAAATTTTTCCAACTCCATAGACATCGTCAAAGTTAAAAATGGTTTCCTGAAAAAACATTTTTTTTTCACAGAGGTGCTAGAGAACGGCGGAAGGGGTTACGCTTAAGTTCGTATGCATGACTTTAAAGAGGACATTTCAAAGTTTTTCGCTCTTAAAGATTCATCAAAATCGATTGAAAATACGCCGAGTTATGGCGGTTTGAAAATGGTCAAAATTTCACGAATTTCAACTGTTTCATTTTTTTCCTTCAGTGTATAATTGATCTTACGATTGCCAATACTGACATTACTAATTAAATTACATTAAAATATCCATGTTAGACCACGTATGGATAAAATTTCAATACAGGGATCTAAGGCTAACAAAGAGGAAAATGTGCAACTACTCTCGCAACGATCATTAAGACCACAGATCCAGAGCCTATAAAAATACCTGACTCGGAGAAAACAATAAATGGGAATAATAATACCCTATAAGAAAGCATGTTTTTAAAAGATAAAGAAAATGAGGGCACCACACTTCAATATGGGTGCATCAAACTTGAGGGGCTAAAGAGCAAAGGTAGAAGGGCACATAAAAAGCTATGAACATGCAACACCGAATAGAAGAAATACAAAGAAGTCCAACGTGACTAAGAAGTTGGTACGGAAAAAAAAGAGACAGAGACCTGGAGGTTTTTCTGGGCAGGGGTAGAAAATGCTTCAGAAACTTCGCAGCTGAAACGGGTTCTCTCTAAAAATTCATGACCAAGATTAATCAGCATAAAAAAGGAGGACAGTACGAACACGGACTCCCCTGAAAATACGGGCAAACTATCAGGTCATCAAGTATGAAACTTGTAGAAAAAAATGCAAATATCTTTCGTAATTTACGCATACAATGAATTATTTTATTCATCAAAGTATGCACCCACATTATCTTTACGCTTTTGCCATTTAAGCGGCAGATTATTCAGTCCGGTGGTATAAAACCCTGGCGGACGGGAGTCGATGAATTCTTGCAAGGCCAATTTTACAGCATTGTCGGAATTGAATTGTTTTCCAATTAAAAAGTAGTCCAAATTGCGGAAGAAGTGGTAGTGCTAGGTCTGGTGAGTATCGAGGATGACGAAGAAGTTCCAACTCCAATTCCTGCAGTTTTGCCACCGTCATTTGTGCAGTGTGTGGTCTAGAGTTATCTTGCAATAAGATAGGAGTCAATCTGTTGACCAATCTAGGCTGTTTTCCTTAAGTTTTTGCATAATTTCATCCAGTTGGTTGCAGTATATGTCTGCCGTGATCGATGAGCCAGCCAGGTTTCATGAAATCATAATGGTTCACACCTACGCTAGACCACCAACACTTACCATCTACTTCTTTTGATGAACATTGCATTTTGGTGTGTGGTTTGGTGATTTATCCTCATCCAACCATTGTACTGAACGTTTACGATTGTTCGTAATTCGATTCAAAAATGGATCAGATTTGTGACGAGAAAGCAATATTAAGCAGGCTTCCAAACCCTTTTGTTTCTGTTTTTCTGTCAGCTCATGTGGAACCCACATATCCAACTATTTCACCTCGCCGATTTGAACTAAATGTGTTAATGTTGTTTGTTTGCTAACAACAAACTTTAACGATAATTCAGAGGCACTCTGAGATGAGTCAGATTCAACGGTGACCTTTAGTTCATCATTATTGAGCTTTGATTCTGGATGACCGCGTGGCTCATTTGTAAAGTCAAAGTTACCTGTACGAAATTTTGCGAATCAACTTGACACTTTCTCTTGCGTATTTACACTAGAGACAAATACATGATTAATGTGTCGCGTTGTCTGCGATGCCGTAGTTCCACGCAAGAACTCATATTTTATAATACTGCGAATTGCCGACAATTTCAACAACATGTGTTTAATATTTTTTAAAGATTATAATGACTTATTTAAACAAGCCAGATGTGCAACTTTCTACCAAAGAAAACAGAATAGCAAAATGTTAAGCCAATGTCAAATGATCAGCTGTTAAAGTTGCCAATATTTTCAACTACAAGTTTCATACTTGACGACCTGATATTACCGAAGACTCATTTCTCGGGCAGCTCGTTTGTCAGTGATCGGAACCCCAGGGATGGAGCCCATGATCACTGGCGAGAGGGTAGCATGGGCATGAGTTTCTCACCGTATACATCTCCAGGGATGGATGGGATATAACCATCCTTTTACAGTTGGGCAAGGACGTAATCCTAAACATCCTCGTGGGCATGGATTGCATACAGTTACATGCCTCGTATAGGGTGAACAAAGGTAATATTTGCAACAAAACCAGGCCGATTGGATTACATCATGGCAAAAGCACACCGGCCCAGAAGCCTCACTTCCTTCGTTCTAAAGATTTTAGAAAGGCTATGTGATCGATACATAAAGGAGATTGCGATAAGAGGTTGTCATCGCAGCGGTTGATTCCTAGAAAACAAAGCCTGTACTCTAGTGGCTTTCTTGGACATAGAAGGGGCTTTCGATAAAACTACCTTTTTTTAATTACGGCTGCACTCCTATGACGAGGAATTCCTGAGTCTCTGAACCAATTGATCTGCAACGGTGGAGAACGGCCATGATAACCATAGGCGATCTGCAAAGTATCCAAGTCCGTATGGGGAAGTGCTGTCGCCGCTACTTGAACCTTGTCATCGACGGCCTACTAGAATCACTCAACAGGCAGGGATTTTACAAACGACATCACGATCCTACTATCCGACAGCTCAGAGAGTATGTTTGCAAAACTCATAACGAATGCTCTAAGCGTAGTCAAAAATTTGTGCAGAAACCAAGCTCTATCTGTAAATCCAGCTAAAACGGAACTGGTTTTGCTCACAAAAAAAAATTAAATCACCGTGCTTCCAAAGAAAAGAACTTGCTCTAAAAAATGCAGAAGCATCAAAAACCAGGACCACCTTATAGACAGCCCACACAGAAAAGATTGCAGAAAGATTGCACAGAGGTTGCATTGCGGATTTCATAGAGGAAAAAAAATGTCGGAATCTTGTTCGTCTGGACCCCACAAAACGATTCCCTTTTCCAGATATTGAGATAGCCCGAAATTTGAGCTCGATTAAACGACGTTAACCCGTGCCGCTCGTCGCTCAAAGTTTGAAAAAATTCAAATTTTTGGCCAATAAGCTGACATATGGAGCCATAACTCCAGAACGGTAAATAATAAAAACACGCTTAATATCTCAAAAGAAAGCTAATGTGGTTCTTCAAAATTCAAATTCTATACATAATTGTTGTTATTTAAAGCCAAACAGAGTTACAACAGCCTTTGGCCCGAAAAACGTGACCTGGTACCAGCAGGAGCCAGTTTGGGAGTATTCTAAGAATTTTACGGGTTTTTACATAATGTGTCTCGGAATTAACATTTTTTTGTTAAAAAGTATTTTGGAACTCTATTTTCAAACATAAAGAGCCTTTTGTTCAAATTCAATATTTTATTATATGGGGATTACCTGACTAGTTTACCAAAGAAAGACCCGTTTGACAGGTAAAAAGGAGGGTGCATCTAATTTCTATTATAGGGATGGTGATTTTACTTCAGCGTACAACCGACCTTTTATTTATTCAGTTTAGTTTCTAAAGAGCTGGTTAGATCGAACAATTATCTAGTGAAGATATTTTAACGTTTTTTTTTTAATTTTCCAAGTGTGTTGTATTGTTTTTATAAGTATTATGGTATTATTTTAAAAGACATTTGAAAACATTTTATTGAAATTAAAGTTTGTAATATATTTGGTTTCATTTTTCAAGTTATCTGTTATTTACCTATTGGACTCTGAAATGGCATCCACATCAGGTGTACAAAGCCCGACCAAGGATAAAATATTTCTTGTGGGCTATCCCATTCACCAGATCACCGGTTGTAAACCACCCTCAAATCGTAAGGTTTTGTGTGCTTTATTTTATCATTTACTTACTGTGAAATTAACTGTAAGAGAATCAGCAAAACTTACCATACGAGAAGTGTTCATTTTTTGGGAGAAAGCTCGAATCCCGACTAAACATGTGCAAGATGCAATTACTAAGCTGGAAAAACTTCACGCCGAGTGGAGAACTCTTCAAAAAGACCGGAAACGGCCAAGAACAAATTTAAACAGTTTGTTGAAAAGTTGGATGATCTCTTTGATATTGCTCAACAAGATGCCTTGGCTCTGATGAAATCGGAAGAAGATAAGACGTTTCTCGTGAAACAGAGGTAGAAGGGCCACCCAGGTTCCATGACTGGAATGGATCTCAAGTTGTCTCGAGCTGAAGAAATCAAGAAATCTTTTAAGAGAAGGTCAAATATAACTAACTTCATTTATACGATTGATTTAATTCCTATTGCGCACGTGACTGAAGTTAATGACTTGGGAGTACTATTTGACGAAAGATTGTCCTTCAATTCACACATAACACATATTAGAAACAAAGCTTTAAGAATGTGGGGGTTTGTATGGCATGTTGGAAAATATTTTTATTGTTGAATGTTTAAAAACATTGTACTGCGCTTTAGTTCGTTGTCATCTGGAGTATGCATCTGTAATATGGTCATTTTATACACTAGCCAATATCAAAACTCTTGATGGTGTCCAAAACAATTTTCTCCGCTAAATGGAATATAAATTGGGTATTACGCATACCTCTGGTATAAAAACTATATTACATATGCACTCTCTGGATGATCGTAGAATTCTTTCTGACTTATGTCTCCTACACAATGTAATTAATGGCTCTATAGATTGTTCATATATTTTAGAACATTTAGATTTTTATATTACCGGCAATTATCGTTTACTACGATCTCGGCCGTTATTCCGTGAGCAAGTTTTTACCACCAATTTTAGTCATAATAACTCCATGGCTTGTATTATGAGGTACGCGAATAAACATAACAATTACAAATGGTTTAATCTATTCCACTGCACCTTCGAAAGTTTTAAATATACCATTAAACGCAATGCTTTCAATTAGTTATCTGTTGTATATTACTTTGTTTATATCACTAATATAAATTGTATTACTTTTATATTCACGCACATATTATATACATACTTTATATGATTTATTAACCTTGGCGGTGGAATTTTGTATTTTTTTTCTCACACATACAAATTGTATTTTCTTTGTTAAAAGGGGTTTCCCGTATATATTTTAAATAAATAAATAAAGAGAAACTTCCAAAATGAACCGACAAATCCAAGAAGAAACTTTTGATATTTGCGAGTTTTTTTTATTATTATTATTTTAAAAAATAGATAAACAAATAAGTAAGTAGTTTCATTATAATTAAAAGAAAATTGTACATGAGAGCATCATTTGGCATCTTTATGAGTGAGTTTATATTTTTTAAATAATATCTATTGATAATTAGAAGTAGGTAATTTAGTACCTATGTATTATTACTATTCTGCTAAAACGGCAAGTTTTTATAGTCTTTTTTTTCTCTTTCTTTTGTTGCTTCTTAGAGACGAATTATAAAGACAAGTTCGAAGAAGGAGAAGAAGAAGAAGACACTGAAGAGGACAGCATCTACCAGGAACTTGAGAGCTTGGAGGAAATGGACATCCCTGAAGAAGCTGCAGACGATCCAGGACCATCTGAGAGCAAAAGGATGAAAGTTTTATTCGCAAGGGGCGTCAAAGAGATTTTAAACATAAAATTGTCCATTTTGTTAGATCGATGTAAGGTATCCGACAGAAATGCCACGAGAATTTGAATAGCTTCTCTAGAAGCACTAAACCTTGACCCTCTTGAGTACAAAGTCTCGAAAACTTTATTACATTCTAGAAGGCAAATGTTCAGAGAACAATATACTAAAAAAATTTAGATAAAGTAAACATTCCTGAAAAAGAGCCCGTGGTTGTCCATTGGGACGGTAAACTTTTACCGGGTGTTTTAAAAAATGAACAATATGAGCGAGTAGCTATTGCTATTTCATATGGCGAGTTCCTGTAACAGCAAACAGCTCTGGAGAGGAGCAAGCCGTAGCCGTATATGAATGCCTACTGGAATAGGGTCTTCCCACCACCGTCAAGGCGATGTGCTTCGACACTACAGCATCCAACACGGGAAGACTCAAAGGAGCATGCGTCATATTAGAGCAAATCTTAGGAAGAGAATTGGTCACCAGCTTGCCGTCACCATATCTTGGAAATTCTGTTAAGAGGCGTATTCGACACAAAAATGGGATCAACCACTGAACCTCATCCAGACATTTTCAAGAGATTCCTCACTGCGTGGCCCAAGATAAACAAAAGAAAATATGACACAGGATCAGTGACAATCTAATACAAAAACAGCTAACTCCAGAAGTAATTGCAAATGTTACTGCTGAATTCGAGACCAAAAAATTAACTGAGAGCCACCCCAGAGATGACTACAAGGAGCTGTTGCAGTTGGTTCTCGTATTTGTTGGATCACTAGACGGCAATGTTGTGGGTTTTAGAACTCCAGGAGCCATTCATCACGCTAGGTGGATGGCAAAGGCTATTTACTGTTTAAAAATGTTCATTTTTCGTCGTCAATTTAAGATGTCTAAAGAAGAAGAAAGTTCTGTGCGTGCCATTTCTGTTTTCCTAGTTAAAATTTATTGTAAAGTTTTGTTCAATGCTCCAAAAGTTCATCTTGCACGAAAGCAAAATGTAAGTATTTTGCATAATCTGTTAGACTATAAAGAATGTGACAACGAAATAGCAGAAATAGCCCTGACCAAATTTACGAATCATTTGTGGTATTTGAATGCAGAGTTGGTGGGATTATCGTTTTTTGATCCCACCATTACAGACGATGAAAAGTTATTAATGGCTAATAAATTGCTCAGTAGCAAAGATGAACCATCAGAGCACACTAGGGTTGTAAATCGAAAAGTTAGGAAAGAAAAATTAAAAGAGGTAGTTGATGGAGGATTGGTAAATTTACTTACCAAAGAAACGTTTGCATTCTTTGACCGATTTAATATAAAAACAGATTTTCTAAGCCAACATCCAAACACCTGGCTTCAAAATAATGACTTCCAAGAAGGATTGAAAATTGTCAAAACATTAAAAGTAGTTAATGATATGGCTGAGCGTGGTGTTAAATTAATAACCTACTTTAACGACCTTCTGACAAAAGATGAAGACCAAAAGCAATACGTCCTGCAAGTTGTAACCAAATGCCGAGCATTATATTTTGACGTTTCAAAAACTACTTTAACAAAAGCTCTAGAATAGATTAGATAACTGTGTAAAATTATCAACTCATGTAGGTACTATCTTTTCTAAGTCTGTTTTGTATGTATTATATACCTGATTTTTATATTTTAAAATAAAAAATGTCATTAGACTTATCAGTATTACTTTTTTTTATTATATTTCTACTCTAAACTCAAAAATATACCAAAAAAAAGCAAAATTTTTCACTTAATAACAAAATATACGAAGTATGCTGGTAGTGATACCAGGTCACGTTTTTGGGGCTAGAGGCTGTTGTAACTCGGTTTGACTTAAAATAACAACAATTATGTATAGTATTGGTTAAGTGATCCATTTAATTGGTTGAATAATGTGATGGGGAATTATATAGTGTACTTCCAATTAAAAAATTATGCTAAATTTTACATTTTGTAATATAAGCAAGATATTTAACAATTATGTATAGAATATAAATTTTGAAGAACAACATTAGCTTTCTTTTGCGTGTTTTTATTTTTTACCTTTCTGGAGTTATGACTCCATATGTCAGCTTTTTGGCCAAAAATTTGGATTATTTCAAACTTTGAGCGACGAGCGGCACGGGTTAACGTCGTTTAATCGAGCTCACATTTCGGCTATCTCAATATCTGGAAAGGGGAATCGTTTTGTGGGGTCCAGACGACCAAAATTGCGACATCGATTTTTTGCGGTCAGCCTAATGCGAATAGGTGTAATTTCTATAATTTTTTTCAAAACCAGATTGTTTTGACTTACCAGTTAGCGATTGCAACGATTGGTACTTATGTTTAGGTTAGAGTGAGGTTAAGGTCCATCCCCCCCTTTGGACCCGCCAGTACTTTCACCCGTACAACGATTATTGGTCTCTATGCTTAGGTTAGAGTGAGGTTAAGGTCCCCTCCCCCTCTTTGCACCGGCTGGTAGTTTCACCCGTAGTAGCATAATTTTGTTTCAGTTTATTTTTATTGAAACTGAAGTTGCTTCATTTATTTTGGTCCGAATTTAGGGTCCGCTTTTGCGTAATAGTTCCGGCGAACGCTATTGTGCAAAAACGGGTCCGCGGGTGAAAAAAATAGTGGGTCCGCCTTAGGACAATTGCGCCGAGATATTGCAGCAATATTGCAGAAATGTCCGCCATTGCAATATTGCAGAAATATCAACTAGAAAGATTTCAGCAATATTACATCACCTCATTGCAGGAATATCAACTATAGCCAATTCGGTGGAATCTGGCGGCCGAGGTCGTAAAACGGTCGATCCGCCCTGAGGATCGACGCACCCTCGAAGAAAAGGTATTGGTGGTCGGTCTACTTGCATCCCATACATTTATTACTGTCCTTCGCTCCTATTGGTATACGCACTTTTACACCAGTACTTCTCAACAAAGATTGGTTTGAGATAAAAAATATTACCCCCTACTTACCGAGTTCCGACCCTCTTTTACGACCACATCTGCCAGATTCCGGAGAATGGGCTATAGAAAGATTTCAGCAATATTACACGATATCGTTATAGAAATATTTATTTATTTATTTTTATTTATTTATTTATTTATTGTTCATAAACCCAACAGACTCAAAGTCCATTAACAGGGCTAAAAGTATATATACAAATGTAGTACAAGGTACAAACATAAATTACATTTATAGAAACTTAAACCTAGGGTAAAGTTGACAATTTCAAGCATTCCATAAGATCTTTCTTAAATTCATTGAATGATGGATTAAATATGTCAACATTATATACATATTGGTTATACATATAAGCGCGACAAACGTAAAATTGGTGAGTTTGAATAATAATTAGTTTTTGAAGAGTTATATACAAAAGTTTTAGAGTGCCTTGCGGACAGTCGAGGAACATTAAAATTAAATAAGCTTAATAGGTGCGAATCATCAATGGAGTAATTAATTAGTTTATAAAGAAAACACAAACTTCCATATATGTGTTGATTATGTACTGTAATGAAATTAAACTCTGATAGTAGGTCATTATAAGGTATATCGAAGCGGTAAACTTTATATTTTACAAAATACAGGTATCTGAGAAATTTTCTCTGTACCCGCTCTAACATATTAATGTAATTTAAATACATAGGGGACCATACCATTGAACAATACGTCATCTTGCTTAATATAAATGAACGAAAAAGTAAACTCATAACTTTCATATCGGTAAATGCTCTACAGTTACGGATAATAAAGCCAAGCAGACGATAACAATCCTTGCTTATTTGTGAAATATGGTTATTAAATGACAACTTGAAATCAAATATTATACCAAGATCTTTAATTTCACTTAGCCTAGTAACTTGTATATCATTGATAAAGTATGGATACAATATTAAGTTATTCTTTCTTCCATAGGTAACTACAGAGCATTTAGAAATATTAAGTGATAGATTGTTGGCATTGCACCATTCAATGAAGTTATTGAGTTCACTTTGAAGTTGAGCACATTGGTATGCACTATCAATAACACTATATATTTTTATGTCGTCCGCATATAGTAACATATCACATTTGAATATTTTACACACATCATCCATAAATAGCAGGAAGAGTAGAGGCCCCAAATTGGATCCGTGAGGAACACCACTACTTACAACGTACCACCTGGATTTACAGCCATAAATTTCCACAAGTTGGCGACGATCATACAGATAGGATGACAAGACGTTTATAATATTTTGGTTTAGGCCAAAGTTGTGTAGTTTGTCGATAAGCAAAGAATGCTCAAGACGATCAAATGCCTTAGTTAAATCTCCATAGATAACATCAACTTGTTTCCCATTGTTCATCGTTTCAGTTATCAGTTGCGTTATATTCATTAGATTCGTAGATGTAGATCTGTGTTTCATGAAACCATGTTGTCGGGTGGAAAGACATGGACTAACTTGATAATATAAATGGTCGCTCAACAGGGATTCAAATACCTTTGATAGGTTGCTAAGAATAGCTATGGGTCGGTAATTCTCTATAACATTGTTCGATCCTGACTTTAATACCGGACATATTCTTACTTCTTTCCACCTTGTGGGAAATATACCAGTCTTTAATATTAATTTGAGTGTTGTATATCAATACGTGAAGAGTGCTCTCAGTAAAAACGAAAAGGAAGAGTGGTTGCAATAGTGCAAAATTAGAGAAAATTGGATGGACGATAGGTGAAGGTGCAAGCAGTGGATAGTGAAAGTTTGATAACAGTAGGTGCGCGGATTCAGGAGGAATCGTTTAACGTAAAACGACGGAATAAAGCGAGGAGAGTAAGACAATCGGTGGTTTCGCGGTGCAGCGCGGTTTTTGCATGTTTTTTTGTGAACACGTACTTTTTGCCGATCGCGATAAACTCGACAGCAAACGGTTTTGATTTTTATGGTGGTAAACATCTTTATGTGGCGGGCAATTTGAATCAATTAATTAAATAAAGTAAAATAATAATAAGGAGGTTGTGTTTAACCGTTCACGTTTCGTGCAGAATTAGTTTCTCGTGCTGAAGTAATATTGTGTATAAAATAACCCGAACCTATCAATCTACCCCAGAAGAGGTACTACAGGCAACGGGCACATTCGAATCCAATCGCCGATCATTGCATTGATTAGAGCTACCGAAGTGGGGATTGAAATGGGCGGGAAGAATAAACAGAAGGAGAGAAGGGAAGTGGAGGAGTGGGACAAGCAGGAGGAGGAGAATAGAAGGAAGGCAGTTTTCTTTGGTGGCGGAACGGGAGTAAGGAGGTCGCCGCAACAAGGGACAGCGCAGGAGGGGGTAGAGAAGAGGAAGATGGCGGACACGTCGTTTGAGGGGGAGGGAGAGCAGGAACAGGAAAGGATGAAAAAAAGGGTGGGGGATGTGATGAGTAAAGGGTGCAATGGAAATTGCAGGGAACTAGTGGAAATGATTACGGAAGCATTAAGGAAAGAAAGGGAGATCTGGAAAGAGGAAATGAGGGAAGCGAGGGAGATGTGGAGAGAAGAGATAAAGGAGATGAAAGAGGTATGGAATACAGAGAGAGAGAGACTTAGACAAAGGATAATGGAGCTGGAAGATCAGGCTGAGAAGAGGGAGAGGCAGGAGAGGAGGAGCAACATTGTTATACGAGGAAAAGAGATGCAGGGAAAAGGGGAGGTGATGACATTTCTGAAGGAGGCACTGGAAGTAGAGGTGCAGGTACAAGAAAGCTTTGTGGTAGATAGAGTTGGGAAGGTGATGGTAGTCAAGATGGGGATGGAAGATAAAATAAAAGTAATGAAAAATAAAAATAAATTAAGAAATATACAGGAAAGAGTGTTCATCGAGGATGATATGACAAAGGAGGAAAGGAGGATCCAGAAGATCATAAGAGAGAAAGCAAGTAGGGAGAGAGAAGGGGGGAAGATGGTAAGGGTTGGTTACCAGAGAATGTTCGTGAATGGGGAGCTGTGGAGATGGAATAAGGAAAAGGAGACACTACATAGACAAGAGGAGCCAAAAAAGTAAGAAATGAGGAGGAGATAGGAGGAGAGGAGAGAGAAGAAGGGAGAAGGAGCTGTAAAAAAAAGGACAGAGGGGCAGAGAGTGGACTGGGAGAGAAGCACAGCGGGAAAGGCAAGCGGCGAGGAGATAAAGGGGGGGGAGAAGGGAAGAAGGGGTCAGTAACTATCGGGTTTTGGAACATAGCGGGAATTAAGGAGAAGATAAAGGAGGGCAAGTGGAAGAGAGACTGGGAGAAGTGGTTAGTAGGGAAGGACATAGTGGGGCTAGTAGAGACATGGATGGGGAAGGAAGAGTGGGGAGAAGTGAAAAGATGGCTACCGGGAAGCTTTATATGGGAGAGGAAGGATGCGATAAGGTGTGCAACGAAAGGAAGGGCGAGGGGTGGAATGATAGTAGGATGGAAGAAGGAAATGGGGATGGACGTGACGGGACAATTCGGAGAAGGAGAAGACGTGGCATGGATAAAGTATGGACAAGGGAAACAGAGGATAAACGTAGGGGTGGTATATGTAAATAAAAATTGGAATATAATAAGAAAGGAGATAGAGGAGAGAACGAAAGGAGGAGGAAAATGGGTGCTAGGAGGAGACTTTAATGCAAGAATGGGAGAAATGGGGGGAGGGATTAATGAAGAGGGATCTGTGGTAGAAAGAAAGTCCAGGGACAAATGTATAAACGGGGAGGGTAAGAGAATGAAGGAGTGGGTGATGGAGGAGGGATGGGAAATTCTAAATGGATGCACAGAGGGGGACTGGGAAGGGAGGAAAACTTATAGTGGGCCGCGGGGATCGTCGGTGATCGACTATGTGGCGATAAAGGGGATGACGAAAAGGAAAATAAAAAGTATGGAGGTGGAGGAAGTGATGGGCTCCGATCATCTACCACTAAAAGTGGAGGTATGGATGGAGAAGGAGAAGGTGACTGAAGAGAAGCAAGAAATGGGAAAGTTAGAATGTGGGGCAAAGGCAATAGAAGAAATGAGGATGAAGATGAGGAGGATCCAGTGGGAAGACGTCGAATCAATAGAGGAGATGGAGGAACTAATTGTGGGGTGCGGAAGGAAAGCTAAAGGAAGGACGGGAGAAGGGAGTAGGTGGTTTGATGAAGAATGCAGGCAGGCAAAAAGTGAACTAAGGAAGGCAATGGGGGAATGTATAAGAGGTGGAGGGGAGGAGAGGAAGGTAACGGCAGCAAAAAGGAAATATGAGGGGATATGCGAGAGGAAGAAGCGGCAGGAGGTGGAAAGAACAAGTGAAGAGTTGAAGAAGTGTAGAAACGAGTCGGAAATATGGAAAGTACTGAAGAGAGGCGAAAGAAGGAGACGGGTAGGGATAACACTGGAGGAGTGGACAAGGAAATGTAGAGAAACAAGTGGGTACCCAGAGGAAGTGGGACAAGGAAGGTGTATGGAGATGACGGAGGAGTTCTCTAAGGAGGAAGTGGAAAGAGCTTTCGAGGAAGTTAAAGAAGGAAAGGCGGCAGGGTTGGATGGGCTGAAGGCAGAGATGTGGAAGGAGATAGGAGAAGGGGGGAAGAAGAAATTCAGGGAGCTGTTGAACGAAATGTGGAGGGGAAGAAAGAACATACCGGAGGCCTGGAGATGGGGTACGATGTGCCCGGTACATAAAGGAGGGGACGAGAAGGAGGCCGGGAACTACCGGGGGATCACAGTGATGCCCACAGGCTACAAAATCGCTATGCTGGTGGTAAAGAATCGGCTGGAAGAAGAGGTGGAAGAGAAGGATTTAATACCAGAGACTCAGGGGGGATTTAGAAGGGGGAGGGGAACAAGGGAGCAGATCTTTACCCTGGCAAGAATGGCGGAGAGAGTGACTGAAGAGAAGGGAAGCATGTATGCGGTGTTTGTGGATCTAAAGGCGGCGTACGACTCAGTGCCGAGGGAGAAGTTGCTAGAATGTATGAGGAGAAAAGGAGTGAATGAGAGTATGATTGAGTGGGTAAGAGGAGTATATAAGGAAACCTGGGTGGTAGCAAGAGTGGGAGTGGAGGTGTCGGAGAGTTTTAGGACGTGGGTAGGATTGAGACAGGGATGCCCGTTAAGCCCGATGTTATTTAACTTATACCTAAGCGAACTGGAGGATGTGTTGAGGAAAGGGCAGGCGGGAGGAGTAGTAATCGGGAAGGATAAGGTGTGGATGCTGTCATATGCGGATGACATGGTGTTGATGGCGAGAGATTGGGAAGGGATGAAAGACATGTTGAGGAGAACGGAGAGGTATATGGACAAGAGGGGATTGTGTGTGAATGTGGAGAAGACGAAATGGATGAGATTTAGGAATAAGGGAAGAGAGGGGAGCGTGAAAGTGTTAGAATGGAAGGGAGAAGTGATTGAGAGAGTGAAAATATTTAAGTATTTGGGGTTTATGTTTAAAGGGACAGGGGGATATGAGGAGCATGTAAGGTGGGTGCAAGGAAAGGCCAGGAAAGCGTGGGGTATCGTGTGGGAAAAATGGGGAGAATGGATGAAGAACAGCGTCAGATTGGCGTGTAAAGTGTGGGATGCATGTGTGAAGTCGATAATAATGTATGGAGTAGAAGTGTGGGGCGTGAAAGGGTATGAGTGCGTGGAAAGGGAGCAGTGTTGGTTTCTGAAGCGTATGCTGGGAGTGGAAAGGTCGACTCCCGGGTACATACTGCTTCAGGAGACTGACAGAGGAAGCTTAGGATGTGAGGCTATGGAGAGAATGGTTAGGTATGAGATGAGGTTATGGGAGTTAGGGGAAGAGAGGTTGGTAAAGGCGGTATGGAAGACATGCGTGAACGAAAGGGGGGGTAAATGGAGGAAGGAACGAATGAAAATGTATGAGAGAGTAGGACTGTCTGAGGTGAAAGTGAGGGAGTGGTTAGAGAGGGGGGTAAATGTGGCAAAGTGGGTGAGCGAGAGGGCGAAGGAAGTGGATGTACAGGAGAGACAGGGAAGTATAGAAAAAAGTGAATATAATGACATGTATGGGAGTTGGCAGGTACATGGAAGGAGACCGAAGTATTTGGATGAGGACGGGTGGAACAGATAAGAGAGGGTGACATTAGCTAGGGCTAGGTGTGGATCAGAAGAGAGAGGGAGGAAGAAGTGGATGGGTGAAGAGTATATGAGGTGTGTAATGTGTGAAAATGGGAGGGATACGTGGAGGCATCTGGCGGAGGAGTGTGAGGGAGTGAATGAAGGATGGATGGGGGGAAAAAGGAACAAGGGTGTAGCGGAATGGATGAGAGAGGATGGTGCCGGGGTAAAGATATTGCAGAAAATGGTGAGGGAGAAGGAATGTAGGAGAGAGTTAAATTTATGATTTAGTTGTTGGGGAATGTAGAATAGTTATTTTGTTTTTGTAATAGGTTAATATGCCAATAAAGGTCTTTTTTTTTTTTTTTTTTTTTAATATTAATTTATAGATATGAGTAAGAGGTTCACATAAAACATCAGCTGCATCTCTTAATATCATAGCAGGAACTAAATCTAACCCCATTGTTAGGGTGGGCTTCAAGCGCTTTAATTGCTGACGAATATCAATCGAATCTATCACAAAATCGCCCAAGTTGGATTTATTTAACTGCACATTACGTTTGGGATGAGAAACTGTCCTAGTTATATATGATTTTATAAAATTATCAGCAAAAGCGTTAGTAATGTCACTGGGTGTACTATATGTTAAGCCCTCACGCGTCATTGAACCCGGAATACGAGATTTCTTCCGCTTTGTATTTATATAATTCCAAACCAATTTAGGTTCATGTGATAGACGTTGCTCAGTACGCTTGACATATTCTAGATGGGCGGAGGCAATATCTCTTTTACAAGATTTTCGAAGTTCTTGAAATTTAATACGGTCCTCTGTTCGATGTAATTTCAAAAAACGCTCACGACATTTCTGTTTTGATTTCAATTTTTTACGAATGGAAGAATTAATCCATGGAGCACTTATGTTGAAGTTGTTAGGTTTGAAACGCGGAACGTGCTTATCAAAGATATGATACATAGTATTATAAAAAGCCTCACATGCGGTGTCAACATCTGAACATCCATATATCTCACTCCAATCAGCATCATATATATCATCATATAGGGCAGGATAATTTGCTCTTCTGAAATTATATTTGTATGTCATTTCTTCAAAAATATTTGTTTTTGTATCATTTCCAAGTGGTATAGTGAATATTATAGTGGGATGATGGGCATCCTCATCAACCAATGGCGAGGAACATCTTTCCAAGTCGTAGATAGAGTTATCTGATGCAATAACCAGATCTAGAATTCTGTTGTTAGTATTAGTGACATTGTTGAACTGAATTAAGTCGTTGAAGTTCAGGAAGGCGTGCAAGGCGTCCAAAGAAGATGAGCGAGCATTATCGGAATAGTTGGGGATGTTAAAATCACCAACTATAACAACATTCATATGTGAAAATTGATGTTCAATGCGTTCAAATAAAATGGAATATTCATCAACAGGAGTTGTAGGTTTGATATATAGGCAAATTAATATGGTGGATATTTGATTTAATTTTAGATGCACAGCTATAAGCTCAATAGAGTTCAATAGGTCCATATCGAATGAAATTGCTTCAGTAGAAAACTGTGTACGAGATGCAATTAAAACACCGCCGCCTCTGCCTCCTAATCGATCAGATCTATATACATTATAATTTGCAGGAAAAAGCTCTGAGTTTTGAACATCATTGTGAAGCCATGTTACAGTCAAAAAATATATATCGTTATCATTACATTCAACGCTATTGTAAAATTCATTTATTTTACTATTCAAGCCGCGCACATTCTGATACACAACATGTAATTTAGATGGATGAGTAAATTGGGTAGAAATTAGTTTTTTTTTCTGAACTGGAGTTTTCCTGACGATCCTTGGAATATTATTGAGGTATTTTATAATAACATCTTCACCTGTAGCTTGGCGTTCTTTTAGCTCTTCTTGCAGCTTTACAAATTCAACACGTTGCATTGGGGTACGATCAGGTTTAATTCGAAGGTTGTTTCCAAATTTGTTTTTGTTCTTCATTATACTTATAACCATATCGGCACTTGAGAAGATAAGTTTAATTGGTCGTGGACGATCACTTTTCTTTCCCAATCGAAAACATTTTTTCATAACAATACCGTTGTCAATTTCTTGAAGAACGGCATCAATTTTAGCAAATTCGTTGGGAGATTTGTCATTCTCAATTAATTCTGGGTGATTATACAAGATTAAATTTAAATTTCTCGCGTAATTTCCTATCATACAATTCGTTTATGACCGCCTGGTTATTGCCAGTAGTGAAGTCAGAAAGTTTGGACTCGAGTGCGCATACTTTTGAATTGAGCCGATCAAGTTCGGAATGTAGACACTCGTTATCGGATTTGATGTTGGCGACATCAGTTAAGAGTACCTTTAGAGCGATATTATCATCAGCCAACTTATCACATTTTTCTGTGAGAATATTCACTGATTTTTGTAAATCTTTGACGCATTTCATTAATTCAAAGGAAATGTTATCATTATTAGCTGCTTCGCAAACATGTTTATCACGACAACTGGGGTGACAATATTTTTTACAGGTTATACAAGTAGTCTTATTTGCAACAATTTGACCACATCGACCAGCACAAATATAATCAGGCATTTTTATTATCACAAATGGAGCTAGCAAATTGAAAAGAAATGATCGCAGGTAAGAAAAACAAAATGATAAGGAGACAGACAGGGACACACTTCTTCACACCAACGGGGCCCGTCGTGGTGACTAACGAATTTAACAGACGTGAAGGCCGCGGAAAAAGTTGGAAAAATATAGGTTAGGACTACAAATGGATTATATTACAGTTATTAAACAACAACGACAAAATCAAAATTACTTACGTTGTGCGCTATACTAGAATGCATATATACACACACATTAGAAAAATGTTGCACTTTTTAAATACGGTAAACACTCGGTTTAATTAATAAATATGCACACGATGTACGACACGTGAATCATTTGGAATATTTACTAGAAAGATTTCTATTTCATATTACACTGCAGCATTGGAGAAATAAAACAAGTTTCAAAAATGAAGCAACCGTGAAAATGTGATAAACAATTTAAATTTGTATAACTTTTACCAGATCTGATCGATATCGGCACGTTCCATCATATCTTGTACAAGTCATACGAGTTTAAATTTAGTCCATATTTTCACTCTTCTTCACTTTTGAAAAATAGTTCATATACCAGATGAATGTCACCAATGCTGTATTGTAATACTGCTGCTACCAGCTAAAAAAATTCTGAAACAGTTTATTTATTTTTATTACAATGGATACATATGAGTTGATTGAAAAAATAATTAAACATTTTGAAGCAGAACGGATATCGTTCCTATAAATTGAGGTCGTGTATGTTTTCCTGGGAATTAGGTCTCCCTTTTAAAAAAATGGGTTCATACGAGCTTCATAGTTTTTAATTTACTGAAAATTGGTTCTCGGTGTCGTTCACGACTGGTTCATCATTATACATACCTTATCCTCTCTGACAGGCATTATAGTGTAATTAAATACGTTAGAGTTCATGTGTGGATACATTGTTGATGACATATTTCTCAATGAGTTAACACATCGTGGTATTGAAGATGACAAAGCTTCAACCTCACTCGATTTGTAAAATCCCAGAAACTCATCGTATAATCTTCTGAAGTTTGTTCCTAGTTTCCTAGATGTTAACTCTCCTCTCTAAAAAAAAAAGATTAATTAATACAAATTATTACATAAAAGTTAAAACTCAAGCTTTATAATTTTTATTTTTTAATGTACACGCTGAGAGCTACACGTTTAAAATAAAATAAAACACAAATTATTTGGGATATTTCGGCATTACTTATTAACATATTCAAGCACAAACAAATTTTATTTACAAAAAATTTAAGGTTAAATTAGAGTAAAATACTGGACAATTCAAGATTTTTATATATTAGCAAAATCGCCGATTTTTTATAATCTTTGGTTCCAGCATCCTATATTCATCCATCATTTGAAGTAGTAATTTTCTAATTGTGAATACGTTATATTTCTTTGAATAATTATGTTTAGTCGCCCAGAAAAAAAAAACGCTATAAAGGGGCCCCGGCCGATCCACACAAAAAATTCGCCCAAAAATATGAGGAGGATTTTGAAAATCGCATCCCCCGAAACTCACCCTTAAAACGGGGAAGTAGGGTTAAACCTCAACCCTTATCGGGGCCTTATTCGGTAAAATTTTGTTAGTTTTTCTGCGCAGATCTACGCCCAGATAACCGGGCAAGCTTTTAAAACCGGTCCCGTCGTTTCGTTTCACCCCCAACCCCGGGAAGGATTTTTCAAACGCAGATTTTCGATTTTTGCACGTTTCAAAAAAAAACTCCTCCGTAACCGCCGGAGCTGGACGATCCCGATATGTCTTAAAATAATCTTAAAGAAAATATCTAAAATTAAAAAAGTCACTTTTTTGAATTTTTGCCCCGTTTCCGAGATATGATTTTTTTTAAACCAGGTATTTTTTTTTCTTTTATTAAGGGCGTATTTTTTTCTTTTCAAGTGGAAAAGCTGAAACCTTCAGGGATGGCAGAAGGAATAACTGGCTTTCATTCGGAATTTTTTTAAAAATTTTGCAACCACCCCTACGCGCCAACCAACGCCACCAACCCAGGGGGTGGTTCGGTTTTCTTCTTTTAAGGACGTATTTTTTTCTTTTTAAGTCGAAAAGCTAAAACTTTCAGGGATGACGGGAGCGATGACTGGCTTTCATTGGGAATTTTTTCAAAATTTTTGGAACCACCCCTACGCGCCATTTGCACCCTCTGGGTTCGTTTTTTTTTCTTTTAAGGACGAATTTTTTCATTTAAAGTCGAAAAGCTGAAACTTTCAGGGATGGCAGAGAATATTTTTTCAAAATTTTTGAAACTACCTCTATGCACCATTTGCATTTTTTCTTCTTTAAAGGACGAATTTCTTTCTTTTAAAGTCGAAAAGATGAAACTTTCAGGGATGGCAGAAAATATTTTTTCAAAATTTCTTGAACTACCCCTACGTTCCATTTGCACCTCAGAGTTCGTTTTTTTTTTCTTTCAAGGACGGATTTTTTTCTTTTAAAGTCGAAAAACTGAAAGTTTCAGGGATGGCAGAAGATATTTTTTCAAAATTTCTGAAACTACTCCTACGCACCATTTGCACCCCCTGGGTTTGTTTTTCTTCTTTAAAGGACGAATTTCTTTCTTTTGAAGTCGAAAAGCTGAAACTTTCGGGGATGGCAGAAGATATTTTTTCAAAATTTTTGAAACTACCCCTACGCGCCACTTGCATCCCCTGGGTTCCTTTTCCTTCTTTTAAGGACGTTTTTTTCTTATTAAGTCGGAAAGCAGAAATTTTTAGGGATCGCAGAGGATACATCTGGCTTTAAAAAAAAAGATTTAAAAATAAAAACAAAAAATAAAATATTTTAAATAAAAAATAAAAATGAAAAATGAAAATTGAAGTTACTGTTCTTACATTTTTACATTTCACAATTTCACATTAAGAACATAATTTCACATACTTCAAACTTTAGCCTAGGAAAAACTAGTAATTTTCTAACTGATTGAGGTTGGCGGCACTTACTTCGTGATACATTTTTAATTAAATAAAACACACTTTTACTTAGTTAGTATCATACTGTTTATTTAATTTTCTAATTGTGAATAACGTATTGCGTTGAATGTATTTTCCTGAACCCGTTTTGTGTTATCTTCATTGTCTTCTCTGTAGTATTTTTCTTTCAATTTCTGTTTTCAAATTGCTTCATAGGCTGTAGTAGCCGTACATTGCCCTGAGATCTCTCTACAGTTATTACATTTTCTCTTATCACCTGAAGTAATTTTCTTATTGTGAATATAACATCCGTTGAATGCCCTTTCCTGGACCCGTTTTGTAATATGTACATTGTCTTCTCTGTAGTTTTTTTTCCTCCAAACGGTACCTACGGTTAAGATAGTCAAAATGTCCCTATTTCTAGATTTTTGAATTTACCCGATAAGAGGGTGTAAAAATAAGGTTTCCTTGATCAGTGGGACGTGAACCCCCTCCGCCCTCTCTGGAGGTTAAAAGATGGGTTTTTTAAATTAGTTTTTTTACTGACGAACAAGTGAATGAAAAATTTTGAAAAATTTCATGAAAATAGTCTACCCAAATACTTATTTGACAAAATGTTTCCAATTTTTCAGAATTTTTCACTCACTTGTTCGTCAGTAAAAAAAAATGTAAAAAAAAACAATTTTTAACCCCCGGAGAGGGCGGAGGGAGTTGTCAGCCCATTGACTTTGGGGACCTTATTTTTACACCCAGAAACATTCTCTTATCGGGTAAATTAAAAAATCTAGGGATAGAGACATTTTGGCTATCTTAACCGTAGGTACCCTTTCTCTTTTAAAATTGCTTCATAGACTTTAGCAGTCGTGCATTGCACTGATATCTCTTTATCGTTGTTGCATTTTTTTCTATCTCACTTTTAATACATTGGCAATATCGCTCTTTCCAATATATAATTATTTGTTAAACAAGGCAATAAAGTGACAGATTTACTGATGCGGCTGGAGTTTCACCGCAGAGTAAACTTGCGATTAAAAATGTGATGTCATTACGTCCTTGAACACATATGTGTATATGTGTGCATAGCCAATCTGGGTAAATGAGGGTTCATATTTTTATTGTTATAGGAAATGCAATGATTCAAATAAGACTTACATACAAATTATGTTACCTCCCAATCCCATCAGCATTTTGCTGATTAAAGGAACTTTTGTGGGTGGGAAAGTCAGGTAAACACACGGTGCTTTGAGGAAACTTACTTATTTATTTATTTCATTTATTTATTTAACGGAATAACCATTTTACAAAAATACATTACAATTAATCAATTATGATCATAATTAAATTAACAGTAAAACACAAAATTATTATAAAAAAAATAATAACATACATATTTACATAAAATACAAAAATAAAAATAAATACAAAAGAAATAAATAAGATTACAAGGATATTATGAGACATACTGTGATAAGTCAATGTATTTTAAATGGCGCTTAAATCTATTGTACGATATTCCGAATAAAATAAAATTAGGCGAAGAACAGACCAAGTTGCCTATTCTCATCATCCGACAGACCGCATTGTTACGGGCATAATTAGTGCGATGAAACGTTTCTCGGAAAAGTAAGTTCGATCTCGTTGTGGATGGTATGTTAAAATTTATACTAGCAAGTAGTTCACTGGAAATTATTAATCCGTTTACGATTTTGAACAGTACGCATAGATCAGAAAAGGTGCGTCTCTCGCGAAGAGAGGTTAATTTCAGTGATAACAGCATGTTGCTACGACTATAATCAATCCTGTTGATACCATTTCTATAAGACATAGACAAAAGGAATTTGTTTTGTACTCGTTCAAGCTGTAAAATATGTTTTGAATATATTGGTGACCAAATACAGCAGGCGTATTCCAATTGCGATCGCACCAGAGAAATGAATAAAAGTTTCTGAGTCTCAATAGAAAAATTCTTCGCGAAACGATTAATAAATCCCAGCGTCTGTAATGATTTACAACATATACTATCTATATGCTTAGAAAATGTGAGTCTACTATCCATTATAACACCAAGATCTTTAATGTAATCAACTGAAGAGAGTCTTATACCATTGATGTCGTAGTCGTTGTTGATAATTTGCCCTCTACCGAAAGATATGGACAAACATTTTCTCTGGTTAAAATACAATTTATTATCACAGCACCATCTATAGATGTTATTTAAGTCGTCTTGTAAGTACATGGCGTCATTTAAGTCTGTAATTGAACGAAATACCTTGAGATCATCAGCAAAAAGTAGGAACTTCGAATGTTTAATGTATAGGTTCAGATCGTTTATAAATAACAAAAATAAAATTGGCCCACAATGAGAACCTTGAGGGACACCTGAGGTTACATTAATTGCCTTGGATACGAAGTGATTAATTTTCACGAATTGCAGTCCATCGGTCAGAAAACTATAAATCCATTTAGTTATATTATCCCCAAAACCCATCCGCTGTAATTTATTAACCAAGATAGACTGAGAGACACGATCAAAGGCCTTGGAAAAGTCTGTATACAGTGCATCCACCTGGGAATTACTTTCGAAGGCTTTTAAGATATAAGATTGGTAAATTAGTAAATTAGATACAGCTGACTTACCGTAACAAAAACCATGTTGTTCGTTGCAAATCATATTTTTGCAATGAAACATTAACTGAATAGAAATTAATTTATCCAGAAGTTTAGGGATGACCGATTGGATTGCAATTCCTCTATAGTTCTTGATGTCTTCTCTGCTCCCATTTTTCAAAACTGGATTAATAAAACTTTCTTTCCAGACTGAAGGAAATACACATGTATTGATAGATACATTAAATATAATGTTCAATGGTATACACAATGAGTAAATACATCTTTTTATGAAAAAAGCTGGTATTCCATCTGGCCCAGGATTACACGAGTCCGGTAATGTATTTATAACATTGAAGACATCAGACTTATTAATATTAAAGTGGCTTAAGTTTATACAATTAATAGGAGTAATATCAGGCGTTGCTGGGTGATCATTTACATAAACATCAGAAAAAAAATCGGCAAATAGGTTTACACACTTATCGCCAGAACTACAAGATATCTCATCCAAATACATATGCTTAGGAAAACCATCAGTTGTCCTAGATTCATTAACAAAATTCCAGAATGATCTAGCATTATGCTGTATATTTGATTCAATTTTATATACAGTGCGAGTCTCTAACTTGGAATAAATTCAGTAAATCAAACAAAGTTTATTTTTCGGAAATATGCTCGGACACGTCGATTAGTATTTTAAATTGCGCTCTTTTTGTTGTAATAAAATTTTATACAGCGTGTCCCAAATTTGAGATATGACGTCATCGACTATTTTTTTTAATAGCAACCCTAATTTTTTTATCACTATTTTTAAAGAGTATATCAAGTTACACATGTGTGCCAAATTTCAAATTTTTATTTCCTGTCATTTAGAAGATATTTAACAAACAGTATCAAATTTGAAAAATGAATTCAACTTAATAGTCTTTCTTCAATAAATGCTCAAAATGTTGTCCATTTTCTAACTGACAATACCCTAAACGGAACTGAAACTCGTTTTGAACATTTCTAATTACTTCGGGGGAAATTAGTCTACACTCCTGTCTTATTCGTTCTTTCAACTCCTCAAGATTTGGCGGTTTGGTCTTAAAAACTTTGCTTTTCAAGTACCCCCATAAGAAAAAGTCCGTAGGTGTTAAATCCGGAGACCTGGGTGGCCATTCAACTGGTCCTCTTCTGCCAATCCATCTTCGTGGAAATACATTATCCAGGTACTCACGGACACGCCTTGCAAAATGAGGAGGCGCACCGTCCTGTTGAAACCAGATGTTTCTATTCGGGACGTCAGCTTCTACAGGGCAAGGAAACAAAATCGCCAAACTCGGAATTAGCTCTTCCTCCAAGAATTGTAAATATCCCGCTCCATTGAGATTATTTGGAAAGAAAATTGGTCCTAAAATTCGATCACCAACAATCCCTGTCCAAACATTAACTTTTTCTGGATATTGAGTGTGGCCTTCCCTCATCCAGTGTGGGTTCTTGTCTGCCCAATAATGGCAATTTTGACGATATACCTCACCATTTAACATAAACGTTGATTCATCGGAAAACAATATATTTTCTATTTTTAGAACATTTCTATCTAGTAGATCCATCATTTTTTCGCAAAACTGAAGTCTTCTATCCGGATCATCTTCGGTGAGTTCCTGGAGGATTGTCATTTTATAAGGATGAAATGTTTGCTCTCTAAGGATTCTTGACACTGAAGACTGGCTAATTTTGAGTTCCCTAGCCATCTGCCTAGAGGAGACATGATGATTTTCCTGAACAGAGAGAAGTACATCAATTTTGACCTCTTCACTCAGCGCATTCTGACGATGATTATTCGTTTTTCTTAAATGCCCATTTTCCCGAAACTGACTTTCAATCTTGCTTACGGTACTTTGAGATATGGCTGGTAAGTCAGGATACTTCTCTCTAAATAAATAAATAACTTCATTTTGTGTTCTTGTCCTATCTCCATAGCCAATCATCATTAAAATATCGTAAATTTCGATTTTGTGGGTTTCAGTTAAGTACGGCATGTTAGTATAATTTTTCGACCAACGGTGAACAACAGTCAACACAACAATGGAACGACTAATACTCTCCTCACTCGAATATGCGTGGAATGCGATGCTACACTTCTTACTTGTTTTTATATCTAAACGACAAAATGATAAACGTCAGTTTGAAAAAAAAATGACAAACCAGCACGTTTTGGCACTCCACTTTTAAAATGCATAAAAATTCGATTAAGGTGACTTGATTTCTTCATTCTACAAATTTGATAATGTTTGTTAAATATCTTCTAAATGACAGGGAAAAAAAATTTGAAATTTGGCACACATGTGTAACTTGATATACTCTTTAATAATAGTGATAAAAAAATTAGGGTTGCTATTAAAAAAAATAGTCAATGACGTCATATCTCAAATTTGGGACACGCTGCATAACATTTTATTACATCATAAAGAGCGCAATTTAAAATACTAATCGATGTGTCTGAGCATATTTCCGAAGAATAAACATTCTTTGATTTACTGAATTTATTCCAAGTTGAAGACTCGCACTGTATATGGTTTGCATAGAGTTCATCACCTAGTGCTTTGCACTCGGAACGAAGACATTTAAACTGTTGATAATCATTATAGTTACCGCTTGATTTATATTTCATATGTGCTTCCTTTTTATTTTTAATAAGGTGAATTAAAGTAGCATTGAACCATTTTGGGAATGAAGATGATTTAACAAGCTTAACGGGAACAAATTTTTGAATAGCATACCTACAAACACAATAGAATTTATCAACAACAACATTAACATCACCGCTATCAAGATAATCTTGCCAAAAAATACTAGATAAAAACATGTTGATTTCATGGTAGTTGGCTGCTTTAAAGTTGTACAATAAATCAGTGTAGGGAAGAGATTCAGTAATATCGCTAGCAACTACGGTTATTGTGTAGGGTATATGATGAATGCTAGCATCAAAAAGAGGATCATCCGACGTTGAAATATTAATGTTGGCTACATTTGAAAAAATTAAATCTAAATATACACCGCGACTGTTCGGTAAAGCATTCAACTGACGTAAACGATTAAACTCTAACGACTCGGCCAAAATTTGAGCATAAGTACAAACGTTGTCAGTGGGGTCATTCCATGCTATTTCAACAAAAGGTTGTGCTGCACCATTTTAATTTTTTTTTATATTTTGCACAGTTATTTATACATGTTTCTGGAGTTCAAAACTAATTTAAGAAAAATAAAAATTCTTGCCATGTGGCAGCAATGTCCCCGGATGGAGCATGAAACATGTACATTTTTGTAAATGCAAGCGTTTGCGCAAAGTGGCATAACTTTCTTTCCAATTGTGCAAATTTAAAAATTTTAAAAACTCTTAACTCAAATTAAAGTGCCGAAGAGTTTAGTGTAATTTTTATTCATTATTTGTTTTATTTTTTCAAATATAATGGCCGTCAAAGTTTAGCATTGAGATTTGCATTTTTTTCATTTTTCGGCCTTGCTTTGGACTGAGAAGGGGGCAATACACTCAAACCAAAATTAGTTTGCAAGTACAACGGTAACAATAGATTTTATCTGAGGCAAAAAATCTAAAGTGTTTTAAACCCTTCTAATTTTTTTTCGCTGGAGAAAATTGGCATTTTCAAGAAAATCCGTATTTTTCTAAAGCTGTATCTCCAGTGGGGCACACAGTAAAAATCTGAAATTTATAATACCAATGCTTCTATCCGGGAGCAATACCATTACAAAATTTGGTAACTTTGTTTTGCCTAGTAATAAAAATATTTAAGTTCAAATTTGTAATAATTTTTATGCAATCGGATTAAAAATTGAACTTTAAATATTAGAAGCCGGTACTAAAATGGAACTCACCAGTACTAGCAGTGATTATAATACACTTGTGAATATTATAATCTCTGGTACTAGGCATTAAAGTACTTACCAAGGGTTTCCGTACAACGAGGTGATTGGCGACTCATTAATGCAAATCATAGTCCTGGTGATGAAATTTAAAAAAAAGGTACCATGGATCCTGAATAGAAACTTATTATTATTATTCAAAATGATTAAAGAATAAAATTGAATAAAACCAGAAAAGTCATTAGACAATTGTTTTAAATTTGCGGCTGTTGGGAGTCAAGCTGCTGATTACGTTCTAGAATTTCTGTGTTAATCATTTTATTACAATTCTGTTAATCCTTTTATTACTATTGAATTTAATTTAAACTATAATATTAATGAAAGGGCACTTTAGTGCTGAGGTAAATGTATTTTTTATGCAATCGAAAATACTCTATTTTCAGATTTAAAATTGTAATTACTTACGTTTTTCATCTAAAGATGTTCTAGCGTTTCAGTGGTAGAACTTGCAGATGTAATTATAGGTTATGTTGATATTTGTTTAACGCAAGATCAGTAAATTCTTAAGGTTGGATTAGCATCGCGCGCATGGTTTAAACAATCACAGAAATTCTAGAACGTAATCAGCAGCTTGACTCCCGACAGCCGCAAATTTAAAACAATTGTCTAATAAATTTTACGGCTTTATTCAATTTTATTCTTTAATCATTTTGAATAATAATACGTCTATATTTAGGGTCCACGGTACCTTTTTAAATTTCATCACCAGGACTATGACGCATTAATGAGTCGCCAATCATCTCGTTGTACGGAAACCCTTGGTAGGTATTTTAATGCCTAGTACCAGTGATTATAATATTTACAAGTGTATTATAATCACTGCTAGTACTGGTGAGTTCCATTTTAGTGTCGGCTTCTAATATTTAAAGTTCGATTTTTACTCCGATTGCATAAAAATTATTACAAATTTGAACATAAATATTTTTGTTACTAGGCAAAACAAAGCTACCAAATTTTATAATGGTGTTGCTCCCGGATAGAAGCATTGGTAGTATAAATTTCAGATTTTTACTATGTACCCCACTGGAGATACAGCTTTAGACAAATACGGATTTTGTTGAAAATGTCTAATTTCACCAGCAAAAAAAATTAGAAGGGTTTAAAACACTTCAGATTTTTTGCCACAGGTAAAATCTATTGTTACCATTCTACTTGCAAACTAAATTTGGTTTGATTATATTGCCCCCTTCCCAGTCGAAAACAGGATCGAATAATGAAAAAAATGCAAATCTTGATGGTAAATTTGCGGGCCAATAAATTTGAAAAACATATCAAATTATGAAAGAAAATTAAACCAAAATATTCACTACTTTAATCTGCGTAAGGAGATTTTCTAATTTTTAAATTTGCTCAATTCGAAAAATTGTTATACCACTTTGCGCAAATGCTTGTAATCACAATAATGTACATGTTTCAAGCTCCATCTGGGAACATATCTGCCACGCGGCAACATTTTATTTTTTTCTAAAATTAGTTTTGTACTCTAGATACATGTATAAATATCTGTGCAAAATATAAAACAAAATAAAAATGGTGCAGCACAACCTTTTGTTGAAATAGCATGGAATGACCCAGTGGACAAAATAGTGTTCCCGTTAATGTTCCAGGATGCATAAGGCAAATTAAAGTCACCGCAAAATACAAACTTAAAATTAAGATATAAATTACACACTTGATCGAAGGAAGAGCAATAATCTACATATGATGAAATATTTGAAGCAGGTGGAATATAAACCGATGAAATAATAAAATTATCACACACTTTAACATATAATTCCTCGATATTGGACACAACGTTTACGATATTGCTATGAAGGTGAGATCGAACCGCAATCATTACACCACCCCCACGTGATTTACAACTTACGCGGTGCTATGGGCTTTTTCTACAGGGAAAATTAGAAGGAAAGTATGAACTAAGTGAAAAGAAATTGAAACATCAACTGCCGGTCGCCTCCTATTGGTCGAACGGCGAGCAGCTTTCGCAACCGTGCGGGTGGCCCGATTTTTTGTGCGTGGTATTATTAAAACTTCGAGGAAGCTGCTTTTGTCCTTTTGACACGGGAAATACTAAGGCAACTCTCAACTGTGCGAAAATACATTGAAACGTCAAGCAAATTTCCGGGCGGCTCCTATTGGTCGAACGGCATCTCATCTGATTGGCGAAACAACATTTCGTAGATCTCATCTGATTGCCGAAACAACATTTGATAGGTCTCTACTGATTGGCTTGTTACTTTGTCTGCCTAGGCATTATCAAACATTTATCAAGCCTAATTCCTAAACGTGAAACTTCTCGGCCTACCAGCAATCATAAAAATCTTACATTGTATAACAATTCGCGAAAAAAGTTATCATTTGTATTATTCTCTATTCGTACGTAAATAACTACAACTACAGCTTTGAATTATAAATGCCTCTCTCACCTAACTTTATAATAATAGTTATTTACGCCAGTAGTCCGGTACAGTACGACTTAAATGTTTACGAACCAGGAAACGCATGAGTTAAATCTGGAAATTCTAAACGAGTATTGTAACATCACTTACCGGATGTGTAACATACAACATTTTATCTTATAACGTGCTTTCGATATTCCTCGATTTACTTCTTTTCTAATTTAGTATACGGTCCACAGTTATAAGTTGGCATAAAATCACATCACCTGCTTTGATCGATTGCAGCGGTATGGGTTTTTGTTTATTTACACCTGACAGGAAATTGAAATATCAATAATGGCTGATAAAACATATTTCGATGATTCTAATGACATTTTCTAAAGGCTGCTAAAGGATCGGAAAAAATATTTTCCAAGAAATCTTTTAAAATGTACGAGGAGTATCGACTTTTTATGATTCAGCAAAGTAACGATGTTATTTACATTTTAATTAAATTTGCCGAAAAAGTTGCAAAATAACAGTCCGGTAAATTGTTTAGCAACCCTTCGCCGGCTCTGACACTGTAATGTACCACTTGCGGGACTGAAATATCTGGGAAATCAAAAAACATGAAAAATAAGTTAAATTGAAGGGGTGAAAACCATAACTGTAACATTTTTTGCAAAACTGAGTTAAGTGTAAATTAGACCCAGAAACAAGGGATGCTTGTTAGTGGCACAAAGATCCAAGTGCCGTCTGTCATCTAGCGGTATGTGGTATAACTACATTTATCGAATCACAATCGATATGCAGTGTCAGGACGGTAGAAGCAACAAGATGGCGGACGTTCCAAAGAATTGCGATTTAGCTGCTCAATTACTGACGAAATCTCGATCAGAAATGAGTGGTTCTACCTTTCAAAATATTCAGTATTGTTCAGAAATGACTGACGAAGATTTCTCAGATGATGATTCAGTCGCAGATGAAGATTATGTTCCTGTTCAAGGTAACTAAAGTTCAGGCATTTTGTGCAATATTTTAGTGTTTTCAAATTTTTAATGAATTTTGTGGCCGATAAAAACGTATTAAACTATTTTTTGGTACAAAATCACACCTAAAACTAGTATAATAACGTCTCCTTATTGTCAATAAAAATTACGTTCCTCAAGAACAATACAGTCATGAAAATATTTTCACTTGTACCGGTATGTCACTGAAATGCTTAACATCTTTGAGGTACATTAGAATTCACTTGAAACAATTACATTCATGAGAACGACAAGAATTTTTAGGGAATTTTATGTATGAAATTGTGCTTTTTGTATGATGTGGAATAAAAGGCGACTAGGACATTCTTGCCACAGCGGCAGCAACAAAGGGTCCAACTTGCGGTTTGTTTACTACCAACCATTACTGATCCTTATCAAGACCAAACCGTGAAGAAATTGAAATTTATGACCGACACGTGCCACCCGACGACATTTGATACTTTACGGGCTACCCGTGCAGGTAGTCCTGGTCTAGAGTAGGGCCAAGAGCACAATACGACGAAAGGGGATCGCCAATATGAATTTTCTTTAAATATAAGGAAAAAACAGCCATAAAATGTAATAGCTGTTACTCGGTAATTTAATTTAATAAGGTTATCAATTATAAGAAATAATTTAAATTAAATTATTATATTATCTGACAAGTAATTATGCGTGAAAAATCAGTTTCAACAACATGCCTTTTGTTTAAATATACGTATTAACAACGTTTTTTCTAAATTTGTAAATAAAACATTACAATGACAGCTAACAGGGGTCATTATTTCAAAAATTCCAAGACACCACCTATTTGGCATTTGAACGACTTAAAATTTAAAAACATTTTCACGATCACAATACTTTCTCGTACTTCGTAACGGAGAAAGTAAAGAAAATACCTACAAAGATAAAGTATAGTAATATGAAGTAAGTAAGTAATATCATGGCATGTCCAAAAGAGTTTTCAAAGAAATGTATTGACAGAAAACTAAAACAAATAAAATACAATGCAGAGATATTTCTTTTTGTAGAACAGCAATTAAAAGTAAAGAAAAAACATAAACAAGAACCGGTTGATATTGAAAAAATCTATCCGAAACATTTGTAATTAACAAAATTCATTTACAAAGACTATACAGTTTATTAATCTATAAATTGCAGTTAAATTAAAAAAATATTATTTTTTAAAAATGGTGTTGTGGTCATCATGTTACCTTCTTCGACTTTGATGATATTTGATCTTTATCGTAAAAAAAGTAGAGAAAACTTTAATGGTATTTTTTACAAATTTTTGCAAATTCGGTTTTTAATTAACTTTGCCTTAAAAATCAAATTTAAGCAATCATTTTATTCAAGAATTATTTTCAAGAATAATTATTTATTATACGAGTGAATGTACGTAATTAGTCCCGCAAGATAAAGTTTATATTTTCCACATGAGTATTATACCGGGTGTCCACTCTCAAAGTCGAACATAGGAAATTAACATGTGTATTCAATTCTTAAGCTTTTGACAATTATTTATAAGCTAACAATATATAAATATTAAGTAATAAGGGCTTCATAGGATTTTTATTAAAAACAGCAGTGAGGAAAAACAAATTAAAGTAAATATTCAAATAATACCCTAGTCTGTTGTAAAAACTATTTCGTACATTAGTTAACTGCCTGTTAGTAATTAACGCACATTCAGTAACTATTGCTTCTCTCAGAGAATTAATATCTGGGTGGTGTCTTTTGTAAATTTTGCTTTTAACGTGTCCCCACAAGAAGAAGTCGCAAGGTGACAAATCTGGAGATCTGGCTGGCCAATTTATAGTACCACCTCTACCAATCCAATGATTTGGAAATGAATTATTTGAAAATAATTTAACGTCTAAACCAAAATGCGCAAGGCAGCCGTCTTGTTGGAACCAAATCTCCTGATTTTCTCTTGCGACTTCTTCCATTGCAGGTCCTACCTTTGTGACTAAAAGATGATGACATGGCGATTTATGGGGATGATATTTATATTTCTTTAATATCTTCCATACCCGCGACTTACATAAACCACTTTCAAGATAAATTTGTCTCAGGCTGTATGTTGTGTCTGCATTTATCATCGACAAAACATGCTCTTCTGTGCGGTGAACTGTTTGCCGGTTTCCTGTGATATGATTGTAATTTTAGAACTCTTCAATAATAATAATAGTAATAATTAAAATAATAATAATAATACTCACCACCCCTACTTTCTGATTCTATCGAAATATTTGCGAGTCTTTCAAATTTTTGTACATATTTGTGTATAGTACTTGCAGATGGTATAGGTCTCGTATTAAACTTAACGGCAAACAAATCTCGAGCTCTTCGTAAACTATCACCACTATAATAGGTTTTTACTATAAAAACTCTTTCTTGATTAGTATAATTATTCATTTTTTTGTAAATAAACCGTAACATTTAAAAAACATAACTTTGTTCTGTTATGTATATTGGGACACCCTGTACAAAAACATACATATTTTTAAAATATCTAGAATAAGTGTGGGTACCAGTTCAATAAAACTAGAAGTCGATATCTCAAATATCAAATAAGTTATGGGGCTTTTACAGATCCCTGGATAACCCGGTATATTATCTTATATTTTATCTTACCTTATTGAATCAAACCAATTTCTCATTCGCGAATCACTTACTTCCAATAGTGAAGCATAATCTGAAGTTTTCCATAATTAATGAGCAGTTCCACTTCGCTTTTCCTTCATTAACTAATTTGATATAATATAAATACTTGTTTCTCTATTTACTTCAAGTTTGAAAGTGATTAGTACATAGTTCAAAATATAATCACTATATGATAAACAAGTGTGATATTAACAAAGATAGTATTCTTTATTTCAATTTCTAAAATATTCATTGAGCGTTTCAATATGTCGATGAGTTTAATAAATCGAAAAAAAAGTTTCTACAAACAATAAATGTTGTTAAATTAAAGTGAATAAACGAAATTGAAAATGCACTTTATTTTATTAAAAATAATTTCAAAATCTATGACATATGGTTAATTTTTTTCCGCCGTAACAGAAATACTCGACGTATTGTGATACCTCCCTTTTTTTTGGGACTACCTGCGCTTCGCCGTACCCGAAAAAGGGGCTGCATGGTCTTGACCGTAAACTATGAAATGTCGTCGGGTAGGGCCACGTGCCGATCGGCAATTGCCCTGACATTTTTATGAGCCAGTGGTGATTATCACTTACCCCAACAAACTACCCCGCCCATAAAATTCTGTGGCAAAAATGTCCAGGTCCTGAATAAAAGCGATGGAGCCCGCGGAGGGAACGAGGTATCTTCTTGTATATACAAATTTTCACAAAAGGAAGTGACACAAGAAGTTAAGCAAATAACTTTTTGTGGTAAGTAAAACACGTGTGTTGAGAATTTTCACAAACACTGCGACATATGTGGCTTCATCAGGCAGATGATTAATGGTAAGACAAGGCTACAATACAATATAGTATTTAGGTCGCAATTGTATCCTTGTCTTACCATTAATCATCTGCCTGAAGAAGCTGTGTGGCGAAACATATCGCAGTGTTTCGACATTAAAAATATGTGAAAATTATCAACACACGTATTTTACTTACCACATATATTATGGAATTTCACCAAGTAACAGCCTCACCAATCCAACAAATAACTTTTTGGTCAGATAATTGCCCTGGACAAAATCATAATGTACACTTGATGTACTCTTATTTTTTTCTACTAGCTCAATATCCTAATCTTGAGATCATCGACCATAAATTTCTTCTTCGCTGCCATACCCACTTAGAAGTGGATGTAGTGCATTCAGTCATAGAAATAAAAAAGAAAATTATAAAAGACTTAGAGATTTGCATTTCACGAGATTGGGAACTGTTTATGAAAACAGTAACAATGAATAAAAAGCCACTGAATGTTATACATACGGACCGAACAGATTTTAAAAATTTTGCATCACTAACAAACAGACCTAGAAGTCCGTTTGTAAACCGTAAGCTAAATTCCGACAATGAAGCTTTCTTGTTCTCCAAAATAGTATGGCTCAGGATTGAGAAAATTAAACCTGGAATATTACAATATTTTTGTTCCTCTGTTAATTAAATATAATCTCCGTGGTCTAAACCTTGTGAGTCATATAAGTCGCCCTGAAGGACCCTTGGGCGTGAAATTTTGTATCTTTGTCATATATCCCATTGTATAAAAACAAAAATTTTAATATTAAATAATTACGTGCCCGAATTAATTTTCATTACCGTCTTGATGTCTACTTCGAAAGCAACTGATAATATTACAAATAATCAGATATATGATTTGATCGTTAATGTCACAAACTCACAAATTCTTGAATTGAAAAATATTATCCAGACTTTAAAAAATAATTTAACTTCATCTAATGCTACTATTGAGTCCCTACAATCAGAAAATCAAGAACTAAAAAATAGAATCCGCTATCTTGAAAGAGACCACCGTAGAAACAATTTAATAATCTTCGGTATTCCGGATAATAATGATGAGTCTGTAATAAGTAATACTGTGCAAATATTAAACGAAAAATTGCAAATTCAACTACAACTGGAGGATTTTTCAAACGCATATCGTTTAGGGAAAAAGATTGAAAAACGACCAATACTCATTGAATTTATTAGGGGCAGCAAAAAGAAACTATTAAATTAAAAAGATCTGCTATACACATAAATCACGATTTAACGAATGAGGATAGGCAGCGAAATAAAATATTAAGGGAGCATCTACGATATGCAAAAGAGAAAAATCTAAATGCCTACATAAAAAGAAATCTATTAGTTGTTGAAAATGATACCTACACATATGAACAATTGATTGCATCTACACAAGAGGAAACAGAAGTAATAGACAATTTAGAAACAACTTTACTTGTTGCAGAAAGCATTAGATAAATACAAGAAAACGAAATGTAGCCTGAATATATGAATATTCAACCTGTTCGTTAATCTGCAAGCAAAAAATTTAAGTCTTACTAGGACAAAGGAATAAACAGGGAAGTAGTTGTTTCAATAAGTTATTTGTTTATAGTCTTAGTAAGACTTAAATTTTTTGCTTGCAGATTAACGAACAGGTTGAATATTCATATATTTAGGCTACATTTCGTTTTCTTGTATTTAGAAGTAATAGATTATTCATGGAAACAACAGTGCACCCCCTACTCCCAGCATTCGACGGTTGGACATAGATAATGTATTTGGCCATCGTATGAAAACCTCTACACACATGCCAGAAGAAAATAATATACATACTCCGCCTACACAAAAATTAACAAAGAGCATTAAATCAAGCTATCCTGCCATTATGACGTTTAAAACGAGTAGAAACCTGCGCAAGAAGAATACACAGTAACCGTAAAATTTTAACTAAGAATAATCTTCTTATAGGGCACATCAACACCAGATCAATTATTTCAAATTTTGATATGCGCCATGCCCACATCTATATTGAAAACTATGATATTCTAGCAATATCTTGGTTATCTGCAAATATAGCTGACGCTGCGGTGGGTATCCGGGGTTACAATATTGTTCGACAGCTGTGGATTGAAATAATCATGGAAAAAACTAAACACATTTTTGGGGTTATCTATAAACCACCGGATACTAATTGTGATTTTTTTTGATGAGCTAGATATTATTGTATCTGAACTTATATTAGAGTCAACCTAATTGTATCTTCTTGGTGATTTAAATCGAGGCATTTTGGAAATCTCTTAGACTGCTATGGGTTATCTCTGTTGATTACGGCACCAACTAGAGTGGGTATGTACAGCGCCACACTGGTAGATGTAATCATAACAAACCATAAAGATGTTAAAGCATCTGGTACTCTGGATTTAAATTTTTCTGATCATGATTTAGTATTCTGTGTAGTTAATATTAGTAAAAAATCGAAAATTTCTAATACAAGAAGGTATAGATCATTTAAATATTTTAATGATAATAATTTCTACGACGATTTGCATAAAAATGCCTTTCATAAAATGCTCCATATTACAGATATTGATGCAAAGATCGAGTTTTTTAACACATGTATATTATCTATATTTGATTTTTATGCTCCCTATATCACCACTAAATTCACTAGACCAAATTCTCCTTGGATAACAGATAATATAAAATATATGATGCATTTGCGTAATAAGGCTCTCAAATTATTAAAAAAAAAAACAAAACATGTATCCCATTTTAATCATTACAAAGAACTAAGGAATTATGTCACTCAGTCAATCAAACTTGAGAAAAAGGCATTCTTTGAACACGAATTCAAGATTACTAACACTAATTTGCTCTGAAAAAAACTTAAGCAATATGATATCCACAAAAAAAAAATAAGATAGAAATACCTAATTCACTAAAGGATGCAGAGGCGATTAACTATTACTTTGTAAGTTCTATACCAACAATAAATTTAGAAAAATCAGAAATAAACAATTATTACAACAATAATCATGTACCAGGTGTTTCTGAAAAATTTAGTTTTAAATCTGTAGATGAGCTCACAATTGGTAAATTTCTTAAAGAAATAAAAACTAATACCATTGAATGTGATGATATAGTCCGTTCTCCGGAATCTGACGGCTGTGGTCGTAAAAGAGGGTCGGAGTTCGGTAAGTAGTGGACGTAATATTTTTTATCTCAAACCAATCTTTGTTGAGAAGTACTGGTGTAAAAGTGCGTACACCAATAGGAGCGAAGGACAGTAATAAATGTATGGGATGAAATTGGACGAACCACCAATACCTTTTCTTTGAGGGTGCGTCGATCCTCAGGGCGGACCGACCGTTTTACGACCTCGGCCGCCACATTCCACCGAATATGCTATATATCAGTCCGAAAGATTAAACTATGTTATCCTCATGTATTACCATATCTACTACACATAATAAATTCATGTCTTATGAAATCATATTTCCCGAGCATTTGGAAAAAAAAGCAATAGTAATCCCATCACCAAAAGTGGATCAACCTTCGAACCTGCGAGACCTACGACCGTGAAACGGACAACAATAAACTTACCGCTGTGGTACTATTAGACTTTAGTAAAGCTTTCGATACACTGAACCATGCGACTCTTCTTAGCATCTTAAAATTTATTGGATTTAGCGACTTTTCTATTGAAATGTTAAAATCATATGTGGGAAATCACAAAGTTAACTTTAAGAATTGCGTAAAGAACTTGGGAATCTATCTTGACAGTAACTTAAAATTTTGTGAGCAAATATCTAAAATAACGAGATTGTCGTACTCTGCCTTGAATGTTATACCCGCAGAGACATATATTAAGCCCTAAAGTAAAAACAATGCTTTGTGAAACCCTGGTTTTATCACATCAAAACTTTTGTAATTCTATATTTGGACCTTGCTTAAATATAATGGAGAAAAATAGACTTCAAAGAATTCAAAACTCGTGCTTAAGATTTATACATGGAATCAAGAAATTTAAAAGATTATCATATAAATTAAAAGTAACTGGAAACGGATGGCTAAATATGTACAATCGCAGATTATTACATAGTGGAATGTTATATATGAGAATACTTCTAACAGGAACACTATTCTATTTATATGACAAAATATTGTTTAGAAGCAATGTACACCAATGCGATACAAGACAAAAGAACTTGATATGTATTAAGAAACATAGAATTGAAAAATTTAAAACTTCGTTCTCATACCAAATAGCAAATCTGTACAATAACCGCAAAAATTAAGAAAATGCAACCTCCCACAGTTTAAATACGTGTATAGGGCTTATTTGCTATCATGTCATAGACTATACACTTGTATGTATGCCGATACTCAATATTAATGTCTAATACATAGGTTAACATGTATAGTTTTAAATGTAGTTATTAATGTTATATAGGTTAGGTGGAAGAACATTGAGTATCAAATTTTGATACTCAAAAGTGAACCTCGCCCTTTTCTTGGTGTTAAATTAAGTTTTAAATGCATCAATATAAAACCTACAAAAGAAATTACGTATTATTACCGGAAAACATTCCAATAATTCGCGAAACGCAGATTCCAATAAATAAACACAAGTTTGCAAATTTAAAAACATTGTCACAATGGATTCCTGAGGAATTTAGGCCGTTCTATGATAACTTGCCCCATAATGACAACACACGTGACTTCCCTGAAGATAACATTTTTGAATAAAACTACTCAAACTTGATAAGTAACAAATTAACACTGTTATGTAGTAGATATTTTTGTACTTGTGTTTTAATAATATTTCAATAAAATAGTTTTTCGCGAATAACCTTTATTACCTTTATTAATTTACCTTTATTAAGGTTATTTTCCTGCATTATCCTCCAAAACGTGGACATCGTTTTACATTATGGTTAAACATGCATGTATAATGATGTATATCCACTTATAAATGTTTATTATTTTTAATTAAATTTTCAAGGTTTAACTTTAATTTCAATTACAAAAGTTCTAAATCATAATTAAATGTACTTTCCAATAGTTTTAGGATAATTTAGAACTTTTGTTTATATTTCGTACAAATTTATTGTAAGCAGCGCTACACTCTATCAGCTTTTTGCGTTTCCTCAACACCTTACTGCTTCTCAGGTACAGAGTGTAATAATTCGTAACACATTTCAGGAAACTGCCAATAAAAACATGAAACATAACACTAGTTTAAATTATAATAACCCTGTGAAATATCAGTTCCATCAAGAGTGTATTCTAGGAAGTATTAATTACGGATTTATAAAGTTTCGTGAATTTATTGTAATTTTTTCTAGATTCAGAAATAATAATGATAATAATAATAAACTAAATATCAAAACTAAACCTAAGCCACAACTTACACACACAAATACAAAAGGCCACAATACCTGTAACATAACCCGATTTTTTTCAATAATTTTTAGATAATAACATTTGTGTGGACTTGTCGATGCTTATGCACACAAATCTTCACCGGTAATGGAACCGAAAAACGAATAATAATAATAATAAATTGTCTTTATTAACTCAAAAGTAATTATAGTTTAGTTGGTTATTCAATACTCATTGCAAGTTAATCTTCCACTTAACCTACTAATAATAATAAATTAATTAAATTCAAATTAAGCTTAACGGTATAATTTTTTAAATAATTATATTATACAAGCTACAACTACAATATAATTATTTGAAATATTTTCAAAAATCAAACAAATTTAAAAATAATGATTTTTTTTCCAAAGTTTTCGTTTACATTTATACAATGAGGGCCAGAATTATTTATTCATTATTAACGTAATAACCGTTGAGTAAACTAAATTGCTGGATATTCTAACGCTACATTTTGTCAACTGTAAAGAAATGTCCAAAGCCTTTATTAATTGTTGCGATTAATAATTATTTATTTTGATATGTCATTTTAAATGAACAAATCATTTTGACTCTCCTTGTATATTTCAATGATGTTCAGATAATAAAGTTAAAAAAAAAAAACTTACCGGTGTTAATACTCCATTAGGTATATTCAAACCTGCATAAGGATCATTCGGATATGCAAACTTGATAGCCGTTCTATCTCCATGCCTAAAAACCTAGAAAAATGATTTTATGTTAGATAAAACCAATTTCCTTTTCATCCGATTATATTGTTTTAATAAATCGTAATAGGACCGAAAAAGTTCATAAAACAATGGTTATTGAATATGGGACGGTTTTTATCAGACTAAAAAATTATAGAGAGAATTTATCCTAAGCAACTTGGACTTATGCGATAAAGTTTCAATCACTCGAACCTTAATTTAGTTATAATTAGTGACTATAGTTTCGATAAATTGAAGATTGACAAGTATAAGAACGTTCAGATACTTTAATAATAATTTTAAAATAACACAATCTTACCACGTGTAACATCACCATCTCGGTATCCGTATTATTTGTTCTGCCATAGCTATAATTCAAACAAGAATCGAATAAAAGTGCAAACGAACATGCTAACAGCAAAATCTTCATGGTTTTGGCTTAAGTAAAAATACCATATGCTAAAAATATCGACCTGTATTTATATACAATAATTTCCTTTGTAATATATCTTCACGGTTTTCGGAGAACATTAGCAACACGAATTACTTTGGAAAAATGTTATTTTCACTTTTTTCGAAGGTTCGGTTAAAATTTTAGATAATACTAATGCTAATACTATTGCATGACGAATTCTTTCTTGATAAGATTACCCTCTAGTAATGAAATCATGCATATGGTAAATTGGCGACTTTCCGGGAACATTTATTTGAATTTGTAAATCCATGTCTACTGCGCACTTTATTCAGATTTATGTATATATAGAGTGTCCCACCGAAACCGCACATTAAAAGTATATGGACTTCTAATTAATGTTTTGTAGTGAGATTTTCAGCATTTATGTAATCGAGTATGCTCTTTTCAATGAAAATATTTTCTAGATTATACGACTTCCGGTTATACAGTAAGTCAACACCAACTATCTTATTTTAAATAGAATATTATATTTTTTATTGCAAATTAGAATTGTACATTAATAAAATATCGAGATATTTGATATTGTTTAAAATTCAGTATTTTATCATAAATTTATACACATTTCAGGTCATCTTGCTGAAATATGGCACTTTCAAGTAAAAAAATCTAAGGTCTTCGCTGCAAAAACTATATTAATTTTTAAGTTTGAAATGAGGCAAGCTTAGAAATTTTTTTTAAATTTTTTAGAGGGAATCATATAGGTGTAGCAATAATTTCTTCTTACAAAAAATTGAGGAAATATGGTCTTCAATTGCATCATCCGAATCATCACTTGAATCAAATTCTTGATAGCGGGGAATATCGTCCTAAACTTTAAAAATATGGACCTCCGAACAAAAGAAAATCGAAGAGTTATAATGTTGGCTTTAAGAAGCCAATACCTAAAGGTACCCAGAGGTGATGTATTTTATAAATTATAAAACACAGAGTGTTTAAATTGTTTATCATCTTTCGTCAATTTAAACTATTCAATTTCGATCTTTTTAAATGTAAAACCCTGTATATTTTTATATATTCTGATGCAGAACTCAATTCTGCATTGATATATACCAGCATTCCCCCTATACCTATCTTCTTTAGTTTTTTAAGATATTGCCATAAGCGGGCCTAGAAAATACTTTTTGGGGTCGAACACAATCTGCTTCTCGATCTTCAACAAATGTGGTTTCAACATGATGGTGCACCAGTTCATTTCAAAGGTTGAATGAATGATAGATTAATCGCGGGGATTACTTGCCCAAGTAAAAATTAGATTAAATGAAATTAATCAAAATGGTGCAACTATAACGCGTGTTTACTACTCAATGGTTCGCTAATGTCATACTTGAGTCCCAGGAAATTTTAAACAACAGTTGTAGGCAATACATATTTTTCTTGCATAACCATTTGTGTACTCTTATTTTTCTTACGTTCAAATTACTTTTTTCATGCATAAAAACACCTATTTCGCACAGTTAATACAAAAATAATTTATTGGATTGATGAGGCTGTTACTTGGTGAAATTCCATAATATATGTGGTAAATAAAACACGGGTGTTGAGAATTTTCACAAATTTTTAAACACTGCGACATATGTTTCGCCACACAGTGACTTCATTAGGCAGATGATTATTGATAAGACAGGGCTACAATTGCGACCTAAATACTACCTGCGTTTAACATTGTTTGATAGGCATTTGAATTTGGCGCGTTGTTTTTCATATTGCAATGTTGGTACCTTCGTGCGAGAGTGTCAAATCGATCATTAGCGCCCGCAGAATTAACTGTCAGTGCGATCGTGTGTGTTTTATAGATATTTAGTTTTACATTTACGTTTTATACCATCTCATCTTACTGCAGATATTTTATTGGTAAGTTAAAAAATAACCACATTAACACATGCAAATCTTAATTATGAAATGTGATTTTAGGTTAAGAATGCCGTTCAAAGACACCACAACAGGTTTATCCTTGAAGCATATTTTCGAACAGGGACACGCAACGCAGAAGGGAGTTGGAATTATTCCTATCAAAATTGCGAGGAACAATTTCATGAGCAGTTTCCTGATGTTGAGTTTGGTCACAATTACATTGTGCAACATTGTTGTTACCAGATTCCATGAAACCGGCAGCGTTTCCAAAGGAAAATCTACAGGCCGACCTACTGTCCTTACGGAAGCAGTCGAAAATATTCAACAAATACTAGATGTGAGTCCGAAGAAATCGCTCCGATCTTTGTCTGCTCACACAAATTTATCGCTCGGTACATGTCAGAAGGCTTGCAAAAAAAAAAATTACATTTACATCCGTACAAGGTAACTGCAACTCAACAGTTGCTGCCACCTGATTATCCTCGCCGAATGCAGTATTGCAATTGGTTTAACGAGTTCCTGAATGATGACGATTTGTTGGATTTAACGTTCTACAGTGACGAAGCTTGGTTTCACCTTAGCAGCTATGTGAACTCGCAAAACCATGGAGTATGGGCTGCAGAAAACCCCCATATATTTGTTGAGGTTCCGTTACATCCTCAGAAGGTTGGTGTATGGCTGGCAATGTCCCGAAGGAGAATCTATGGCCCTATTTTTTTTAATGACAATATTAACGCAGCTCGCTATCGGGAATTACTCTTGAATCCTTTTATCGAACAACTTCATGATGCTGACGTGGCCGCCGAGCCGCCGGTCACCCATCTGCGTATTCGTTGGGTATCCCAGTACGAACTGCAAGTGAAGTGTTGGTGACTATTGCTTTCGTGACTGGTTTTTTTTGTGATATTATTTCTTGACTGTCCCGCATGTATATATTTCATTTTTGAACATTGAGGATTTTCATTGTCATTGTGTGTACATTTTGTGTAAAGAATCGCGCCAACATGCATTTATCTACCTCTGTCCCCTTCCTTTGTGTCTTATGCGGCTCTGCCGACACGTGAACTAGCTGGAGGTCACCGAGGGCGATTCTCGCCCTGCGTTACAAATGACTTATCGGCGTAGAAAAAAATTATTGTTTTAACCACAAGGAATCTTTGTTACAGTCACGCCATAGTTTTTACATTTTTCTAAACATTAATTTTTGACTTATGTGTGCGATATAGTATTTTTACTTTCTCCGTTACGAAGTACGAGAAAGTATTGTGATCGTGATTTTTTTTTCAAAAATTTTTTTTACGGAAATATCCGTTTTGGGGTCCCTAGATGCCATTTCAACAATTTCTGGAATTTTTTTTTTTGTGTCTGTGTGTGTGTGTGTTTCTGTGTGTGTGTGTGTGTGTCTGTGTGTGTGTGTGTGTGTCTGGCTGTGTGCGCTGTATCTCAAAAACCAATAGAGCAATTGATATGAAATTTTGAACATAAGTCTTATTTGATAATCCGAAGAACTGAAAAGCTTTTGGTAAAATTTCGAACACCGGAAGTGGGTGTTTACCTTAACTGTTTTTTGTTTTTTGCCAATATTTTCTTAAATATAAAAAATATCACAAAAACATTTAAACAAACATCAAAGAAAACAAAGAAATGAATAGCTTTTGCTTGAAAATATTTTTCATAAAATCATTGCTATTCGAGAAAAAAATTTATTAATTTTTTTTAAATTTTTGGTTTATAATTATGAAACGATAATAGTTACAGCAATTTTATGTGAATAATAATTGTAGAGAATGCCAAAATGAACAACTTCTAAAGAATAAGTTTTTTTCGAAATCTTGTCAGTTTTCAAGTAAACCGAGTTTTTGTATTTGAAATATAATTTTTCCATCTTTCATAATTTTGACGTTTTAAACGTCAGTTTCATCCGAGTTTACGCAACGCTCGATGGACATTTAAAATATGATTTCAATTGAAAATAAACCCATTAAAACGTTAATATAAAGTTGGAGAAAGTAACATGATGGGCACATCACCATTTTTTCATTATACACCGTGGAGCAAAAAAAAACGGTACAAGTAGTTTTGGACTCATATATCTTCACGAGTTATTATTATTTTTAAATAGTTAATATAACACTGAAAAGCCCAATTTTTATAGATAAGACGATGTAAAGAAATAATACCTTAAACTTATGCCCGGAGCATCTTCTTGCATGAACTTCTATCCTTTCAGGAATTCATACAGTACGTGGTTTTCCACTTAATTCTTTGCGATTATTGTTACTGTAAGTTCTGGGTTTAATTATTAATCCCTGAATACTTGTAACCGATCAATCTTTTTGTAGTTATTGTTCACAATCTTTCATGGAGATAAATTGTGTTATTGAAACAAATGTTTAATGAATATCTTATCTTCTTCATTTAAGCAAACCATTTTTGTCACAACACATTTCTGGGCATTCTATCTACGAAAATCATTGTGCAACAGTCGAAGTATTGCATGAAAATTATAGTGGTGCTACATTTGTGCTGTGTGGTACAACTTACCAGACGCTAAATGGTCTAATGATGAGTTTGGTGTATCTGACGACTATGTTAGTGAAAATTATCCTTCACGTATAATTGCAGACTCTTTCGCATTTCTTAATCTATTTCAAATGAATAATATACCTAACAGTCGCGGAAGATTATTGGATTTGTTTTTTTTTGTTCTTGTATTGAGATGCGCATTAATGAGTCATTGGATCCTCTTTGCAATAATAGTGTTCACCATATTGCATACGAATTGATATTTAAGTGTGATACTGAGCACAGTGGTCTGGACAGTGATAATGTAATATATGATTTCAAATCAGCTAATTACGTAAATATTAATAATAGTTTAAGTAGAATAAGCTGGAACGAAATATTCATTGAAAGTTTAGACATATATGATTGTGTGACTCAATTTTATAATACAATTTATGATATAATGGAACAACATGTAAGAGAATTAAAGTTAAGAAATATCCTACTTGGTTTAATAGTGAACTTATCTCATTAATAAAGAAAAAGAAAGAGACTCATGCTAACTATAAGAATTCAGGTAAGTGGGAAAATTATAGACATTTCAGCGACATCCGTAGTCGATGTAAAGAACTAAATAAAAGTCTCCTAGCATCTTATTTCTTAGATATTGAATTAAATATAAAGTCGCAACCTAAATATTTTTGGAATTTTGTAAAAAGTTGTAAAAATCAAAATAATTTACCGATTTGTATCAAATTTGAGGATAAAATTAGCGATAACGGTCCTGATATGGTAAATCTTCTTGCAGATTTTTTTTAATCAGTGTATGTCCAAAACAATAACGCAGTTACTACCTACGATAGACAAATTCATAACGATGTATGTAATAAATTTACTATAACTTTAGAAGAAGTGTTTACTACAGTGAAAGAACTAAATAACTCAGTATGTCCAGGACCAGATATGGTACTGAATTATTTTTTGACAGAGTGCCTGTACAGTATATCTATTCCAATACACTTGCTATTTGTTAAGTCACTGAAAGACTGCCAATTTCCTGAACAATGGAAAATTAGTTATATCACACCTTTGCACAAAAATGGTGACCGCAATGAAGCAATTAATTATAGGGGAGTATGTATACAATAGTCAATACCTAAAATGTTTGATAACTTAATATCTAAGCAGCTCTTTGATATTAGTAAGAACATAATAATAAATAAACAACATGGGTTTTATGAGGGTCGGTCGACTAGTACAAATCTAGTAATGCTCTCATCTTACCTTTCAAATGCCTTGGAATGTAGTAAACAAGTTGAAGTTATATATACAGATTTTTCCAAGGCATTTGATAGAGTAAATCAGAGTATTTTAATCGAAAAACTAAGGACCATAGGCTTCTCACCTAGTATAGTGGATTGGCTCGAAAGTTTTATAACTGACAGGTCTCAACATGTAAGGTTTAATGAACACATTTCCAGAGCAATTTCTGTAACCTCAGGGGTCCCTCAGGGATCTCATTGTGGACCGATCATATTCCTCTTGTTTGTTAACGATATATCAAAATATATAAAACATTGTTCATTCCTATTATATGCTGATGACCTCAAGTTATTTAGAACTGTTGACTCTTTTCATGACGCGAGTCTTTTACAAGGTGATTTAAATCATTTGGACAACTGGTGTAAAGATAATGAACTTTTTTTCAACACTGGTAAATGCTACAACGTTTCTTTTACCAGAAAACTTGTACCGCTGAAAATTGAATTTACTATTAATAACGTACCCCTTCAGACTAGAACTGAAATAAGAGATCTGGGAGTGATGTTTGATAGTAAATTCACTTTTCACAATCACGCTATGACAGTGGTAAATGATGCACTAAAAATATTAGGATTTATACATAGATTTTCTAGTCAGTTCTCAATCGACACTTTCAGAATATTATATTTAAGTCTAGTTCGCTCGAAACTAGAGTATGCATCTATAGTGTGGTCACCTCATTATGAGAATTGGTCTTATCACATCGAAGAAGTACAAAATATATTCTTACGTATCGTGGCATTTAAAATGGGCATACCGCGTGCTGCCATAAAATATGATCAAATATTGTACCTACTTCATTTACCCACACTAAAATCCCGTTGATCGTTCAACGATATGTTGTTTTTGTATAAACTGATAAATGGAAAAATAGTGTGCCCGGAACTTCTATCAGAACTATTTTTTTATTTTAAACCAGGGGGTTGTAACACCCGTACAAATTGTTTGTTCAGGCTTAAAATTGTAACAAAAACGTATTGCTTCAATAATCCTATGTATCGGATTCAAAAAACTGCAAATACATTAATTAATAATATTAGATTTTGTTTATTTCATCCATCTTTAGATGTATTTAAAAGACGCTTAAGGTCAATCATTACAGATTCATCCACCAGTTGAACTACATTATCACTGTTATGATCATGTGCATGCGTATATGTATGTATTATATGTTTATGTTTAGGCATCTATATACCGAGTGACCCAGGGATCTGTAAAAGCCCCATAACTTATTTGCTATTTGAGATATCGACTTCTAGTTTACTTGAACCGGTACCGACACTTATTCTACATATTTTAAAAATATGTGTGTTTTTGTACAGGGTGTCCCAATATACATAACAGAACAAAGTTATATTTTTTTAAATGGAACACCCTATATTTTATACTTTATTTTCAACCCTCTTGAGAAGCTGATAAAAATAGTATAAGATAGTATGGGTCTATTATGGACGATTGGTTAGTTATAGGCAAATTTGTGGCAAAAACTAGGACACATTGAAAAAGTTGCAGAAGCGCTCCTAGCAATGCTAAGGTCGTTTTTTATACACTAAAGAATTTTCCACATCATGAAAAATAATATAAATCCGCTTTGGTCCTTTTTTGTTCATACTGCTATACAGGGTGTCAACATACGCAAAATAATGGATTATTATTTTTTTTCAAATGGAACACCCTATATATCTTGCCACCAATGCATGGAATTTTTAATAAGCTTTCCAATGATGTACAATTTGTATAATGAAATATTAAGGATTCTTAAGATTTATCCATAAAAACATTATTCTTTTGTCACCTTCTGCTCATTTTTGAATTTTCAGCCAAAACTATGCATTTTCTGAAAAAATAATAAGAGACCAAAGTTGTATAGCGGAAAATTTTCGATCGATATAGGTCTTTCGACTTTTCCAATAATGCGTGCATTGCCCGCCAGAGTGCGCAAAATCGTGAACGTTTATGCATTTTAGCGTTTTCCTCAAATTTTTTGTTAATTAATTGCACTATACTTTATTTTCCACGTCCTCTAGCAGAAAAACGGGTAATTATAGAATTATTTAAATGATCTACATCGATTGAAAATATTTCGCTCTACAACTCTTAAAAGAAGCAATTTTTGCCCAAAATGCATAGTTTTCGCTAAAAATGCAAAAAGACATTGAAAAACGGAAAAATTGATATATACATTTTCAATTTGCATTTTTAGGGAAAACTATGCATTTTTGGCAAAAATTGCTATTATTAAGAGTTATAGAGCGGAACATTTCAAATCGATATAGGCCATTTTAATTTCCCTATAATTTCCCGTTTTTCTGCTAGAGGGTGCGGAAAACAAAGTATAGTGCAATTTATTAATAAAAAATTTGAAAAGAAAACGCTAAAATGCATATACGGTCACGATTTTGCGCGCTCTAGCGGGCAATGCACGCATTATCTTAAAAGTTGAAAGACTTATGTCGATCGAAAATTTTTCGCTCTACAACTTTAGTCTCTCATAATTTTTCCTGAAAATGCATAGTTTTGGCTGAAAATCCAAAAATCAGCAGAAGGTGACAAAGCAAATATGTTTTTATTGATAAATCTCAAGAATCCTTAATATTTTGTTATACAAACTGTATATCATTGTAAAGCTTATTAAAAATGCCATAGATTGGTGGTAACTTATATAGGGTGTTCCATTTGAAAAAAAATAGTTATCCATTGTTTTACGTATGTTGACACCCTGTATAGCACTATGAATAAAAGAGAACCAAAGCCGATGTGTATTATTCTTTATGATGTGGGAAATTTTCTAGTGTATAAATAATGATGCTATCTTTGCTAGGAACGCTTCTGCAATGTTTTCAAGGTGTACATGTTTTTGCCACAAATTTGCCCATAACTAACCAACCGTCCATAATAGACCCATACTATCTTATACTATTTTGATTAGCTTTTCAAGAGGGTTGAAAATAAAGTATAAAATATGGGGTGTTCCATTTAAAAAATATAACTTTGTTCTGTTATGTATATTGGGACACTCTGTACCAAAACATCCATATTTTTTAAATATGTAGAATAAGTGTGGGTACCAGTTCAAGAAAACTAAAAGTCGATATCTCAATTAGCAAATAAGTTATGGGGCTTTTACAGATCCCTGGGTCACCCGGTATGTAGGAAGACAACTGTATTTGTATGTGCGAATATGTTGCGTATGTGTACGTACATGTGTACATATGTTTATTAACTAATCATATTATTTATAAGGCCATACTTCATTAAGCGATAAATTATATCGTAAACTGTATCATATTATTATAGTATTTTTTGTATTCGAACGGGAGTAATCCCGTAAATAAGTAAATAAATAAATAAATAAATAAACTCCTAAAATGACCGATAGAAGTGACAGCTAATCTCTGAGATTCATTAGAAAACAAAAACAAACCATGGCATTATAAACTCCCGTCTTTGCAGAGCCTTCATTAATGTGAAATATCTTCAATAAAAATTGAAAGTCATTTTTGTAATCTGCAAAGTGTAACTATATTGAAGGAAAAAAAATTAAACACTTGAAATTCGTGAAATTTCGACCATTTTCAAACCGCCATAACTCAGCGTATTTTTAATCGATTTTGATTAATTTTTGAGGGCAAGTGTCTTCTTTAAAGTCATGCTTGCGAACTTAAGCATAACCCCTTCCGCCCCCTCTAGCACCCTGTGAAAAAAACATGATTTTCGCGGATTGATATGAAATGTACATTTTTTCGGACTGCTTTTAGGCCGTGAAATCACTTCTGCAGACTAGGCTTTAAAAATGCTTATTTATGCCTAGGCTGTACAAGTAATGAGCCAATCAGGTGAGACTACGTCATATTATTTCGCCAATCAGATGATACGCCGCGTCGACCAGTAGAAGCCGCCCGGAAATTTGTTTAACATGACCATGTATTTTTCGCTTAATTGAGAGTTGAATTCGAATTTCCCGTGCCAAAAAGGCTAAAAACAGGTTCCCCAAAGTTTTAATAACACCGCGTGTGTTTTCGCCGACCTCCATGCGAGTCCCTAACTTATCCACGCACGAAAATCGAGTCGCCGAGTGGCTCGGCATTTGACGTTTAAACGTAGTCGGCCGGCGCACTTACTTCTCGTCACAGTAAAACGAGAGACTTTCCTTCATATATTGCCTGCGGAAGAAGCTCAATAACGGCTTCTGCGAAGTATTAACAACCCCGCGTAAGTTTTCCCGAGCACCGTGTGTTTGCCTAATTTTCCCACGTAATTGAACCCGAGCATCAATCGGAAAAATGAAATCGGAAAAGGATTTGGAGGTTACGTATTATGTAAGTCTATTTTAATTTAATAATTGAACAATAATAATATGAACATAATGATTTTAACATTTTTAATCGTAAAGAAATGTGAGTGATACCAAGAAAGTACACTTTCTTGAAAAGATCCTGAATCAAAATGTATCACAAAGTGATACCACCATCAACCATATCAGTGGAAAAATGTTTAGAAGAGTTTTACTCTAAATAATTATACGGTCCGTCCGATTTAAATATTCATTGCATGTCACTTTCGAAATCATGATCATTATGATTATAAATGATTATTTGACACACCGTCAAAATGCTGACACCACAATGTCTATTATAAATGTCAATTTTTGTTTTACTTGGGTACCCACGAAATTTTTACAAAGCTACCTGTGATATGTTGATAGAATTAAATATATTGAAAATTATTGCATTGCAAGTTATTATTAATTTCGAAAAAATTATGTGTTTAACTCGGCAATAAAGCAGATTTCCTGACTTGGCTGGATTCACAGCCTCGCTCGCAAGCTCGTTTGGCGGTGAAACTCCAGCCGCGTCCGTAAATCTATCACTTTTTTGCCTTGTTAAACAAATAACTATTTTTCAGGAAACCAAACCATGTCTAACTTTGACGATGTATACGGAGTTGGAAAAATTTTGTCGACTCTATCCACCATAACGGCACTATTATTTATAAATTCCCTATGTAGGACTCAAAGAACGAAGTTCCTACGACGATTTTGAACCAAGATATGGTGCATTTTGAGGTTTTTCGCACATAACTCAGTGACTTTTCAACCAAATTGGATGATTATTACGGGAAAAAATCCCATTTTGGCTCTACTTTAAGGGGGTAAACTCAGATTGGAATGATCTCTTTTCCAATCGTTCAACCCCCGAACAAAAAACACGTTTTTGATCAAAAAAACGTCAAACTTTGACAACGTGTACCGAGTTGGAAAAAATGTACCGACTCGATCCACCAAGAGGTGTGTTCAATTACCTGTACAGGACTCAAAAAACGAAGTTCCTACGACGATTTGGCACGTAGTTATGAGTGTTTGAAAAAAGTGCATTTTGTGGTTGTTTTATTTTTTCATTTGGAGGGGGGTACAGCCCTCTCTTTCAGTGCGGGATAATCCCTCTTAAAGAAGACACATTTTGCTTTTGATTTCTCAAAAGATCGTCGGAATCGGTTGCATAGAAGCCTAGTTATGGCCATTTTAAAATTACCTAAATTTTTACAGATCTCAAGTGTTTCATTTTTTTCCGTTGGTGTAATTTGTTTGTTTTTATTGGACGAATGGTGGTGAGTTAGGCCCACATTTTTTTCGAGCCTACAGAGATCGTTAAAGTGAGCCTTTTTGACCTAAAATAAAGTTTTTTTGTTAATAGAGTTCTAAGGTACAAAATGCGATATTCATGATTGCGCGTAAACAATACATTTTCTTGCATACCCTCAAAGAATATGCAAAGAAAATTTCATTTGTGAAAACGAAAACAATTTCGTCGAAAAACTTCGGACTTATGAGTCAAAAAACCACAAAATTCACTTTTTTTCAAACACCCATAACGTTGTGCCAAATCGTCGTACGAATTTCGTTGTTTGAGTCCTGCGCAGGTAATTAAACACATTTCAATGCCCTTTCACTGAACTCAGTCGACACATTTTTTCCAACTCGGTACACGTTGTCAAAGTTGGACGTTTTTTTGCCCAAAAACGTATTTTTTTGTTCGCGGGTTGACAGGTTCGAAAAGGGATCATTCCAATCTGAGTTTACCCCCTTAAAGTAGAGCCAAAATGGGATTTTTTTCCGAAAGAATCAAGTTTGGTCGAAAAGTCACGGAGTTTTGTGCGAAAAACCTTAAAATGCACTTTATTCAAACACCCATAACTTGGTGCCAAATCGTCACAGGAACTTCGTTCTTTAAGTCCTGCATGGTCGACAAAATTTTTCCATGTTGGACATGGTTTCCTGAAAAAACTTTTTTTTCACAGGGGCGCTAGATGGGGCGGATGGGTTACGCTTAAGTTCGCATGCATGACTAAAGAAGACACTTCAAAGTTTTTCGCCTTGAAAGATTCATCATAATCGATTGAAAATATTCCGAGTTATGGCGGTTTGAAAATGGTCGAAATTTTACGAATTTCAAGTGTTTCATTTGTTTTCACCAGTGCATTTTGTTTTTCAAAGCAATATTTAATGCGTTAATTACTATTGAAAATATGAATAATTAAAATTTGTACTGTTTTTTTAGCCCGCCGCACTGTGGGGGATTTCAACGAAATGACCTTTTGTTTTGAAATTTATGATTGGTGGGGATCGCTTAGGGACTATCCCCCCTACACAAAACCCAGGAGGCCCAGCCCCTACTGCTTGTGGTTGCCGAAATATTTCAGTCTGAAGTTGACCTTCTACGGCGCTCGTTTGTATGTGCGCGCATCAATGGACCTTATTGGAAAGTTCCAATTCACATAAAACGGAAGCTTACATCAAAAAAGAAAATTCAAATTATGGATGCGGTTCCTGAAGGTATGTAGAATAATACTTATATTTTACAAAAAAAACGTTGCTCTGTTTGTTTATTACATATAACCATACGTCGAAAAAGTGACAATTCGGTTGAAAGAAAACTGATTATACATAGACCAAAAGTTCCAAATCCCGCTGAATCCCGCGTTCATTCTGCAATGCACCTAAAGTATAAACTATTAGAAACTGATTCTGCAAAAATCAGCTTCTAATATTGTCTACCCTTAAAGTTATCAATGTATTTACATCAACGTGTGCGTTCTACGTAGGCCTATGGCTCAGGCCGGGCAGCGTAGCAGGTATAGCAGCCGGGCGCTCCGCCCTTCTTCTTTTGTTATTGAAATAACAAAAGACTGTCCTTTATTCCCGATCCCAAACCTTTCCTGACCTGTATATTTATGTACGGAAGGCTTTCCTGAATTACAACAGTGGAGGACAAATTCATGTTATTTCTAATAGATTTACATGTCTCTTACTATGTGAAATTTTCTCGCAAACGGACGTTTGAAATTTTAAAAGCAGTATACAGTATAAAGAATATATACTGGTTTGAATGAAAAATGCAACACCAAGAAGTTATGGTCAGATTTTAATGAAAATTTCACAGGAGAAAAAACACAAGTTGTGTTTGAATGTCTCAAGTAAACGATCAAAATTTCAGTTGAAAAACTTACTTACACAAGCATTTTTTTTTAATAAGGAGTCGGTCCTCCGTTGTTTCTAATGCACTCATTCACGCGGTTCGGCATGCTTTGAATGAGGTGGTCAATATCTTCTTGGGGTAGCTCATCCCAAGCTTCCTGAATCCGCAAACGAAGTTCGTCCAAAGTGTCTGGGGTACGGGATAAATTTCCTAGTCTGACGCCTATCATATCCCAAACATGTTCAATGGGCGAAAGGTCTGGTGAACGAGAAGGCCATGGAAGCACTACAATGTTAGCTTCTTCTAAACACTCTATTGTTACCCTTGCTGTATGTGGGCGAGCAGTATCTTGCTGAAAGATAGGGTTTTGCAACCCTTGTAAGTACGGCAGTGCAACGGGCTCTAGAATAGTCTGTACGTAGCGCCAAGTATTTAGGGTGCCAGGAATAAAAACTAGAGGGGACCTACCACCATACGTGACCATCACCCCCTGCGTGAGAGCAGTATGCCGAGGAAGTGCGAAGTCCATATTTCTGCGTTTCCCGCGGAAACGTCCGACACGTCTACGTCCATCGTTGGCCCACAAACAAAATCTGGATTCGTCAGTAAACACAATTTGTTGCCATTCTTGTCTCCAATTCACCCGTTCTCTAGACCATTCCAACCTAGAAGCTCTATGACGTGAAGTCAGGGGAAGGCAACAAAAAGGACGATAACTACGCATTCCAAAACTCCGTATTCGATGATATATCGATGCCATTGAGATTCTAACATTTAATGTATCCCTCCAAGTGTTTTCAATGGCCCGCGTAGTGGATAATCTTTCTCTTATCGCCAAAAGTCTCAACCTGCGTTCTTCGCGGTCTGTCGTTCTTCGCTGTGGTCCAGATCCTCTCCGACGTCCATGAAAACCTTCCTCAGACCATCTTCGTCAGCACCTCATTACTGTGGTTGCGTTACGTTTCATTCTATTGGCAATTTCTCTAAACGAAAGACCACTCTCTCTCATGCCAATAATACGACCTCGCTCGAAATCATTTAGTTGTACAAAATTTGGAGGGTTACGAACTCTGGGCATTTTAAATGATGTTCTTTGCACTATTATCACGAGAAAACTAATCCAAATTGTTCCATGTTTATAAAAACACCATTTGATATTGCTAGTCTTCGTATATAAAATCATCCTAAAAAGAGGTTTGACGAAGGAGTTTTTTATTGGAATTTTAATGAGTTACTTTTTATACCGAAAGCCATCAATTGTAAAAAAATTAAATAAATTCTGGCTGTTTTTCTTGGTGTTGCATTTTTCATTCAAACCAGTATATTTATATACTTTATTTGAACTACTGCTCCTGTAATCAAATAAGATAACTAAAAACTATCAAATATATGATGTAGTCTGCAAACAGAGGCAAACGCATTATAATAGATATTTGGACACAGTTCAATACATGTTATTATATGTACCTATATTTTTACAGGATCTCAGGATCAGCTCATCTTTTGGCTACGGAGAAAGGTATTTTCCACACAGCGGAACTGCACGACTTCGGGCTTTAACGACCAAATAAGAAGTTTGGAACACGCCGAAATCGGCGAAGCCCGCGGACCCCCAATAGAGGGTCCGCGGCGTCCTAAATCTGTAAAATTTAGTCGCCTAAATAGCGGCCGGTCGCCTGGACCCCTGCTTGAAGTGTATCCGATTTCTAACCGGGTAATGATTTTGCCAAAGAAGCGGAAGAAATGTCGCAAAGCATCTGAAGTTCGTATAAGAAAAAACCGCGGATGTCCAATTATGAAAGTGTTAAGGAAAAATTTAGAATTGTCTTTTATTTTGAAATTTTGGACATCGCTTATAATTTGATATCCGAACGTTCCAAACCGTTAGAAAATTGCTGCTCCTTGTTTAAATATTTGCTAGTATTTCATTCTGCAGTCCGAATTTGTAAGAAAATGTTGTATGGATATTAAATTACAGGTAACCGAAAACAGAAAATGAACAAAATATTTTCATGGAATGGAACTCTTAAAAGAATTGTTATCTTTTAGAGAACTATTTTCTGATCATTCCCAATTAAAACCGGAATAAATTTTAAATAATTTAGTTAGCCAAGATTTACAAGGAAACTAACCTAAGTATTCCCCTCCGATTTGAATGAAATTTGGTAGATTTGTGGAGGGGGCCAAAATATTTTATACGTATTTTTATGTTTCGACTAAAAGACATGTTTACGAGGTTAACCATATTTTTGTTTGTTCTGGACAAATCATGATAGCGTAATTTTGTAAATCTATAACATTTCAAAGCCTAGTCTTTGGTGTAATAAAAAATTGACAAAAAAATATAAGTAGTTACAAAACTCAATTTTCGTATTTTCCTCTAGTGAACATAAAACCTTTTTTAGCGGAAAGGTTTTATTTAAAGGAAATGTATGGATATATATTTGGATTTCTCGTTCATGTATTTATATATTTTTTCTAAATTGAAATTAATTAAAAATTATTTACGGTCAACTATATCAAAAAAGCGATTTGCTAATTTAACCATAATTCCTATTGAAAATGAGATCGGTGAAACAGATATTTCAAATGTAATTGATGAATTTGCATCACAAAAATCGCGAAAAGTATTGTTTTAGAATTTAGATCAAAACTGAGTAGCGTTCGAATTGTCGATGTTCTTGCCACTGAATTGAAGGTTTGATCATAATTCTTTGCGAAAGACCTTTGATCACCAATATGGCCATGAATTTGCCGATGGGTCCAGCGGTGTTTGTTTTTACTTTGTGGTTGTTGTAGGTGTCTGGTTCCTCGAAGGTCGTCATGTGGGCATCACACAATCCTAGAATTTCTGTGGAGCTGTAAGGTCCACTCGGTTGCGTAGTTTTCGCGTAGTCTCATCAGCATTCTCTTCTTCATTGGCTTCTGGCATTTCTAAAATTGTCCAATCACGGTCACTGTCACTGTTATCTGTTACCCACAATTCTATTTCCTCGTCTTCTACAATCGTTCAGGTTAGTAGGATTCATCTCTTCAACTTCGTTCCTTCCTGGGAGTATAACAACCCCCCTTTTCGCCAATTTCTCTTTGAAGATGACGTCCTTGGATCTATAGAGCTTGTCCTCTTCACTGTAGATCCTATCTAGCCGATGAGAATTCCTTTGATGGCCTTCGGATCCATGTTCGTCCTTTTCTCCTTCGATATGAATATACATGAATTCAGCATTTGAACCAATGTTTTAAACCTGGTTTCCTTCCATATCATTGCCCGTTAGGTGATGTTCCTGGGACGTGGGTAGGCCCTGCCCTGTTAAGGATGTAGGAGCGCGTTCCATAATCGAACACCCCTACTAGTAGTAGTTCTCCGAGATCCTCTAGTAATGATCAGAATTTGTGTCTTTGCAAACTGCTTCCACTAATAGAATTAACTATTTTGAATGCGACATTCATCACATCATCTGAATTTAATATGTTTAAGCACAATACCTGCTGATGGATAATGCAGTGGTAGTTAGTAAAACTTCATCACTTTTACAAAGAGCTATGAATCCAATATGTTTCCCAACCATAGAATGACCTCCAACAGTCGTTATTACTAAATATATCTTGACCTCTCGTTTGTCTCTTCATCGGTAAAATTGTTAGCAGTTCTTCTCTGACAGACATATTCGAATAAGTACACATAGCTATGCGCCATCAGTGACATCCGTTGATTCATCGAATTGTAAGGAGAGGAATCTGCTTTCAATAATATTATACGATACTAATGAATGGACTGAAGTAAACGTAACAACTTTAAACCAATATTTGCTACGTTGCTAAATTTCTTGTCACACTATAACTAACGTAATTTTAGGATTGCAATATTGATAATTATAAATATGTAAATGTAAATTGAATTGAATTTTAAAAAAATTATCAAGGGTATAGAGCAGTGGTTCCCAAACCTTTTTGTCCTACCGCCCCCTTTCCAAAATAAATATTACTTAGCGCCCCCTATTTTCGTCAGCAGTAATCTTAAATCACCAAGATTGACTATTTGCAATTCGTTTCTTTTTTTGTTAATAAATTGATTACCGCACTGAACCCACGTTCCACTAAATCCTCTTCTTTCTTTTATACTATCACCACCCACCCCCTTACAGTTAACCATCGCCTCCCAAATGCACCTGTGGCCATCAGCGCCCCCCTGAATCGCTGCAGCGCCCACCAGGGGGCGGTGGCGCCCACTTTGGGAATCACTGGTATAGAGCATGAGAAATGTACTGTAAATTTTTGTTAGCGGTTGCAATAATTGCTGCTTATGCTTGGGTTAGAGTGAGGTTAATTCCCCCCCCCCCTCTATTATGCTCCAGCAGTTTCCACCGCCGTACGATTTTCCTCTCACTGGACCCGTTTTGTTCCGGAGTGTAGGGTATTATAAGACATTGAACAATACCTTTTTTGTGTACACTGGTCCTGATTTGTTTGTGACCGAACTACCTGCCATTATCAGTCGGCAGCTCCCTCAGCCAGGAACTACCTCAGTTTTTCACCAACTTCGGATTTTTGCCTCAGAAAATAAACTGTCCTGAATTTTGTGTAATCGTCCTTGAAAATCACAAAATATCGATATCCAGACCTCGATTCTTAAATGGACCGCAGACATCCATTCCGGTTCCGTTGTTCTGGACCTCGTGCCAAATGGTAGCCAATAAGCTTTATCATAAATGCAACCTTCATACAGTTCACTATGCATTTCTACGTTCATGTCAAGCTCCTTGCTCAGAAGCGATTTCACTTGGTGATTGATCTGCTGTCTGAATCGTTCATGGTACAACCCTTGTCCACTACATTCAGCTCATTTGATAGGGTTCAAATATCTCCCGACCAACTTGAAGAGTCCTCCACGACGAACTTCCACCAATTGTTCACTAGGAACTTCAGCTGACGAATCGTTTATGGCACAACTGCAAGAGGTTTCCATTAATCACTGCATTAACCTCATTTGATAGGATTCAAACTTCTCGCGGCCAACTTGAACAGTCATGACAAGCTATCTCCAATTGTTTACGAAGAAATTGCAGACTTCTAGCTGTCCGAGTACTTATCCTGGATTGCAAACACGGAGACTAGATTCCTCTTGATTCGGGGTACACCAAATATCAGCCAAGGTAATTTTGTATCATTTTCTTTGGATTTCTGTCCCTACTTCTTTTCGAGTGTTTTGGCTTTGATTTTCTCACCATTTTCTGTAATCACTGTGTGTTCAATTGAAAAAGACACGAACGTTCTAGAGCAAATCTGATCACTTAAACTATGGCTTGTCGCGCCATTGTCATTCAGGCATCTCGACGACTCAGTATATGTTTCATAGTTGACCTAACAGTGACGAGCATCATATTTGTGTCGGACTCCGGTTTACTAGGCTTAGGAGGACGGCCATCGGCAATTCATTTCCTGCACACTTTAACGATATGATTGCTTTCTGCAGTAGTTGCATATCAGTTGTTTTTTCTTTTTCTTCGCATCGACTGAACTTCGTTGCTTCGAAGATTGCAGGTGAGAGCTTCCTGCTTGGTGGATTCAGCTCCCTTAGTCCGTAAGGCCCTTTTATACAGACGTAGTTGATTGATTAAGCTATCAACAGTTCTATCATGTTTTTCCGTCAGCGTCCAACTGGATTTAAAAGATAAACACTCCTCTGGCAATGTATTCAGAATTGTATAATGCAAAAATACATCTGGTAGTCCCGGATTATTTGCATATTCTTTAGTCATTTCTTCTTTCAATTCAGACCAAATATATTTCAAATTTTTCGGAAATAAATAGTTATTATTATTACAGAGGATTTTTAAATTTTTAGAATTGAAAAATATAAGCCCCCTGCCCCAAGAAATGTTTTACTGCACGTGTGGGGGCGGCTACCACACAATTCGCACGCGGGCAGCTAAGAGTCTAGGATCGGCCCTGATCATACTTGCGAACGTCTCTTGCTTTCTCGGAGAGATTTTGTAAAATCACTAAATACCCACAGCAGAGTTGATATGTAAATGTCGAGTAAGGATAGAGATCATGGCGGCTCGTGTTCGTCGCTCTCTCTCAGAAAGTGAGCTAAATCTAAGTTTAATAAGTGAGAATAAGTGTTGTACAGTATGTAACGAACCAATAGATCGTGATGTGTTCAAGTGCAGTATCTGCGATTCTTATTACCATATTACATGTGCAAAATCCGAGGAAAAGTTCGGCATATCGGCCTGCTCGAAATGCGAGAAAAACGGATCCCAAAAGTGTTCGCTTTAGGGTGGATATACACTAGAGCAGCGCTGTCCAACTTCTCTTTGCCAGCGGGCCATTTTTTCTTTAGCAAATATTTCGCGGGCCGAAAGGATAGGTAAATAATGTCCATATAAATATTTGTTGTGGCAACTCTAATTATATTTTCAAGAGTGGAGTCTTTCAAAATGTTTCTAAATTTTGATTTTATATATTTCATGTCAGAGAATGCACACTCGCAGATATATGTACTTCCGAACATAAAAATGATTTGAAGTCCAAAATCTCTCATTTTTGGATATTTTTCTTTATCCAAATGTTTGAACACTTGTATTCCAGTTGCTCCACTAGATGCAAAGAATGGGTCAAAAAATTTGATGTGCAGTTTTCTATAACTCGCGGGCCGTAAAAAAAGCGGGCCGCCAGTTGGACAGCGCTGCACTAGAGCATTTTCTCGAGCATTTCTATGTAATGTAACGTTCTTACGAATGGTACAATACAGGAAATGCTCAGTTTCAAAAGCATGAACGTTCCTGTGAATGCTCGGCGCTCTGTTCGGCGTAATGCTCACATAAAATGACAGAGTTCCGGTATTTTTCAATAAACGATAAAGTTTTTTCCCTATCCCACGACAGTGAATTGAACGTCGTTCGTCTCTCGCCCGCGCTCGCGCTAAGGCTCGACGAAATGTTACACCAATACGCTCTTTGGTTTGTACAATTTAGTTTGTAACAAAACGGCGAGCATGTTCGACGTCTGGTTCGTGAGGGTGATACACTAGAGCATATCATAGAGCGGCTCGTTGTTCTGTTACAAGTAAATGCTCTAGTCTATACTCACCCTAAGGGTGAGGATACTACCCAAACATGTATTGACAATATTGTCACAAATAAAAGCTCAGAAGTTACCACACAAGTACTGCAAACGACAATATCAGATCATACAGCGCAATTACTTAACTATAATGCAATACTTACTTATAATAATTTAACGTACAAAGCCAGATTGTTTTCATATAAAAATACAAATAGGTTTATCGACAACATTGCCAGAGAATCCTTTACAAATATTTTGAATCATAACTATATAGAGATTAAATATGACATGTTCATTAATACGTTTTTAAAGCATTTTCACTATAACTTCCCAGTTAAAACTCAATTTAAAAATAAAAAACCGAAAGTATTTCAAACGGAGGCGCTAAAAGTCTCGAAAGAAAAACTACTGATATACAAAACAATTGCTAATTTCTCACCAGAATATGCTTCACTATATAAAAACGAGCAAAAAATATACAACAATTTGCTCACGGAAGAAAAAAATAAAGAAATAGAGTTTAAATTAAATAACTCCCGTAATAAATCGAAAGCATCTTGGAGCGTTATTAGAGACATAATAGGAGGACGTAAATCTACAAAATTCCAAAATACAATGATATAATAAAATTAGTCAACGATTTCAATATATTTTTCAATGAAATAGCAAGTAACGTACACTCAAACAACAGCAATCATTTCTCAACTCATATTCCATCTCAACAATTTTCAATATTTATGAAACCAACTACACCCTCAGAAATAATTAATATTACACTCAGTATTACTAACAATACAAGCAAAGGACTAGATGAAATACCGATGCATATAATTAAGAAGTGCATACATTATATAGCGGAACCACTCAGCGATATAATAAATTGTTCCTTGAAAACTGGCATATTTCCTGCTAAGTTGAAACAAACTATTTTAGTACCTATACACAAAAAGGATGATGAAAACAACTTAGAAAATTATAGACCTATCAGCTTGTTGAACTCTCTATCGAAAATTTTTGAAAAAGTAATATATACTAGACTACTCGAATTTTTCTTAAAATATAATATTTTATCTTTCACACAACATGGTTTCCTAAAGGGGCGAAGCATCGAAACGGCACTATTTGATTACATTAAATGGGTGTTAGAAAGTTTAGAAGAAAATAACCTAACATGCGGAAGTTTCTTAGACCTGTCAAAGGCGTTTGACTCAATTGAGCACTCAATACTGCTATCCAAACTATACCAATATGGCATACGAGGAGTTGCTCTGAATTTAATAAAGTCATATTTGACCAATAGAGTACATTATACAAAATTAACAGATACTAATAACGAATCCTCCACAGTATTATCGGATCCATTACGGGTAACTAACGTAATACCACAAGGTAGCATCCTTGATCCTTTATTATTCGTAATATATATATATATATATATATATATATATATATATCAATGATATTTCTGGAATAATGCCATCACAAGCGAAAATTTTAAATTACGCGGATGATACAAACCTCCTTCTCAAGGGTAATACATTAAGGGAGGTGATCGAGGTAGGTAATGACAGCATGTTAAAAATTAGAAATTTGGTTTAAGGAAAACAAATTAATTCTGAATAAGTCAAAAACGAAACTTGTCCTATTTAAGTCAAATCAAGCTCTCGAAACACCGAAATTAATAACTTTTGATAACAAATCATATAAATTCACTGACAATGTTAAATGCCTGGGGATTCATTTAGATGAACAATTAAGCTTTAATCCACATGTTAGTTATGTTTGTAACAAATTAAGCAATGCATGCTATGGATTAAGAATACTTATACGTAATACTAACATAAGAATTGGAAAATTATTTTATTTTGCAAACATAGCAGCGCATTTAAGATATGGTCTTATATTTTGGGGCAGCAGTACAAACGCGGTAAGAGCCTTTGTTATACAAAAAAAAAATAGAGTTTTGTTTAAACTAAAATATAATGCAAGTTGTAGAGGTATATTCAAGGAAGCAAATATCCTTACATTCTATGGGATGTACATATATGAAAGTATAAAGTTTCTGTGGAAACATAAATCACAATTCGAAAATGTATATTATTCTACTCGTTACGACACAAGAAGAGGACAAGTATATAATCTCCCACAGCACAGATTGAATAAATTTGAGAAAGGTAGCTTCTATTCTTGCTTGAAAATATTCAACCATCTTCCGGCTGAAATAAAAAGCCTGAATTACAAACAAATAAAATCTACTATGTATAAATTATTAAGTAATATGGAACCTTACTGTATGTCAGACTATTTTTCCTATAAGTTTATATGATATCAATGTATATACCGGGTGACCCAGGGATCTGTAAAAGCCCCATAAATTATTTGCTATTTGAGATATCGACTTCTAGTTTTCTTGAGCTGGTACCCACACTTATTCTACATATTTTAAAAATATGTATGTTTTTGTACAGGGTGTCCCAATATACATAACAGAACAAAGTTATGTTTTTTTAAATGGAACACCCTATATTTTATACTTTACTTTCAACCCTCTTGAGAAGCTGATAAAACTAGTATAAGAAAGTATGGGTCTATTATGGACGGTCGGTTAGTTATGGGCAAATTTGTGGCAAAAACAAGGACAGATTGAAAAAATTGCAGAAGCGCTCCTAGCAAAGCTAGCGTCATTTTTTATACACTAAAAAAATTTCCACATCATGAAGAATAATAAAAATCGGCTTTGTTTTTTTTTTGTTCATACTGCTATACAGGGTGTCAACATACGCAAAACTTTGGATAACTATTTTTTTTCAAATGGAACACCCTATATATCTTGCCACCAATGCATGGAATTTTTAATAAGCTTTCCAATGATGTACAATTTGTATAATAAAATATTAACGATTCTTGAGATTTATCCATAAAAACATTTTTCTTTTGTCACCTCCTGATCATTTTTGGATTTTCAGCCAAAACTACGCATTTTCTGAAAAAACAATAAGAGACCAAAGTTGTAAAGCGGAAAATTTTCGATCGACATAGGCCTTTCGACTTTTCTAATAACGCGTGCATTGCCCGCCAGAATGCGCAAAATCGTGACCGTATATGCATTTTAGCGTTTATCTCAAATTTTTTGTTAATTAATTGCACAATACTTTATTTTCCACGTCCTCTAGCAGAAAAACGGGTAATTTGAGAATTATTCAAATGACCTACATCGATTGAAAATATTCCGCTCTACAACTCTTAAAAGAAGCAATTTTTGCCCAAAATGCATAGTTTTCGCTAAAAATACAAAAACCATTGAAAAACGCAAAAATTGATACAAACATTTTCAATTTGCATTTTAAGGGAAAACTATGCATTTTTGGCAAAAATTGCTTCTATTAAGAGTTGTAGAGCGGAACATTTTTAATCGATATGGGCTATTTTAATTTCTTTATAAATTCCAGTTTTTTCCGCTAGAGGATGCGGAAAATAAAGTAGTGCAATTTGTTAATAAAAAATTTGAATAGAAAACGCTAAAATGCATATACGGTCACGATTTTGCGCGCTCTGGCGGGCAATGCACAAATTATCTTTAAAGTTGAAAGACCTACATCGATCGAAAATGTTTCGCTCTACAACTTTGGTCTCTTATAATTTTTCCTGAAAATGCTTAGTTTTGGCTGAAATTCCAAAAATCAGCAGAAGGTGGTAAAAAAAAAAATGTTTTTATTGATAAATCTCAAGAGTCCTTAATATTTCATTATACAAATTGTATATCATTGGAAAGCTTATCAAAAATGCCATGCATTGGTGGCAACTTATATAGGGTGTTCTATTTGAAAAAAAATAGTTATCCATTGTTTTGCGTTGACACCCTGTATATCACTATGAATAAAAGAGAACCAAAGCCGATGTGTATTATTCTTTATGATGTGGGAAATTTTCTAGTGTATAAATAATGATGCTATCTTTGCTAGGAACGCTTCTGCAATGTTTTCAATGTGTACATGTTTTTACCACAAATTTGTCCATAACTAACCAACCGTCCATAATAGACCCATACTATCTTATACTATTTTTATCAGCTTCTCAAGAGGATTAAAAACAAAGTATAAAATATAGGGTGTTTCATTTAAAAAAAACATAACTTTGTTCTGTTATGTATATTGGGACACCCTGTACAAAAACATACATATTTTTAAAATATGTAGAACAAGTGTGGGTACCAGTTTAAGAAAACTAGAAGTCGATATCTCAAATAGCAAACAAGTTATGGGACTTTTACAGATCCCTGGGTCACCCTGTATGTATATTTTGTACTTCTTCCTGTTTATGACGTTTTGCATGTACAAATGTATCTCATGTATATTTGTAAAGTGTAAATAAATTTATTATTATTATTATTATTAATGGGGATGCGACGGAATATAAACAAACATTCAGCGATGATTTGGACTCGGACCCAAGTATATTTTTTACTTCTTTCGTTCCTCTTCGACTTGCCCTTTCTGATAGTGAATCTGACGAGCTTATCAGCACAGTCATATGGGAAAATTCAAGGCCTTCGTCACCTCGATTTTGTCGACCAATTAAAATGCAGTTCCTCCATGAAAATACTGAATTGACTCTAAGAGAAAAAATATATATATCGATGATCAAATAGCTTCTCTGGAACCATATATAATAACTGCAGATGGCACAGTAATAACGATCAATTAAAAATGCTGTTTACGATGATAGATGGCAAGGTATGCAACGCTGTTACATCGACATCTTCAACAACGAGGTGCTACCTACGCGGTTCCACGTGAAAAGATTTTAATAATATCGATAAAATTCTAGAAAAGCCATTGAAGGAGTCCAATTTGAATTATGGTATGTCAACACTGCACGCGTGGATCCGTATGTTCGAGTGTCTCTACATATTTCCTACAAATTACATATAAAACAGTGGCAGGCACGTACAGAGAATAATAAGAAATCGATTGTTCACCCCAAGTCAGAGATTCAAAAGGGGTTGCGATCGAGCTTGGGACTCATCGTGGATCGAGCTAAACCGGGTTATGGGAGCACTAATGATGGTAACACAGCCAGTCATTTCTTTGAAAATTCACCGGAGGGTCAATCCACGTCAGTTCACCCAGGCCATGTCACCCATCACTTCAGATTAAAATTTTTTTTTTACATGTTAATATGACAAAGTTATGAAGCCACGCAAAATATTTTTGGCCTAAGTCAAGTACTTTTTCAAGATATTTGGGTTGAAAGTTTAGGAAAAAAGAGCATATCTACCGGTCGTGGGGCGCCGCGGCAGCGTGTAGCTAGTAAGAAAAAAATTAATAACTCGGCAAATTATAAATATTTAAATGCCAAATTTTTACTATTTGTTCTATGAAATATATTTGTTACTGTAAAAATAGTTTCAATGTATTATATTGCTTTGAATCATAATAAAAAAATATAACTATATATACTTTCAAAAATTTTAAGTAACAAAACATGACTTTTTGAAAATTCGATAGAGAGGTGAGGCAGTGGAGTTACGAAGCCAACTTTTTTTTAAATGTAGCTAAAAGTATGATCTAACAGAATATCAAATAAAACTTGGGATTTTAGCCTATGTAATAGTTTCGCTAATAGAAAACTTTCACTTTAAATTAAAAACCCTTGGGACAAAAAACGGTACAAGTAGTTTTGTAGTAATATATCTTCGTGAGTTATTAATATTTTTACTTTCTCCGATACAAAGTACGAGAAAGTATTGTGATGGTGATTTTTTTTTCAAAATTTTTTTTTACGGAAATATCCGTTTTGGGGTCCCTAGATGCCATTCCAATAATTTCCGGAAAAAAAAATTGTGTCTGTGTGTGTGTCTGTCTGTGCGCGTGTGTGTCTGGCTGTGTGCGCTTGTATCTCAAAAACTAATAGAACAATTGATATGAAACTTTGAACATACGTCTTATTTGATGATCCAAAGAATTGAAAAGCTTTTGGTAAAATTTCGTACACCGGAAGTGGGTGTTTACCTTAACTGTTTTTTTGTTTTCTGCCAATATTTTCTTAAATATGAAAAATATCACAAAAATATTTAAACAAACATTGAAGACAACAAAGAAATGCACATCTTTTGCTTGAAAATATGTTTCATAAAATCATTGCTATTCGAGAAAAAAATGTATTATTAATTTTTTAAGTTTTGGTTTATAATTATGAAACGATAATAGTTACAGCAAATTTATGTGAATAATAATTGTAGAGAATGCGAAAATTAACAACTTTTCAAGAAAAGTTTTTTTTTAAATCTCGTTAGTTTTTCAGTAAACCGAGTTTTTGAATTTGAAGTATGATTTTTCCATCTTTTATAATTTTGACGTTTTAAACGTCAGTTTCATCCGAGTTTGCGCAACGCTCGATGTACGTTTGAAAAATGATTTCAATTGAAATTAAACCATGAAAACGTAAATATAAATGGCTATGATACCATCAAGTCGGAGAAAGTAACATGATGGCCACATCACGATTTTTAAATAATTAATAGAAGACTGAAAAGGCCAATTTTTATAGATAAGACGAAGTACGTTTGCTCTAAAGAAATAGTACTTAAACTAGTGCCCGGAGCATCTTCCATAAACTTCTTCTATCCTTTCAGGAATTCGTACTGTGCGTGGTTTTTCCGCTTATTTGTTTGCGATTATTGTTACCGTAAGTTCTGGGTTTAATTGTTATTCACTGAATACTTGCAACCGACCAACCTTTTTTGTAGATATTTGTTGACAATCTTTCGTGCAGATAAATTATCATATTGAAAAAAATGTTTATTTTTTTTATTTAGGCAAACCATTTTTGTCACAACAACTAACAACTAAATTAACCGATAGAAGTGACGGCTAATAATTGAGATTCATTAGAAAACAAAAATAAATCATGGCCCACTGATTTTGATACCTATAAATGCGAAGCAGCGGTCCATTTTAAACTCCCACCTTTGCAGAGCCTTCATTAATGTGAAAAATCTTCCATAAAAAAACTTTTCAAAAATGCAATTAATTATTTTTGAAATCTAGAGAGTAAAGGTTTTGTTATTCAAAGCAAAATTTAATGCGTTCATTATTATTGAAAATATACAATTTGTACCGTTTTTTTGCCCACTGTGATTATTACAATTACAAACCAAATAAACTAACTAAATAGTATTGCAAATTCTTACTTGTTAGTTATTTCTACTTGTCCGAGTGACGGGGCTTGTGAAAACTTGCAAATATTGATGTAGCACAAATTCTGTTTCTTTTGCAGGGAAGTAGTAGACTCGACCCGATCCTTTGGTAACTGGAGTGCTGATTTTCGCAATTACATTACTCAAATGTCTTCTCTGGTAGGCCACTGAAATGATGGAGCTGGTCCGAAAGGATGCATAAATTTCACTTTAAGGTCACCTTCCTCTTCGTGCTTCGACACAATAGTTCCAAAAAAACAGTGATTGTCATAGACACAAGTTATGTAAGAGTTAGTGCAGAGTTCTGAAAATCTTATTCTATGAACTTCTTCTCCTGTGAAATTGAAAATTAAAGTAAAATTCTCATCCACACTAACTCTTTTAGTTCCTACAGAAACATTTGATAGGGGCACAAACTGGTGGTAGCTACGAGTTCCAGGAACTGTTTTAGCTTGTTTAAATCTGTTTTCTAACCGTTGACGAGTTTCTGATAAAGTTTATTTTTTTAGTAGCCAGAAATGAATGTTTTCTATTTTCGTTGTACAGAAGGTGAAAACCTTATCAATACTATCAATTGTATTGCCCAGAGAGGTCTGAAGACTTTGTTTTGCAACTAGGCGCTTTACTGTCCCTCCAATCCCATCGCAAGGAAATTTTCCATGGCTTGTTGCGAAAAATGTCCATGTAGCTGTCAAGTTAAAGTCCTGGCTGTGGTGACACAGATTTAAAAAGTTCTTTCAGTTTTTGTAGTGACCAGCAAAACTATCACTAAAATATGTCACATCATTAACATTCAGAAAATGATCTTTTAAAAACTGCATAACAATTTCTTGTTTCATACACAAATGCTACGTCATGTTCTAAATCGTCAGATAATACGCACAAACTTGAAGTAAGTATATTTTTTGAATCTTCAGAGCGAGTGTAGATAACTATAGACCTAGTCATGAATAAGGGCGGTTTACGAACTAAGTTCGGAACATTCAAATAATATTGGTATCCTTTTCTACAACCTGATAACCGAGCGGATATTCCCAAGACGTACGATTTCGTCGGCCGTATCTATAAAACACACACGCGGCCTGCGTAGCTCGGTCTTAGACCGAGCGGTAAAAGGAGAAAGGAATAGTTTACGGCGTCTCTTACCGGTTATTTCATAGACGCGCGCGATTTAGCCCATGGTGGAAAATTGTAACGGACACTACTTGATTCGGACGGACAAGACACCCCGACGCCATCTGTGCTGAATAGCTCTATACTGGGTGAACCGAACAGCTATCTCGAGTCCAGTGGTAACCTTGAACTTCATCTTGAATTACATAAGAATAGTTTTCGCTAAAATCTAGCAACACAATAGCTTTGTTAATATCCAAATTTTCTTTCAGCATTTTTAAATACTGTGATTGTGCCTTTGATATAAAAGAATGAGGTATGAGAATCTCCAAACTGTTGATTATAATCTCTAAGTAGTCCTCCATAGAAACAGTAAATTTAACTGAGGGGTTCTGTCAGTGGACACCCACGACGAGTATGAAATTTCATCTTCAGGATCCCACTCTTCAAATTTTTCATGTAATAGTTGTTTCAAGTTTTCTCTTGAAGGACACTTTTCACAATGACCCAACATACAGTCTTTATTGTCAATAGAACACACTAACAGTTTTATTAGTTCTTTATGTGTCTCTTCAATACCGCTTGCTTGAAGTAACAGTTTCACATTTTGATGGATCGTGCAAACGCAAACTGAGTGTGTTCCAGCAGACCCTGCTATAACACACCATTTAGGGCGCAACATGCAGAATTTTGAGAAGCCAACTCTTACATCAGGATACTCAAATTTAAATGAAGAATATAATTCATTGAGATTTTGAAGTAAAAGCCTTTTTTGCATGTATACATTGGTTGATATACTAACTTTGTCTTTTTGTCCTGGTAAAATTCGAGAGTACTCATCACTTTGGTAAATGTTTTTTACTAAACTGATAGTATTTTCACCTAACACTTTGCCTTTTCTTGGTAGTGGGATGGTCAATATTCCTTTTTCTTTTACCAGATTTTTAGCTTGGCGAATGGCGTACTCACTGAGCTTAAATTCTTCCATTACTTTTCTTTTACTCCAAGACATTGGAGCAAGTGTCAGAAGTTGTATTTTTTCACTCCGTGTACTTGTAATTTCAAGTTTTTCTTTAATAAGACATACACATCTATCCATGTCTTGTGCCTTTTGTTCTATTTCTTTCGTCACTTCTTTATTCTGACCTTTAATTGGTGGAAATTCTTTTTCTAAAACTCGGCTAACTTTTATTTTCATATTAGAGCGAGCAGACTCTATTTTTCTCTTTGCATATGTAGTCTTACTGTGTGACGGAACAGCATAGAATTTAAGGAGATTCTCCAATGGCAATTAATGAATCATTTAATTCATCTAAAGTATTTACTTTTGACAAAGATATTTCCAATTCACAAATACTGCTTTCACTGCCACTGCTGTGTCTTGGATTTGTTCCTCTTGAGCATTTTCAGTTGGTAAACATGTTTTATTTTTAACTTTCACTCTACATGAGCCACATATTTTAATACCTGGAGTAGCTTTTACATCTACCAAAATATTATTTATTTGTTCACTGAAGTTTAAAGTAACAGTTCTTAGAGTTTTAGTTATATTTTTCGTGTGAACTTTAAAAGGATCAAAGCAATTTGTCTGGTAAGACTCGAACTTCCTTAAGTAGTACATTTTATGATGTTCACAAACATTCTTTACTAAATCATAGTTTGTGCCGCTCCTTTTAATTAAAAGCTCTCTGTCAGGTTGACTCAATAGTTCAATATTGACAAGCCCAATCTTCTTTGTATAACTCTTTTTATGGCAATCGGAACTATTTATTTTTCCTAAGGAACACTTTTCAAGCATATCTTTAATACAAGTCATTGTATATTTATTACTTTCGCTGAACACATTGATAAACCGTACAATATTAAAAATAACTCAAGTATAACTTCACTTATCAAGATATAAAGACATACTGAACCATGAAATTGCAAATATGATAACATAGTATTGCACGCACAAATAACTCTTTATCGCGAAGAATATAAAATTGTCGAAAAAGCATTAGTGCAAAAAAATTCTACGCCATATATAAACAATGCGTAAACACATCCGGTTAATAACGGGAAGAAAACATAAACACAAAAATAATACGTAACGCGAAAGTCAAACTTTGTACCAAGCCTATAAAAATAATTAACGAGTAAATTCACGGGAAACATAATTAATAATTAACGAATCTGTTAAATAATTAAGGGTTACTACGAATTAAATGTATATAATAAATAAGGTTCGTCACTTGACGCATTACACCGTTAATGTATTTTAATCTTAAAAATCCATAAAGATGCTAGACTATTGCATAGGCAGCTAAAATCCCATTCATTTTATTTCATATTCTATTAGAATATACTTTTAGCTACATTTAAAAAAAAGTTGGCCAGGTAACTCCACTGCCTCCCCTCTCTATCGAATTTTCAAATAGACATGTTTTGTTATATCAAATTTTTGAAAGTATATGTAGTTATATTTTTTTACTATGATTCAAAGCAATACAATACATTGAAACTATTTTTTACAGTATCTACATATTTCATAGAATAAATAGTAAAAATTTGACATCTAAATATTTATAATTTACCGAGTTATTAATTCTTTTCTTACTAGCTACACGCTGTCGCGCCGCCACACGAACGGTAAAAACGCTATTTTTCCATAAACTTTCAACCTCAATATCTTCGAAAATACTTGACTTAGGACTATAATATTTTGTATCGTTTCATAACTCACTTATAAAAACTTGTAAAAAAAATCGTACAGAACTGAAGTGGTGGGTGACATTTAATTTTGTTTTTGGTTGAATTGACGTGGAATGACCCCGGAGGTTTCTCTGATAACTGGCTTGAATGAACGGCTTATGGAGAGATTCCACGCAATTCTACAGGTGATATCCAGTGGACAAAACATCGATGTGGAAGCGTACCAAAAATACGCATTAGAAACAGCAAGGATGTTTGTGGCCGAATACCCGTGGTATTATATGCCAACAGCAGTGCATAAGATATTGATCCACGGTTCTCAAATAATAGCTTCCGCATCTTTACTAATCGGGAAGCTATCTGAAGAGGCTCAGGAAGCACGAAATCAAGACATAAAAAATATAGAGACGGATTCTCTCGAAAATGCTCACGAGAAAGGACGATGTCCGATGTGCTGAACTGGCTCTTGGTGTCATCAGATCCTTACATCTCAAGTCTCCGAGAACTTCCAACAAAGAAGATAAAAAAACTTTCTCCAGATGCTCTGGGACTAATATCTTGTATTCAAGAAGGGACAGATCCAAGCGAGGGCGAGGAATCTTTCTTAAATATTTCGTCCAATAAAAATTATTAACACAATCGCTCTTTACCAAAATGTGTGAAATTTGTATACAGTGAACCCAAAAACTCAAATTCAGTATTTTTCGACTATATGCAACGGTATTTCGATAATGGCACCGCCATATTCCGGCCGCCACTTTGTTTTTTTTTTAAATTTGCGTACCAGATTCGTATTTGAAAAAATCAAAGGATACTAAGTTTGCTACAATTCTAATCGTTCACTGACTTATGGCCACGTTTTCGTCGAAATCCCCTACTGTGCGCCGTGTATACAGGATAAGTGTATAATGGTGTTTGCAAATATCTCAATTGTTTCCCTCTGATAAATCTGAGAGCCGAATAATTATTACTCATTTAATCCTCCTAACTACTGCCCTTTGATTCTTCGATTGCTTGCTAATCAGGTAACCTTTAGTTAAAAAAAATATATTTACTGTCAGGAAAATAAAACGAACAAAATTTCAAAAAATTATTTATCAACTTCATAAATTTTGTTTAAACCAGGTTATTCATAGTTTTACTTGGGGCACCATTTATTTCCAAGGTCGAACTTCTGCGCGAACTTCATAAATTTCTTTACTGGACACTTGAAACCACATCCTGGAATTTTCAACTGTATGCGACCTTTTCCATTATTACTATCATTGAAGACCTATCAGTAAATGAAAATAAGAAATACATTAATTAGTTTTAAAGAAAGAGTAAAGGGTGGAAAAATCACGCTTGAGGAGTGCGGATCGCATAAAATTCATGGTCCTGTCTAGCCTGCGTGTAATGATTATGATTTCATACGATCATTCTCGATCCAAATTTCTAAAGTATACAATAAGATACCTCAAATGATTCAAGCGAAATGTGTCTCATCATTTCGAAAACACTATGCCAAACACCTTAAAAGCATTTGAATTTGTATTAGCCTGATATAAGTATGTTCTAATGTCTCCAATTTTCAGACTCAATATTTACTGGAAAACTCATTATTGTAAAATTTTAAATACGCAATTCAACGATACTCGTCGTCTAGTATTTTATACAAATCTGCACAATGGTTAAATTGAAAAACAGTCACGGCTTTCTAGCTAAAGACTGAACTGCGCCATTAGATTTTAAATACCTAATTATTTACTTATTTTTATATTAACCTGTACATCATTGGTATTTGAAATAAAGTTCATTATTATTATCATTATTATTATTATTATTATTATTATTATATACGCTGTTTTGTCCCTACCACTGAACATGGTTTTAATTGATTTTTAATCTATTCATAATTAAACTGAATTGAATTCAGCTACTAAAATCAGAAGATAGTTTAGAAATTTAAACATATAGATCCTAAACTGTAATTTTATTTGGAAGTGTTATTTTGGAATCTTATGATAATTATGGCAATACGCAAATAGTACAACTACTATAGTTGGGTTGGTGAATTATGGCGCCTGAAAGTTGGAGCGACGTTGTCGCACTAAACGCATTCAGATGCGTGAGACTGCAGATTAATACGAAGATTTCTCGGGAAAACTAATTTAAAACAATGTTTGACTTACTTCGCCACCAAGTTAATGATAAAATGTAAATGATAGCAGTATCGTAAGCAACAGCGCAATTCACCACTATTCTAACCTCTTTATTAAGTGCCAGACGCAAGGATTTGATTAAATTTTGTATATACCTTTACGAAACGCTTCCTCCTATGTATGTACACTTCAAAGGCCACGTAACCAGCGTAATTGACGGACTCAAACGCGTCCAACATTGTCAACATTGCGCCAACATTCAAATCATGTCCAGAGTATAAATGCAGGTTGGGTGCGGATTCTTTATTATTTTCGTGCAGCGAATCTTTCGCTATTTTATTGATCAAGTTTCCTGTAAACAAAAAGGTACTGCAAATTAACTAAAACTATAAAATCGCAAAGATCCATTGTTCAAAGTATAGAATACAGAATGTCGATAAGCATATTTATCTAAGGCAATCAGTGTAACGCACGATGTACCGCAGGGATCTTATTGCGGACCCTTGCCATTTCTATTATTTATTAACAGAGACTAAAAACGGAACGAAATAATTAACCTAAATATTTACAAGAAAGAAAACGGAATTTAAATTTTTCGTTCAAGATCGACAACGAAATAAATAATTGTCTAATACCGGTTTTCGCCTCGTAGTTTATGTCGGAAACTGAAAGTAAAATAAACATAGTAGCATCTATTCTAAGTTATTATAAAACGTTTTAAGCTTGTTGCCTCTGCTTTTCATCTTTTTTTAACGGAAATTAAAATATGTTACTTTGGAATGAACACTGTGGCGTTTAAGTGGGATTATTTTATAATTGAGAAAGAGGGGATTTCAATTACCATCCGAAAGTTTCATTCTTGTAGCAAATATTTTTCGATTCTTTTGTCCAAAAAATGTAACTTTGAAATTAACACACGTTCCAATAGAATTATTTCGTAATTAAGGGAAGGTATATTTGGAGTGTTTATGAAATCACGTAGTAGCATCTATTCTACGAAATGTTAGAAAGTTTTAGGCCTGTAGTTATTGTTTTTAATTTTACTTTTGCTGAATTCAAAAAAATAATATATAATTTAGGAATGAATACTATGTTGCCTAAGTCGCAATATCTTGTAATTGACGGAGGAGGTATTTGGGGATTTTTATGGAATCACATAGTAGCACATATTTGAAGTAACGTCAGAAAGCATATAGCATTTTTGGTAAACCTGCAGGAGAGCTACTTCACCTCCGATTTCGATGAAACTTTGTGAAAATGTTCGTCTCAGCGAGCTCATTATGGGAAAAATAATAACAAGTGGCGGTCGGAATTGTTTGACCTTGAAATCGGGGTTTGTTTGTTTTTATGGTAAACCTGCAGGAGAGCTATTTCACCTCCGATTTCGATGAAACTTTGTGAAAATGTTCGTCTTATGCAAGTTAATGGTTGCAAATGGTAGGTGCTTATGCTTAGGTTACGGTTAGTTTAAGTCCCCCCCCCCCTTTAGACCGACTGGTAGTTTAACCCCCAGTAGTTTCATTATTTTTTATTTTATTTTACGTCAGTTATAGTGATTGCCAGATTTCTTATCTCACTATAACTGACGTAAAATAAAATAAAAAATAATTAAACTACTGGTGGTTAAACTACCAGTCGGTCTAAAGGGGGCGGGGACTTAAACTAACCCTAACCTAAGCATAAGCACCTACCATTTGCAACCATTAACTTGCATAAGACGCTTATGCTTAGGTTAGGGTTAGTTTAAGTCCCCCTCCCCCTTTAGACCGACTGGTAGTTTAACCCCCAGTAGTTTCATTATTTTTTATTTTATTTTACGTCAGTTATAGTGATTGCCAGATTTCTTATCTCACTATAACTGACGTAAAATAAAATAAAAAATAATTAAACTACTATCGGAGGTGAAGTAGCTCTCCTGCAGGTTTACCGCATTTTTTAATGTTAAAAAGTTAACTATGAAATTAATACATGGGTGTTCCAGTGTAATTAAGCCAACGAATATTTTGCAGTTTATCCAAAATCGCGGGGTAATTTTAGAAAGTTTCATGAGTATTAGTATTATTCTTCAATCTATTTTAACCGAATTTAAAAAATTAAAAACTTTAGAATGAAAGCGCCCTTGCTGTTTTCGGGTGGGAATATCTTATAATTTAGAGATGAGATATTTTGGGATTTTTTCTATGGAATCACGTAATAGCATATATTTAAGGCAACTTTAGTAAGTTTTATTCTTGTGGCAAATGTTTTTCAATTTTACTAGACGAATTAAAAAAATGGTGATGTAGCCATCATGTTACTTTCTCCGACTTGATGGTAGTCATTTATATTTACGCTTTCATGATTTATTTTCTATTTAAATCATATTTTAAATGTACATCGAGCGTTTTGTAGACTCGCATGAAACTGACGTTTAAAACGTCAAAATTATAAAAGATGGAAAAATTATACTTCAAATTCAAAAATTCAGTTTACTCAAAAACTAAAGAGATTTCGAAAAAACTTATTCTTTATAAGTTGTTCATTTTAGCATTCTCTACAATTATTATTAACATAAATTTGCTGTAACTATTATAGTTTCATAATTATAAACCATAAATGAAAAGAAAAAATCAATTTTTTCTCGAATAACAATGATTTGATGAAAAATATTTTCAAACCAAAGATGTTCATTTCTTTATTTTCTTCAATATTTGTTTAAATGTTTTTGTGATATTTTTCATATTTAAGAAAATATTGGCAAAAAACAAAAAAACAATTAAGGTAAACACCCACTTCCGGTATACGAAATTTTACCAAAAGCTTTTCAGTTCTTCGGATTATCAAATAAGACGTATGTTCAAAGTTTCATATCAATTGCTCTATTAGTTTTTGAGATACAACGCGCACAGACACACACGCACACACACACACACATAGCCACAGACACACACACACAGAGACACAAAAAAATTTTTTCCAGAAATTGTTGAAATGGCATCTAGGGACCTCAAAACGGATATTTCCGTAAAAAAAAATTTGAAAAAAAAATCACGATCATAATACTTTCTCGTACTTCGTAACGGAGAAAGTAAAAATGTATCTTTAGAATAAACAAAATGACGTTCAGGTGGGATTATCTTGTAATTTAGAAATTGAATGTTTTAGGATTTTGATGGAATCACGTAGTAACATCAATTTAAATAAGTTTTATTTGTACAGCAAATGTTTTTCGATTTTTTTTTTGGCGAATTTCAATAAATATAACTTAAAAATGAACACAAGATTGTGGAATATATTGTAGTTAAGGGAAGAAATATTTTGGAGTTTTTTATGAAATCTCGTATTAACATCTTTTCTAAGTTATTTTAAAAGGTTTTAGGCTTGTTGGCATGGTTTTTCAATTGTTGTTAACCGAATTTAAAAATATACTTCAGAATGAACATAATTGTCATTAAGTAGGATTATGTGGTAATTAAGGGAGATAATATTTTATAATTGTTATGTAAACAAATATGAAGGGTCGCGGTGAAAAACGAACATAGTCCATTGCAGTAATTTCTGAGTAAATGCGTTTTTAAACTTACAAGTTGAATAGCATAATCCCAAACCACAGGATAAAATAACAGACAAGAGATTTACACTTAAAAAACATTTACTTGCTACTAACTAATATATGAAATCAAAATATGAGAACATAAAGAAATAAAATAAAGAAATAGCAAACAAGTTCTGGACTTTGATCGGTATTAGCCGTTAAGGTGGCGAGAAGTCATCGTCGATTGGTGGATCATCTACGACTTCAATATCGGCTCCTTCATTCGCAGTAGCGATGTCTTTTTTCAAAGCGGAGTAAAATTCTTTTGATGCATCCGAAATAAATCGAGTAAGGTGCATAAGGTCTTGATACTTCGCTGATTTGATGGGAAGCGGTCCGTTGTACAATTTTCGTAGACCTGGTCCAGAACCAGTTGTGTTCGGCCGAATTTTGTTTTTCCTCCCTCTCGTCGTTGGAGAAACAACGGCGGTGAAGTAGCTTCCGTAGTAGAACGGTTTATGGTAAACTAATTGCGGATTGTTTTTATCGATCCTCAATATTATGATAAGTCTTGTTTGAAACGGTCATTTCAACGCGTACGACAGCGAGAAATATTCTGTCCAATTTTGAAATTCAACATCTTCGGCACAATCAAACCCCATGAACGGCGAGGGCTTACTTCTGCTCTTTTTGAGAACATCCCTACAATCTTTAGGTGTCTCAGTATAAGCTTTGCTGTTCACTAGTCTCATGTTCTTATCACACTCAAGGTAACTATGTCTACGTATGGGATAAACAATCTTAACACGGTCAAAGCGGTCCTTATTATTAACCAAATAGTGCATATATCTAATGATTGTGTAATTTTTATTCTGGCCAGCACAACTGTCGCAAAATATAGTCAATTGTCTCACCTCTTGGCTCAAAACATTGTAAAAAAGTGGTCAAGCATAGAGCAAGCGTCGTCTGCCCCTTTAAGGGCAACACTTTCAACATACGTATAAAACACAGAGGTGGCGTTCGAAAGCAAATGAACATTGAACGAAATAAAGTTCAGTTGTCTACGATAGTATACATCATTTGTTGATATATTTGGAGTTGGAAGGTTTTTTTGGTAGTCCATCGCGATTACTGCGACATCAGCTCTTTTTCTTACTTCTTTCCTATACTTCTTTTTTAAAGTGTAGAACTGTTCCGCTTTCTTCAGGTGAAATTTTTGTTCATTCAGCTGCTTAGTCAACTCTACTTTAAGCGTTATCTTCAAATCACTATCCGTATATTTGGCTTCTTTGTCTTCGATACCTTTAATATCAGTTTTGTATGTATCGCATGTATTACAAGTATCTTTCCGAGGATATCCAAAGGATATGTTAAAGTTTTCTTCAAATATCTCCCGGAAAGTTGTATAAGCTACGTGCTTTTCTGGGCTAGATGTTTCTGTTAAGTACATTTGATGTAGCTTTGCTATGTTCAAATCATCCGGTAGGTATATTTTTGAAGTGTCCTTTAGTGAATAGTGTGATTTTCTGCCTCGCAAAGAAGTCCATCACCATTTTTCGAGTATCAGCAGAAAGCCTGTGAGGTCTGTTATTATGCTTACCTCGCCCATCTTCCTTAACCATTCCAAATTCCAATAAATTTTGTTTTAATGTTTGTAGTCGGCGAGGTGAAACTCCGTGCAATTATGCAAATGCTTTAAAACAGACTGAAACATCTTCCATGGTTCCATCTAGACGAATTGTAACTCGGTAGGAGTAGGAAGAGTGATTACAATTTGCCATAGCAAGTGGTTTCCTACTCCGTCGCCGCTCGACTGGGAGAACTGTTATAAGACCGCCAAGATGTATGTTTTGTTTATTGTAATCACCAATCATATTGAAATGACAAATTAACCATTTTCTCTGTTCCTCCGTGTTCACTTCAAAGCATTTAAGACGCGTACAGTGGCAATCATCACCACTTTCATGTGTCGTAGTTCGTAATTTTTTCATTACATCAGTCAGCTTACCAGTCCTTTTTTCGTTTCTTTGTACTGTTCATCACCACAGGTTCATCACTTGACACACTGAAGTCACTATCCATTATTAAAAATTTCGAAACACTAGGTCCCTGATCACTTTTCGATGTATCACGGTGGACTCTGATCGTTCTTTCACGACACCTAAATCCTGTCACATTGAATTTCTCGTGACAGGGATTTTTGTTTCCGATAGCGATTCACATGGCGAAAGCTTCTGATATAAGCCGCTGGATGCCGTTATCAGCTTGATTTTCGTCAAAAGTGGACTATGTTCGTTTTTTGCCGCGACCCTTCATATTAGCATCTATTTAAACTTATTTCAGAAAATCTGGTTCATATGACAGATGTTTTTTTTAAATTTTTTAGTCGCGAATCAAAAAAATATAACTTTGAAATTAACACTAAGGTTTAAGTAGGATTATCTAGTAATTGAAAAAGGAGATATTATAAAATCTTTATGAAATCAAATAGTAGCATCTATTTGAAGTAACTTCTTTGAAATTAACACAAAGGAGTTCCAGTAGGATGATCTTGTAATTGGGAAAAGAGATACTTTCGGCTTTAATGAAATCACGTGTTAACATCTATTCTAAGTAATTTCAGAAAGATTCATTATTGTTGCCTTTGTTTTTAATTTTTTTACCGAATTTAAAAAATATAACTTCAGAATGAAAACTGGCGTTTAAGTAAGATTACACTGGGCAACAAAATTTTTGTTGCATTGATAAAAGAACTTGTTCTAATATAATTTGGGTATGCTGAATCCATATATGGCGTTATTTTTTCTCCCTAAGCTACCGTTTTTATGCAATTCAACAATGAACATTTTTCGAAATTTACATATTTATTATACATATTACATGCATAACAAATCATAAACCACATATGAGCGCAGAAATTTAGTCATATTATGATCCCAGAATGAAGATTGATACCTTACAGTTCAGCTATGTTCTATTCCGGCAAAAATTTGCGGTTGTGCACTTGCTCACAGCAATCTCGTTTTATAGTCCAGCAGTAGTCCGCCATTATATTGCTGTCCCATCACCATTGATAGAGCTCTTCCATGATCATCAGGTTCTGGTGGAAGCGTTCACTTGTTCGTCACTTACGGCCCGAAAGTTTTATGGGAATTTATCATGGCTACTGTTCAAGAAATGATACTCATGTTGCATCCCAGTTAGCGGAAAGGCAACAACTTCCAGTAAACAAAATCTCATAGTTTACACGCAAGTCACACATCTAATGATTGTTTTCCTTTCAGTGCGTTTGAGAAGAAATGCTTATTTTCGGTGCGAAGAAGGTGACTAATTTGGAGATATTTACGCGGCAACTAATGATGCGCCCGTACACGCTAGCTCGACACCTATTCAAAATAACAACAATAGGAAAACACCAGGTTATTCATGAGGTTTCTTGCTACAAAAGTATGCTGAACTAAAGAAAAATGAGGTGAACATTTTAGATGTCGAAATTGGCCGAATTAGCGCGATTGGGCTATTCCTCGGCACTTGTGCAAAATATAAAAAAAAACGAAAAACGGAAGGTTATTTGTGAAACATTTGTCTACAAAAGTAGGCCAACCTCATCGCTCTAACGTTTTTCATTCGCCAGCAATTAAATAAATTCAACACCAAACTACAGAAATAATGAAAAATCAAAATATCAAATTGCATGATAACCATTGCATGCAGAAGAAACCTGATTTCAGATTTAAAATCAGCATTGTCAAATTACCCAGTTGAAACATCTCATGCAACAGGAAATATATTTTTTTTTAGAATTTTCATAGAATCACATAGTAGCATCTACCGGGTGCAAAACAGACAGTCCAGTTTGGAACGCCCAGTACATTCCGTGTGGTGAGGGTACCTATCTGGAAGGGATCTCATTGTGTCGGGGGGGGGGGTCGTTCCGTTTTTAGTCGTTACCATGGTTTGGTCTGGAGAACATCGGGGCTTCGCCGTCCGCACGTTTTTTGAAAATGGCTGTTCTGCCTTCCGGCTGCATTTCAATCTTGCGCGTCGTGATTCCGTTCATCACTGTAATTTAATCGCGAGTTGGGTGCGTACATTAGAAGAAACCGGTTCCACACAAAGACGTAGGGGTTTTGGAAGACCCAGAACGGTAAGAACACCCAAAAATGTAACGAAAGTAAGATAAGCTATCGAACGGTCACCTACGCGCTCTGCCCGGAAGCATGCAACTGCATTGGCCATTGCTGACCACTCTCTAAGACGGATATTGTGTGAAGACTTATTCCACCCCTATAAGATGATGATTGTTCAAAAGTTAATGCCCCCTGATTATGAAAACCGCATGAATCGCTCCCAAGAAATCTTGAACCGGATCCATGCGAGGTCAACTTTTTTCAGTAGTGACGAGGCCCACTTCCATCTCTTTGGAGGGGTGAATAAACAAAATTTTCGATACTGGGCTGTAAATAACCCAAGGCAGTTTCACGAGAGACCACTTCACTCCCCAAAAGTCACCGTGTGGTGTGCGATTTCCAAATTTGGGGTAATTGGGCCTTATTTTTAGAACAGACGAACCGTAACTGTCAAGCATTTGCGACTTCTTCCTTTGGGGCTACCAGAAGGAAAAGGTTTTTAGGCATCGACCTCGCACCTTGGAAGAACTTGGGGATCGAATTCGGGAGGAAATCGCCACTATACCAATCGAGATGTGCCAAAATGCGGCAGAAAATTTCAGAAATCGCCTTCGTCAATGTATCGCTGCTGGAGGTCATCATCTTTCTGATGTCATCTTCAGGACTTAATGCATAAAACGGCATGATGTACCGATTAAGATAAAATAAACCCCATTTCTTTAAGTTGCGTCGTTTTTTTTTAATAGCCCTCTAAAACTGCACAGTCTGTTTTGCCACACCTTGTATTTGAAGTTACTTCAGAACTTTTATTCTTCCAGCAAATATTTTTCAATTCTTTTAATTGCGAGTTCTTCTGCCACGTAACTTGCCTCAGGCTTCGTGGAAATCCCCGGTTTTTTTCTCTCTCAGGCTACCACCTAGTCTGCTTGAAGTAATTTCGTTTAACAAGTTAATTTTCGTGAGTGTAAATTATAAAAATAGAGATTTTTATGCTAAAAATTTAATTCTTATTTAGAATTAAAGTTAATTTGAGTGTTTATTCATTGTTAATGTTTTAAGAATTTTACTTTTATTTAAAGTTCAATAAATTTAAATAAATATAAAATATCGAGTTTGAAGATAATTAATTAGTATTATAATAAAACACTTTTAACTTTGTTTTGTATAACTTATATGTTTATTTTTGTGACTTAAGTTTCGGTAATACAATTACCATTTTCAAACAAGAAGTGTTTTAAAAACCGATTTACAAAGGTATATATACAGGTAAGATACAGATAAAAACTAATTACACAAGGGCTTTGAAAATAGGGGTGTAAATTAGGTCAAGCTGGTCGTTCAGTATAGGGATTTCCGGATTAGCGCGCATTTTGAGAATTTTCAGGGACTCTAGTAAATCCATTTTTTGACCTTTCTTTGCAACATGTATAACGGAAAGTACATCCGCGCCAAAAGAATGGTTTTCATTTAGAAGGTGTGTGGCAAAAGTTGATTTATCATGTTGCATGAGACGGAAAGATCGTTGGTGTTCTTTAAGTCTAGTACTGAATTTTCGACCAGTTTGTCCAATATACACTCCTTTACAGTCTGTGCAGGTTAATTTATATATTCCTGACTTTTCAAAATTTGGTATGGGCGATTTATGGTTAAAAATACAATTATTTAATTTTGTAGATGGTTTAAATGCGATATTTACATTCAGTTTTCTTAATATGTTACCAATTTGTGAACTAACATTACCAAAAAATGTAAGAGATTTAAATTTTATGTTGGGTTGTATTGAATTTTATGTTGGGTTGTATTGAATTTCCAGCGTATAAATATTTTATACGCTTGACCTAATTTACACCCCTATTTTCAAAGCCCTTGGGTAATTAGTTTTTATCTGTATCTTACCTGTATATATACCTTTGTAAATCGGTTTTTAAAACACTTCTTGTTTGAAAATGGTAATTGTATTACCGAAACTTAAGTCACAAAAATAAACATATAAGTTATACAAAACAAAGTTAAAAGTGTTTTATTATAATATTTAAAATGTATAACCAAGTAGAAGCCTCCAGCATAAACAATATAATTAATTAGGTTTTTTTAAGTTTAAAGATAATTATAACCGGTATTAACAGTTATTTAATTCCGTTTTTCAAACATGAACACGATAACTTTTATTTTATTTATTTTAACGTAAAGAACAAAAACGAAAAATTTCGTTTTCGTTCCGATCAGAAACATTTTTCATTTTTAGTCCCCGTTTATTAATGATATTACATCTCTCTTAGCATCGCCCCTTATAAAAAAGTAGTGTTCCAATTAATGGTATGCTTATGCTTTATTTTTAGCCAAACATACTGAAAATAAAATATTTTTGATCATATCATATGTAATATTTATTACTCACCACCAATACTCTTTCCGAAGTGGTGGTATAGTAACTTCCAAGATTTTATATGTATATTTAATATTTGTCCCCAGTATGGTTTGATCATGTCAGGTACTTCATAACCATTTTCCTCCTGAAACAGAGTATTGTAAATATACAGCTCTTCATATATTTGTGTTTGCGTTACATATATTCCAATGCAGTATTAAAATTATAACTTACCATAACTTCAATGTAATCTTTGAGGGTTAATAACTTCAAATACGAGTTTATTTTAATACCGAGTATTTCCGAAAGAGTCTTAAAAAAATCCTTATCTGCCTGATCTTCGACTACAATTTCGTTATACTTTTGGAATATAGATGGACAAGAGAGTTGTACTGCAATAAGCTAAAATTATAGAGATGCATAATGTTTGGAAGAAATTTTATCGGGTGTGTATAAATTGGCGGACAATTTTTTTGTTGCATTGATAAAAGAACTTGTTCTAACATAATTTGGGTGTACTGAATCCCAACAATGACGTTATTTTTTCTCCCTAAGCTACCGTTTTTATGCAATTCAACAATGAACATTTTTCAAAATTTGCATTTTATTATAGATAGTACATGCATAACAAGCCATAAATTACATATGAGCGTAGAAATACAGTCGTATTATGAGCCCAAAATGAAGGTTGATACCTTACAGTTCAGCTATGTTCTATTCCGACAAAAATCTGCGCGCGTGGCTCTTTCGTTTGTGCACTTGCTCAGAGCCAGGGGCGGCTCGTTATGTAGAGCCAAGGAGCCATGGCACTACCTCTAATTTTACGCTCGGCAAGAATTTTGTATTTCTAAAAACAACAACTCTATACAATGCCCGTGAAACTTTAATGAGTAGAGAAAAATCGCAATGCATTTGTTCCCCAGCGCAAACGAAGCCAACTTACTTCTGGTACGACATTTCATTATAATGTTGGCAGCGGCGAGGAGGTATGCGGTTCGGGGAGGGGCGCGTTCTGAACCTGCATTTGGAGTCAAATCATTTCTGGCTCATCTCGTGCATGTGACAACGTGACATATTTTGAAAATTCTTTCGGCACAGTGTCGTACCCATTGGGCAGATGTAAATGAGATTGAAAAATAAATTATTTTCCTATATTGTTGAACGAAAAGACAGAGTTCAAATTCTTAGCAAAGAAATAATAAATTTGTCATTAAATTAATTTTTGGTGTTTTAAAGATAACTTTTGAACTGACGAACACATTTGTAAAATCCTTCCGAAAGATGCAAATAGAACCAAAAAAATTAAATTTGTTTTTCATTTGTTTTTCGGGTTTCAGAGGATAACTCTTGAACGGATGACCAGATTTGGTAATTTTTTTCTGCTGTACTCATCGATAAGACCAAAAAATTAAATTTGCCGTTTAATTGTTTTCTGGTCTTTGAGGATAACTCTTGAACGGATAAATAGATATTGAAAATTCGTCCAGGAAAGTATTGCACTCACCGTATGGACGTATAAAATATAAAAAAAAATCAATTAACCGCTCAATTGTTTTGTGGTTTTTAGAAGTTAACTCTTGAACAAAATGGCCGATTTTAAAAATTCCTTCTGAAAAGTATTGTACTCATCGAGTACAGGACCAAAAAATCATTTGTTTTTTTAAGGTTAACTTGTGAACGAATTACCAAATTTGGCAAATTCTTTCAGCAAAGTGTTGTACTCGCCGAACAGATGCAGATAAGACATAAAAAACTAAATTTGCAGTTTAATTGTTTTCTGTTTTTTTTTTAAGATAACTCTTGAGCAAAAGAACAGATTTTGTAAATTCTTTCGGTACTCATTAGTGATGAGATAAACGGTTATTTTCCAGAAACGGTTATAACAGTTACTCTTACTACAAATAACTAGTTATTTTGTGGTAACAACGACTTACTTCAAATAACCGCCCCTGAGTAATGAACTTTTATTTAAGTCTGTTACCACAAAATAACTAGCTATTTAAATAGTTACCGTTATTTAGAATAACTTTACTCGGTAACAGTTTGTAACAAAGGGAATCTTAAGGGGCCAATTATCACAAAATGTAAAAATTGCACTTTTCAAATTTGAATATTTTAAAATCGTGATTTTGATTTTGGAAATTGCACAACTGCTAAACGCGTTGTCCGATTTTGATGATTCTTATCTCGAGAATTTAATGCAAATTAAAAACAGTTTAATAACCTTTTTTTGTGAAACACTCAAACCGTAAAAATTCCACGAATTAAAAGTCCGAAGATTAAAATTACGATTTTGATTTTTGAAATTGCACAAACACGTTGTCCGATTTTGGTGATTCTAAGGTCAAAATTGTAGCAAATTTCATGCATTTTACTATCCGGATTAGTTTTGCTTGTTCATGAAATCAACGCAAAATGCCAAAATCGCACGTTTTCAAACTTCGAAAATAGAAAATCGAATATTAATTTTTAAAAACTGCCGAATGCATTGTTAGATTTTGACGATTCAGTCAAAACACGGAAAATTTAGTGTACTTTTACAACAGATTACGAAATGTTTCCGCGAAATTAACACAAAATGCAAAAATCTCTTTTTTATTGTAAAATAGTGATTTCGATTTTTTAAATTGCACAACTGCCGAATTTTTTCATTTTGACGATTCAAACGTTAAAATATGGCAAATTTTGTACAATTTTAAAACAAAAATTTTCTCTTGAAATTAACACAACATGCAAAAATTGCAATCCAAAATTTTAAAATCGTGACTTTGTTTTTTTAAATTGTACAACTAACTACTGAATGATTTGTCAGAATTTGATGATTTAAATGTCAATGTATCGCGAATTTAGTATTATTTAAAACGGTTTATCACTAGTGGTTCCTAGGGAGGGGCAAATAATCTATTCCTTGAGTCTAGGCTTCTTGTCGGTCGTGGTGTACTTTTCGAAAATGTCAAAAATTAACGCAAAACGCCAAAATTACGAAGACTACCAAAGATTTTAATTGCAATTTTGATTTTTAAATTGCTCAACGCGTTGACCGATTTTGATGGTACAAATGTCAAAATTTGGTGAATTTAATATCATTTTAAAACGAATTTCGAAAATTTTCTCTTGAAATTAATGCAAAAATAGCAGTTTTTAAATTTCCAAGATTTTCGCGACTTTGATTTTTGAAATTGTACAACTGCCGAATGCGTTGTTCGATTTTGATGATTTTTAATAATAATAATAATAGTTTATTCGTGCCAATACCAGGAGTTTACACAAGTCAAAAAATGGCTTTTATGGAGTTAAATGTCAAAATTTTAAGAATTTCTTGTAATTTTAAAACGGATTACATTTTCTCGTGAAATCGCTGGTCCATTTTGTGTTTGTCAATTTTACATCAAATTCTTTTCAATATTTGTTCGAGTTTTTTTTTAGACGTGATTCAATATTGAATCGATTCCTGTTACTAAGAACTAATTGGTTACAAGAGTTACTGTTACTAAGAAGTGATTCGTTATTAAATCGAGTTCCTTTTATAAAATAACTTTTGAGAAAATCACCGCTAGTGGGATTTTTCAATAACGGTTACCGTTATTATTTCTTAGTAACGGTTGCAGTTAGTGAAAATAACGCTCATCACTAATTAAAGAGATGTAGATAAGATCAACGAATAAGTTTCCATTTTTTAACCAAAAATAAGTTTCAAATTCATAAAGTATTGCACTTATTAAGGAGATTTCCGCGGACGAAGAACGGTATTTTTCGTTCGTTAATTTTTTTATGCTTTTGCAACAAGTAAAGCGTTTTAATGATCGATTTTTCTTTTTTCCAAAAGGAGGCGGTGAGTTATATTGTGTATGGTAAGTGGCTCTACCATCAAAATTTTCCACGAGCCGCCACTGCTCTCGTTTTATACTCAAATAGCACTCCGCCATTATATTCCTGTCACATCGCCCTTGATTATCAGGTCCTGGTGGAAGCGTTCATCTTGTTCGTCACCTTCAGCCTCAAAGTTTTCTAGGAATTTATCAAGGCAAATGGACCTTGATACTCATGTTGCACCCCAGTTAGCGGAAAGACAATAACTTCCAGTAAACAGAAGCTCGTACACGGTGGTCTGGAAGGCACTTTAAATAAAAGGGCGCTGTACCTCTTTTTTTATTGTTCGGGCGGATTTCTGGGGTTGTTGAGAAGTCCATCCAATGGTTTTTGAAATCGGCACCCCGGCACTTTTTTGAAAAAGGCCCAAAAACTATTTTCTCGGTGAAATTCTAAGAAAACTGGTCGTTTATTACTCATAGGACCTTGTTGATTGGTTTTCTTGTATTTTTGGGTGTATTCGACCATTTTCCAGAGGTCACTAGTTAAAAAAATGTTCCGCGAGACTAAACAAATCGAGCTGCGTAGAGAGATTGGGAGAAAAATGCAAATACATGAAGACATTTTTTTCGAATTTATCGTCAGCTTTCAGAAAGACATTTTTTTTATTTGATTGTTTATTTTTTACAATACGTGTTTAAAAAAATAATATCCTTCACCCGAATTTGGTGACTTATAGTGTGACATGAAAGATGTAAAATGATAATGGAAAAAATTCACAATGATAATTGGTTGCCGAAATCAGGATAACTAATTACAAATTATAAGTGATGGCTGTTGTATTCACATATGGCACGCAACAGCCTGTTATTGAAATCTGGGTGACAACTTGTTACCTTATATTTCTTCGTTTCGTTGAAATCGTGGTGGACAGATTCAACCGCCTGTTCGCTATAAAACAGGGCCGATCCTACCGGAGGGCTACAGTGTGCATGGCACGTGGGCGGCGATTAGAGGGGCGGCAAAACCGGCGAAACCGGCGAAACCGGCGAAGCCCGCGAAACGAAAGACAAAGTTGCGGATTTTGTTTCCCATGTATAGTATTTAGAAAAGGAAACATTCAAATTATAACTACGGGTTTTAAAAACTTACGCCATTGTGCTGACCAATTTGTAAAACATGAGAACAGTGCAATAGTTATATGTATGGTAAGAGCGCAAAGTGATACATTGAGAAGAAGTTCTCGAAAGCGGCAATGAGCTTTGCGCTCGCACTATACATAAAAATTTTTCTACGACCGCTTTGAAAAAATTGTTCAAGAAGATGGCGAACGGTGCAGACGTGCGTGAGTATCCCGCAGCTAAAAAGTGCAAAAAGTGTAGGATTGTGCCTGTTTCTGGGCTTAAATGCATAAACTGTGGCGCAGTGATGCATCCCGGATGCCTTAAGTATTATAGTGACATTGTAGTAATCGATGAAACTAAGATAAAGTGTTGTGAACCCACCGAGAACGCCGCAAATCTAGCCGACATGTTGGACACGCCGGTGGAGACAGAGATGGGAACAACTGATGTTTCAGGTGAACAATTAATCAAAGACTTAATTAAGCAAAATGAATATCTCATGAATGAGAACAAACTATTATATAAGTTAGTATCCGAAATGGAAGATAAGCATGCTTTACTACGTTTTAAAATCGACGTATTAGAGAGAGATAAAATATTGCCTCTAAATAATACATGCCCCATAAAAGTGTCGGGTCAATCGCAAATAATTAAAACACCTGCATCAATCACCAAACGAGGGCACACGCATGATAACGGAACGTTAATGGTAAAAACCATAAACAAAGATCCACAGTTATCTTCGCAATCGCAAATTTTAAATGAAGCTACTGTCCAGTCCAGCAATACGGTGCTAACAAGTGACACGTCACGAAGACGGATTCCAATAACTGGAGTAAAAAAACCAGAAGATAATGAAATCACCTCAGCCACCGCAATGACCTCAATATTTGTATCAAATTTGAACGAGAACACTAAGGTAGAAGATGTGCGTGAATATTTATTGAAGAAACTCCCGCTGGAATGTCTCCATGTAGATAAGATAAAAAGCAACACTTACCATTCCAGCTTCAAAATCGCCGTCCCCAAAAAGGATGTGGAAGCAGTTTTGAATGAAAATTTTTGGTGTGAAGGCATACAAGTGCAGTTATTTCGATCGAACTATCGACGGAAATGGAATGTCAACCATCGAGGAAATTGGGACGGTAACACGCAGCATTACAACCGGAAAACCCCCGCAAGTCAACAATAACGAAGACTATGTCACCATTAGTCTATTTCATTTAAATGTTAGATCAATATTTCACAAAGTAAATGTTTTAGATGTATTGTGCGCTAATAATGATTTTAATATTTTATGTTTTACAGAAACTTGGCTTCAAGAACCGCAACTCAACGTTTTTAAAATTGCTGGTTATACAATGGCGGAACATTTCTCTAGACAATCGAATATACACGGTGGAAGTGCAATATTTGTAAAAAATACTCTGTTAGGATTAACACGACCACTAAAAATTATAGGCAGCTTAGCCATCGAAAATGTAATCGAATGTTGTGGAATATCCGTAGGTAAGAAAACTTGCATAATTACCATCTACAGACCTCCTAACAACGCGAGTGATATAAACAAGCTATTTTTTAATCAATTTAATAAGCTTTTAGATATAGTCAATAAAAAATTTAAAACAACTATTATATGTGGCGACCTAAATATAGACAATTCAGCTAAAAGTAAATTAACTACTTCCCTAAACGATCTATTATGCGCTCATAACCATCACTCGATTATTAAGGATTTTACCAGAATTCAAAAAATCCCGTATTCAAATGAAATATCAATGACTTCGATTGACTATATTATTACTAACGATACGGATGCAATAAAATCTACAGATAATTTCAATCCAGGTTTGTCGGATCACTTTGCACAGACGGCCTTGATTGAAATTAAACTGCCTGTCTCAAATAAACTGACGTATGATAGTTTTCGTAACTTTTCTTCTAGTAATATAAATCAATTTAGACTACACTTGATTAAAAACAGTGTGTATATTAATTGGTCAGTTGACAGTGAGATTGATTTTGTTTTTGAATATTTTTATGACCAATTCAGGTGGAGTTTTGAAGCGATTTTTCCAATAAAAAGAACACTTAAATCGGCCCGTAATCTCGGATGTGAAAAAATTACTTTCTCGGCAGAAGTACAAAACCTATATAACCAAGTAAAAAATCTCGACTACATCGCAAAAGTGTTAAATAGAGAAGATTTAACATTGTTACTTAAAACCAAGAGAAAAAACTTGAACACAGTAATCAAGGCAGAAAAAAAACAACACGCAGCTGATTACATAAATAATGCAAGCAACAAAGTCAAAGCTCTTTGGAATATGGTTCAATACAAGAACAAAGTACGATGCGACATAAAAACGGATAAAAATAGTTACGAAACTGCTAATGATTTTGCATGTTTCTTTGAAAAATCTGTATCTGACTTAACCACCCCTACCGCAACTTTTAATAACACTACCAATTATTATCTTTGTAACTCTTTTTGCTTTATGCCAGTAACTGAGAGTGAAATAATATCCTCAATTAATTCTTTACGTAACTCTAACTCTACCAGTCTTGACGAAATCCCAGTAAAATTACTTAAATCAAACGCAGACATCATAGCTCCTTTCCTAAGTAACATCATGAACATATCTGTAGCACAAGGCAAATTTCCCGTAACGCTAAAAACTGCACAAATAACTCCAATATTAAAAAATGGTGATGTGGCCATCATGTTACTTTCTCCGACTTTATATTCACGTTTTCATGGGTTTATTTTCAATTGAAATCATATTTTAAATGTACATCGAGCGTTGCGTAAACTCGGATGAAACTGACGTTTAAAACGTCAAAATCATGAAATATGGAAAAATTATACTTCAAATTCAAAAACTCGATTTACTCAAAAACTAACGAGATTTCGAAAAAAACTTATTCTTTAGAAGTTGTTCATATTGGCATTCTCTACAACTATTATTCACATAAATTTGCTTTAACTATTATCGTTTCATAATTATAAACCAAAAATTAAAAAAAATTAATAATTTTTTTTCTCGAATAGCAATGATTTTATGAAAAATATTTTTAAGGAAAACATGTTCATTTCTTTGTTGTCTTCGATGTTTGTTTAAATATTTTTGTGATATTTTTCATATTTAAGAAAATTTTGGCAAAAAACAAAAAACAGTTAAGGTAAACACCCACTTCCGGTGTACGAAATTTTACCAAAAGCTTTTCAGTTCTTCGGATTATCAAATAAGACGTATGTTCAAAGTTTCATATTAATGGCTCTATTAGTTTTTGAGATACAGCGCACACAGACAGACACAGACACACACAGACACACACACAGACACACACACACACACACACACACACACAGACACAAAAAAAAAAATTCCAGAAATTGTTGAAATGGCATCTAGGGACCCCAAAACGGATATTTCCGTAAAAAAAATTTTTGAAAAAAAAATCACGATCACAATACTTTCTCGTACTTCGTAACGGAGAAAGTAAAAAAGGTGACGATCAGGATATAGGCAATTATAGATCCATCTGTTTAGTAAGTCCCTTCTCAAAAACCATTGAAAAAACAGTGTGCACAAGAATATTTTCCTTTATTGATAAGTTTAAAATACTAAATGAAAATCAGCATGGGTTTCGTCAAGGTAGATCCACGGAAACCGCCTGCATAAAACTTTTACAATCTTGCATAAATAGCCTAGATGAAAACAAAGAAACATTTATAATTTTTTTCGACCTTAAAAAAGCTTTTGACACAATTAATATTGACTGTCTGCGGATAAAATTGTTTAATATGGGTTTTCGTGGTTCTATAAATGATTGGCTTGTATCGTATCTTAGTGACAGGAAATATAAAGTAAAGTACAAAGAGGCGTTGTCAGACGAATACACAATGAATGTAGGTACACTACACGGTAGTAACCTGGGTCCACTGATATTCATTCTTTTCGTAAATGACTTACCGAAATATATCAAAGACGGTGAGGTTGTTATGTATGCAGATGATACTGCGGTGTTAGTAAATGGGGACTCATTGGATGAAGCTAAAAATAAGGTACTTAGCGTTATTGTACAATTCAGTAAATGGTGTCAACAAAATAATTTAATTATTAATGAGGAAAAAACAGAAATAATTCACCTATCAAATATACATAATAAAAAACCTATCTCCACTTTTGAATTCAATAATAACATAATAAAAACTGCTACAGCTACTAAATATTTGGGAGTGATGATTGATCAATATTTACAATGGCATAAACAAATAGACTATATTTGTACTAAAATTAATAAAGCTTATTTCTTGATCTCTCGACTAAAAAACCAATTCAATCTAGCTAGTATTTTAAACATCTACTATGCCGTAGCATACTCTCACTTGAGCTACAATATTACTCTGTGGGGTTTATCGAGTGAATTAAATAGATTGTTTATATTACAAAAGCGAATTATCAGATTAATGTTTGATTTAAATTACCAAGCCACTTGTAAAAATAAATTCATAGAGCATAAAATATTGACACTACCTTGTATATATACAAGGTGTCTAAAAAAGACACCACCAAAATGATATGGTGTATTCCTGAGACAAAAAAAGAGCAAATTAACTAAATTTATCTATATGAAAAATTTCATACCTTCCAAGATACAGCAAGTCAAAGTTTAAGATTTTTAAAATATTTTAATCTATATCTCGAAAATGGCAGATGAGAATGATTTGTTTATTTTTTTCTGACAACTACATTAGGTGTACTACATTGTTTAAAAATTTCAAGAAATTTCTTCAAGTACAAAGGTGCTCCAGAGGACATGCTGTTTACATTATTACATAGAACTTTTTTGTTCTTCATATTTTTTACGATTTAATATTTTTTTCAATGCAACTCATCACTTTTAAAGAATTTATAACTCTTAAAGTTTTTTTGTTTACGCCTTATTTTTAACAAAAAAAATAAAAAAGAACTTATTGTTCATTGTTTAATTGCGCTCGTCCTGCAAGAAAAGTCTTAAAAATAACTATAATCCAAAAACTGCTTTTATTTTAACATATTAAATTATTTAATAAATTACAAAAAATTCAAAATGACCCTCATAAAAAAAAATCACAGTACACATTGTATGCGCGTGCGCGCGTCGCCTCGATGCGCTTCAGCCACCGGCGGTACTTCGGTCACCACCACTCAACGGGTTAACCAGTTTTACTTAAATTGAAAGTTTTAATTGTACTGACACACGTTTTCAACGAATTGACACCCTACTTAGATTATTTTATTTTTTAACACGAAATTTTTCAAAAACAATAAGTTCTTTTTTATTTTTTTTTGTTAAAAATAAGGCGTAAACAAAAAAACTTTAAGAGTTATAAATTCCTTAAAAGTGACGAGTTGCATTGAAAAAAATATTGAATCGTAAAAAATGTGAAGAACAAAAAAGTTCTATGTAATAATGTAAACAGCATGTCCTCTGGAGCACCTTTGTACTTGAAGAAATTTCTTGAAATTTTTAAACAATGTAGTACACCTAATGTAGTTGTCAGAAAAAAATAAACAAATCATTCTCATCTGCCATTTTCGAGATATAGATTAAAACATTTAAAAAATCTAAAACTTTGACTTGCTGTATCTTGGAAAGTATGTAATTTTTCATATAGATAAATTTAGATAATTTGCTTGTTTTTTGTCTCAGGAATACACCATATCATTTTGGTGGTGTCTTTTTTAGACACCTTGTATATACTAAAAATCCTCTGTTTCATTCACTCCAACAGAACAAAATTTGAAAAACACAGCGACGTGCACACGTATCCAACTCGCAATAAAGGGAAATTAGTCCAACAAAAACACATACATGTCTTTTGGGATAAATCACCACAAGGCAGTGGTATTGTGTTATATAATAAATTACCGGACACAATAACACTATTAACGGAGAATAAATTTAAAATGGAATTAAAATCATTCTTAAGCCAGCATGCGTTTTATAATGTGGAGGAATTTATTGAAAAATTAGCAGATTTCAAACGTTGAGTTGTGGTAAGCTATTTTTAAGTTATTTTATTTTAGTTTATTTTATCTAATTGTTAGTTGACGTAAGCTACTTTTTATTTTGACGTGTCTCATATTGTTACTACAATGCACAAGACTAATAAACTCTTATCTTATCTTATCTTATCTTATCTTAAAAGAAACATAAATATAATTAAATATAAAAAGCAGTAATACATGACTGTGGCGTGTGTTTATTTTCAATCTGTTATATCCATGGTAACGGGTCAATAAAAATTGTGCAAAGTAACGTTTAGATAGTTGTTATGAATACTTTGCCACGCGTTGCCTATAGCGTTGCCTATAGCAAAAATGGCAGGAGTTAAAAATCCGTTTAAATAAATAAAAATCATAGACAAAGAGCAACAGCAACAATTTGAATTCGAGAAAAAACGACGGAGGGCTGTTGTAGAAAGAATAATTGCTATTGTGCATTTTTTAACAAGTCAATGCCTTGCTTTTAGACGAAGTGGTTCCAATCTCTATAGGAGAAATAACGATTTTTTTAAAGACAGCAGAAATGCTAGCTAAATTTGACCCCTTATTGTCAGATCATTTAAATAAAATTGAAAAATCTAAAGAGAAGTCTAAGAAGAAATCCTGCACTGTGTGCAAGGGAGACTCGTTATATAGAGCCAAGGAGCCATGGCACTACCTGCATATAAATATTTCTTTATATTTTTTTTTAAATACATCATTAATCAATTTAAAATACACCAAATTTTCTGAATTTTGGCCCCTTATAAACCAATCAAGTAACGGTTAGGATAGAAAAACAATTAGGGCGACATCTATCGCCATTTTCGGCGATAGATGTCGCCCTAATGGTTTTTTCTATTCTAACGGTTACTTGATTGGTTTATAAGGGCATAGTCGAATTCTGTTTCTCCATCAACAACGATCGTAGTGTGCTGATATGAGACAAATGTAGGTCCAAATCGGTCCACAGTTACTGTCGACGGTAAAATGTAATCGAAGTTACACAAATGATTATGTATAGAAATAAATTAATACACGATAACACTTTTAAATACAATTAGAGATGAGCAAAACTGCTTCTTTTAAATCATGTTGCTACCTGTGATTGCTACTTTTTAATATCAGTTATTTTAAACCGTGATCACGGTTAGTAAACATCGTAACACCTTTTGAAATTGTGATTATTTCAAAATTAGTGAAGAAACATTTCTAGACTGTTGCGAAAACGTTAAGTGGAATGTATTTTGAGTAAAGTATGTTGCAAATGTTTTTCTATATCTCTGAAAAAGCTCATCTTCAAAATAACGATTTGCTCTGTTCTCGGGGAGTTTTTTAAAATCTAGACGAGAAGCATTTAAAGATTTTTGTAGAATCGTAAAATGGAATGAATTTTTAGTTTCAATTCTAATACTTGATAATCGTTATTTTTTTCTTTATTTGTGTTTTGCCTCTGAGAACGCGCATACTTAGAATGATGATTTGCTCTGTTCTCGAGGGATTATTTTTAAATGAAATAATTAACGTCGAATCGTCCAGTATATTTTGAGTTTTGAGAGAATTTTTATTTTTTTTTAGTTTATTTTGAAAATCGTTATAGTGCTGGTTCCGTGGTATTATTTCAAAAATTATAATAAAGGAATGTCTAGTTGTTCGCACCGAATATTAAAATTAAATGAATTTTGAGTACGATTGGGAAGTTCAGCATTTGTTTTTATTTTTATTTTTTCAGTTCATGAAAATAGTAATTTGAACATGAGAGCAGAGAAAAATGGAGAATAAAGTAATTAATAAAGTGTTTTAGATTTACAAAATACGTTTCGCATTATTTTTATTTAAAATTTCATTTCATCAAATTTTTTCAACCATACAGAATTTTAGGTTAGAATAAAGTTGGTAGAGTGAATGGTAGGTGGGTGCTATTTTACGTGGTAAGTGGGCCATATCTTGTTGCCCACGCACCTAGTTTTTCACCAATGAATAAATTAATCAAAAGATAATAAAATGTTGATATTGATCATTCGATTTCAAATCGAAACAAAAAAAATGTAAAAAAATTAATAAAATACCTATAAAATCTTGATTATGATCATTCATAAGCAGAATAGTGCCAAATTTAAGATTTTCAAAAAAAAATTCTCTAAAAAGAAAAGATTAGAAAATCAAGATTTTCAAGTGTAGTCGTTATACGTTTTAAAAATCGAATCCTCAATGTTTGGTTCTTTAAAACGTATAGCGACCAAACGTGTTAAACACTGCAAATCTTGTTTTTTAACCCTTTTTTCTCGTTTTAGAGATTTTTTTTGAACATTGAAACGTCCAAATCGACACATTCGTCTGTTAAATTTTTGTAAAAGGTGTTTGTCAATTTTTGAAAATAGCTCTTCGAAATATATTGGACAATTTTAATAATGCAAGCTTTAAAATGCGATAAAAATCATTCAAGAAAAATATATATGATTTTTATGTTTTTTTTTTTTTTTTTGTTATTAGATAGTTTTTTCCGGTGATTTTTTCGAAGTTTATAACTTGCAAACGCGTTGGATGATCTCCATTGATTGAAAACTAAAATATCTACAAAAAATTGTTTAGAAACTTGTTTGTAAAATGTGTAAAAAAATGTCCAAAAACAAGGTTTCTCAGTCCAGAAGTTTAGAAACGTATGTTAAGTAACTTTTTAAAGGTTTATAATACCCAAACGTGTCAGGTGATCTCGATTATTTGAAAACTAAAATGTGCCAAAATTTACGAGCTTCGAAAAAGGGTTAAGAAAATTTTCTATAATATTGGTAAAAAAATTAGGATTTTCGCTAACAATCACAGTTTGGGTATCAATTACAATTTTACGTAGCAATCACGTTTGAAGTAGCAATCACTGTTTAATTAGCAGTCACAGTTTGGCTAACAGTCGCAATCACAGTCACGGTGAAATTCAGTAACGGCCTATGATTCTTTACTATCAGTGAAAAATCACAGATACGTGAAATATCACCCATCCTTAAATATAATGAATTTATCAACAATTCTCAGCCACAAAACTATTCAATTATCAATAAGTTTAGTGCTGAGGACAGGGGCGGCTCGTTATCTAGAGCCAAGAAGAACCTGCAGTTTCAACGTTAGCAAGAATTTTTAATTAACTCTTGAAACACTTTTTCGCCAGTTATTTTGGTCTAGGAAGATAAATCGTTCTTTCTTTCTTAAAAAAAATGATGGGGGGAGGGTATATTGTATAAGTGGCTCTACCATCAACATGTTCCGGTGGCACTGTGTCAACTTGAATGTAAATAATTAAAATTTCAAACCGTAATAGCTAGATACACCATCAGGGCAACATCTATTATCTTAACATTGGACAATTTCCTTGACTGATAATGAGTGGAGAAATCCACATACAATAAGAAATCATAAACTAGCGGCAATTACAACAATATCATTGATAAACATTGAAATATTGTTTCCCCCTGCGACAACCGAGCACCAGTTTCAATCTTATTATATCTCATCCGGTCAATATAGACGCTGACAGAGAAACGGTTTTTCACTATTGAGTTGTAACCCCAAGTATTCGTAATAGATAGATACACCATTAGGGCAACTTCTATTATCGTAACGTTGCACAAATTATTTAATTGAAACAATATTAAAAAAAAACCGTAAATGCAAAAAATCGCGAATATTTCGTTTTGTAGCAAAAAGTTACGTATTATATGTAATTGAAATTATGCATGTTCTTGATAATAAGTTACTTTTTGGTGTCTTATTACTAAAATAGTAAATACGCAACCCCCAAGATATGCACTTGAGGGGGCGGCCAACTCAACATTTGCACGCGGGCGGCCAAGGGTACAGGATCAGCCCTGCTATAAAAACCCAGGCTCTTGTAGAGTTGCAAAATTCAGAGACGTGAAAAAAATGGCATGAATTTTTGGTGTCACAGATTTGTTTAATGCCATATAACTTTCACGAAAGGATTCTATACTATAATTATAATTTACGTTGAGGATAGCCCCAAAACAGTCATCAAGGACATTCTTAAGACACTGAAATTTTTCAACATAAACCAAACACCCCAGTTGACAATTTGCTCGCAAAATGTGGATTTTGTTCAGCAGCATTTTACAGGAATTTCCTGTAAATACCGCCCCACCTCTTCTGATCTCACGCTGTACGTGACACTTTAGGATCCACTCAGTTGCATCTCTTTAAAAATCTGCAGACATATAGTTGAAAAGGGTGTTGACTACACCCAACATTAAATGCAGTTCAGGTGGGGGAACTATATCTAAAATTCTTGTTCCTTCAGGTCCATGGAAAATTGGGGGGTGAATGCAACTTCCAAAATTCCTAGCATCTTTTCTGACCGAACCTTTTTCACACCAAGCGTCATAATTATCCACAGAATTGTCTATTGTCCTAGCTAAACCGCATTTAGACAATTGTGTGTTTTCAGCAAAACACCAAGTGCATGGATTTTTAGAAGCGCGAGTCATTATTCGCAGTAAAATATTTACCAACTTCAGGTCAGTTGCTATAATGCCACTGAAGTGGTTTATCTGCAACAAATCCCACAATTTTGAAATGTTCCCATAGTTTTATTGGGTATTCGGAGCAATGGCTAGAACAATCAATTTTTTTACGCCTGAATCCTTGAACTTTTTACTTCGGTGGACAGAGTTAACGATTGGATTGAAAGACAGATTTTCAGAAAGCCGCCACCCCCATCAATTCCAAACTTAAGCAAAGTGACAATATTTTCTCTTCGTTCATTCACTAGCTGAATCAGTCCATCTAAGTCTTTACAATAAGCCACTGGGCCCGGAGCACTGGTTTGAACATCGGCTTTCATATTGACAAAATCTAACTGGACGTCAAAGAATTGGTCCACAAGGTGGTTCCTGGAACAAAGTTTCGGGTCCAGGTGACTTTCAAACATATTCCTATTGTTGGTAGCACTGCGCAACATAAAGGTAACCCCCTTCAACTGGTTGTAGCTCAAATTAAAACTGTCCTAGATTTTTGACACAGTCTCCAAAAAAATCGGGTGATTATTGACCTGTTGGACGGTGTATATTGGGTTTATTGAAAGGCGTAGTTGTTTTCCATGATATTGACTTAAACGTATTTCGTTTTTTGCAGTACCAGTTTCAGGTGCTTGCCTTTCTGCTGTCGACTTTTTGATAAAAAATCTGTTGGCGTTTTTTTTTCATCCAAATCGGATACAAAATTTGCTATGTTGGTTACGCGAGTTTCAAGAGTGCAGACGTGTTTCTTACCCTTCTGCATATTGGTTAAGCATTCCACACATTTTTTTCATGGCTAACAGTTGTCGAAACCTCTCTTGCCATTTTGAGATCAGCGGATTGACCTGAAGAACTACCCGTCTGTTGCATTGATGTAACACTTCGAGATCTAATCAGTTCACACAAATAGCAAAGGCATTTATTGTCCACAATCTTTGTCCTCGTGTTTCTTTGATTATGGAAAGAAGAGTAGTCTGGTAAATTAAAATTTTTGCCCAATTACGGTACAATTTTGTCTTGCACGCCCAGCACAGAACACTCGGTAAAGACTCCGTTAAATCGAATTTTAATAATCGGCGAACCTTCACTTGCAAAGCCCCTTTGATTTTTATAAACCGTTCACTCTTTTTTAAACACAAGAAACACATTCATTGTCGATTTTCCTCGTGAGAGGCACCACGATTTAATTTCTTTATCCGAAACATTTTCTAAATTAAGAATTTTTTTTTATGGATTATCAACTCCAGAAAGAGTTCTATACTCGTTTGCAGAATGCAAAAGACTGGCGCATGTTATCAAAAAAAAGACCTTTGTTTACAAAATATCTTCACCGTCCCATTTCCAGTAAATAAACAAATCTCCTCATTGGGGTTCCGAGTTCAATAATTCGTTCGAAAACTTTATTTATACGTCGCATTCATTGAATTCTGCGAAAAAAAGCTCGCAGAGCAAGGAAAAGGCAAAACCGCACAGAATATAAGGTCTGGTGTAATATGGAACCATAAATGTTACTAAAATTACATAAAAACCGGTTTTTGAGCCTTTTTTCGAAAAAGTGCCGGGGTCCCGATTTCAGAAACCATTGGATAGACTTCCCAACAACCCCAGAAATACCCCCGAACAATAAAAAAGAAGGTACAACGCCCTTTCATTTAAAGTGCCTTCCAGACCACCGTGCATAATTTACACACAAGTCACACGTATTTTAATTGTTTTTCTTTCGGCGTGTTCTAGAAGAAATGTGTGTTTTCGGGGTAAAGAAAATAACTAGTTTCAGATTATGAACGCGGCAACTAATGATGCGCCCGAACATACTAGCGCGACACCTATTCAAAATATCAACAAAACATCAGGGTATTCGTAAGATTTCTTGATACAAAATTATGCTCAATTAAATTTAAATAAAAGCGGAAAATGAGCCGAAAATTTTAGTCGTCGAAATTGACTGAACGCGCGATTTGGACAGATATTCCTCGGCACCCAAGATATAATGTTTTTCGTGAGGTTTCTTGCTACAAAAGTATGATTACTTAAATTTTAAGAAAAAAGAAAAATAAGGCCAGTATTTTAGATGTCCAAATTGGCTCTGACGTTATTAATTGGCTAGCAATTAAATACATTCAACACGCAACTATAGAAACAGTGACAAATCAAAATGTCAAATTGCATGATAACCGTAGCTTCCAGAAGAAAACTGATTTTAGATTAAAAATCAGCATTGCCCAAATACTCAGAATCAGTTGGAAAATCTTATGCAACGGGAAATATATTTTTTTTGTTGCTCAGTGTAATCTACACGTGGATAATCTTCCTAAAATTCTGAATAGAAAATGTCGATGCAAAAATGTTGTGTCTTGCCACATATGCCACCAGGAGCCACCTAAAAGAAATGTACATTAGGCAACATTGCATTTACGAGCCGTCCTGTTTTTTCAATAATCTCATGATTCATTATGTGGGTTAGGTCTATTTAAAATGTTTTGTGCCGACATTCATTCGGTATATCTTATTAGTTTTATAGATGGGCTAGACCTTCATGAGATGAAATGTATAAAGAAGATTTTCTTGTATTGTTGATACTGAGCATATCTAATGTGATCGGGTACTAATGGAGGGATCTTCTTCCATTGCACCTAGAACTTGCTCTTCAAGTTGTATTGTAAATCAACAAAATGTATCATCACACAAACCAACAAATTGTCAATTTATTCTCTATACATTGTAACTTGCTCGAATATGTATTCAATTCACATTTGCCGCCGATGAATAAAACAAGACCACCGGGGCCAATGCAAGTTGGCTCTGTACCCCGCGCCCTCACCTGGGGCAAGGTGGTAGGCAGGAAGAGACGACAAACCTCACCACTCACGAAAATAACGTAACCTGCGGTTAAGAAGACCAGGAAGGAGCCTGCCAGCCACCCGATTAGGGCAAGACCAATAGGGATTATGATCAGCACTGAGAGTACCTCCTACAGTAGTGCTCTAAAGACTTTAATAATAATAATAATCATCTTTATTACCCAACAGGCAAAAGCCCAATTACAGAGTAATTACAGTGAGAAAAAAAACAAAATGATTACAAATTAAATAAAACTAAGGAATTCAACTAAAAATAATGAGTATGCTTGCATACATGTACATACCGGGTGACCCAGCGATCTGTAAAAGGCCCATAACTTATTTGCTATTTGAGATATCTAGCTAGTTTTCCTGAACTGGTACCGACACTTATTCTACATATTTTAAAAATATGTATGTTTTTGTACAGGGTGTCCCAATGTACATAACAGACCAAAGTTATGTTTTTTTAAATGGAACACCCTATATTTTATACTTTATTTTCAACCCTCCTGAGAAGCTAATAAAAATGGTATAAGATAGTATGGGTCTATTATGGACGATTGGTTAGTTATGGGCAAATTTGTGGCAAAAACAAGGACACATTGAAAAAGTTGCAGAAGTGCTCCTAGCAATGCTAGCGTCGTTTTTTATACACTAAAGAATTTTCCACATCATGAAGAATAATACAAATCGGCTTTGGTTCTTTTTTGTTCATACTGCTATACAGGGTGTCAACATACGCAAAATAATGGATAACTATTTTTTTTCAAATGGAACACCCTATATATCTTGCCACCAATGCATGGAATTTTTAATAACCTTTCCAATGATGTACAATTTGTATAATGAAATATGAAGTATTCTTAAGATTTATCCAAAAAACTTTTTTCTTTTGTCACCTCCTGCTCATTTTTGGATTTCAGCCAAAACTATACATTTTCTGAAAAAATAATAAGAGATCAAAGTTGTAGAGCTGAAAATTTTAGATCGATGTAGGTCTTTCGACTTTTCCAATAATGCGTGCATTGCCCGCCAGAGTGCGCAAAATCGTGACCGTATATGCATTTTAGCGTTTTTCTCAAATATTTTGTTAATTGCACTATACTTCATTTTCCACGTCCTCTAGCAGAAAAACGAGTAATTATAGAATTATTTAAATTACCTACATCGATTGAAAATATTCCGCTCCATAACTCTCAAAAGAAGCAATTTTTGCCCAAATGGCATAGTTTTCGCTAAAAATGCAAAAAAACATTGAAAAGCGCAAAAATTGATATATACATTTTTAATTTGTATTTTTAGGGAAAACTATGCGTTTTTTGCAAAAATTGCTTCTATTAAGAGTTATAGAGCGGAACATTTTGAATCGATATGAGCCATTTTAATTTCCCTATAATTTTCCGTTTCTCTGTAGAGGGTGAAGAAAATAAAGTATAGTGCAATTTATTAATAAAAAATTTGAAAAGAAAACGCTTAAATGCATATACGGTCACGATTTTGAGCGCTCTGGTGGGCAATGCACGCATTATCTAAAAAGTTAAAAGATCGAAAATTTTTCGCTCTACAACTTTGGTCTCTTATAATTTTTCCTGAAAATGCATAGTTTTGGCTGAAAATCTAAAAATCAGCAGAAGGTGACGAAACAAATATGTTTTTATTGATAAATCTCAAGAATCCTTAATATTTTGTTATACAAACTGTATATCATTGGAAAGCTTATTAGAAATGCCATCGATTAGTGGCAACTTATATAGGGTGTTCCATTTGAAAAAAAATAGTTATCTATTGTTTTGCTTATGTTGACACCCTGTATAGCGCTATCAATAAAAGAGAACCAAAGCCGATGTGTATTATTCTTTATGATGTGGGAAATTTTCTAGCGTACAAATAATGATGCTATCTTTGCTAGGAACGCTTCTGCAATGTTTTCAATGTGTACTTGTTTTTGCCACAAATTTGCCCATAACTAACGAACCGTCCATAATAGACCCATACTATATTATACTATTTTTATCAGCTTCTCAAGAGGGATTAAAATAAAGTATAAAATATAGGGTGTTCCATTAAAAAAAACATAACTTTGGTCTGTTATGTACATTGGGACACCCTGTACAAAAACATACATATTTTTAAAATATGTAGAATAAGTGTGGGTACCAGTTCAAGAAAACTAGAAGTCGATATCTCAAATAGCAAATAAGTTATGGGGCTTTTACAGATCCCTGGGTCACCCGGTATGTATACACGCACACATATATACATATATAGACAAGTTCATATACACACACAACAAATAAACAAAGCTACAGTGATCATACATCAGAAATTAGATATTGTTCAAAAAAATTCAAATTGGCTCAAGCTGCAATTGAATATGTCGCACTAAGATGCAATCCCGTTATGAAATGTACATATTCTATAAACAGAGGATTTTTCAATAATATTAGAATTTGCACGGGCAGAATAAAAACAATTAAAATTTCTAATAGACAACCTAGGAGTGTAAAAGTTTACATTAATTAATAGTTCTGGACAATCAATCAAGTTGTGATTGATTTTAAAGAGAAATATTTGCCCCTGTATTTGTCTGCGTTTAGCAAGCGGAACTCCATTAAATTCCTCCAAAAGTGCATCATGGTTAAAACCCTGAGGTGGATATACTCCAAATTTCCTAAACCAGACTGTTTTGTAAAATTTACGTTGAATGTTTTCCACTGATTTGATATGATTTTGGTAAAACGGATCCCAAACAATTGCCCCGTATTCCAGAATAGGACGCACAAATGCATCGTACAAGGAAATCAAAGCCCTTTGATTTGTGAATAATTTACTATTACGAATGATAAAGCCAAGTGCTCGGCTAGCTTTCGAAGTGATAGAGACGATATGTTCCTTAAAAGTGAATTGTGAATCAAAAACTATTCCTAAATCTTTTGAGATAGAACATCTCTTTAAAGTTTGAGCATTAATGTGGTAATCAAATAGAAGCGGATTATTTTTCCGTGAAAAGGTAACTGTCTCGCACTTAGTAACATTAAGATATAATTTATTGATACGACACCAATCAGATACGGTATTAAGTGCACTTTGTAGAGACAGACAAGACGATATATCTAAAATCGGTGAAAATATTTTGAGATCGTCTGCGAAAAATAGGTGGGGATGATGTAAGGAGGTACTTAAATTATTAACGAGGAGAAGGAAAAGTAATGGTCCCAGATTTGATCCTTGGGGTACACCAGAATAGGCAAGAAATGTAATTGAAGAGTGCCCATTTACAGATACTTGAAGGCGACGTTCGGATAAATATAATTTAATTACAGTAATTAGATTAACGTGAAAGCCGAATTCAGTGAGTAAAATACCATGGTCTACACGATCAAAGGCCTTGCTGAAGTCTGTGTAAATACAATCAACTTGACCTTTACGGTCAAGTTCGCTACATACAAATTTGCTAAAGCAGCTGAGATTAGTTACCGTGGATCGTTTTTCCATAAAACCATGCTGGCATGGAGAAATAAGGTTTTTGACATTCGGGTAAATGGAATCGTAGACTGTCATCTTAAAAACCTTAGCAAAATTAGGCAACAAGGCAATAGGCCTATATTCGGCAATGTCACTAGGATCGCCTGATTTGAATACTGGACAGATTTTTGTTTGTTTCCAAATTAAAGGGAGTTTTTTAGAATGAGATTGAAAATTGTTTCTATGGGTTTAACCAGGATGTGTGCACAATCTTTTATATTGAAATTTGGAACACCATCTATACCACAAGACATGGATTTACTCAATCTATTTATGGCATTTAGAATATCTGCAGGGCTAATAGATGTTATGTTAATGGTTGGTAGATTATTATAGGTATCTCTAATGTCATTAAAACCTAAGCGCCTTGTATAAGCATTTTGAAAAAAGTCAGCAAACGCGTTGACAATTGATTCCGGAGAGACCAATTCCAAACCATTGTAGTGCATAACACCAGGAATTCGAGTAGTTTTCTTTTTATTGTCTATAAATGTCCAAAACTGCTTCGGATCTGTAGAAACATTGGAAGAGATTATATCTATATAATTCTTATTCGCTGTTGATATAAGTAGTTTACAATGGGTTCGAGTTACTTTAAAGTGGTTGTATGCCTCTTCAGTTTTATTGCGATTGTAATGTTTACGTGCTTTGTTCTTAATTTTAATACAATTTCTGATTTCTGATGTAAACCAGCTAGGAAATTGATTCTTGAGGCTTTGCTTATCGGCACATATTTATCCAAGCAGGCATATAAAATGGTATAAAACGTATCAATTGCTTCATCAATATTGCTTGATTTGTTGATTTGGTCCCAATTACTCGAAGTAAGCTCTGTGTAAAGACCAATGAAATTAGACTTTCTAAAATTATAGTTTCTCATATTGGAAACATTAGGTGGAAATTGAGTGGGTTTAGTAACCGAAATATTTACATTGACTAATAATACAGGATGGTATAAGTCTTCTTTAATAAATGCGTTATTCTCGCGAATAATATGACAATTTAGATTAGTAAAGATTAGATCCAGAACTTTGTTCTGGCAATTTGAAATGAAATTATACAGTTTAAGATCGAGAAAGGCAGAAAAATGTTGAATTTTATTGCACAAAGTGTTATTTAAATTATGATTATCTTGAATGTAACCTGGAATGTTAAAATCTACCATAATAAGAACATTATCCGCATCATTACATAATACACAAATAAGATCAAGAAATGATTTAAGAAATCATCATTTAAAGCAGGGAATGTGTGCAGTCAGCTAATTAGAGCATGGCCGGTAACCTGGTTGTAGAGGTCGCCCACGGAGCTGATCCAACATTGGTCCACAACACCATTTCAGAGCTCATCGGGTCATCAAGGCCAAAATCACTGAGGAGAGCAAGGCCTCCCATGAAATTAAGGGGCTGAATGAGGACCCCAACGAGGAAGAGATCCTGGCCGTGATCGGTTGAGCGATCTAAGTTAAGTCGCTGAGGGATTACAGAAGCGACCAATGGATCTCCCTAGTCGAGAGGACGTATGCGATTATCGCTAAGGTACTCGACCATTCGATGCTAAAAGATGGTGCAGGTGTCAGATCCAGGAGAGGCTAGATAAGCCGCAACCCTGCTGGAAGTGTCGGTGTTTAGATCTTCTAGCTGCAGTGTGCAGAGGGACAGGCAGGAGCAATGCCTGTAGGAGATGCGGCTTAGCTAGCCACCTGGAGAGGGCGTGTAATGGTGCCCCACAGCCGACCAGGGAAAGCAGAAGCAGTAGGAGCTGCTTTGCCTTCGCTACAGTCATTGACGGTGAATCTGCTGAGAAGAGTAAGGCGTGACACTCGGCCGCATATTCTTAATAAACGTAACATATCGCAAGTTCGTGTAGTGTATTTTTATAAAAATACTAAATTATTTTAGTAAAATATTGTTTTTCTTTCGGCATGTTCGAGAAGAAATGCTAAAGCTTAGGTGATGACTAAACCGTATATAGAAAGTAGTGTTGCAGGCTCACTATAATTATTAATCGAATTTGCCGAGATTGCAATACGTTACGCTCGTTCTAGAGGTGGGCGAAATGTCTTTTGAGTCGACTCAAAATTTTACATTTCAACATGCTAACCAAAAATTTCACCGACATTCATGACTCATTTTGAGTCACTAATTTCAACCATGAGTCACTTAACTACTCAACTCATTTCGATAAGTCCACTCTTTGAATCGACTCACTCATGAGTTACCCATATCTACTCGTCACGAATATGGCATCGGGCCCCAATAGGAAGGCGCGCAAGTTACGTGCCCTGGTGGACCTGGAAGAGTGACTTAGTTTCACTAAGGTCAACCGTTTCCAAGTAGCGCATGCCCAGCTCGAGAAAACTGCACGCAACTTCGATGTGATGCTGGTAAGCGAGACCAACAACCGAAAGGTAGTCGGACTCTGGCATAGGGACTGTCCCGAGGAGACGCATAGTGGTTCAGAATTCGAAAAAGCTGGCCAAAAGTCGAAAAATTAAAGTTATTATTTTTAGTTTAGTACAATATAGTCGTATCCAGAGGGCTCCACGGGATGCCACACTGGAAGAATATGATTGTATCTACTTCAAAATGCATCTTAATTCGCGTTCAAACTTGTTACTTTGTTAGACGCGTGGGAGACGTTCGGACGAGGTGCAAGTTTGGCGTCGGTTTTTCACATTAAATACTAATCTTTATGTGCTGGGATTTTTTGCTTGTTATTATGGATTTTCCTGAAGGTAAATTAATGGTTATTACATTTAATGTGCATATAAAATTTTTGTTAGCAATTATAGGAATTTGCCTTAAAAATAAGTAGATGAATTTTAAACATTCATGAATAGATATTTATGCATCAAGGGAGAAATGGAATGTTTTTTCCCAAGGTTGACAGGGTTACAAACTGAGGGCCTCTGGCCCGAGGTTTGTAAGTCAGCCGAGGGCGCAGAACATGAATATCTTCCGCGGTGCATACACTATTTTATTTTTTAGTAATTCGTAAAAATATTTAGTATATCGATCTGCAATATGTATTTGCATGGTTGCTATGAGTTTGTTTTAAATCAAATCGCCTGCATTTCATGAACTGACGTTTATTTATTTTGATTTGATTTGACGTTAATGCTTTAACAACAAACGTACAGTTGTGAATAAAATAGTGAACAAACCTGGGAGAAAAGTTTAATTCGTCTCGCTATAAAGTTGGTCGTGAGCAGACGCAAGATTGTCTATCTTCAACCATCATCTTGAGCGGAGAATTTGGAAATTGTACATACTATTTGTCAGGTAAACAGGAGCAGACCTCATATCTCCCAAGGGAGATATAACTCATATCTCCCGTGAGAGTTATGAGTACGCTTTCATGCCTTGTATCCACGACGATAATAGTCAATATCATACTACTAAAAAATGGTGATGTGGCCATCATGTTACTTTCTCCGACTTGATGGTATAGTCATGTATATTTACGTTTTCATGGTTTATTTTCAATTGAAATCGTATTTTAAATGTACATCGAGCGGATGACACTGACGTTTAAAACGTCAAAATTATGAAAGATGGAAGAATTAAACTTCAAATTCAAAAACTCAGTTTACTCAAAAACTAAAGGGATTTCGAAAAAAACTTATTCTTCATAAGTTGTTTATTTTAGCATTCTCTACAATTATTATTCACATAAATTTGCTGTAACTATTATCGTTTTATAATTATAAACCAAAAATTTAAAAAAAATAATAAATTTTTTTCTCGAATAAAAATGATTTTATGAAAAATATTTTCAAGCCAAAGATGTTCATTTATTTGTTGTCGTCTTCAAAGTTTGTTTAAATGTTTTTGTGATATTTTTCCCGGTGTTTTACCAAAAGCTTTTCAGTTCTTCAGATTATCAAATAAGATGTATGTTCAAAGTTTCATATCAATTGCTCTATTAGTTTTTGAGATAAAGTGCGCACACACACACACACACACACACACACACACACACACACACACACACACACACACACACACACACACACACACACACACACACACACACACACACACACACACACACGCACACGCACACGCACACGCACACGCACACGCACACGCACACGCACACGCACACGCACACGCACACGCACACGCACACGCACACGCACACGCACACGCACACGCACACGCACACGCACACGCACACGCACACGCACACGCACACGCACACGCACACGCACACGCACACGCACACGCACACGCACACGCACACGCACACGCACACGCACACGCACACGCACACGCACACGCACACGCACACGCACACGCACACGCACACGCACACGCACACGCACACGCACACGCACACGCACACGCACACGCACACGCACACGCACACGCACACGCACACGCACACGCACACGCACACGCACACGCACACGCACACGCACACGCACACGCACACGCACACGCACACGCACACGCACACGCACACGCACACGCACACGCACACGCACACGCACACGCACACGCACACGCACACGCACACGCACACGCACACGCACACGCACACGCACACGCACACGCACACGCACACGCACACGCACACGCACACGCACACGCACACGCACACGCACACGCACACGCACACGCACACGCACACGCACACGCACACGCACACGCACACGCACACGCACACGCACACGCACACGCACACGCACACGCACACGCACACGCACACGCACACGCACACGCACACGCACACGCACACGCACACGCACACGCACACGCACACGCACACGCACACGCACACGCACACGCACACGCACACGCACACGCACACGCACACGCACACGCACACGCACACGCACACGCACACGCACACGCACACGCACACGCACACGCACACGCACACGCACACGCACACGCACACGCACACGCACACGCACACGCACACGCACACGCACACGCACACGCACACGCACACGCACACGCACACGCACACGCACACGCACACGCACACGCACACGCACACGCACACGCACACGCACACGCACACGCACACGCACACGCACACGCACACGCACACGCACACGCACACGCACACGCACACGCACACGCACACGCACACGCACACGCACACGCACACGCACACGCACACGCACACGCACACGCACACGCACACGCACACGCACACGCACACGCACACGCACACGCACACGCACACGCACACGCACACGCACACGCACACGCACACGCACACGCACACGCACACGCACACGCACACGCACACGCACACGCACACGCACACGCACACGCACACGCACACGCACACGCACACGCACACGCACACGCACACGCACACGCACACGCACACGCACACGCACACGCACACGCACACGCACACGCACACGCACACGCACACGCACACGCACACGCACACGCACACGCACACGCACACGCACACGCACACGCACACGCACACGCACACGCACACGCACACGCACACGCACACGCACACGCACACGCACACGCACACGCACACGCACACGCACACGCACACGCACACGCACACGCACACGCACACGCACACGCACACGCACACGCACACGCACACGCACACGCACACGCACACGCACACGCACACGCACACGCACACGCACACGCACACGCACACGCACACGCACACGCACACGCACACGCACACGCACACGCACACGCACACGCACACGCACACGCACACGCACACGCACACGCACACGCACACGCACACGCACACGCACACGCACACGCACACGCACACGCACACGCACACGCACACGCACACGCACACGCACACGCACACGCACACGCACACGCACACGCACACGCACACGCACACGCACACGCACACGCACACGCACACGCACACGCACACGCACACGCACACGCACACGCACACGCACACGCACACGCACACGCACACGCACACGCACACGCACACGCACACGCACACGCACACGCACACGCACACGCACACGCACACGCACACGCACACGCACACGCACACGCACACGCACACGCACACGCACACGCACACGCACACGCACACGCACACGCACACGCACACGCACACGCACACGCACACGCACACGCACACGCACACGCACACACACACACACACACACACACACACACACACACACACGGACACAAAAAAAATCCAGAAATTGTTGAAATGGCATCTAGGGACCCCAAAACGGATATTTCCGTAAAAAAAATTTTTGGAAAAAAAATCACGATCACAATACTTTCTCGTACTTCGTAACGGAGAAAGTAAAAATAGATAATTAAAATTTACAATTAAAAAATAAGAACATCGCATCAAAGACGTATTAAACTTAATTTTATATATAAATTGAAGACGAACAAGTAAAATCTCAGACTACTTGTATTACAAAATTAAAAGGATAAAATAATTAAGATTAAAAATGAAACATTGCTTTAACGTGATAAACAACAATTAGCTGCATTCACTTGCATTCCTCAGTGTAGGATTATTTTTATTGCTGATGTGCAATATCGTTGAAAAATTCGACTTTATATTTTATTAAATATCTTGTATTTATGATGTGTATATGTATACAGGGTATAGTTGAACAAAACGGAAGATAGGATTTTCAATGTTAATTTTTTACTTTCTCCGTTGCGAAGTACGAGAAAGTATTGTGATCGTGATTTTTTTTTCAAAAATTTTTTTTACGGAAATATCCGTTTTGGGGTCCCTAGATGCCATTACAACAATTTCTGGAAAAAAAAAAATTGTCTGTGTGTGTGTGTGTCTGGCTGTGTGCGCTGTATCTCAAAAACTAATAGAGCAATTGATATGAAACTTTCAACATCCGTCTTATTTGATAATCTGAAGAACTGAAAAGCTTTTGGTAAAATTTCGTACACCGGAAGTGGGCGTTTACCTTAACTGTTTTTTGTTTTTTGCCAATATTTTCTTAAATATGAAAAATATCACAAAAAAATATGAACAAACTTTGAAGACAACAAATAAATGAACATCTTTTGCTTAAAAACATTTTTCATAAAATCATTTTTATTCGAGAAAAAAATTTATTATTATTTTTTCAATTTTAAGTTAATAATTATAAAACGATGATAGTTACAGCAAATTTATATTAATAATAATTGTAGAGAATGCTAAAATGAATAACTTATGAAGAATAAGTTTTATTCGAAATCACTTTAGTTTTTGAGTAAACTGAGTTTTTAAATTTGAAGTATAATTTTTCCATCTTTCATAATTTTGACTTTTTAAACGTCAGTTTCATGCGAGTCTACAAAACGCTCGATGTACATTTAAAACATAACTTAAATTTAGAATAAATCATGAAAGCGTAAATATAAATGATACAAGTCGGAGAAAGTAACATGATGGCCACATCACCATTTTTTATATTGGAATATTATCTTCGCTGATCATTTTAGAGGAAAGATCTCCTCCTAGTCAAATTAGTAAAACAGAACAAATAAGGAATTTGAAACATAAAAATGACAGACAGATAGACACAAAGGCAGATACTCACACAGACTTTTTTTAACAAAAATTGTCGAAATCGACGAAATGGATATTTCCGCAAAAAAAAATGTTTGGAAATTATTTTCGATCACCATACTTTCTCGTAGTTTGCACGGAGAAAGTAAAAATAAATATGACATGCAGACACACAGACACACATTTTTTACAAAAATTGTCGGAATCGACGGAAATAGATTTTGCCACAAAAAAAAATGTTTGGATATTTTTCAGGATCACAATAGTTTCCCGTAGTTAGAATGGAGAAAGTAAAAACTAAATATGACAGACAGACATATACAAAGGCAGACTCACATTTTTTTTTACAAAAATTGTCGGAATTGACGAAATGGATTCGCAAAAAAAATATTTGGAATTTTTTTTACGATCACAATATTATCCCTTAGTTTGTAAGGAGAAAGTAAAAATAAATATGACAGACAGATACAAAGGCTGTCACACAGACACATTTTTTCACAAAAATTGTCGGAATCAACGAAATGGCGATTTCCGCAAAAAAAATGGAAATTATTTACACACACAATACTTTCCCGTGGTTTGTACTAAGAAAGTAGAAAATAAAAATGACAGACAGACGCACATAAAGGCAAACACATACATTTTCTACAAAAATTGTCTGAATCGACGAAATAGATATTTCCACAAAAAAAAAAAAAATTTGGAAATTTGTTACGATCACAATATTTTCCCTTAGTTTATAAGGAGAAAATAAAAAAATTGATATGACAGACAGACAGACAGACACAAAGCCATATACACCGACACTTTTTTTTCACAAAAATTGTCGGAATCAACGAAACGGCTGTTCCACAAAAATTTTTTTTACGATCACAATATTTCCCCATAGTTCGGGGGTTGTACGGAGAAAGTATAAACTAAATATGACAGACAGACAGACACAAAGCCAGACACACATATTTTTTTTACAAAAATTGTTAGAATCGAAGAAATTGATATTTCCGCAAAAAAATATTTGGATTTTTTTTTACAATCACAAACCTTTCCCTGTCTGTACGGAGAAAGTAGAAAAATCAATATGACAGACAGACAGAAAGGCTGACACGCATTTTTTTAACAAAAATTGTCGAAATCGACAAAATGGATATTTCCGCAAAAAAAATGTTTGGAATTTTTTGATGATCACAATATTTTCCATTACTTTGCAAGGAGAAAGTAAAAATAAATAAGACAGTCAGACACAAAGGCAGACACACAGACACATTTTTGTCACAAAAATTGTAGCAATGAACGAAATGGCTATTTCCGCAACAAAATATTGGAAATTTTTTACGATCACAATACTTTCCCGTGGTTTGTACGAATACCACCAAAGGCAGACATACAGTTTTTTTCTAAAATTGTCGGAATCGACGAATTGGATATTTCCGATAAAAGAAATTTTTTGGAATTTTTTACGATCAGAATAGTTTCCCGTCAATTGGCACATACCATGTATAGTATAAGTTATGGTTTTGGCCCGAGGGTGGAGGGTGCCACTGACTCGAAGCCTAGGGCCAAAAAGCATTCTATTAATTAATCCGAGGTGATTTTTTGGTACATTATGTTTTTTCATATTATTAAGTTTTAATTTATAGAAAATTTAAATTACAATTAATACGAGAGAATAGAAATAATCGTAATTTATATGACACGTTTATTCTGTTCGTAACCATGGTAATAGGTGTAAATAGGAATGGAAGTTTTTCACTAATTTTGAAAATAATCATTATATTGTTGTTAAAAAAAGTTGCGAATTTCTTCAGTGTGGCCAAATAAATGTAAAAACAATTGTGACCAACTTAAATTTTTCAAAATTTACTAGAAATTTATACCATTTTATGGTATAAAAAAGACCTTCTACACACCCTGACTAAATTATAAAATAATCACCGGAGAGCTGGGATCATTGGTTTTCTAAAATATTGGATTTCTCCAGTGAAGACAATAATAATTGTATCACTTATGTCCGCCATATTGGATCCGCCATTTTGAATTTTTCAGTTTTGACATCAAATTCATAATCTACCCATTTATGTTAAAATTTATCAAGATTTAGACTTTTGGCCAGCTTTTTCGAATTCTGAACCACTGTGAGACGCCATGGTGCACCAAGAGTAGGGCGACGAATCTGGCTACTGCCTCAGGGAACCCTGCCTCTCCGAGTACAGGTGACTGGCGAAACTGTGGTGGCTACTACTCGTTGCCAAACCAGCTGCCCGAAGAGTTCCAGGATGGCTCTTAAGCGATGAGAGTTGCTTACGCCTGTAGAAGTAGTTGGTGTGCGCTAACAAATGACAAAGCATAGCAGTGGGGCAAAAGTAAACTGGATGCCAATGAGTAGTCTCTCCTCTAAGACAGTGCTCGACCTCGAGGTAGGCAACATCGGCCGCATAGCAACACTTATAAGGGCCAACGCAGCTTCCTTTATCGACGTCATCATGACCACTTCCGGAATACTGCGGCAGATCAAGAAATGGAGGGTTATCTCTGATGTTGGAACATATAGCGACCATAGGTAGTCCTGCTTGAAATGGCCACCACTTATCAGGCAACGTAACCCTCCCCCAGCGCCTCCAGGACTTTAACGCTGCTGGGCTCAATGAGCTAATGTCACAGGGCTCGCGAAGATCAGCCTCAGCGGGAGTGTTTCGGAGTGCTCCGGCTGACTATTAACACTGTAGAAATACTTATCAGACGGAGCTGTGCGAGGAGGTAGAAGGGGATTTTTTGGGTTCGCCTGTATAAAATCTGCGCCAGGAAAGTAGCGTAAGACCGCCCACTGTGTAGCTCGAAGCGGAGAATTTTGGTCAGGGTGGCAAAAGCCAAATTACTGTAGGTCTCCCTCACATGGGCCGGATGCGTTGGCACGGCGTGGAACGCCAAGAAGTTGCAGCAGGCTCTCAGACCGGAAGTGCTGAGGATTATTCTGGGTTACAGGATCGTCTCGACTGTGACCCCCGAAGTCCTCGCTACTACTGCCCCAGCAGACCTCGTCTTGCTGGGCCTCAGATAGGTTTCTATATTTGTGTCAGTCCAGATGGACTGGCAGCTCGAAGGGCAGATGAACTAGATAAGACGGAACTACGGGAGTATGACTACTTTTAGACCTAGCTCTTAACTGGGCTGATTCGCAAGAAATCCGGCCCCGAATGCCGCACTGCTACTACACTGAGGATCCCGCAAATCACAACCTGATGGTCTGTCCGGCATTGAAAACGGAAAGAGCCAACCTATGCGAGGCTCTTGGGGTAAGTTGTCCACCCCTCGACAATTCAAATTGTCCCAAAAGGTGGGAGGCTGTGGCCGTATTCGCAAGGAGTGTTATCGGGCGGTAGGATGATAAGGATGGACCAACGCAGGTTGAGGGGGCACAGGCGAAGAATAACAAGGGCGATGCTGCTGGTTCCTCTGATTCAAAAAAATGGGTTCAACTGAAAGTTTTTAATTTACTGAAAATTGGAGACGCAAAGAGAGCCAACCTATGCGAGGCTCTTGGCGCGCCATTTGCGGTAGGACGATTAGGATGCACCAACGCAGGTTGTAAGGACACCGAAGAATGGCAAGGGCGATGCCGCTGGTTCCTCTGATTCAACAAAATGGGTTCAAATGAAAGTTTTCAATTTACTGAAAATTGGTTCTCGGTAGCGTTCACGACTGGTTCATCATCAGACATACCTTATCCTCTGTGGCAGGTATGACAGTGTAATCAAATTCTTTGGGGTCCATGTGTGGATACATTGTTGTTGACAAGTTTCTCAATGAGTCAACACATCGTGGTACTGAAGATGATAAAGCTTCAATTTCGCTCGATTTGTAGAATCCCAGAAACTCATCGTACAATCTTCTGAAGTTTGTTCCAAGTTTTCTAGATGTAATCTCTCCTCTCTAAAAACAAAGATTAATTAATTAAAATTAATATATTAGAGTTGAAAATCTTAAGCTTTAATATATATATATATATATATATATATATATATATATATATATATATATATATTATATTCTTCAGTGGTAATAAAATATCGAGCCGTTGTTCTCGCTAGCGTTAACAACGAGCCGCTCCACATAAATACCAATTCCAAAATGTGTGAAGATGTGTGCGGAGTGCGCGGATGGGGCTAGCTGATGAGTCCCTAATAAGGACGAAACGGTCCGTCCTAGTCTTCCGCCCTTAGTTTAATGTATAGGGAGAGTTCTGCATCTTTAAAATTAAATAGGACATAAATTATTTGGGATATTTCAGCATTACTTATTGTTATTAACATATTCAAGCAAGAAAAACATTTTATTTACAAAGGAAACTTAAAGTTTACTTACAAGGAGAGGATCAGATGTGTGACTCCCCGATTTGATTCATCTTTGGCACACGTGTAGGTCATGACTAGGAGTGTAACAGGTGCAAGTATAGGGCGCACTATTCGGTCTTTTTCGAGAAAAATAGGGATTTTTTATTTGTTGTGCGTTTACATATATACCATTTACGTTAATGAAACAATACCGACCCCATGGCGTATTGGTGAGATCTCCGGTTTGTAATCGCAAGGAATCCTTTTGGCCAAGTTCTTAATAGTTTTCTTTTTTTATATTTTTTTATAAATCCGTGAGTATTTAAAAATGTTAATTTTAAAATAAATTAAATTAATTTCATTTTTAGGAGAAGGATTGTTAAACAAATTAAACAGGAGATTGAAAAATCAATATTTTTATTTCCAGTATTTTGTTCTAAATTTGTTCGTCCAGTCCTTCGTGGCCCGAAAAGCACAATAGCATATAGAAAATAACATCGAACAAGGATTTATAAAAAAATAGTCTGGAAATACAATTACTGATTTTTCAATCTCCAGTTTAATTTGTTTAAAAATCCTTTTACCCATAAAAATGAAATTAATATAATTGATTCTAAAATTAAGATATTTATCCATGTATATATAAATATCTTAATTTTAGAATCAATTATATTAATTTCATTTCATTTATAAAAACTACACTCGGCGTCAAAAAAAGCGCCACTCGATAAATCGCGAAAAAACTCGATTTTTCAAACCGTCGTAATTTGGTTCAATTTGGTCGAAAATCGATTAATCTTTCAGTTTGAGAAAGATTCAACTTTTATCTTTAAGAATGTGTAGTTGATTTTGACCCCAAGTCCAACCCACCCCCCGTAACAACGCGATGGAAAAAAAGGCTTTTATGTAAAAAATTGTCTAACTTTGACAAGCTGTACCGTGCGCAAAAAAAATCGGCGGGAAATTTCATCACAATGGCAGAAAAATTTAATCAATTTCCTTCCAATGCCTTAAAAATTCGAGTCGTTTCGATAGTTTGGAGCAAACTTATGAATTTTTGAAAAAAAAAGACATTTTTCACTTTTTTGGCCATAGTAATTTTGCACCAAAATCGATGAACTTTTGCACTCTGAATAGTTTCAAATTTTCTCTTCAACGTCATGTGTTTTGTTGCTAAAACGATTCCACCCCCTGTCACCCCCTATACGAAAAAAAAATGTTTTTGAAGTTTAAATGTGCAAATTTGGTTTCTTGTACCTTGTGCAAAAAAAATCGTGGACTCAATCGGTCAGCATGACAATAAAGTTCAATCATTTTCCTCCAATTTCCTCTAAAATTCAAGTCGATGCGATGATTTGGCGCGAAGTTATGCAGTTTTGAAAAAAAAAATACATTTTGCGCCTTTTTGGCCATAACTATTTCGCACGAAACTCGATCGAATTTTGCGATCTAAAAAGTTTTCGACTTTCGTGACCCCCTGAAAACCACTACAAAAAGTGTTTTAGATTGACAAAAAATGTTAAATTTTTACAACTTGTAAAAATTCCATTTCGGTCATAACTCGGTCAATTTTGCTCAGAAGCCGATGATTCTTTGCGATCTGAAAAGCATTAGTTTCATTCCACCCTCTGTTACTCCTAGTGCATCGAATTTTTAAGGCATTTGAAGGATATTGATTAAATATTTCTGCCATTGTGGTGAAATTTCCCGCCGATTTTTTTTACGCACGGTACAGCTTGTCAAAGTTGGACAATTTTTTACATAAAAAACATTTTTTTTCCATCGCGTTGTTACGAGGGGTGGGTTGTACTTGGGGTCAAAATCAACTACACATTCTTAAAGATAAAACTTGAATCTTCCCCAAACTGAAAGATTCATCGATTTTCGACCATTGAACCAAGTTACGACGGTTTGAAAAATCGAGTTTTTTCGCGATTTTTCCAGTGGCGCGTTTTTTTGACGCCGAGTGTATAAAAAGAAAATGAATGAACCCAACTTCAACAATGAGGTTTGATCCTTCGACCTTCCGACAATGAATCGGAGGTTTTACCGATGCGTCAAAATGTCGGTGTATTTTTTTTTTGACTTAGGCTTTCGCCATTCAGTCACACGGCTGTTTTTGTATTTTTATTTTGTATGAATAATGAAAGTAAATGAACAAATGAATAATGTAAGACGTATACAACAACCACGGACCCAAGCGAATACTTCTCGGTCGCCGAAAAATCTTCCGCCTGGGATGGGAATCGAACCCACACGGCCGCGGTGCAGCCGGCACAAGCACTCGCCTCTACCCACTACACCAACGGGCCGCCCCCGGTGTATTTTCGTTAACGCAAAAACTATATAAACATACGAATAAATAACAAATTTAAACAAAACATTTTTTCTCGAAAACGGCTGAATAGTGCGCCTTATTAATTGCAGCTGTTACACTCCCAGTCATGACCCATACGTGTGCCAAAGATGGATCAAATCGGTGAGTCACACATTTGATCCTCCCCTTGTTAGAGTAAAATACTGGATAATTCATGATTTTTATATATTGGCAATATCGCCAATGTTTCGAATCTTTTCTGTGATATGTGGATCCTAAATTTTGTCCATCATTTGAAGTAGTAATTTTCTTATTGAAAATATGTTATCTTGCGTTGAATGTCTTTTCCTGCGAATGAATTGTCTTCTCTGTAGTTTTTCCCCGCAATTTCTGTTTTAAAATTTGCATTTTCTTCTATCTCCCTTTTTATATATTTGCAACATCGCCACTTTTTCACATTTTTTTGTATTATTTCTGCATGCCATTTATCGTTCAGCGTTAGGAACAGTAATTATTATCCCTCCTGTCCCGTATGATTCAGTAGTCATTGCTTTTGCGTTGTTGTATCCTAGTGCTCGACAATTTATTAGTTCTTTAATCAATGCATCCAATTCTTCTTCGGAGATGTTTCTTCTTTCTTTTTTAGTTATTGTCTCTTCCACTGCTACTGGTTGGTTAGTCTGGACTTCTTTTATTTTATTGTCCCCTAATAGTTCTTCAAAATGTTCCTTTTATCATCCACTTGGTTATCTTCTGCTTATTCTTTAGTTGGCTTAATATTTTGGGTTTTAATTGGTTCTACTTCTACCACCTTTGTTTTTCGTTTTTACTTTTTTATTCTACCAGTTTTTGTTTTGTTTATTGAGATGCTCATTAGGATGGCCCATCTATCGGTTGCTTTTTGAAGTCGATTATTTCGGCTTTGACAGCTCGAATGACTTTGCCAATGTGTCAAATATTTGGTAAAAGGTTTGCGGTTTACGAAATGGTTAAGTTTACGCTCGAAGAAAATTGGGAAATATTGAAAACTTACTTCGAAAATGGTGAATCTTTGCAAGAAAAATGCGCACAAAATTCGGGAAAAATAAAGGGCTTTCCAGGCAGTTTGTGGATAAATTTGTGAAGCGTGTGCGTAAAAGTGTCTCGGTAATGGACAAAGCTACGCGTTCCCGTGCTCGTTTCTCGCACATCCCTTCAAAGAATTTTAACGAAAGACCTCGGTTTGAAGCCGTACAAAATTCAATTGGTGCAAAAACTCAGTTTACTCAAAAACTAAAGGGATTTCGAAAAAAACTTATTCTTTATAAGTTGTTCATTTTGGCAGTCTTTACAATTATTATTAACATAAATTGGCTGTAACTATTATCGTTTTACAATTATAAACCAGAAATAAAAAAAAATAATAATAAAATAATAATAAATTTTTTTCTCGAATAAAAATGATTTTATGAAAAATGTTTTCAAGCAAAAGATGTTCATTTCTTTGCTGTCTTCAAAGTTTGTTTAAATGTTTTTGTGATATTTTTTATATTTAAGAAAATATTGGCAAAAAACAAAAAACAGTTAAGGTAAACGCCCACTTCCGGTGTACGAAATTTTACCAAAAACTTTTCAGTTCTTCAGATTATCAAATAAGACGTGTGTTCAAAGTTTCATATCAATTACTGTATTAGTTTTTGAGATACAGCGCGCACAGACAGACACACACCCACACCCAGCCACACACACACACCCAGACACACGATCACAATACTTTCTCGTACTTCGTAACGGAGAAAGTAAAAAGAACAAATAAGGAATGTGAAAGAAGTTTGTACGGAGAAAGTAAAATACAAAAATGACAGACAGATAGATACAAAGGCAGACAGTCACACAGACTTTTTTTAACAAAAATTATCGGAATCGACGAAATGGATATTTCCGCAAAAATAAATGTTTGGAAATTCTTTTCGATCACCATACTTTCTCGTAGTTTGCACGGAGAAAGTAAAAAATAAATATGACAAACAGGCAGACATGAAGGCAAACACACAGACACACATTTTTTTACAGAAATTGTACGGAAATGGATTTTGCCACAAAAAAATGTTTGGAATCTTTTTACGATCTCAATAGTTTCCCGTAGTTAGTATAGAAAAAGTAAAAAATCAATATGGCAGACAGACAGATATAATCGCGCCGATTTAGCAAGTCCGTTGAGGTAATAAACGAAAGCTGGTAGGTCCTACCCCCAAACCGAGTTCATTGGTATTCAGATATATTGCATGCAATAATATTTACAACTCGGCCTGTCACCCATTGGTGTTGCGTGTTGCAACGTCCGCTTCGATATATGAATGAGTGGCTCTCAAAAGGTTTTTAAAAGTACCATCGACTAATTCCGCGTGTTTATTTAACCAAGAATGTTAAATAATGTTGTAATTATCCCAAAATGTATTGTCGTGAATGAAAACGTTTTTTCAAATGATTCAAAATGGGTTGAAAATAAAAGCAAAATTAAAATGTTACGCAATTTATGTACAACAAAAGCAAAATAAAACAGCGGCTAATTACAAAAACATAAAGTGTTAGTTTTAAATTACTTACAAATAAAAAAAAAATACAATAATATTTACAAAACGTAAACAATTTTATACTTAATTCCTAATGTTTTTTAATCCGAGTCACTAGCACAGTCAGTATCTGACTCTGTCAAATCCGAGGACGAATCATCACTATTTAATGATATTACTAGTGGTAATACGTCGTCCATTACACACTGTTTTACAGAGTCATCATTAATAATTTTATTTGTGCTTTGGATGCAGCTGCTCCAAATTTGCGGAGTAACTTGGTCGAGGGATGCTTTCCAACAATGCTGAACGTCATTATCATTTCCTGAGGTTGCTATTATAATTTTATCATTATGATTTTTTGTAATCCCCCACACCTTCTCAATAGCATTGTACTGACAATGATATGGCGGTAATCGTAAAATTGAATGTCCATATCTTTTAGCCAGAATGTCGACTGCATACGTTGGAACACGGGGTTTATTTATTTTAAGTATCGGTAACAGCTCACTTTTCGTCATATATGGCTCGAAATGTATGTTGCGTTCCCTAAGCCACTCAATAATATCATTTTTTTTGACGCACTTGTCGGACACCTGTTTAATTGTCTTGAATGGTACGAGGCGTTATCCATCACGATGATGGAAGGTTCCTCCAAACTTTTTAGAAGTGACTCTTCAAACCACTCTTCGAACAATGTGGAATTCATTGATTTGTGGTAGTCACTGGATGAATTGCTTGAAGGAAATACCAAGCAACAGTTAGGAATAAACCCCTGTGAGTTCCCTGCATTCAAAATAATGAACCGTTTTCCTAGTGATAATGGATTCACAGATTTATTGGCAGCCTGAATACTTCCATCACTCCAGGTCTTCTTCACGGTTCCACTTCCTTTCGCAAATATCCACGTTTCGTCCAAAAAGACAACATTGCTGGGATATGGATCATATGTAAATGATCTTAAGAAGTACATCCTTTTTGAAATAATATGTGCTTGTTCGCATAAAATATGTCTATTATTATGTTTTTTAAATCTAAATGCCATTAAGTGAAGCAATGATTTCAACGAAGTTCTTCCAATTTCGCATAATTCCTTTCGTATGATTTCATCAAGAATTCCATCAACCGTCACAAACTTTTTCTGAGTATACATTTCGTACACGATTTTTCTGATTTCTCCTTTTACCGCATCAGGCATATTTTCCACTTTGGGTGCTGATCTATTCCTCCTTTTAATTGTGAGGCATTCACCACTTTTGCGTTGTGCACAAACTCTTTGAACTGTCTTTGTTGAAACTTGCATTGCACTCGCGGTTCTTTCATATACTTTATTTATCGACGTCAGTGGTCCACCATTTTCACGTTCAGCACAAAAATAGTCTAACACATTTAATAATATCATCCGCCCTTCTTCGCTCAAAACTTTTCTCGATGACATTGTTATATCACTTCAACATAAAAACTGAGACTGAATCTGTAATCTTTACGAATCATATTTAAATATCCACAATGTTCAATTAGGACTGTAATTAAAAAGTCATAAATGTATTGAAAATATTCAAATTGTTTTGAATTTACTTAATTAATCGCCTTAATTTTAACGATGCTTACCTTTTCAGTTCTTCAGATTATCAAACAAGACGGATGTTCAAAGTTTCATATCAATTGCTCTCAATTGCTCTATTAGTTTTTAAGATACAGCGCGCACAGACAGACACACACACACACGCACACAAAATCTTTTTTTCCAGAAACTGTTGAAATGGCATCTAGGGACCCCAAACGGATATTTCCGTAAAAAAAAATTTGAAAGAAAAAATCACGATCACAATACTTTCTCGTACTTCGTAACGGAGAAAGTAAAAATCAAAATGACAGACATACACAAAGGCAGACACACATTTTTTTTACGAAAATTGTCGGAATCGGCAAAATGGATATTTCCGCAAAAAGAAAATAAATTAATTTTTTTTACGATCTCAATGAGTACACACCCTGTATAGTATAGTATAGTTTTGGCCCAAGGGTGGAGATTGCGTACCGACTCGAAATCGAGGGCCTAAAACCATTTTTTTTTAATTGGTACATTATTTTTTTATTATCATTAAGTTTTAATTTGTAGAAAATTCAAATTACAATTTATACGAGAGAATAAAAATAATCGTAATTTACATGACACGTTTATTCTGTACGTAACCATATGGTAATAGGTGTAAAAAAGAACGGAAGTTTTTTACTAATTTTGAAAATAATCATTAAATTGTTGTTAAAGTTGCGAATTTCTTCAGTGTGGCCAAATAAATGTAAAAACAATTGTAGCCAACTTGAAATTTTTAAAATGTGCTCAAAATTGATTCTGCTTTATGATTTAGGAAAAATCTAATAAGTCCCTTCACTAACTTTATACAAGGTGTCTAAAAAAGACACCACCAAAATGATATGGTGTATTCCTGAGACAAAAAAAGAGCAAATTAACTAAATTTATCTATATGAAAAATTACATACTTTCCAAGATACTGCAAGTCAAAGTTTAAGATTTTTAAAATATTTTAATCTATATCTCGAAAATGGCAGATGAGAATGATTTGTTTATTTTTTTTCTGACAACTATATTAGGTGTACTACATTGTTTGAAAATTTCAAGAAATTTCTTCAAGTACAAAGGTGCTCCAGAGGACATGCTGTTTACATTATTACATAGAACTTTTTTGTTCTTCATATTTTTTACGATTTAATATTTTTTTCAATGCAACTCATCACTTTTAAAGAATTTATAACTCTTAAAGTTTTTTTGTTTACGCCTTATTTTTAACAAAAAAAAATAAAAAAGAACTTATTGTTCATTGTTTAATTGCGCTCGTCCTGCAAGAAAAGTCTTAAAAATAACTATAATCCAAAAACTGCTTTTATTTTAACATATCAAATTATTTAACATTTACAAAAATTGTTCAAAATGACCCTCATAAAAAAAAATCACAGTACACATTGTATGCGCGCGCGCATCGCGTCGATGCGCTTCAGCCACCGGCGATACTTCGGTCACCACTCAACGTGTTAACCAGTTTTACTTAAATTGAAAGTTTTAATTGTACTGACACACGTTTTCAACGAATTTACACCCGCCTACTTAGATTATTTCATTTTTTAACACAAAATTTTCCAAAAACAATAAGTTCTTTTTTATTTTTTTTTGTTAAAAATAAGACGTAAACAAAAAAACTTTAAGAGTTATAAATTCCTTAAAAGTGACGAGTTGCATTGAAAAAAATATTGAATCGTAAAAAATGTGAAGAGCAAAAAAGTTCTATGTAATAATGTAAACAGCATGTCCTCTGGAGCACTTGAAGAAATTTCTTGAAATTTTTAAACAATGTAGTACACCTAATGTAGTTATCAGAAAAAAATAAACAAATCATTCTCATCTGCCATTTTCGAGATATAGATTAAAACAATTTAAAAATCTAAAACTTTGACATGCTGTATCTTGGAAAGTATGTAATTTTTCATATAGATAAATTTAGTTAATTTGCTTGTTTTTTTGTCTCAGGAATGCACCATATCATTTTGGTGGTGTATTTTTTAGACACCTTGTATAAATGATATTTTAATAACTATGTGATAACCGAGTAAATTGTTATACTGAAGTTGCCAATTTCTCCAGTGTAGCCAAATAAATGTAAAAACAAATTTGAAATTTTCAAAATTTACTAAAAATGAATTCTTCTTTATGGTTTAAAAAAAATCTCAAACACATCTTTACTAAATTTCAAAATAATCGCCCGAGTTAATTGTAATACTAAGATTGCGCATTACTTCCGCCAAAAAATGTTAAAACAATTGTTACCGACTTAAATTTTTTTAGTATAAAAATGGTATAAAAATTATCTTCTACACATCCTGAGTAAATTATAAAATAATCACCGGAGAGCTGGGATCATTTTTATTCTAAAATATTGGATTTCTCCAGTTGCCCGCATAATAATTTTATCACTTATGTCCGCCATTTTGAATTTTTCAATTTTGACATCAAATTCATAATTTTGGTACCCATTTATGTCAAAATTTATCAATATTTAGAATGTTGGCCAGCTTTTTCGAATTCTGAACCACTGTGCGGCGCCACGTGCCACACAGCCAAAATTACAGTCGAACTTTTGCGCAGTACGTTCGAAAATCGCATAATTAGCCCACGAAACGGCGATGTCAACTGGCCGCCTTGCAGCTGCGATTTGACCCCGTTGGACTATTTTTTGTGGGGAGCCGTCAAGGATAGGTGCTACGCCAACCATCTAGAGATGATTGACGACCTAAAGCACGAGATTGTGTCGCAGCCATTGAGGCTCACACCATCGAAAATGTAATGAAAAATTGGATCGACAGAATGGGCTACTGCAAAGCCAGCCGAGGGCAGCCATATGAATGAAGTGGTCTTCCACTATTAAGCTGCAATGTTAGGGCTATTCAATAAAAAATAATAATTGAAAAATATCCACCCGTCTTTTTTTATAGCAATTTTAAAAAGCAACTTTTTCGTGGGACACCCTATTGAAAAAGTATTTGGTTTCATTTGTTTTTAGACGTATAGGTGGATATCTCGTAAATGGTTAGAAATAGTTTATAATTAGACTTAAGTCTAGATAATAAAACAAAAAATTGTTTAATTTGTTTTTTATATATATTCTACTAAAACTATTGCCAAAGGCAAAGAAAATACTTTTAGCATCTACTTTCACTATATCATGATGTCATAAGTGTGACATTAAACGGTCCAAGAAAACATTTGAGTCCTTATTTATTTAGTTGCAAAATTGCTCATAAAAGCATACATTTTATTTGCAAAAAATAATCTTGTAAGGCGCCCCTTACGGATGTACCCAGATGCTGTGCATCAGAACATGCCTTGGGCCGACCCTAATGCAAAATACGCTAGGATATTTTCAGTTTAGTCTTACCAATACAAACCGACTTTTTAATAGTTTTAATTTCTAATGTTTTCTATATTTACCTTAAGAAATATAACTACAATTTTGAATTATAAATGCCTCTCTCGCCTAGTCCGGTAAGGGATGTATTACAGTACGAGTTAGATGTTTACGGACCAGGCGACGCAGGAGCCGAGTCTGGACATTCTAAACGACTAAACGATAATAATATATTGACTAAATCAAATTTAAATTAACGATACCATTTTTAAGAAAAATTATAGTGTACATGCCAAATGTATAATGTAATTATATTATATCGGGTGTGTATAAATTGGCGGATAATCTACACGTGGCGATGTTCTTCCTAAAATTTTGAATAGAAAATGTCGATGAAAAAATGTTCTACCATGCCTCATAGGCTATCAGGAGCCATTTAAAAGAAATGAACATTTGGCAACATAGCATTCACGAGCTGCCCTGTTTATCAATAATCTCATGGTTCAGAGTAGAAGGTAATAGATAGATAGAGCGGGGTTTATTTACAGATGCAAGGTAAAACAGATTATGAGTAAATAGTAAAATCCATTGTAATTGAACAAAACAAAACGAAAATAACACAAATACACTGAAACGCGGGCACTAATACAAACTGATAATAATAAGAAATGCAGAATTGGCACAAACTTGGAACTAGCAAGTTTGAATGAATTATTTGTGTCAAAGTGATATAAGCGGGTGTCACGTTGCCGAACGTATTTTTTATAAAAATAAGCTAATGAAGAAGTGTTAAAAATACAAGTTTGAGATAGAAAGATAGCACACACTGACAAATAATTTTCAAACTAGTCATACTATCGGAATTGCAGGGTTTTATGTAAATTAATAACGAATAATAACGCATATTTAACGACTGGATGTTCAAACTTTGAGGACCTCGTGAAGCCCCAGGAAGCATGGTACAACATTTTAGAATTAAGATAGGCTGCTTAGAATTTTTGAAAGAATATCGTCACGTGAAGATTATCCGCCAATTTATACACACCCGATATTATATGTAATTATATGAACATTTTTCAAAAACCAAAATAATGAATTGTTTTTCAAATTATTTTCAATAAGTCAATTCATTTATTTTCATACAGTGAGAGCCATAATGATTTGTTCATTTTTAACAAGCAATAACTCTTGTATTACTTAAACATATTTAAAAAATGGTAATGTGGCCATCATGTTACTTTCTCCGACTTGATGGTATCATTTATATTTACGCTTTTATTGTTTATTTTCAATTGAAATCATATTTTAAATGTACATCGAGCATTGTATAAACTCAGATGAAACTGACGTTTAAAACGTCAAAATTATAAAAGATGGAAAAATTATACTGCAAATCCAAAAACTCAGTTTACTCAAAAACTAAAGCGATTAAAAAAAACTTATTCTTTATAAGTTGTTCATTTTGGCATTCTCTACAATTATCATAAATTTGCTCTATTATCGTTTCATAATTATAAACTAAAAATAAAAAAATAATAATACATTTTTTTCTCGATTAAAAATGATTTTATGAAAAATATTTTCAAGCAAAAGATGTTCATTTATTTGTTGTCTTCTATATTTGTTTAAATGTTTTTGTGTTATTTTTCATATTTAAAAAAATATTGGAGAAAAACAAAAAACGGTTAAATTTCGTACACCGGAAGTGGAAGTTTACCTTAACTGTTTTTTTTGTTTTTTGCCAATATTTTCTTAAATATAAAAAATATCACAAAAACATTTAAACAAACTTTGAAGACAACAAATAAATGAACATCTTTTGCTTGAAAACATTTTTCATAAAATCATTTTTATTCGAGAAAAAAAATTATAATTATTTTTTTAATTTTTAGTTTATAATTATAAAACGATAATAGTTAAAGCAAATTTATGTTAATAATAATAGTAGAGAATGAACAACTTATAAAGAATACATTTTTTCGAAATCCCTTTAGTTTTTGAGTAAACTGAGTTTTTGAATTTGAAGTATAATTTTTCCATCTTTCATAATTTTGATGTTTTAAACGTCAGTTTCATCCGAGTTTACACAACGCTCGACGTACATTTAAAATATGATTTTAATTGAAAATAAACCATGAAAACGTAAATATAAATGGATATGATACCATCAAGTCGGAGAAAGTAACATGATGGCCACATCATCATTTTTTTTTAATTATTATTAATTGTAGTGTCATTGCTATGTTACATTTTTATTTAATATCATATTCACGGATTTTCAGTTTACACATACGTCAGTATTTGAATTATAATTTGCGTTTGCGGATCTTCACGAACATTAAATAATTCACGACAAAATTAGTTGAGTTGCAACTATAGGACAAAATCTAATAACGTTTTCAATATAAAAATGCTTTGCTTGAGAACTGTAAAATTCTCTCCTTGGGATTAATCATGATTTATTTTTTTGTCATTTTAAAAATGAACACATTATTTTGGCTCTCTTCAATAACGTTCAAATAAAAAAATTTAAAAAAACCTACCGGTGTTAATACTCCATTAGGTATATCCAAATCTGCATAAGGATCATTCGGATACGCAAACTTGATAGCTGTTCTTTCTCCATGCCTAAAAACCTAGAAACCCCGGATGTTATGAAACCGAAATCAAAATTATTTTACATTAGATATAACCAATTTTATTTTTATCAAATTTTATTGTTTTAATAAACCATAATATGACTGAAAACGTTTTATAGTCATGGGACAATGGTTATTGGATATCGGACATATTTTAATCAAACATTTAAAAAATATAGAGGTTTTATCGTAAGAAACTTGGAATCATGCGATTAAGTTTCAATCCCGAAAACCTTTGATAATATAACAAACTTTACTTACAATTAGTGACTATAGTTTCGATAAATTGAAGATTGAAATTAGCGATATTAACTATTTTCTTTTGTGCAAGAAAAATAATTATTTTAATATAACACAAATCTTACCACGTGTAACATGGACAACTTAGCATCCTTATTACTTGTTCTACCATAGCTATAACTCAAACAAGAATCGAGTAAAAGTGCAAACGAACATGCCAATAGCAAAACCTTCATCGTTTTAGCTTAAGTAAGAATGCCATATGCTAAAAATTGTGACCTATATTTATATACAATAATTTCCTTTGAAATATATCTTCACGGTTTTCGCAGAACGCTCGCAACACAGATTACTTTGGAAAAATGTTATCTTATTTATTCGAAGGTTCTGTTATAATCGCAGATGGCATTAATTGATGACGAAATCTTTCTTGCTAAGATTACCCTCTAGCATTAAAATTATACATATGGTAAATTGGCGACTTTCTGGCAAAATGTATTTGAATTTGCAAATTTACGACTACGTCTACCGCAATCATACATGGATTTTTTTTAGAACAATTTTTATATATTATATATACGGGTGTTTCAAATTTGAGGCTCACCATGAGGCTCTCGCTTAGTAGAAGAGATAGAGGGTATGTTTAATTTTGGAATTTTATGCTGATTAATAATCCAATAAAAAAATTACTTACATTCTATTTCTTCTAATAAGCGAGATCCCCATAGTGAGCCTCGAATTTGAAACACCCTGTATATACAGAGTGGGGCACCTCATACGACGCGGTTATTTTATGGAAAACCATGTAACTTCGTGTTATTCTTTTCAAATATAACGTGTGTTCGATAAAAAAACGCCCAACGCCATAACTCTGTTATTTATTGACCGATTTGGATAAACTAAAAAATAAAGTCAAATACTATAAAAGGACGCTAATTATATTTTTTTTCAAAATCAACTTGATTGCCAAATGATAGTCAACTTTAAATTTTTAAATGGCTACGTATACTTTTCTAATTTTATAATATTAGACATTGTTTTTCGGAATCCAATTATGCCTCTTAATGTTGGTTTTAAGTTAATATTTATGCCAGAAAAAGTTCATGATAAATCTTGTTCACGTGATTTGTTAATTTGTAATAAAATATAGTGTGCCTTGAAAAAAATCGAATCGACAATGTCATTTATTGTATAAGTAATGTCAACCATTTGTTATTAGTTGTGTTTCAGACATAATCAATGACAATAGCGAATTAACAAAAATGTTACAAATTTATTTTCTATGTAAGAGTCGAAGAGCTACATCACGGTTTCCAGAGCGGCAAATACCAGAACCTAAATTTAGAGGGTTAAAAGAAATTTTGAGACGATAAGGAGGCTTTAAAAAGCCGAAGAGAGTTGATCGACAATTTCGTGGACTTGCAGAATTAGACGTTCTACTTAGTGTTTACAATAATCACAGAACATCTAAATCGCAAGTGAATTAATACTTGCACTACTTATTTATTCTATTCTACATTAAGTTGTAACATCCGTACTTATTTATTGGGTCCTTATTATTCATGTTTGACATAACCTTACAACAAATGACATTTGTCACTTTTTTCCAAGGCACGCTAATTATAATTTTTGAAAAATATAATTTGAAATGGAAGATTTATTTTAATTTTTTCGACCAAAATATTCAACGAAAAACAACATATTTGGCATTATTGGATTCAGAAAAATAATGTCTAATGTAATCAAATTAAACCATTATAGGCAGCCATTTCAAAATTTCAAGTTGACTATTATTTGGCAATGAAGTTATTATTGAAAAAAATCAATATTGATGTCATTTGTTAGTATTTAAACCACCATTGACTTTGGTTTTTAATTCATTCATATCGGTCAATAAATAACAAAGCAATGGCGTTGGGCGTTTTTTATCGAACAGCCAGTGTAGACGTAGGATCGTTGTATACACAATTTAAAATTATTACCCATAAAAAAGATCCACATCAAAGTTATATTTTGTTTAAATTGAACACCCTGTATTCTTTTGTCATTTTTAAATTCTAGGGAACAGCTAAAGGTGAGTTACTTCAATATTTCCTTTACCAATCGTTTACCGTTTTCGAAATATTTAAAGATTTGTTGAAATGAAGGGTACAGATGAAATTTTATATTTGCCCCAGTTGATGTATGAATGCGGTAAAGGTGGTCGTAAATTTGCAAATTCAAATCCATTTTGCCAGAAAGTCGCCAATTTACCATTTGCATAATTTTAATGCTGGAGGGTAATCTTAGCAAAAAAGATTTCGTCATGAATTAATGCCATCTACGATTATAACAGAACCTTCGAAAAAATAAAATAACATTTTTCCAAAGTAATCTGTGTTACGAGCGTTCTGCAAAAACCGTGAAGATATATTTCAAAGGAAATGATTGTATATAAATATAGGTCAATTTTTAGCATATTGCAATTTTTACTTAAGCTAAAACGATGAAGGTTTTGGTGTTGGCATGTTCGTTTGCACTTTTACTCGATTCTTGTTTGAATTATAGCTATGGCAGAAAAAATAATAAGGATGCTAAGTTGTCTGTGTTACACGTGGTAAGATTTGTGTTATATTAAAATAATTATTTTTTTGCACTTACACGAAACAAAAGAAAATAGTTAATATCGCTAATGTCAATCTTCAATTTATCGAAACTATAGCCACAAATTGTAAGTAAAGTTTGTGATATAGAGCAATTCAGCAGAGATGGCGGTCGGGGTGTCTTGTCCGTCCGAATTAAGTAATGTCCGTTGCAATTTTCCACCATAGGCGTGCGCAAAAACGCCAAATATAAAAGTAAAACCGGAAATATCACAAATTAAAAAAAAATTATAAGTTCATACCACATAAAATTACTTGATTTATAGCGGATATAATTGGCAACACGTTTTATAAAGGGATTAATATTCTTCGGCCAATTTTGAACAGGAATAAATAACCGGATTAGTTGACCTAATTGTTCTTTAATACTGATATAATACTATGACCGAGAAGTAACGAAAATCTTAACAAATAACCCCTGGGGCTTGTTGATGTATTTAGCACATTAGGCCGAAAGGGACGCAAATTAATCTTCGCAATGGATTATAAATTCAGAAAACCCGAGTAAATCTGAGAATTCCCTTATTAAAAATTTGCCTGTTTCCCTTGTATATATACATGTTCACTTAATAATGTAATTTACATTCGTTTTGATAACTGCAATCAATACAACACCGAAACATTAGTACTCCGAGACGTCTAAAAAGTGTTTAAACTCTAAATGTGACAGTTTAGTTTTAAACTTATTAGAATATTTTGAAAAGGAAAAGGAATATGGAGGGCCAATTACAAATATTAATCGCGTTCGAGAGAGAGTAGCCGAAGCTTTAAAAATAAATTTACGATCGGTGGAGAGAACAGCGCGGAAAATATGAAAATTGAAAAAGGAACTACAAAATTTCCCGAAGAAGAAAAAAATCAAAAACCGAAGATCTACCTGCATGTGCTCGAAGTGAAATTAGCAGTGTTACTTATAACATGTACATAAAAAAGGAGGAACATGTTAGTGTGGCTTTAATTAATGAACAATTGACAGAAGGAGGGAATGTACAAATTAGCAATTCCAGTCTAGTGCGAGTTATGTATTCAATGGGGTGGTCTTTTAAAACTCATGATAACAGACGTGCTCTCTGCGAAAAACAGTCAGTTGTAAATGCCAGAATCAATTTTCTGCGAGAATACCACAGAAATGTAAATTCTGAGAATGCATTAAAATGTATTTTTGTGGACGAAACGTGGATTTTTCAATACGGAGGACCAAAGAAAATTTGGCAGGATGAATCTATGAATAGCGTGAAACATTCATATGAACTGAATTATTTATGTACGGATCCAACACGTATTTTTACAAACAAAAATAACTATACTGCAACATCAGCAATTGACTACATCGTTTGTAATCTACCACCTGAACTTTTAACGTGTCATATTATAGAACCCCATATTTCAGATCACAAAGCGCAATGTTTAAGCTTCCAAACTACAGAATGTAGATCAGACATCCGCGCAACAGATAATACAACGGTAAAGAATATAATAACAAAGCAGGGAATGATTGACATCCAAGATGAACTTCAACATACGGATTGGAATACTTTATATCTAACATCTAATATAGAGGAAGCTTTCAATATCTTTATAAATATACTAAGAAGTAAACTGGAATCCCATTCCACGATCCTAAGAAACAAATATGGTAATAAAAACGACTTACCATGGATGACGAATCAGATCAAATTAGCAAGAAACCAATTAAATGATTTATTTTGGTTGAAAGAGAATTTAAAATGCGATCAAACCAGATTATTATACGTAAACAAAAAAAGGGATTATAAAACATTGATTGAAGTAACACAAAATGAATATTATAAGAATATCATTGATAATGCTCCTAATAAATCTGCTAAGATTTGGCAATTGGTTAACGAGAAATTGAGTAATAGAAAAATAAATCAAATTGAGAAAATCGTTGATAATGGTACAACATATAATACTCCTGACGATATATCTAACATATTTGCACAATACTTTGCAAATGTGGTTAGTGATACTATGGTACAACACTTTGGGGCGAACATATCACAGACTTGTACTGGCTGTATAGAATTTTCAAAATCGTTTGCATTCCTCCCGGTGGATGAAAGAGAAGTTCTATTGACAATTCTAAATTTAAAAGACAAAAAAAGCACAGGACATGACGGACTATCGACAACTTTTGTCAAATTTGTATCAAATGAGTTAGTGGAGCCGTTAACCTATTTGATAAATAAATCAATAGAAGAAGGAATTTTCCCATCAGTGTTAAAAACCGCAGTAGTGTTACCCATCTTCAAGAAAGAGAACCGAACTCTTAAGGAAAACTACCGAGCTGTGTGCCTGTTAAGTATAATATCGAAAATAATAGAAAGTGTAGTGAGTGGCCGCTTATGGTGCTTCCTAAATAAATTTGATCTATTATCAACTACTCAACATGGATTTAGACAATCTTTTTCAACGGAGACGGCTTCCTACCAAATGATGATCATGTCAGCAAAGAGTTAGATGCAAAACATTCCGTAGCAGTGTTACTTTTTGATCTGTCTCGCGCATTTGATACGGTTAATCCAGAATTTGTAAAATATAAATTAGACAAAATAGGAATACGTGGAAATATTTTAGAATTTGTGATATCAATTTTGACAAACAGAACATTTTACGTAAAATGTAATAATGCGGTATCAAATGTACATAACATAAATACAGGAGTGGCGCAAGGGTCAGTCCTGGGTCCGCTGATATTTTTATTGTATATTAACGATATAAACAACCATATTAGTTCCGGAAAATTAATTAATTTCGCTGATGATACGTCTGTTATAGTATCATCGTCCGATCCAGATTTATTAGGACAAATAATACAGCAAACTGTAAATGAAGTAAGATGTTGGTGTGATAAAAACTCCCTGATTTTAAACCAAAATAAAACCGAATGTCTTTATTTTTACAATACTAAGATTCCGGAGTACATTCCCCAAAATCATAAAAAATCAACAAAATTCTTGGGAATTTTTATTGACTCACAACTCTCATGGGTACAACATATAGATTTTGTTTGTAATAAACTAAATAAAGCGTATTATGCTATCTTAAAATTAAAGGGGACGGTGGCTACATCCAATTTATTAGAAATTTATTACGCACTTGCATATTGCTACCTATCATATAACATCATTATTTGGGGAAAACCTGCACTAAACAGCAGGATTTTTATACTTCAAAAAAGGATATTGCGATTAATATATAATATACCACCCAGGGATTCCTGTAAGGAAATATTCGCAAAAAACAATGTACTTACTTTTCCGTCTATTTACATTTTAAGGTGCAGTTTATTTGTTAAGAAACATATACATTATTTTGAAAGAAACTCGGACTATCATGAGTACAATACGCGGCATCGTCATAGTCTTGCAGTAGTCGGTCATGACACGGCCCAGTTTCAAAGAGGCCCAAATCACAATTGTGTGAAAATTTATAAAAAATTACCTATTGTTCTTAAGGATATTAGAATATATAATGAGTTTAAGAAAAAACTAAAAATATATCTATATAGCAATGTATATTATAGTATAGATGATTATTTTTTGTAATGTTATAATATAGATGATTATTTTTGTAATTTAGTGGTAAGGAACCCTTATTTTGACTTGTCCAATATCGGTTGATTTTTATGGATGAATAAAATTTATTATTATTATTATTCATTGGCGTCAACTGGAAAGCGCTATATGATTGTGCACGCATGTTCCTCGTCAGGGTGGGTACCAGAATGTGGATTAATTTATTGTACCACATCTAAAAGTGCCGATTACCATGATAATATGAATGCTGAAGGTTTAGAAAAATAGTTTGAGAGATTATTAATACAATTAGAAGAACCATGTTTAATAATTATCGATAATGCGAGGTATCACTCTCGAATTTTAAATAAACAGCCCACAAGAAATTGGAGAAAGAATGATATAAAAAACTGGCTGACCCAAAATAATATTGCATATTCTGATAGCGATTTAAAAACAGATTTGCTACAAACAGCCCAAATGCGAAAGCAGCCACATGTATATGCTGTAGATGAAATGGCATTAAAGTTTGGACATAGAATATTAAGACTTCCACCATATCACTGCCAGTTTAATCCAATAGAGCTTGCCTGGGGAACATGCAAAAATTATTATGATCATCATATAGGTTGTGAGGGATATAGTTCTGAATCAGTTTTGAAAATGTGGGAGGAGGCGCTTAAACACGTACCAAAAGAAAGCTGGAAACAATATATTAAACACACGCTGTCATATTGAATAATTGGAAGAAAGAGAAAATAATCGACAATATTCCAGTTTATCATACATTTAGGAGATTCAAGTGACGATAGCACTGATAATTTTGATGAATTTGGCGATAATGAATGATTAATTTATTTTTATGTATTATTGTTTTATACTATTCATTTAAATAAAATGAATGTCACAAATTCGTTATGTTTTCATATTAGTTATTTCATATTTCATTTATATTATTGTATTAGAATAAGTATTTTTTAATGTTGTATTAATATCCATTTCCAAATTAGCTAAAACGTATGAAATAAATTCATTAAAAACATATTTTCTTTCAATTAACCTGCGTAATTACAATGCTTGACTAAATCGCTCGCGCCTATGAAATAACAGGTAAGTGCAAGACCGAGCTACGCAGGCCGCGTGTTTTTTTCTAGATACGGCCGATGAAATCGTACGTCTTGGGAATATCCGCTCGGTTATCAGGTAGTAGAAAAGGATACCAATATTATTTGAATGTTCCGAACTTAGTTCGTAAACCGCCCTTACTCATAAATAGGTCTTTAGCAAAGGTTCTCGGGATTGAAACTTAATCGCATGATTCCAAGTTTCTTACGATAAAACCTCTCTATATTTTTTTAATGTTTGATTAAAATCTGTCCGATATCCAATAACCATTGTCCCATGACTATATAGTATATTGTATAACGATCATGGAATGACATACATTTCTCGCGAGTATGAAGTTTGCAGCATGAGCCGAAAGGCGAATGCTGCAATTCATAAGAGCGAGAAATAGTCATTCCATGCGAGTTGTACACTATACTTTACCTACGACAACTTTGTTGAGTTTCATTGTGATAGTTAAGATAATTAAAAACCGAGAGCGGACAATTCGTACGCGATAACTTTAATCAGAGGCACCTGCTTAACGTTACCGCGGAAACAAATGTCAGCCGAAAACCAAGCCGCCAGCCGCAACATTATTTATGGTTCATATCATTTCTCGAGTTTATACATTCTTAGTGTTTAAAAAGTATATATAAATAGTATGGAGACAAACATCGAAAACAACAAGTTTGCCGAGGTACTACAACTAACGCCCCATGTATGTAGAAGCAGCGAAGCAAACATCTTTAAATCTACTCCGTCATTTTGACACATTGAAGGTTAGGCTTCACGCGTGACAGTGCAGTGTTGGAATATATTCTCGCACAGATAATCGATGCGAGAATAAAATGCGTGAGCAATGCACTACATATACTAATCATTAACAAGCATGTAATGAGCATATATCCAAGTTGTCGTAGGTAATAGTATATTGTACAACAAGAGTGGATATGATGCACATATCTCACGAAGGCAAGTTTGGGGAACGAGCCGTAGGCGAGTGCCCCAATGCCAAGTGAGATATGGGGGCATCATATCCACTCGCGTTGTACAGATAACTTTTTCTACGACTGAAATCCCTTCCACTTTTTATAATGAATACCGAAAAAACATGTAAATTAATTTATCTGACGTTTTATGTGTGACGTTTTCTCGACGCGGCCACGTCTCCATTATAAAAAAGTAACTGTAATGTGGTCTACAATGTTGAAGGTTTATCAGTTTTGGAAATGTTTTCCATGCACGTAATCATAACGTTTTCATTGATAGTTTTCACATTCTTACTTGTACACCAATCCATACATTGTTTGTATGCAAAGTCATATTTTGGACGGGATCTGATAGGCAGTAATCCCTGCTGGATATCTTGAGCAGATTTCCTAATTTCAGGTGGAGTACAATTATTCGAATCACTATCACTATCACTTTCCATGATGATTTCCGATTATATAAAAATGTAAATTAATTATTTGACGTTTGATGTGACGTTCTCCCGTCGCTGCCGCCGCCGCCGCAACGTTCTATAACAATGGTTGTTTATTATCTGTAACCTGGATTTTATATCCGTACACCTAACCGAAAAATAGCTTATATCCGTACAGTTTATTGTTAAGAAATTAATCAATATACGGCAAGGAGTAGAAATAGTAATTAAGGTATCTAGAGCGTTATGAGTATAATAACGCCCCAGGTCGACGGTGTACAACCCGAGGGCCTCTGGCCCGAGGGATGTACGTCGATCGTGGGCGTTATGCTCATAACGCCCGTGGTGCCTTCAACGTTTTATGTCCTACCTATATGTGAACAATAAATTTCAAAATGACAAGTTTTGTTTTATAAGTTGGCGTGTAAATAGATTTAGGTGTCACATTGACATCTATCAGTTATTGCTGTTGATCATAAGTCGACGAAATGGCTTTATCAAGAAGTATTGTTACCCCAAGAAATATTAAATAGAGTGGCAAAAGCAAGAGAAGCGTTAGTGCCAGCAAGATCAAGAGCTATATACGAAAAGGAATTCAATAGCTTCCAACATATGTAACGTTAACGCCCGGGCATTATAAAAAATAATGTCGCACTAAGCTATTATAAGTTCTGTAATATGTCATAAATTTAACTCATTATTATCAATTAATTAGTAGGTAGGACATAAAAAACGTTTTCAGTCATATTATGGTTTATTAAAACAATAAAATCTGATACAAATAAAATTGGTTATGTCTAATGTAAAATCATTTTAATTTCGGTTTCATGGCATCCGGGGTTTCTAGGTTTTTAGGCATGGAGATAGAACAGCCATCAAGTTTGCGTATCCGAATGATCCTTATGCAGATTTGGATATACCTAATGGAGTATTAACACTGATTTTTTAAATTTATTATTTGAACGTTATTGAAGAGCCAAAATAATTTGTTCATTTTTAAAATGACAAAAACATAAATCATTATTAATCGCAAGGAGATAATTTTACAGTTCTCCAGCAAAGAATTTTTATGTTGAAAACGTTATTAGATTTTGTCCTATAGTTGCAACTCAACTGATTTTGCCCTGAATTATTTAATGTTCGTGAAGATCCGGCCCGAAATGTAATTTAGTATTAGTTACGTAAGTGGAAACGTAATGAGTTGAAAACGGGAAAATTGACTGCCAGGAGGAGATCTGCATGTAGCCTTGAACATGAAGAGCTGGTGAGACAATTGATTCTGAACGATATACACATATGCCAAATAGAGAGATAGAAGAAAATGCAACAAATATTGAGAGATCTCAGTGCAATCCACGATTGCTAAAATCTATGAAGACATTTTAAAACAGAAATTGAGGGGAAAAATTACAGAGAAGACAATTCATTCGCAGGAGAAGACATTCAACGCAAGATAACATATTCGCAATAAGAAAATTACTACTTAAAATGATAGACAAAATTTAGGATGCAGAAACCACAGAAAAGATATAAAACGTTTTCCAATAAGAGTGATATGATTTCTTAAAAAAAAAACACACTTATTGTTAAGGAAATTCAAATGTTTTTTATTTAATGTAAAGTACAATCGATACAATTAAGTTTTAAATAAAACGTCATTCAAATGGCCTCCATGACTTCTTCTGCAGGAACGAATTCGATGAACCCAATTTTCGATCACTTTTTCCACTAAATCAAGTCGTATATCATGAATGGCACGTTCAATATTGACTTGTAAAGAGAGTCTGGTTTATTTCTAAAGACCAATGACTTCAAATAACCCCACAAGAAATAGTCTAATGGTGTTAAATCACAACTTCTTGGAGGCCATCCATTCAATATCACAATTTCTTGAAATAATCGAATCTCCAAACTTTTCTCGCAATAATTCAATTGTTGCATTTGCTGTGTGGCACGTAGCCCCGTCTTGTTGAAACCAAATGTTGTCAAGATCAACTTCTTCCAATTTCGGCCATAAAAAGGTGGTTAGCATCGATCTATACCGCTCTCCATTGACAGTAACGGTGTTACCAGCTTCATTTCGAAAGAAGTACGGACCGATGATTCCACCAGACCAAAAACCACACCAAACTGTCAATTTAGGTGAATGAAATGGTTTTTCTTGAATAATTTGTGGATTTTCTTCGCACCAGAATCGATAGTTTTGTTTATTTACCGCACCTTTCTAATGAAAGTTAGCCTCATCGGAGAAGATGATTTTCTTAAAAAAATCGTTATCGTTTTCAAGTTGTTCCAATGCAAAATCAGCAAATACGGCGTTTACGGTGGTCCTATGGGTTCAGTTCTTGAGTGAGAACAATTTTATATGGATGCAAACCCAAATCCTTTTTCAAAATCCGCCAGGTTAAGGTTTGAGACAGTCCCAATTGTTGAGAACGTCTTGGAATCGACAAATTGCGGTCTTCAGCAACACTTGCCTGAACGGCAGCAATATTTGAATTACTTCCAGCGGTTCTTTGTGTTATTGGCACTTTAACATTATGTAAAGAAAATGTACGCTCAAAATTTTCAAAAATTCGACGAATAGCGAGCACACTTGGACGATTATTACGACCATAAAATGGCAAAAGCGCACGAAAAGTTGCAATTGGAGAACGATTATTTTGACAATTGCCCTCATTTACTTATTAACCAATGAAATCGAATAAAGTTGATGAGATGAGCCAATAAAATTCTAATTACGATGCGTAACAGACCACGCTCCATGTTATGCATGGCAATTAACCCTGGGTGGTATCTAATCAGATAATCTCTCATGTTGGTATTGCCTAGCAACGCGTTGCTACATGTTCTATACCGTATAAAACGTCAGTTATTGCCGGACTTTTAAGCAGTTTGCTCCTGAATTCGATCTCTTTGTATTTTCGTGTGAAGTGTTAATGCTCTCATAAGTAATAGTATTCATAGGCATTTCTCAAAATCTTGGTAAGCTCATTTTTACAACAATTACTGTGGCGCAGATTAATACACGTCTGACACTTGGTGTCACTAAAGTTAACTTTTCAAATTATGAAGTGTGAACTTTCTATTCGGCCAATTGTCTTCTCGAATCTAACTCGTGACTGATTTTTCCTAGGCAATTATTAGCGTCTGGATCACTCTTGCTTGTTGCTTCTAGAAAATCGGCACTCCTGCTTCGCAGTCGTGCCGATTTTCGTCGCAACAAGCAATCGTGATCCTGCCGCTAATAATTGCCGGCAAAATCATAGGCACTCGTTATATTACTGTTGATAATAAAACTGAATAATTTGTAAACGTTGTTCTTGCGTATATCCCTCCATGATGAAATTGTAAACACTACTGAATACAATGAAAAATAAATGACAGATCATGACATATTACAAATGGCCGAAACGTCACTTCAAAATCATACCATCCCTATTGGAAAACCTTCTATAAAAATCGTGAATTATCCAGTATTTTACTCCAAGTAAACTTTAACTTTCCTTTGTAAATAAAATGTTTTTATTATTAGTTCTAAAATCTAGGTACCTTGCTTTGACTTGTGTTAACAATTATTTTACTTGCTCCAATAAATTTACTTACTTACTTACAAGGGCACTTATGCCAATATTCTACTAACAGATTTTAATATTTTTTAGTAGTACAACTTCTCACTTATAGATGGATGCACTGGTATAGATTTTGACTTGTATCATTTTTGCTCTAAATAAAAGGCATACTCACTAAACTATTTGTGCAGTTATATTTGTGTGCCAAATATGTCACTGTATGTACAATTGTGTACTACTTTTCCTCTGAGCCCCTCAATTTGTTGATGATGTTCTATGAAAGGTATACATATTGGATATGTTATTTTATTAAAGAAAAAGTGAATAATAAATTAATTAACATTACATTTGAATGCTTTTTTCTTGATAATCAAGGTAACAAAAAATTAATAAAATAATAATGACATTTTCGGAGTCAAGACTTGTGAAATGATGTGTCACTCGACCCCTATTTCTATTTGAAAGGTTAAAAAGGGTGGTTTTGCAGGAAAGGGATTGAATTGACCACTTACATTTTTATTTATCAAAACATGTCCCCTTAAAAATAAAAATCGATCTGTCGCAGCATTTTTTAATAAAATCATTTTTACAGGGATTATTCAGAGTGGCTCCTTTTAAATTGAACACCCTGTATACAGTCAATAGAACATACAAATAGATTATAATTATAATTGAGTTATCTCATAATTTCAATATCCTAAATTAGTTTACTTCAGGCCGAAAGGAAAGTAACAAAACAACAACAAAAACATAAGTGAAAGTAAATAAGTTACTATTTACAGGTCATATATTTCTATAACCACTTTTTGCGAAGATTAAATTGATTCGAGTTTCAAGGTACGTTAAACCATAAAATTACAAACACAATTCAATTCAATAATAAATAATTTAAAAAAAAAAACATGTGTAATGTAATTAATGAAACGAATACCACGAATTATTCGTGGATGAAACTAAAATTACTCTGCAATAATTACATTTTCCGCACCAAATCTTCGTTGTTGGAACGCTTTCAAACAAAAAAATCCACATAAATTTGAGCCAACCTCTCTTGTTGCAGAAGTTTAGCCTCAATATGTAAATATTCAACCTGTTCGTAACAACCTGTTTGCAAGCAAAATTAAGTCTTACTATTAAGTCTTACTAAAACTTATTAAAACAACTACTTCCCTGGCTAGTGCCACGCCGGATATTGAATGAAATTTGCATGGTATTACTAGTACTACTAGCGAAATAACATTGGTTTAAGATCGTTTATTTCTACCCACATAACTAACTTGAAAATTAAAGTAAATTTAATTTGAAAACTTTAAAGTATAAAACTGAACCCTAAAATATGTAAGCAGATGGCTATTTACTTAATTTTTACATATTTTAGGGTTCTTATAAAGACTTCTTTTACATTTATATGTTATCAAAAAGAATTGAAAAAATGTACATAAAGACAGATCATTATGCGTGAATGAAAAATATAAAAATAATAAAATATAAAATCGTCTACATACTAGAAAAACCCGATAAATGACAAAAGGTTAGTTTTAAAAAAATCGAAGTTTGCACATCTGTACTATAAAAAAAATTGAGATATATCGTTATAGTCAATTAAAATACAGTAGAATATCTTATGTAGATTTCATTTCTACCATAATAGTAATACTATTTAGCAAAAAAATTATAAAAAATGGTGATGTGGCCTTCATGTTACTTTCTCCGACTTGATGGTATCATATCCATTTATATTTACGTTTTCATGGTTTATTGAAATCATATTTTAAATGTACATCGAGCGTTGTTCTCGAACGTAGACTCGGATAAAACTGACGTTTAAAACGTCAAAATTATGAAACATGGAAAAATTATACTTCAAATTCAAAAACTCGGTTTACTCAAAAACTAACGAGATTTTGAAAAAAACTTATTCTTTAGAAGTTGTTCATTTTGGTATTCTCTACAATTATTATTCACACAAATCAAATTTGCTGTAACTATTATCGTTTCATAATTATAAACCAAAAATTGAAAAAAAATTAATAAATTTTTTTCTCGAATAGCAATGATTTTATGAAAAATATTTTCAAGCAAAAGATGTTCATTTCTTTGTTGTCTTCAATGTCTGTTTAAATGTTTTTGTGATATTTTTCATATTTAAGAAAATATTGGCAAAAAACAAAAAACAGTTAAGGTAAACACCCACTTCCGGTGTACGAAATTTTACCAAAAGCTTTTCAGTTCTTCAGATTATCAAATAAAACGTATGTTGAAAGTTTCATATCAATTGCTGTATTAGTTTTTGAGATACAGCGCACACAGACAGACACACACACACGCACACACACACACACACACACACACACACACACACATACACAGACAAAAAAAAAATCCAGAAATTGTTGAAATGGCATCTAGGGACCCCAAAACGGATATTTCCGTAAAAAAAAATTTTGAAAAAAAAATCACGATCACAATACTTTCTCGTACTTCGTAACGGAGAAAGTAAAAAACGTAATAACAATTTTGACTGTACGCAGTTATCGGGTTTTACGTGTAAAAAAATCTGCTATTATCTCTCACATAGAAAATCAAGTGAGGTCAAATTTAAAAAAAAATAAAATAAAAGATTGGTGTTTTAAGCTTTGAATAATATTTATTTTAAAATTAAAAGAACAATCAAAATAGAACTATTTACTATTTACAAGTCTCCTTCGTCAGAGTCGGTACAGTTGCCTTCAGGAATTAGGTCCTTTAAGTAATTTGACGAACTTAATCCATGGTACCATCCGTGCAATTCCTCTGGAATTGCACGGATGGTACCGATGCTTATTGGCAAAGGCTTGCCATAAAGTGCCTTTAAAGTGTTCTGTTCACTTACAACAGCTGAGGGTAGAGCTAGATTTCTGCCATGTCTGGTTTTGTAGATTTTTGAAGTTGACTCTTGTATGCTTACAGTAATGCACTTAAATTGGCTATCATCCATGTTATACTTGAAGTATATTTTATCAATTTCACCTTTTACACACTTTACAAACTTTAACCACTTGATTCTTTAATCATCGTCACGTGTTCTATTTTTTATTAATTCTTGAGCTAAGGCTTTTACATTAAAGAACTCATTGTATTTAAATTGTTTTGCCTCGTAAGGTTCTATTTTACTGCATTTTTTGGTAATCTTATCTTTTTGAATCCTTCCTGTCCTTGCACGACGAAAATGTTTATCCAGTCTATCATTGAATACACTGGAGAATGTGTCTTAGCTGACTCAATGCTTGAATGCATTGAGTCAGCCTCCATGTAAGTGTACCCAGATTCTAAAAATTTTTGCTCGATGACTTTAAGATGTTCAATATTCTGAGCTCACCAAAGTAACATTGCAGCTACGTACTGGTTGCGGTTTTGCCCGCCGCATGTATCTGAGAAAAAACTTATTTGTTCGACTTCTGATGGCAAGCAGTTTGAAAGATAATAGTGCAGAATATGTGATACTTCGGCGCTTCCCCTTTTCCCATTAATTTCCGTCCAGGAGTAGCAGAAGGCTCTATTTGGCAACGGCGCTTTATAAAATGTGAGATTGTAGACGTTTATTTTTCGGGAATAATAGAGTAGACTCTTAATACTGCTAGGAATTTGCAAGAGCGCTTGTAAGTCAAATGTAACCGACATGAATTTCGGGTCAGAGTTAACTCTTTTAGAGTTTTTAGCCTTTCGTTTTTGATGTTCATTATAATTTTCTTGCAACTTTATTTTATTTTCAATAGTGGCTGTGTTATAATTGTAATGAGTTACATATTGGTCCTTCTTTGACTTACAGAAGCTCAAATTATATTCAGAACCAAAAATCATCCGGTAGGTAATTTCGCTAGCTGCCTCTGTACTATTTTCACCGCATTGTTTTTCATACAGCTTGTACATTTTAGAAATACTCAATCACTATCTAAGTAATTTTTTTGAGATTTTTGTCTTACGTAATGAGATTTCATCGATGAAAATGACTCAATATGTGCTCTAATATCTTGAATGATTTCTGGCTTGGTTTTGTTGGCAAGCTTTCTCTTTCCTCTTTTATCTGGTTTTGAAAAAAAAATCGACAGAATCTCTATTCTTTACAGTGTCAATGATCAAATCCTTGGAAATACAGAGAGTCTTGGTCAAGAATTTCTGACAAACTTGAATTTTGTTGTCTTTATGATTAAAGAAACATTTCTTCGAAAACGCTCTTGGTGCTCTTGCTGTTCTTTCTGTCACACGTCTTTTTGGAGCTACGACCTCTACATTTGTCAAAATGAAGTTTTTTCTTCCCTGATAATCGAGGCTCCAGTAATTCCTAGAAAGAGTATCTCTTGCATGATTTGTAAATTTCTCATTGCCTTTATAAGAGCATTTCGTACAATTAACTATTTGCGGCACTTTCGCAGGATGACATTTCTTTTTAGATTTGTAAGGCAAACCTTCTCTGCGTCTTCTTTTAGCGACATTTTCTTTCCAACTATTAAGATCACTTTTTCTCCACCGAGATGGCTTATTCGTTAACTTTAATGCTTTATCTATAACATTGTCCAACAAATTTCGTGTCCACTTCGTAATGTCTTCATCAAGAACATCTTCTATATTTTGCAGAATATCCACATCATTTGCAATTGCATTTGCAAGTGGAAATGGGGATCGGGCTTTCATGTGTGGTGTAGATGGACGTGTTGTACTGTCTTGACCAACGAGGCCTGTTCGATTTAGGCAGCTCATATGTAGGGTCGAAATCAGAATCGTCACTACCGAATATATCATGCATTTTTTGTACAATGTTTTCCTGGTCTTCGTTAAGATCTGACGAGTCCATTTTTCATTTACTTCAATTTCCGCTACTTTGTCTGTACCAATAACAGATTAACGTATAATATATATTTATTGTTGTAATAATGATTCGAAGTACAAAGCGAGGTTCCGAAAGAACCGAGTCGTATTGAAGGAAGCACTGCGTAGCACTGAGTATTGCTGGAACAAACTGTCCTATTGGTATATTTCTAGATATACCGAATACGGAGTTCGTGTGAGATGTTTCTGGCAAGAACGCGGGAGCGAAGGTAGAACTGAATTTAACTGATTGTGAGTTGAAGAACTGTAGCGCGGGTAAAAACAGAGAACTCGAAAGCGAAGCGTATCGCTGAGTGTGAACCGTATGACTGCCGGCGAATAGCGTGACTGACTGGCTGACCGTACCAAGCCTGCCTCTTTATACTATTCCCTATGAATAGTAAGCGGGTTTATGGTACGGCAGATGTGTTGAGACAAGGCGTCATAAAACTGGATAATCGATATTTTAACTTAACTGATTGGCACATAACGGGTTTTTAATGATTTTCCGTTGAGATATTTATATTTATAGTACAAGTAAAAACATCTATAGCATGTAATCGTATTTTTGCAGTAGAGAACGCGTACTCTTTATCAGATAATGAACTATAACTGGTTTTGTGTGTAGTAAAAGGTGACAAAACGATATTTATCTGATTCTGAGCTATAATTTAAAACATGAACCAAGTTACGTAGCAGAAATCGGATTATCGCAGTAGGTACCCTAAATGTGCCATTTGAAAAAACGAAGTTATTCAACTTTATAAGTTAAGATTTTCTACCACGTTATTTTTATCACCCTGTATAATTATTTATATTAAATCATGGTTGGCGCTGTAGTTCGAACCTTGAACCAAACAATAGAAATGATTGTAATGATTCAACGTCAATCACTGAGGCAAATATAAAATTTCACCTGGACCATGCATTTCAACAAATCTTTATATATTTCGAAAACGGTAAACGTTAGGTATAGGGAATATTAAAGTAACTCACCTTTATTTGTTCCCCAGAATTCAAAAATGACAAGAAATACAGGGTGTTCCATTTAAAAAAAAACATGACTTTTATGTGTATATTTTTAATGGGACACCCTGTATAACTGGTAATAATTTTAAATTGTGCATAAAACGATGCCACATCTATCAATTTGAAAAGAATAACACGAAGTTGCATGGTTTTCCATAAAACGACCGTGTCGTATACGGTGCCCCACCCTGTATAGCGTCGAATATCATTTGTTTGATCTTTTTTGTATGTTTAGGATCAAGCACCAACTTTTATAAAGAATAAAATTTTCTGAGAAATTAATAATAAAAAAGTTTCCCATATGTTGCATACTTACGTGGACACGTTGTATATGAAAAATATTAGAAAATCATTTTGAGAAATACAGAAAGTAACAGAAAAAAGTTGAAATCTTTCATTATTAATAGTTCTTGTAAACTTTTTGATTTATGAAAAAAAAATATAACGACCGCATTTTCAGGATAAGCCCCAGCAGGTCTTAAGTTTTTTGTCAATAATTATTAAATCATAAACGTTACATCAAATTTAATTAGATATAGATAATAGTAAAATGAACAATTTAGAATAGGAATATTTTGAAATTTTATGAGTTTTTTTAAAAAATAATGAATATGTTCTATTATAAGCGATATGCCCATGGTGAGGCTCGAATTTGAAACACCCTTCATACAAAGTTTTTACCGGCGTTCTGCACAAAGTTAAGATTATCGTTTAACGTTGTACCGAGTTTACGGTTAAACTTGGCATAAGGAACTATTGAACAACTGGTCCTGCTGTTATTAGCTTTCGATGAAATTTTGTTTTCTATTTTGAACATTACAAATAAGCAATATTTAAATTTTTTAAAGATTATAACTTCCATATTTTGAAGTTTTGATAATAGATCCTTCATAAGCTTTTTGAAATAATTCAAATTGACACCACGTTCATCAAAATTTCTTGTCAAAATTTTATAAACATTATTTCAATATTTAATACAACTACAGACGATTTTGGATAAAATATTATATTATACTCATGTAGTCCCTTAAGAAAATTACCCCTCCGCTCTTCGAGATCATGGGTAAACTTTTCTTGCCGGACTAATTACGTACATTCTACATTCGTATAATAAACAACTATTCTTTGTTAATATCACACTTTAAAATGTGATATTAAAAAAAAACTGTTTCATCTTCATTTAGCTTTCTGTAATTTTTCCAAGATCCCGGTTAACCGTAATCGGTTAAAAAATATTAACCGTACAGATACTAGCGCCATCTTCCGGACTAAAGTAGCATTGCCCCGTGTGTGTTGGGTTGACTCGTGGTGTAAACTAGGTTGCCTATAAAAATAAACAATCTTTATTTAGCTCTCTATGATTTTTGTGATGGAAAAACACCATCTTTTTTTAGTTCTCTATGTTTTATACTACCGCCAACCGCGTAGAATCCGATCAATGGATCTTTGCGTGCACGTCATAGATAGCCGAACCTAGTTCCGACAAGATTTTCATGTGTTTACTCCCTCTATGATAAGTTAAATTAGATCCAGTAATATGTGTACGTATGTCGTCCAAGGCGAAGACTTACGGCACTCGATAAAACCATGCATTAAACAAAGACAAAACCTTGGTCCGTAAGTCATTTCGTGATTCGTAATGCATTGGTGGCGCTATAAGCAGTATTTTCTGTTTTGTGTTCGTTTTTGCATATTTGTTCGATTTTACAACCTGTACGGTACATTTTTAGTCGTAACATAAACACGTCGTGATAAACATTTCTTCGTGATATATAGAAAATAGTTCTTTTTAGAACTTTTATAACAATCAGCGGAATCGCTTGGCCTAACCTCAAAATGCCAGGTAAACGTCTAAATTCTCGGGCGCGGAATCTCGTGGTCAATCTTATGGCCTATTTACAGCAGATTAGGAAAACAACGGTCCTTTAATTTCGCTGAATGCTGTCCAAGAGGTAATTTCTTTCTTTGTTGTCTAATTACTGGATTATTAATAGTACACCGTTTCATAGAGAGTTGCTGATGCTTTAAAAATAAGTTTACGGACTATCTCCAGTATTAAAATTGCGAGTGAGAGAAATCAGTCGCTTTCTACCGCTGGAAAATCTAGACCCCGGAAGAAATCAAAATCTTAAGACTAGACGAGGGTGCCAAAACGGGAACCAAAAGTTAAATAACATGATTCGCATGTTGACATGCACAACTAATAACTAATTTCCAGTAACGGGAACGAAAAGCTTGGTATATTTTCGTTACCATTCCCAGGTTGTTAAGAAACTGCCTCAACCGGTTTCTAAGATCATCACGTTGTAGTTTGCGCTTCTCACTACAACTCTGTAGAGATCTGTTATTCCTCGCGCACAGACCGAAATTTACTGACGTTTAAAACGTCAAAATTATGAAGGACTGTTGGGTTCATAACGAATTTGATTTGTTCACCCTCCGGCCAAATGCGGCCCGACAGATCAAGCGTTTCGTATTCGGTCACTTCAAAGGCATATTCGCGTATACATCTCATAGGTTTACGACGCGGGCTTAGGTTAATTTCAGTTTGTTGTTTATTTGTCCGATGCGCAATTTGTTTCGACTACGCCACTGGTAGAATCCCTAGCGTTGATTGTACCAGACAACTATCAGTAGTGACGTGCACGCAAAGAACCATTGATTCATTATACATTAGATTACCTGCCGCGATCCACCACGGGTGTGAAGCCGAGATACGAATATCGGCAACACGAAAGTATGTGGGCTACCCCCGAACAGTGGGGCGAGGGGGAATTTCAAATTTGCCGCTTTTGTAAAGATGGTTCCCTCGATGTTGCCAGATTTATCAAAGATCTTATTATGGGGATTACCGTTTTTAATAATCTTAAAATTTCACTACAAAGTGATAATTTTAACAATTAAAATTATGTTTTAAACATAATTAGACTCATTATCGCTTATATTTGTCATAATAACTCATGAAATTACTGTTTATTAAATATAATCATGTGCATTGTATATTTTATACTTCGATGTATATGCGGCAACGCTTAATGAGTCTCACCATTTTTATTAACTAACCTCAATAGTGCTGTGAGTGCTTGTAATTCATGTTTGAAGGTAAGTTATTTTATATTCTGTCTTATAAACTCGTCAATTGTATTTATTAGTAATGGAAACATCAAATGGCCGTATTAAATATTCTTGTAAATATCCAGAATGTCAAAATTCTTTCTTTTCCGATGTAACTAATGTCGACTACAAAAATAAACATTTCTATAAATTTCCCAAAAATGAAGAATATCTTAAAACATGGAAAACCACTTGTGATATTGAACAGCCTTCATTGTTTAAATTTTCATTCATGTGAAGATCATTTTATTCATAAAAATTTGTTAACCATTTCCGCAAAAAATTGAATTGCAATGCTGTTCCGACACCAAGAAGTAAAACAATATAACTACACTAATTTACTTTTTAACTATTTTAATGTCATGAATCCTGGATACGAGCAAACAACTAACCTGTTACGACGCCTGAAAGAAATATCCTAAGAACAACGAAGAGACCTGATGGAACATACACCTGGACAAGACCCTAATACCCGATTGTTGAGATATTTTTATATTTGATAATTTTGTTAATAATAATGTATATAATTATTCTGTTAAATATATTTTTTCCATGTAGGCCTATTTTTATTTTTATTTTGTGAAATCCAATCTTTTTTCTTTTACCAAAACCAGTAACTTCTTCATTTATGTACTATCTAAAAGTATAATCAATTATGTGCTCAAAAAACATATATTTTTAGTGTTATTAAATTGAAATATATCGTCTAGACGAGTATAACATTTTTAAATTTTGGCGGAAATCGTAGTAATTTGCCACCCCGACACCAGGCGGCGCCAAAAATCGTGTTTCCGAAATTTAACATGCAGGTTTCATTTCTAAAGGTATGTGTTCTGTGCCGCCAACCGCGTACATTAGATTACCTGCCGCGATCCACCATCGCTAATTAATTATTTATGAATTAATTTATGTTATCAATTTGTTTCGAATACAATCTGTATAATTATTATCAAGGCTTAAAAGTAAGTTAAATCAAATGTAGACTTAATGCTCGTGTTTAGAAGGCATTAATAGCTTTATGCCCACTTGCACCGCAGCTACTTAATCATGATTAAAAGTTAAGCAATGGTTAGCGGAGAATTGGCTTGCACCCATAGATAAACTATTAATTAAGATTGCCAACTCAAGCAATAGAATTGGGGAAAAGTGTTAGTACCAATTTTAGCGCCACCTACTATTTGATCGTGGATTTTATGGGTTGGGATAAAATGGCGCTAATTTTAAAATATTTTTATAACACTATTTTGTAAAAGTTCGAGATTTTATTTTCATTTTCATGGCTATAGTTTCAGCAGCTTCGTAATTCTAATTTACTATTTCTTCGATAAAGCAAGTTGAAATTGCCCAAACCATGGTCACGAAAATAATTTTTTTAAGTTTTACAAAGTAATGATATTTTATTTAAACTGTATTGAAAAATGAAATGTTCAGACCACAACTAATTTCATTTATTATATAAAATGTATAAAGAAGTAGAAGCTTCCAGTATAAACAACATTAAAATATTATACTTGATGTGTTCTATAAATGTCTTTGTGACGTTTTAATTTTAACTTTGGATTTGAAATATTAGTGACCCATAACTTAAATCTTTCCTTATCTTGAAGCAAAACTCCATTCTGCACAACATCCTCTCGTCACATCCAGGCACACAACAATTCTATTTTATGAGTGACAGTAATGTACCTACAATAAGTTGATATGAGAATTTATATAAATTTAAAAAAAATCTACTTGTGCTTACCAATTAAATAATACAATCACTAAATTCAACGGAATCAATGTTGTCTTTAATTAAACACAAAACTTCACAGAACAGTAGAACGAACGAAACACGTGTACTGAATAATTATGTTGTTATGTTTACAAAACAAAGCCAATATGCAAACCATAAAATGCAGGCACGGTTTTTAGGCAAACTGTTAAAAACTGAAGACAGCGCCATCATACGTTTGATCGTAGTGCTGAGATATGGCACCAAAAAATCGTATGGAGTGAACACCCCCTGCTTGCACCGCAACTTAATCATGATTAAAGTCCCCAAGAAACGTCAAATATTTAACCAGCCGATTTTGTCCGATTAATTAAAAAACTAATAACTTCACGACGAATATAGTCGTGAAGTTATTTACATTTGGCAGACGATTTTGAAATTAAGAACCTTTGTTTTGTCTTTGTTATTTAAACGACGGATTTGGGAATAGTTGAGCAGATTGATGAAATCGATGGCTTGCAGGTTAATGATTTTATTAATTTTGGTTTGTTTACCTCGTCCAATAAATGTAAGGTTAAATTCTGTCGATTTATTTGATGATAATTTCCATCGTATATTCAGTTTGACGAAAGATGCATCATGTATTACACAATTTAATTGAAGGCGACATTGAATTTATAGTTAATTGGTAATATTTATTTACAATTTCTCGGTATGTTATTAAAAATGTGATACTATCGAATCATATACTTCGTTGCATAGAGAGCTAAATAAAGATTGTTTATTTTTATAGGCAACCTAGTTTACACCATGAGTCAACCCAACACACACGGGGCAATGCTACTTTAGTCCGGAAGATGGCGCTAGTATCTGTACGGTTAATATTTTTTAACCGATTACGGTTAACCGGGATCTTGCAAAAATTACAGAAAGCTAAATGAAGATGAAACAGTTCTTTTTAATATCACATTTTAAAGTGTGATATTAACAAAGAATAGTTGTTTATTATATGAATGTAAGTTTACCCATGATCTCGAAGAGCGGAGGGGTAATTTTCTTAAGGGACTACATGAGTATAATATAATATTTTATCCAAAATCGTCTGTAGTTGTATTAAATATTGAAATAATGTTTATAAAATTTTGACAACAAATTTTGATGAACGTGGTGTCAATTTGAATTATTTCAAAAAGCTTATGAAGGATCTATTATCAAAACTTTAAAATATGGAAGTTATAATCTTTAAAAAATTTAAATATTGCTTATTTGTAATGTTCAAAATAGAAAACAAAATTTCATCGAAAGCTAATAACAGCAGGACCAGTTGTTTAATAGTTCCTTATGCCAAGTTTAACCGTAAACTCGGTATAGCGTTACTGATGGTTAAACGATAATCTTAACTTTGCGCAGAACGCCGGTAAAAACTTTGTATAAAGGGTGTTTCAAATTCGAGCCTCACTATAGGCACATCGCTTATTATAGAACATATTCATTTTTTTTTTAAACTCATAGGATTTCAAAATATTCCTATTCTAAATTGTTCATTTTAGTATTATCCATATCTAACTAAATTTGATGTAACGTTTATGATGTAATAATGATTGACAAAAAACTTAAGACCTGCTGGGGCTTATCCTGAAATGCGGTCGTTATTTTTTTTTCATAAATCAAAAAGTTTACAAGATCTATTTATAATGGAAGATTTCAACTTTTTTTTGTTACTTTCTGTATTTCTCAAAATGATTTTCTAATATTTTTAATATACAGGGTGAGTTTTTTTTTTCATTATCACAATGGAGATCTCGGGAACGGTAAGAGGTACAGATTCGGTTAAATGGGGAAAGATTTGCAGTGTTAGAAGCTTACTCAAAATCCGTTTTTGTTTTTTAGAAAAAATGCATTGTTTTGTTGATAAACGCAAAAAACTAAATTTTTGCGGTTCCTGTAATACGGAGTATATCGTATACCGATATAGTTACAAAAAAAAAGTCAAAAGAAAAACTTTTAGGTGTTAATGAATACTTCAATAATAATTTATTTTGATGATTGTCATTTGTTTCGTTGTGTAGATATAATGCAATCTTACATTTTTTTTTCAATGGGAATCATTGTCGGCCATGACAATTTTGAAAAGTACATTTTTTTCTGGTTACAATGATATAAGGGTTGATATACTTATTTTCATAAATACAATGTATGTTTGTGTTATATCTACACAACGAAACAAATGACAATCATCAAAATAAATTATTATTAAAGATTCATTAACACCTAAAAGTTTTTCCTTTGACTTTTTTTTGTAACTATATCGGTATATGATATATCTCGCATTACATAAACTGTCAAAATTTAGTTTTTTGCGATTATCAAGTAAGCCATGCATTTTTTCTAAAAAACAACAACAGATTATGAGTAAGCTTCTGAAACTGCAAATCTTTCCCCTTTTAACCGAATCTGTATCTCTTACCGTTTCCGAGATCCCCATAGTGATAATGAAAAAAAAAACTCACCCTGTAAAAAAAAATATCAGAAAATAGTAAACACGGTCAAGATAAACGCCCACCTTCGGTGAGCGAAAATTTACCAAAATATATTCAGTTCAGCACCCAAACAATTTTTCTAGGGATATCAAAGAGGAAATTTCAATATTGTAGTTCATCTGAATTACTGCCGCTATCGTTAAAATATATTATGCGGTGCGGTGTTAATTTATGTTTCTTGATATTTGTTAACATTACAGCTACGCATCCACGGAAGAGTTTTGGTACAGACGGTGGCCTTGTATTTCCTATGCGGATCGAATTCAAAAATTCATTCTAAAACCAGTAAGAATTTTTAAGTATGCAACACATATCACACGCTACTCACGTTTTTCAATGTGTGAATGCCTACGCGCTCTCTTGGTGTATTTGGAAACCCAATTTTTGGCATCAAAAATTTACTTTGCGTTGGCATACTAGATATATAAATACAATGGTAGAACTAATGTATTAGTGCTAACGTATTCATACGACATTTAAGGATTTTAACTTTGTGCTTCTCTACTTTCTACTTTTCCTTAAAATCCCTAAAACGTAAATGTAACTGTGCACACATTTTGTGCCTTAAAAGAGCCGATCGGCACAGTGACGCCAGCACATTCATCTTGAATCATCTGTTAAAACATGCAATTGAAGTAATTTAAGTAATTTTTCCGAATCGTGAGCGATAAAAGCTTTAAAATTATTGTTTACAATATACAATTGTAAATTATAAACAATAATTGTAAATTGTTTCTCTGTTAATTGCATGAATAACTTGCAAAACAGTATTTTTCAGAAATTTGTGATAAAAGGTTCGGCAATACCGACACGCAAGCGCATTATCTAAAATTATTAATCCTTAATTTTCGTATAAACGGCATCTTTCCTAATGCTAAATGTTAATCACTAAACACTAAACGTTAAAAGTCGTATAAAACCAGAATTAGATTTCTAATAAAAGCCATCATCATGTTTTATCATAATTATTACTATGGGTGAATTGGAATCTAATTTTAAATGACAACGACCATGCTTTAAATAACATTGTATCAATTCTACACAGTCTTAAAGGAAGGCATGAAACTATTTATACCTTCGAAAATAATAAAATAGCAAAAATAGAACGTTTCCTTGTTGGTTCAATGGTAACTTAATCGACCGCATTAGAAGAAGGAACGGTGCTCATAAAAAATATAAATTGTCATACAAATACGAAGACTTTTAGTAATATACGTATGGAATGTAAAGTTTTAAGCAAGAACTTGTATAAAGCATACTTATATGTATAAAACTGAGTACTTCATTATAAATAACCCCAAGCATTTCTGGAAGTACGTAAAGGAATTCCTGTTTAATGAAATACCATGAAAGAAGTGCTAACTCAGGCAAGGAAATTGCGAAATACTTTCATCAGTGTATGTAAAAGATTCTGATGATGACCTTCAAGCGTCGGATAGTTTGTTGGATAGGTATGGTACTTTACAAAATTTTGGTTTGGAAATTACTTTGGAAGACATTTGATGCATTAGTAGGGTTGCTTGCGTGACTCATGTTCAATGAGACCAAATGGTTTACCAAGTATATTTTCAGAAAGATTGTTTGTTCCACTGGCTAAACGAATAATCTGTTTATTTTCCCAGTCCCTGAAATCGGGATTTGTACCTGATCTGTGAATATTTTACCTTACGCCCATTTATACAGCACGTGATAATGTGAACTACCAAGTTGTCTGCATTCAGTCAGTTTTAGCTAAACTTTTGGCAACTATTGTTGCAGGGAAAATTAGTAAAATGCATTGGAAACAGTGGTGTATTGGAGGGGGAACGGGGAGGAACGACGTTTTTTCAGAAACGAAACGCGTTTGTGTTTGTTAATATTTTGTATAGTAAGAATAAAAAAAAAAAAGCTTACAAAGAAAACAATAGTTTACTTAAAATAAGATGATCTCGGAAAAACTTTCAGCAAGCTGCTTGTGGAAACTCGCGGACTATTTTTTTGCTCTCACCATGCGTTCCCTTACTTCTTATTTTAGCAATACACCACTGATCGGAAATAATGTGTTTATACCGGGGCGATTAACTATGACTAAGGTTGCTGAAACGGTAGTTTCCAGGACAAATTTCCCAGGATTTTTGGAAAAATGTATAGTTTAGATACCTGGGAATTATCACTTGAGGCTCGAGAATTTTTAAAATTGAAAATGGCATTAAAAAATATCTAAAATATGTACGTTATACATTTTGAGCTGCGATAAAGTTTTATGTTATCTACCAAAGCCATGAGCTAGTGTGCCATGCGATTCGCATATTCAAGATAAGGACTTGCGCCGTATGACATATTGAACGAAAACAATAATAGAGCGCAGCATTCTGCGTAATCTAGTCTAGCCAAAAATCAATGAATATGAATCATTCTGAGTCATGAACACATTTAAAAGAAAAATAAGAATGGAAATATATCGCATATTTATTGCTCAAAAACAATTACAAGTAAAGGTTCTAACACTAGTGGACCGTTTAGAAATTTAGAGAGAATTAATAATCTTTAGACAAAAGGGCATCAGAAGATCTAGATTCACCAAGTACTTAAAAAAAACTAACCAGCAGTCAATATCAAACTTCAGTGCTCCTAGACATTGTAGCCAAATTAGCCGCTGAAGATGGTATCCCGATTAGAACAATAACTAATAGTTTTTTATATGTGAATCTATTTCAATTGCCAAAAAAACATTTCCATGTTATAAGTCTGATCTTAGACTGTTACAAACAACAAAAAGAAGAGCAAATATTTATTGTAAAAGATTCTGGGCAAAGGTTTAGTTTAACATTATATGAATGGGCCAGTATTAGAAACTATTGATATTTTAATATAGTGTTTCATTCATATACCGGGTGTCTCAGACCACCCGTACCAGCCTTTTATTTCGACAATGCTTGGTCGAATGTGACTGGGACAAAAAATTTGATTACCAATGTAAACCCAAGGAATCCACTCATGAATTTATTTTTTACCGGAATAATCCGGAAGTACCCGGAACCGGAAGTAACTTTAAAATTTCAAATGGGAACATAGATCGAGTATGGTATTAATTGATAGGTCTTTTTAAAAGAAACAACTTTTATTAAAATGTTTTTTTTTATATTTTGTATATTTACGATACCAATTTAAAATACCAATTGTTTGAAAGTATTTTATTCAACTATTCAAATAAGAGTGAGAAAGTAAAGAAAATGATAATTAAAACAACTATTCAATTATTTATGGTATGTTCAAATTGCCTTCCTTCTTGATCAATGCATCTTTGTAGCCGATTTCGAACGTCGTTGACGGCCCGTAGTATCTCATCTTCACTAAGTGAACGGCAGACATTTCGTATCCTCTCCTTCATATTATCCCTCGTGGTTGGAAGCTCTTTATAGACTAGGTCTGTAAAGATACGTCCCCACAAGAAGAAGTCAAGAGGCGTTATGTCAGGAGAACGAGGTGGCCATGGAAATGGTCCTAACCTTCCAATCCATGGACCAGGGAAAAGGCGATCAACGGTTTGACGAGAAACTCTTGCGAAATGAGCTGGACAACCATCTTGTTGCAAATACATTATTAAACGTGTCGCATATGGAACGTCATTTAGAAGGTCAATAAGATTATTTTCAAAAAAATCAGCGTTTAATAAACCACTCCAGTAAGAAGCATTATGTAAATTAACAACTCCGTTGCTTTTGAATGTCGCCTCATCTGTCCATAAAATTTTGTGATGGAAATTATAATTTTTATGAGACAACCATTCACAAAAATTAAACCTATCTTGAAAATCCCGCTCTTCAAGTTTTTGGTGTAGAGAGATGTGGTATGGATGGAATTTGTTTGTTTTTAAAACTCTCCAAGCAGTGGAGCGACTTATTCCAGCATCGATTTCCATTCTTCTAGTCGAGATGTTCAGGTCCAGAGCAATTGCTGCAAGAATATCTGGTGCTCTTTCATCTTGTACACGTTTTCTGATACTTCGACCTTTGTTGTGGCTGGGCTGTAGCTTACCAGTTGTCTTAACTCGTTCTGCAAGGCGCCGAAAAACATTTTTTGACTGATTGGCTCGTTGAGGGTATCGCTCAGCGTAAATTCTCTCAGCAGTACGATAGTTTTGGCCGCAATTACCTAATATCATCATACCTTCGAGGTTTGTAAAAACCATGTTGACACAATCAATACTTTGATAGAGTCTGATCAATGGATCTTTGCGTGCACGTCATAGATAGCCGAACCTAGTTCCGACAAGATTTTCATGTGTTTACTTCCTCTATGACGTTATATTATGAAGTTATATTAGACGCAGTAATATGTGTACGTTCGTCGTCCAAGGAGAAGACTTACGGCACTCGGAAAATCCATGCATTAAACAAAGACAAAACCTTGGTCCGTAAGTCATTTCGTGATTCGTAAAGCACTGGTGGCGCTATAAGCAGTATTTTCTGTTTTGTGTTCATTTTTGCATATTTGTTCGATTTTACAACCTATACAGTACATTTTTAGTCGTAATTTAAACACGTCGTGATAAACATTTCTTCACGAGATATAGAAAATAGTTCTTTTTAGAACTTTTATAACAATCAGCGGAATCGCTTGGCCTAACCTCAGGATGCCAGGTAAACGTCTAAATTCTCGGGCGCGGAATGTCGTGGTCAATCTTATGGCCAATTTTACAGCAGAAAAGGAAAACAAGGGTCCTTCAATTTCGCTGAATGCTGTACAAGCAGTGACGGCTCGTCAGGGGCGGCAGGGTCGGCCGGGCCGTACCGTTAAATTCAATTAAAACAAATATTATAAATGTTTATTTACTGAGAAAATAAATATTGCGAATTTTTTATAATAAATACATAATATGCTTATAGCCAGTAATATTAATAAGCACTCAGTATAAGGCCGATAAATGTGGGAGTTTATTTTCATTTAATATGTCTACTACGCAAGTTCGTATCCGCAAAATCGGCCAGCCGTTGATTTTCAGAGTATTAAGATTAATGCAAGCGCTACGTCCGCACGAGTGTCAGTGCAGATTCTGTCGTCTCATTTCGCCTGCAGCGTGAACGTACGTCCACAAATGGTTTACTCCAGTACTGCAAATTCACCGGGGCCGTACTCCGTACCATCCGTACGCAATACTCCGATCATAGAAAAGATATATCTATAGAAGGCCCACTCCCATATACTGGCCCGAGACTGCGTTTGGTGCCACCTGTGAGATTGTCCGCAACTAAACTTGGGGCAGCGGACCAGGCGGGATTTACGAATATATACAATAAAGTGTTAATTGTATTAAACTTCATGATTTTTTATTACGACAATATTTTAAATTATCCAATATTTATTTTCAAGTAAATAATTTGAAAATGGTAATTGAATAACTAATATAGTCGCAATAAAAAACAATGATATATATTTTAGTCAACATAAAAATTAAATATTTTTCTTCAAGTGAAATAGATTTATTTATTAAAATATGTTGAAGATTGTAGTATGTATATAAAAGAAAACCAAATTGATAAAAATAATAATAATGGACTTACCGTACTATTGATATCCTGCACGAGGAAAACAATGTTTTGGAAGAATGGATGAGCAGTAAAAAACAAATAGTAACAATAAAATTCAGTTTTATACATTTATTCATGAAATAATGTAACAGTTTATGATATGTAATATATGTGCTGATCGTGATGATCCTTACATTGATGGTACCTAGATTAGATTAATGTAATAAAAAAATTACTAACCCTAGTTGACTTACGCCAAAGTAGAAATCCACGAAGTCGCAATGAACACACAATAAACGTTTAATAATTCAAACGAATATCGTGCTAATAATCGCAAAGCACAGGTATCGCAGGTATATTATAATAGAATATAGCCTACAAAATGCAAGCGTACTCTTTCACAACAACAACGAATGTGCTGGAAAGTGCGGGAATAACCGTGGTGAGAATTATAAAGTTGGAATTAAACTTACTGGCGCCATCTAAAGAGTTTGTCCGGAAATGTTTTTATAGTATAAACAACTCCGTATGAGTGGACCGACCCTGACTCCGATGCCCATGACTCGATGCACTCTTTAATTCGCTTGCGTTACAGGTCACAGATTTTTATTTTAGAACTTGTAAATTTATTTATTAACGTATTTCTGATTATTTTCATATTGTTCGATTTAAAAGTAATATATGTACTTACTTTAATACAAATTGGTCATTAAGGCTAACAATTGACCGGTATTAGAAAACATATTCCTTAAAAAAATATTTTAGAAATCAGAATATATTTCGCATTTTTAAAGAGAAGGCAAATCTTAATATAAGTAAATATCATTAAACAATAGATGTAATGTAAAATGCAAACAATAATTAAATGGTAACCTAATTGTAATTTACAAAATAATTAGCATTCTAGGTAAATTTAAGGTAGTTTATGTGAAATATATCAGTGTATAATTAACCATTTTATGTATATAACATGTTTAAAGATGTTATTGTTACTCCGACAACATTCTCTCACTGTTAAAAGTCGGGCGAAATTATTTAATGTGTATCGTTCTAACGGAGGAGAATGGGTACGGCTGGCCGTTTATCCACAGTGCGCGTGTGCCAGCATACAAATGATCAGATGACAGAATCACTGTCTTTTCCTTGGTCCCATCCACATGGTGCTCGTGTATGCGATTATTAATTATTGTATTATTTGTTGAAACTACGATGGCTAGTGTAAGGGATATTGTAAGTACTAACGCTTATTTGGTTCATTATTTTTTACACAATAAATTTAACCGATTGTCGTACGATGATAAAGTTTTCATTAAAAATGTGCCAGTTCCACACCCGTTGTTGACTAATCTCGTTCAAAGAAAACAAGATCACAATCGCACTTTTTCTGCAACACTCTACACAAAGTTCATTTGGCTATCTGATAGTGAGATTTGTAACAAATTATTTTGTTGGTATTGTTTGTTGTTTTGTGAAAGCAAAAACCCTTTTAATTCATGCGGTTATGACAATTTAAAAGAAGTTTATCGCGCTTTAGCGAAACATGAACTTTCAAAAGATCATACGTATTCTGCCTTAAAATATAAATTATTCGCGAAACATAATATTGTAAATGCACTTGATATCGCTAGACGACAACTTATAAATAAACATAATGAAAACGTTCGGGAAAATCGAAAAATGGTCAAACATTTAATAAACATGGTCATTTATTTATCAACTCAAGAACTTGCATTCCGAGGTAACGACGAAACAACAAATTCAGACAATCAAGGGAATTTTAAAGAATTAGCTCATTTTGCATCTAGTTTGGATGAAAATTTTAATAAATTCATTGATCCATCCATATCTTCAGTGTTTACCGGACTGTCAAAAATGATTCAAAACGATTTAATTGATTCCATAACTACGGTTTTAAAGCAGAATATTTACGACGAAATTAATAGAGCTTCTTGTTTTTCATGGGAAATAGATGAGAGTACAGATATACGCTGTTTTTCTCAGATGTCAGTGATTTTTCGTTACGTTTGTGAGGGGAAAGTAAACGATTTTTGGGTTTCTTCAACCTTAGTGAAGGTCGAACTGCAAACGATATTTTTAATGTACTCCAACAAAACTTCAATCATTTCAATATTGAACACAAATTAATCGGCCAAACGTATGATGGTGCTGCTGTAATGGCGGGAGAACTAAATGGATTGCAGCAAAAAGTTAAGGCAATTGCTCCTCAAGCACTTTTTACGCACTGTTACGCGCACAAAATAAATTTAGTTTTACAAGATTCATGTAAAAAAATTAAAGAATGTAGGATATTTTTCTCAAATCTCTCGGGCTTTTCATCTTTTTTCACAAAATCTACTAAACGCACTAATCTTCTGGATACAATTTGTCAAAAGAGAGTTCCGAGTAACTCAGAAACCCGCTGGAACTTTAAATCGCGCATTGTGAACACTATATATAATAATAGAATTAATTTGATTGAAGTTTTCGATCATATCATCGCAGATTTGGATCAATGGGATGATATTTCAATACGAGAATCGACCGGGTTAAAAAGAATATTAACCGATTTTGATTTCCTGTTTCTTTTATATACTTTTCAGTTAATTTTTACACATACGGATCCTATTTTTTCTATAATTCAACATAAATTATCTGACATCACGTATTGTAACGAAAGAATTATATCACTTTTATCCACATTAAAAAAATTCCGAAATGACAATTATTTTCTTAAAATATATTCTGATGTTTATCAAATTTTAGATGTTCAGCCTCCATGCGCTAAACGACGTAAAACGCACAGTAATAATGATGATTCGATATCTACGAAACGAATCTTTTTTGAAATTTTAGATATGCTTATAAATCAAATTGAAATACGTTTTAAAGATATTTTCTTACTTAACTTTCTGGAATTAACCAATCAAAATAAATTCGATATATTTAATAAAAAATTTCCGGAAAAACAATTTCAATCTTTGATTAATAACTACAAAACATTTTTTAATAATGAAAAATTAAAAAGAGAATTGCAAGTTTTGTATGCTGACAAATTTATTTTCGGTAATTCCCCAACGGTAGGTGACATGACAGAATTTATTTATAATAATGATATTATTACAGACGTTCCGGAATTATATAAATTATTTTGTTTAATATTGTCTCTCCCACCAATATCTGCATCGGTAGAAAGAAGCTTTTCAGCATTGAAAAGAATAAAATCCTACAGTAGGAATACAATATCCCAATCGCGCTTAAGTAATGTATCTATTTTAGCAATAGAAAGAGGGTTGGTTAAAAGTTTAGTTAAGAATGATAGTTTTTATAATAAAATTATTGACGATTTCGCTACAAAAAAATCCCGGCGAATCGATTTAATATTTAAAAATGATTGAAATAATTCAAATATAATATATTTAATTTGTTCACATACACGGGCACCACTGTTATTTCCTGGTAAAATCCCTTTAGTTTTGAGAGTTTTTATTTATTTTCCTGACATTAAAAAGAATTGACTTTTTTTTGTTGAGAGATTTGTTTTATTTTATATTTTATTTATTTATTTATTTTTTAAGAGTAAATATTTTATTTTTCATTTCTGCCATTTTTATATTCTCTTCAAAATTCGGTTTTAGTTTTATTAATTTTAGTTTTCATGTTGAGAGTTTATTTAATTTAATATTTTATAGGTAAATATTTATTTATTCCTGACCCCTGTCTTTCAAGTTATTCACATTTGTAAGAGTGTAATTCTTTTTTTATATCCTCCACCTCAAATGTACTTCACTTCTGTCAAATCCAACTCCCATTCCATATCCTGACAAGAGTGCTGTAGACCTTCCCGTGGTTCTTGTCGGACGATTTAATTTTTTGGTACGCCTACTCTCCTACAGTTGGGGTTTTCTTACATTTGCCTAATTATGTCGCGTTAGCAATATTTTTTTTACTATATACTGCACAAACAACCATATTGTTACATATAGCAAATGATTGGTTAATGTTTACCATTGTAAATAATACGCTTCCACGAAGATACAGTATATAAATGATACTTAATAAATACCAAAAAATTAAGTTGACTAACTGCAGCTTGCCTACATTCGGCCGACCCACTTCCGTAGATCACGAGCCGTCACTGTGTACAAGAGGTAATTTCTTTCTTTGTTGTCTAATTACCCGATTATTAATAGTACATCGTTTCATAGAGTTACTGATGCTTTAAAAATAAGTTTACGGACTATCTCCTGTATTAAAATTGAATAATAAATAATAAATTGAATGAAAGCAGTCACTTTCTACCCCAGGAAAATATAGACCCCGGAAGAAATTAATATCTTAAGACTAGACGAGGGTACCAAAACGGGAACCAAAAGTTAAATAACATGATTCGCATGTTGACATGCACAACTAATAACAAATTTCCAGTAACGGGAACGAAAAGCTTGGTATATTTTCGTTATCGTTCCCGGGTTATTAAGAAGCTGCCTCAACCGGTTTCTAAAATCATCACGTTGTAGCTTGCGCTTCTCGCTACACTCTGTAGAGATCTGTTACTCCTCGCGCACAGACCGAAATTTACTGACGTTTAAAACAAATTCGAAGGCAACTCTCAATTAAGCGAAAAATACATTGTAATGTCAAACAAATTTCCGGGCGGCTTCTATTGGTCGACGCGGTGTCTCATCTGATTGGCGAAGTAACATGACGTAGTCTCACCTGATTGGCTCATTACTTTTACAACCTAGGCATAAATAAGGATTTTGAAAGCCTAGTCCGTAAAAGTGATATTTCACGGACTAAAAGCAGTCCGAAAAATCTTACATTTCATATCAATCCACGAAAAAATATATTATTATGTTTTTTATTACTTATTATTTTTAGTTTACTATTTGATATATTGCCACTTCGTAGAATGTAAAATATAATAGAGAATAAACAAAATGGTTATAAAATAATCTATTTTATTGTTATCAATTTTTTACATTATTTTTTTTAATTTATCCAGCCGAGAATTCCCGGGAATGCCGTAAACAGGGTCCCGGGAATCAAAAAATTGCCGAGTCTGAGTAAATCTAACTGTAACCAACGTCATGGAGAACTGAACATTTTTGTCAAGCGCCTTGGAGAATCATTATCAAGTTGATAGTATACCGGGTATAACTGAACTCTGGTAGACCCCAAATATCATTTGCATTTTTGCATATAACTTTATGGAATATAAAGAAGTTATGTTATTTTAAAAAGTTTTCTGAAATATTAATAATGAGAATTAACGAAAACTGTCCAAGGCAACAAATTCCCGATTTCGATTTTTAAAAATTGGTGAAGTGATTCTTGACAATGATAATTTACACGCAAAAAGTATAAATAAATATCCTCGTCAAAGTAACGAAAATTGGCAAACTCTGAAATTTTTCAAGATCAATATCAACAAAATCGTGTTTTTGATCTTAACTTCCCAACGCCTTACTTCATTTTGATGATTTAAATTTCAAACTGTAGCAGATTTAGTGTGTTTTAAAAAAAATATAAAGAAATATACTCATCGTTCAAAGAAAGTTGCCAAAATTTGTTCTTTTCCAAGTTCAAAGTCAGCCAAATCGCGTTTTTGATTTTGAAAAATTGCTTAACTTCCAAACACCTAACTTGATTTTGATGATTTACATTCCAAAATGTAGCAGATTTAGTTTGTTAAAAAATATGTAAAGAAATACAGACATCGTTCAAAGAAAGTTGCCAAAATCTATTGTTTTCCAAGTTCAAAGTCGACCAAATCGCGTTTTTGATTTTGAAAAATTGCTTAACTTCCGAACGCCTAACTTGATTTTGATGATTTCAATTCCAAAATGTAGCGGATTTAGTGTGTTAAAAAATATGTAAAGAAATACAGATAAAAGTTGCCAAAATCTGTTGTTTTCCAAGTTTAAAGTCGACAAAATCGCGTTTTTGATTTTTAAAAATTGCTTAACTTCCGAACGCCTAACTTGATTTCGATGATTTACATTCCAAAATGTAGTGGATTTAGTGCGTTAAAAAAATATGTAAAGAAATACATATATCGTTTAAAGAAAGTTGCCAAAATCTGTTGTTTTCCAAGTTCAAAGTCGACCAAATCGCGTTTTTGATTTTGAAAATTTGCTTAATTACCGAACGCCTAACTTGATTTTGATGATTTACATTCCAAAATGTAGCGGATTTAGTGTGTTAAAAAAAATGTAAAGAAATACAGATATCCTTCAAAGAAAGTTGCCAAAATCTGTTGTTTTCCAAGTTCAAAGTCGACCAAATCGCGTTTTTGATTTTGAAAAATTGCTCAACTTCCAAACGCCTAACTTGATTTTGATGATTTAAATTCCAAAATGTAGCGGATTTAGTGTGTTAAAAAATATATAAAGAAATACAGATATCGTTCAAAGAAAGTTGCCAAAATCTGTTGTTTTCCAAGTTCAAAGTCGACAAAATCGCGTTTTTGATTTTGAAAAATTGCTTAGCTTCCGAACGCCTAACTTGATTTTGATGATTTAAATTCCAAAATGTAGCGGATTTAGTGTGTTAAAAAATATGTAAAGAAATACAGATATCGTTCAAAGAAAGTTGCCAAAATCTGTTGTTTTCCAAGTTCAAAGTCGACCAAATCGCGTTTTTGATTTTGAAAAATTGCACAACTTCCAAACGCCTAACTTGATTTTGATGATTTAAATTCCAAAATGTAGCGGATTTAGTGTGTTAAAAAATATATAAAGAAATACAGATATCGTTCAAAGAAAGTTGCCAAAATCTGTTTTATTCCAAGTTCAAAGTCGACAAAATCGCGTTTTTGATTTTGAAAAATTGCTTAGCTTCCGAACGCCTAACTTGATTTTGATGATTTAAATTCCAAAATGTAGCGGATTTAGTGTGTTAAAAAATATGTAAAGAAATACAGATATCGTTTAAAGAAAGTTGCCAAAATCTGTTGTTTCCCAAGTTCAAAGTCAACCAAATCGCGTTTTTTATTTTGAAAATTTGCTTAATTTCCGAACGCCTAACTTGATTTTGATGATTTACATTCCAAAATGTAGCGGATTTAGTGTGTTAAAAAAAATATAAAGAAATACAGATATCGTTTAAAGAAAGTTGCCAAAATCTGTTGTTTTCCAAGTTCAAAGTCGACAAAATCGCGTTTTTGATTTTGAAAAATTGCTTAGCTTTCGAACGCCTAACTTGATTTTGATGATTTCAATTCCAAAATGAAGCGGATTTAGTGTGTTAAAAAATGTGTAAGGAAATACAGATATCGTTCAAAGAAAGTTGCCAAAATCTGTTGTTTTCCAAGTTCAAAGTCGACAAAATCGCGTTTTTGATTTTGAAAAATTGCTTAATTTCCGAACGCCCAACTTGATTTTGATGATTTAAATTCCAAAATGTAGCGGTTTTAGTGTGTTAAAAAATATATAAAGAAATACAGATATCGTTCAAAGAAAGTTGCCAAAATCTGTTGTTTTCCAAGTTCAAAGTCGACAAAATCACGTTTTTGATTTTGAAAAATTGCTTAGCTTCCGAACGCCTAACTTGATTTTGATGATTTAAATTCCAAAATGTAGCGGTTTTAGTGTGTTAAAAAATATGTAAAGAAATACAGATATCGTTTAAAGAAAGTTGCCAAAATCTGTTGTTTTCCAAGTTCAAAGTCGACAAAATAGCGTTTTTGATTTTGAAAAATTGCTTAGCTTCCGAACGCCTAACTTGATTTTGATGATTTAAATTCCAAAATGTAGCGGATTTAGTATGTTAAAAAATATGTAAAGAAATACAGATATCGTTCAAAGAAAGTTGCCAAAATCTGTTCTTTTCCAAGTTCAAAGTCGACAAAATCGCGTTTTTGATTTTGAAAAATTGCTTAGCTTCCGAACGCCTAACTTGATTTTGATGATTTAAATTCCAAAATGTAGCGGTTTTAGTGTGTTAAAAAATATGTAAAGAAATACAGATATCGTTCAAAGAAAGTTGCCAAAATCTGTTCTTTTCCAAGTTCAAAGTCGACAAAATCGCGTTTTTGATTTTGAAAAATTGCTTAGCTTCCGAACGCCTAACTTGATTTTGATGATTTAAATTCCAAAATGTAGCGGTTTTAGTGTGTTAAAAAATATATAAAGAAATACAGATATCGTTCAAAGAAAGTTGCCAAAATCTGTTGTTTTCCAAGTTCAAAGTCGACAAAATCGCGTTTTTGATTTTGAAAAATTGCTTAGCTTCCGAACGCCTAACTTGATTTTGATGATTTAAATTCCAAAATGTAGCGGTTTTAGTGTGTTAAAAAATATGTAAAGAAATACAGATATCGTTCAAAGAAAGTTGCCAAAATCTGTTGTTTTCCAAGTTCAAAGTCGACAAAATCGCGTTTTTTATTTTGAAAATTTGCTTAATTTCCGAACGCCTAACTTGATTTTGATGATTTACATTCCAAAATGTAGCGGTTTTAGTGTGTTAAAAAAAATATAAAGAAATACAGATATCGTTCAAAGAAAGTTGCCAAAATCTGTTGTTTTCCAAGTTCAAAGTCGACAAAATCGCGTTTTTGATTTTGAAAAATTGCTTAGCTTCCGAACGCCTAACTTGATTTTGATGATTTAAATTCCAAAATGTAGCGGTTTTAGTGTGTTAAAAAATATGTAAAGAAATACAGATATCGTTCAAAGAAAGTTGCCAAAATCTGTTGTTTTCCAAGTTCAAAGTCGACAAAATCGCGTTTTTGATTTTGAAAAATTGCTTAGCTTCCGAACGCCTAACTTGATTTTGATGATTTAAATTCCAAAATGTAGCGGTTTTAGTGTGTTAAAAAATATATAAAGAAATACAGATATCGTTCAAAGAAAGTTGCCAAAATCTGTTGTTTTCCAAGTTCAAAGTCGACAAAATCGCGTTTTTGATTTTGAAAAATTGCTTAATTTCCGAACGCCCAACTTGATTTTGATGATTTAAATTCCAAAATGTAGCGGTTTTAGTGTGTTAAAAAATATATAAAGAAATACAGATATCGTTCAAAGAAAGTTGCCAAAATCTGTTGTTTTCCAAGTTCAAAGTCGACAAAATCGCGTTTTTGATTTTGAAAAATTGCTTAGCTTCCGAACGCCTAACTTGATTTTGATGATTTAAATTCCAAAATGTAGCGGTTTTAGTGTGTTAAAAAATATGTAAAGAAATACAGATATCGTTTAAAGAAAGTTGCCAAAATCTGTTGTTTTCCAAGTTCAAAGTCGACAAAATCGCGTTTTTGATTTTGAAAAATTGCTTAGCTTTCGAACGCCTAACTTGATTTTTATGATTTCAATTCCAAAATGAAGCGGATTTAGTGTGTTAAAAAATATGTAAGGAAATACAGATATCGTTCAAAGAAAGTTGCCAAAATCTGTTGTTTTCCAAGTTCAAAGTCGACAAAATCGCGTTTTTGATTTTGAAAAATTGCTTAATTTCCGAACGCCCAACTTGATTTTGATGATTTAAATTCCAAAATGTAGCGGTTTTAGTGTGTTAAAAAATATATAAAGAAATACAGATATCGTTCAAAGAAAGTTGCCAAAATCTGTTGTTTTCCAAGTTCAAAGTCGACAAAATCGCGTTTTTGATTTTGAAAAATTGCTTAGCTTCCGAACGCCTAACTTGATTTTGATGATTTAAATTCCAAAATGTAGCGGTTTTAGTGTGTTAAAAAATATGTAAAGAAATACAGATATCGTTTAAAGAAAGTTGCCAAAATCTGTTGTTTTCCAAGTTCAAAGTCGACAAAATAGCGTTTTTGATTTTGAAAAATTGCTTAGCTTCCGAACGCCTAACTTGATTTTGATGATTTAAATTCCAAAATGTAGCGGATTTAGTATGTTAAAAAATATGTAAAGAAATACAGATATCGTTCAAAGAAAGTTGCCAAAATCTGTTCTTTTCCAAGTTTAAAGTCGACAAAATAGCGTTTTTGATTTTGAAAAATTGCTTAGCTTCCGAACGCCTAACTTGATTTTGATGATTTAAATTCCAAAATGTAGCGGATTTAGTGTGTTAAAAAATATGTAAAGAAATACAGATATCGTTCAAAGAAAGTTGCCAAAATCTGTTCTTTTCCAAGTTTAAAGTCGACAAAATAGCGTTTTTGATTTTGAAAAATTGCTTAGCTTCCGAACGCCTAACTTGATTTTGATGATTTAAATTCCAAAATGTAGCGGATTTAGTATGTTAAAAAATATGTAAAGAAATACAGATATCGTTCAAAGAAAGTTGCCAAAATCTGTTCTTTTCCAAGTTTAAAGTCGACAAAATAGCGTTTTTGATTTTGAAAAATTGCTTAGCTTCCGAACGCCTAACTTGATTTTGATGATTTAAATTCCAAAATGTAGCGGATTTAGTATGTTAAAAAATATGTAAAGAAATACAGATATCGTTCAAAGAAAGTTGCCAAAATCTGTTCTTTTCCAAGTTTAAAGTCGACAAAATAGCGTTTTTGATTTTGAAAAATTGCTTAGCTTCCGAACGCCTAACTTGATTTTGATGATTTAAATTCCAAAATGTAGCGGATTTAGTGTGTTAAAAAATATGTAAAGAAATACAGATATCGTTCAAAGAAAGTTGCCAAAATCTGTTCTTTTCCAAGTTTAAAGTCGACAAAATCGCGTTTTTGATTTTTAAAAATTGCTTAACTTCCGAACACCTAACTTGATTTTGATGATTTACATTCCAAAATGTAGTGGATTTAGTGTGTTAAAAAAATATGTAAAGAAATACAGATATCGTTCAAAGAAAGTTGCCAAAATCTGTTGTTTTCCAAGTTCAAAGTCGACAAAATCGCGTTTTTGATTTTGAAAAATTGCTTAACTTCCGAACACCTAACATGATTTTGATGATTTAAATTCCAAAATGTAGCGGATTTAGTGTGTTAAAAAATATATAAAGAAATACAGATATCGTTTAAAGAAAGTTGCCAAAATCTGTTGTTTTCCAAGTTCAAAGTCGACAAAATCGCATTTTTGATTTTGAAAAATTGCTTAACTTCCGAACACCTAACTTGATTTTGATGATTTACATTCCAAAATGTAGTGGATTTAGTGTGTTAAAAAAATATGTAAAGAAATACAGATATCGTTCAAAGAAAGTTGCCAAAATCTGTTGTTTTCCAAGTTCAAAGTCGACAAAATCGCGTTTTTGATTTTGAAAAATTGCTTAGCTTTCGAACGCCTAACTTGATTTTGATGATTTCAATTCCAAAATGAAGCGGATTTAGTGTGTTAAAAAATATGTAAGGAAATACAGATATCGTTCAAAGAAAGTTGCCAAAATCTGTTGTTTTCCAAGTTCAAAGTCGACAAAATCGCGTTTTTGATTTTGAAAAATTGCTTAGCTTCCGAACGCCTAACTTGATTTTGATGATTTAAATTCCAAAATGTAGCGGTTTTAGTGTGTTAAAAAATATGTAAAGAAATACAGATATCGTTTAAAGAAAGTTGCCAAAATCTGTTGTTTTCCAAGTTCAAAGTCGACAAAATCGCGTTTTTGATTTTGAAAAATTGCTTAGCTTTCGAACGCCTAACTTGATTTTTATGATTTCAATTCCAAAATGAAGCGGATTTAGTGTGTTAAAAAATATGTAAGGAAATACAGATATCGTTCAAAGAAAGTTGCCAAAATCTGTTGTTTTCCAAGTTCAAAGTCGACAAAATCGCGTTTTTGATTTTGAAAAATTGCTTAGCTTCCGAACGCCTAACTTGATTTTGATGATTTAAATTCCAAAATGTAGCGGTTTTAGTGTGTTAAAAAATATATAAAGAAATACAGATATCGTTCAAAGAAAGTTGCCAAAATCTGTTGTTTTCCAAGTTCAAAGTCGACAAAATCGCGTTTTTGATTTTGAAAAATTGCTTAATTTCCGAACGCCCAACTTGATTTTGATGATTTAAATTCCAAAATGAAGCGGATTTAGTGTGTTAAAAAATATGTAAGGAAATACAGATATCGTTCAAAGAAAGTTGCCAAAATCTGTTGTTTTCCAAGTTCAAAGTCGACAAAATCGCGTTTTTGATTTTGAAAAATTGCTTAGCTTCCGAACGCCTAACTTGATTTTGATGATTTAAATTCCAAAATGTAGCGGTTTTAGTGTGTTAAAAAATATATAAAGAAATACAGATATCGTTCAAAGAAAGTTGCCAAAATCTGTTGTTTTCCAAGTTCAAAGTCGACAAAATCGCGTTTTTGATTTTGAAAAATTGCTTAGCTTCCGAACGCCTAACTTGATTTTGATGATTTAAATTCCAAAATGTAGCGGTTTTAGTGTGTTAAAAAATATGTAAAGAAATACAGATATCGTTCAAAGAAAGTTGCCAAAATCTGTTGTTTTCCAAGTTCAAAGTCGACCAAATCGCGTTTTTGATTTTGAAAAATTGCTCAACTTCCAAACGCCTAACTTGATTTTGATGATTTAAATTCCAAAATGTAGCGGATTTAGTGTGTTAAAAAATATATAAAGAAATACAGATATCGTTCAAAGAAAGTTGCCAAAATCTGTTTTATTCCAAGTTCAAAGTCGACAAAATCGCGTTTTTGATTTTGAAAAATTGCTCAACTTCCAAACGCCTAACTTGATTTTGATGATCTAAATTCCAAAATGTAGCGGATTTAGTGTGTTAAAAAATATATAAAGAAATACATATATCGTTTAAAGAAAGTTGCCAAAATCTGTTGTTTTCCAAGTTCAAAGTCGACCAAATCGCGTTTTTGATTTTGAAAAATTGCTCAACTTCCAAACGCCTAACTTGATTTTGATGATTTAAATTCCAAAATGTAGCGGATTTAGTGTGTTAAAAAATATATAAAGAAATACAGATATCGTTCAAAGAAAGTTGCCAAAATCTGTTGTTTTCCAAGTTAAAAGTCGACAAAATCGCGTTTTTGATTTTGAAAAATTGCTTAGCTTCCGAACGCCTAACTTGATTTTGATGATTTAAATTCCAAAATGTAGCGGATTTAGTGTGTTAAAAAATATGTAAAGAAATACAGATATCGTTCAAAGAAAGTTGCCAAAATCTGTTGTTTTCCAAGTTCAAAGTCGACCAAATCGCGTTTTTGATTTTGAAAAATTGCACAACTTCCAAACGCCTAACTTGATTTTGATGATTTAAATTCCAAAATGTAGCGGATTTAGTGTGTTAAAAAATATATAAAGAAATACAGATATCGTTCCAAGAAAGTTGCCAAAATCTGTTTTATTCCAAGTTCAAAGTCGACAAAATCGCGTTTTTGATTTTGAAAAATTGCTTAGCTTCCGAACGCCTAACTTGATTTTGATGATTTAAATTCCAAAATGTAGCGGATTTAGTGTGTTAAAAAATATGTAAAGAAATACAGATATCGTTTAAAGAAAGTTGCCAAAATCTGTTGTTTCCCAAGTTCAAAGTCAACCAAATCGCGTTTTTTATTTTGAAAATTTGCTTAATTTCCGAACGCCTAACTTGATTTTGATGATTTACATTCCAAAATGTAGCGGATTTAGTGTGTTAAAAAAAATATAAAGAAATACAGATATCGTTTAAAGAAAGTTGCCAAAATCTGTTGTTTTCCAAGTTCAAAGTCGACAAAATCGCGTTTTTGATTTTGAAAAATTGCTTAGCTTCCGAACGCCTAACTTGATTTTGATGATTTAAATTCCAAAATGTAGCGGTTTTAGTGTGTTAAAAAATATATAAAGAAATACAGATATCGTTCAAAGAAAGTTGCCAAAATCTGTTGTTTTCCAAGTTCAAAGTCGACAAAATCGCGTTTTTGATTTTGAAAAATTGCTTAATTTCCGAACGCCCAACTTGATTTTGATGATTTAAATTCCAAAATGTAGCGGTTTTAGTGTGTTAAAAAATATATAAAGAAATACAGATATCGTTCAAAGAAAGTTGCCAAAATCTGTTGTTTTCCAAGTTCAAAGTCGACAAAATCGCGTTTTTGATTTTGAAAAATTGCTTAGCTTCCGAACGCCTAACTTGATTTTGATGATTTAAATTCCAAAATGTAGCGGTTTTAGTGTGTTAGAAAATATGTAAAGAAATACAGATATCGTTTAAAGAAAGTTGCCAAAATCTGTTGTTTTCCAAGTTCAAAGTCGACAAAATCGCGTTTTTGATTTTGAAAAATTGCTTAGCTTTCGAACGCCTAACTTGATTTTTATGATTTCAATTCCAAAATGAAGCGGATTTAGTGTGTTAAAAAATATGTAAGGAAATACAGATATCGTTCAAAGAAAGTTGCCAAAATCTGTTGTTTTCCAAGTTCAAAGTCGACAAAATCGCGTTTTTGATTTTGAAAAATTGCTTAATTTCCGAACGCCCAACTTGATTTTGATGATTTAAATTCCAAAATGTAGCGGTTTTAGTGTGTTAAAAAATATATAAAGAAATACAGATATCGTTCAAAGAAAGTTGCCAAAATCTGTTGTTTTCCAAGTTCAAAGTCGACAAAATCGCGTTTTTGATTTTGAAAAATTGCTTAGCTTCCGAACGCCTAACTTGATTTTGATGATTTAAATTCCAAAATGTAGCGGTTTTAGTGTGTTAAAAAATATGTAAAGAAATACAGATATCGTTTAAAGAAAGTTGCCAAAATCTGTTGTTTTCCAAGTTCAAAGTCGACAAAATAGCGTTTTTGATTTTGAAAAATTGCTTAGCTTCCGAACGCCTAACTTGATTTTGATGATTTAAATTCCAAAATGTAGCGGATTTAGTATGTTAAAAAATATGTAAAGAAATACAGATATCGTTCAAAGAAAGTTGCCAAAATCTGTTCTTTTCCAAGTTTAAAGTCGACAAAATAGCGTTTTTGATTTTGAAAAATTGCTTAGCTTCCGAACGCCTAACTTGATTTTGATGATTTAAATTCCAAAATGTAGCGGATTTAGTGTGTTAAAAAATATGTAAAGAAATACAGATATCGTTCAAAGAAAGTTGCCAAAATCTGTTCTTTTCCAAGTTTAAAGTCGACAAAATCGCGTTTTTGATTTTTAAAAATTGCTTAACTTCCGAACACCTAACTTGATTTTGATGATTTACATTCCAAAATGTAGTGGATTTAGTGTGTTAAAAAAATATGTAAAGAAATACAGATATCGTTCAAAGAAAGTTGCCAAAATCTGTTGTTTTCCAAGTTCAAAGTCGACAAAATCGCGTTTTTGATTTTGAAAAATTGCTTAACTTCCGAACACCTAACATGATTTTGATGATTTAAATTCCAAAATGTAGCGGATTTAGTGTGTTAAAAAATATATAAAGAAATACAGATATCGTTTAAAGAAAGTTGCCAAAATCTGTTGTTTTCCAAGTTCAAAGTCGACAAAATCGCGTTTTTGATTTTGAAAAATTGCTTAATTTCCGAACGCCCAACTTGATTTTGATGATTTAAATTCCAAAATGTAGCGGTTTTAGTGTGTTAAAAAATATATAAAGAAATACAGATATCGTTCAAAGAAAGTTGCCAAAATCTGTTGTTTTCCAAGTTCAAAGTCGACAAAATCGCGTTTTTGATTTTGAAAAATTGCTTAGCTTCCGAACGCCTAACTTGATTTTGATGATTTAAATTCCAAAATGTAGCGGTTTTAGTGTGTTAAAAAATATGTAAAGAAATACAGATATCGTTTAAAGAAAGTTGCCAAAATCTGTTGTTTTCCAAGTTCAAAGTCGACAAAATAGCGTTTTTGATTTTGAAAAATTGCTTAGCTTCCGAACGCCTAACTTGATTTTGATGATTTAAATTCCAAAATGTAGCGGATTTAGTATGTTAAAAAATATGTAAAGAAATACAGATATCGTTCAAAGAAAGTTGCCAAAATCTGTTCTTTTCCAAGTTTAAAGTCGACAAAATAGCGTTTTCGATTTTGAAAAATTGCTTAGCTTCCGAACGCCTAACTTGATTTTGATGATTTAAATTCCAAAATGTAGCGGATTTAGTGTGTTAAAAAATATGTAAAGAAATACAGATATCGTTCAAAGAAAGTTGCCAAAATCTGTTCTTTTCCAAGTTTAAAGTCGACAAAATAGCGTTTTTGATTTTGAAAAATTGCTTAGCTTCCGAACGCCTAACTTGATTTTGATGATTTAAATTCCAAAATGTAGCGGATTTAGTATGTTAAAAAATATGTAAAGAAATACAGATATCGTTCAAAGAAAGTTGCCAAAATCTGTTCTTTTCCAAGTTTAAAGTCGACAAAATAGCGTTTTTGATTTTGAAAAATTGCTTAGCTTCCGAACGCCTAACTTGATTTTGATGATTTAAATTCCAAAATGTAGCGGATTTAGTGTGTTAAAAAATATGTAAAGAAATACAGATATCGTTCAAAGAAAGTTGCCAAAATCTGTTCTTTTCCAAGTTTAAAGTCGACAAAATCGCGTTTTTGATTTTTAAAAATTGCTTAACTTCCGAACACCTAACTTGATTTTGATGATTTACATTCCAAAATGTAGTGGATTTAGTGTGTTAAAAAAATATGTAAAGAAATACAGATATCGTTCAAAGAAAGTTGCCAAAATCTGTTGTTTTCCAAGTTCAAAGTCGACAAAATCGCGTTTTTGATTTTGAAAAATTGCTTAACTTCCGAACACCTAACTTGATTTTGATGATTTAAATTCCAAAATGTAGCGGATTTAGTGTGTTAAAAAATATATAAAGAAATACAGATATCGTTTAAAGAAAGTTGCCAAAATCTGTTGTTTTCCAAGTTCAAAGTCGACAAAATCGCATTTTTGATTTTGAAAAATTGCTTAACTTCCGAACACCTAACTTGATTTTGATGATTTACATTCCAAAATGTAGTGGATTTAGTGTGTTAAAAAAATATGTAAAGAAATACAGATATCGTTCAAAGAAAGTTGCCAAAATCTGTTGTTTTCCAAGTTCAAAGTCGACAAAATCGCGTTTTTGATTTTGAAAAATTGCTTAGCTTTCGAACGCCTAACTTGATTTTGATGATTTCAATTCCAAAATGAAGCGGATTTAGTGTGTTAAAAAATATGTAAGGAAATACAGATATCGTTCAAAGAAAGTTGCCAAAATCTGTTGTTTTCCAAGTTTAAAGTCGACAAAATCGCGTTTTTGATTTTGAAAAATTGCTTAATTTCCGAACGCCTAACTTGATTTCGATGATTTACATTCCAAAATGTAGCGGATTTAGTGTGTTAAAAAATATGTAAAGAAATACAGATATCGTTTAAAGAAAGTTGCCAAAATCTGTTGTTTTCCAAGTTCAAAGTCGACTAAATCGCGTTTTTGATTTTGAAAAATTGCTTAATTTCCGAACGCCCAACTTGATTTTGATGATTTACATTCCAAAATGTAGTGGATTTAGTGTGTTAAAAAAATATGTAAAGAAATACAGATATCGTTCAAAGAAAGTTGCCAAAATCTGTTGTTTTCCAAGTTCAAAGTCGACAAAATCGCGTTTTTGATTTTGAAAAATTGCTTAATTTCCGAACGCCCAACTTGATTTTGATGATTTAAATTCCAAAATGTAGCGGTTTTAGTGTGTTAAAAAATATATAAAGAAATACAGATATCGTTCAAAGAAAGTTGCCAAAATCTGTTGTTTTCCAAGTTCAAAGTCGACAAAATCGCGTTTTTGATTTTGAAAAATTGCTTAGCTTTCGAACGCCTAACTTGATTTTGATGATTTCAATTCCAAAATGAAGCGGATTTAGTGTGTTAAAAAATATGTAAGGAAATACAGATATCGTTCAAAGAAAGTTGCCAAAATCTGTTGTTTTCCAAGTTCAAAGTCGACAAAATCGCGTTTTTGATTTTGAAAAATTGCTTAATTTCCGAACGCCTAACTTGATTTCGATGATTTACATTCCAAAATGTAGCGGATTTAGTGTGTTAAAAAATATGTAAAGAAATACAGATATCGTTTAAAGAAAGTTGCCAAAATCTGTTGTTTTCCAAGTTCAAAGTCAACCAAATCGCGTTTTTGATTTTGAAAAATTGCCTAATTTCCGAACGCCCAACTTGATTTTGATGATTTACATTCCAAAATGTAGCGGATTTAGTGTGTTAAAAAATATGTAAAGAAATACAGATATCGTTTGAAGAAAGTTGCCAAAATCTGTTGTTTTCCAAGTTCAAAGTCGACAAGATCGCGTTTTTGATTTTGAAAAATTGCTTAACTTCCGAACGCCTAACTTGATTTTCATGATTTAAATTCCAAAATGTAGCGGTTTTAGTGTGTTAAAAAATATATAAAGAAATACAGATATCGTTCAAAGAAAGTTGCCAAAATCTGTTGTTTTCCAAGTACTTTTTGTAATGTATTTTGTAATGTATTTTGTATATTGGTCCTATAAGTGGACTCGCAGTCTGTTGGGTTTAAATGAAATAAATAACTAAAAAATCGCGTTTTTGATTTTTAAAAATTGCTTTTGATGATTTAAATTCCAAAATGTAGCGGTTTTAGTGTGTTAAAAAATATATAAAGAAATACAGATATCGTTCAAAGAAAGTTGCCAAAATCTGTTGTTTTCCAAGTTCAAAGTCGACAAAATCGCGTTTTTGATTTTGAAAAATTGCTTAATTTCCGAACGCCCAACTTGATTTTGATGATTTAAATTCCAAAATGTAGCGGTTTTAGTGTGTTAAAAAATATATAAAGAAATACAGATATCGTTCAAAGAAAGTTGCCAAAATCTGTTGTTTTCCAAGTACTTTTTGTAATGTATTTTGTAATGTATTTTGTATATTGGTCCTATAAGTGGACTCGCAGTCTGTTGGGTTTAAATGAAATAAATAACTAAAAAATCGCGTTTTTGATTTTTAAAAATTGCTTTTGATGATTTAAATTCCAAAATGTAGCGGTTTTAGTGTGTTAAAAAATATATAAAGAAATACAGATATCGTTCAAAGAAAGTTGCCAAAATCTGTTGTTTTCCAAGTACTTTTTGTAATGTATTTTGTAATGTATTTTGTATATTGGTCCTATAAGTGGACTCGCAGTCTGTTGGGTTTAAATGAAATAAATAACTAAAAAATCGCGTTTTTGATTTTTAAAAATTGCTTTTGATGATTTAAATTCCAAAATATAGCGGATTTAGTGTGTTAAAAAATATATAAAGAAATACAGATATCGTTTAAAGAAAGTTGCCAAAATCTGTTGTTTTCCAAGTTCAAAGTCAACCAAATCGCGTTTTTGATTTTGAAAAATTGCTTAACTTAACTGAAAGTGTTTTAAATTGTGTTAAAAATATCCATGTCGAGACAATAGAAATTGCCAAAATCCGAAATTTTCCAAGTTCAAAATCAACAAAATCAAGTTTTTGATTTTGATAATTAGTTTAACTACGAGTGCGTCATTTGATCTTGATAGTTTAATTTTCAAAATGTAGAGACTTTTGTATTTTTTTTTTTAATAAAAAACTTTCATTCAAAATAAAAGCAATTTCGCAAGTTTTTTTGATCTTAGCAAAGTTTAACATTTGGTTCTATGCTAATAATAATCTTGTCATATTATTACTATTTTTTTCGAGCTGAGCCATCTCTGATGACAGGTATTTAAAATACATTCGCATATTGTAATAATACAGTATAATATCGCATCGCCAAAAGAATACTGTCGTAACTTAACCAAAAATAGATCACCCACAGGACTAACTTGTTTTATAGTTTAAAGTTTTCAAATGCAATTTAGTACAAATAAACGATCTTAAACCAATGTTATTTCGCTAGTAGTACTAGTAATAACATGCAAATTTCTTTTGTATCATTCAATATCCGGCGTGGCACTAGCCAGGGAAGTAGTTGTTTCAATAAGTTATTTGTTTATAGTCTTAGTAAGACTTAATTTTGCTTGCAGAGCTACGAACAGGTTGAATATTCATATATTCAGGCTACATTTCGTTTTATTGAATTTATTTATTGCTTTCTGCAACAAATAAGGTTGTTTCTAATTTGTTTATGATATGAATGGTTTAATAGACTGGTGTGACAATAATAGACTTTTCCTTGATTTATGTAAGTATTCAACTAAATCTTTATGTCGCAGTAAACATATTATTAACAACAATTACCTAATTAATAACTGCGAATTGCAATTGCGAATTGATCACGTGATCAATGGCCGAATACTATAGCTACTATTCAAATTTTAACAAAAATATTTAACGCACCATGATCTTGTTGAAACGCAGTTGGCCAGATGTCAAGAACGCATTGCAGCGTTTATCAGATTGGGGGGCCTTGAATAGTTCATCTAAATACTTGGAAGTAATTTAATGTTCGCGGCAACAAGTGGTGGTATATAAATGGCGGATGTCGTGGACTGTAGTATTCAGTGTTAAAATCGGTTGATAAAAGATGGATCGTTGGTGCGGAAAAGTGGCTATTGTGACAGGCGCCAGCGTTGGGATCGGAGCTAGTGTTGCTGAAAAGTTGGTTAAAGCTGGATTGAAAGTAAATATTATTGATGAAATAATTGATTGTTGACATAACCTTCAATGTAAATTTGATGATTCTACGGGCAAATTATCTTTTTCGCGTCATGTTTTGGCCATGAATATTTGTATTTCGACAAAGAGAGATATAATGTTTGTTAATTATTGTTTACCATTCAGTTATTCCCATGTGAAAGTTTTCAGTAACAATCATTTTGCTTAGTAATAACTTGCACAACTTTTGCCTCTTAGGGTGCGTTAATTAATTATACCGCAAATCTTCAGCCCATTATGGACCAGCTTCTTCCCTCATATCGCTCCCTATCACTCATAATAATAATAATAATGTTTATTTATGCACATAACGTAAGATTTACACGGGCCAATAAAACAAAGAAATACAAAATACTACAGGTACAATATATTATAATATTAATATAGTCACTATCGTGCAATACAGACAAACACAAAACTGCAATTACATATGTATTGGGAGAAAATCCAAACATCTAACAAAAGAAGAGTTAAATATTTTTATAATAACTTTAAAAATAGAACTTTCAAAACACCGATCATACTTTATCCACCCTCCAATCAGTTCGTTACAAAACATAGTTTTACAAATTGTCCAATTTTCAACAAGGCACAATACTCTGATTAATAATTTTAATAATAATAATAATAATAAATTGTCTTTATTGTTGTAAACACAATAGTGCATTTAAGGACAGGCGCAGTTCAGCTCAGTTGAGATCAACTTATGCTCCTCTTCCACTTAACCTGTGAGAAAAGCAAATATACATTACGAATGAGTGCATACAAATATAAACATAATTATACAGCACACGAAAAAATGAAACAGAAATAATATACTATACTTTACAAAATTAAACACAGTACTCATGATTTAGTAGAATATGATTCATGGCTTTCTTCAATTTTGGGATTGTGAGGTTTTTATAATTAGGGGGAATTGAATTATATATTTTAAAGATATTATAAGTAAACGATCTTTTGAAGAAGGCAGTCTTATATTTTGGGGGTGAGATGTTTCCCGTTACAGAATCTTCACCCGAAAAAAGACTGTTTTCGGTATAACTGGTTGGATTGTAGGATAGGGCCCATCCACCGCCATCAAGTTCAATGAAATTTTAATTGTTTCCATTTCTGTTGAAAAATAGAGTTTAGATTAATTCAATTTAAATGTTGTCGAAATTTGATGCTGGTTTCAAAGATATTTTTAAACATTAACAAAAACTTTACAACGAACTGTTATTATCTAATAAGAAGCAATACTTTCGTAATAAAATAAATTCTTCTGAAAATAAAAGTAGGGAAATGTGGAAAATAACAAATAAGGAACGGGGAACAGCTGTAGTTCAAAATACTATTCCAAATGTTGATAAAAATGAAGACATAGTCAATATGTTCAATAAATTGTTTGTTAACATTGCGGATAATTTAGGCGATACAAATCATACTGACCAGCAGTATAGTTATACAGAAAACCATAAATCATTTTTCGTGTTTCCCGTTACAGAATCTGAACTTCGGAATTCTACCCTAAGCATGAAAAATATAATGTGTACTTGAAGTAAGGAATCAATTCGATTAAAATTCAGGGTATTTTCTTTTAGAAAAATGCTCGGACACGTGCATTTTTTTAACGCGCTTTTTTTGAGATAAAATTCAAATGTACAGGGTGTCCCAAAATGGAGATACGAGCCCTAAGTTAAAATTTTCAAATGTGAACCCCCATTTTTTGTTGCATTTATGGATTCTACGTAAAATTCATTTTTCATGTAGCATACACCATGTTGATATTCAGCTGTTTTCGAAGAAATGGCGTTTAAAAAAGTACTGCTACTATTTTATTTCTGGTAAAACATAACATGGTTTCATCGAAACATTGGAATTAATAAGGAAAAATCATTTCATTAAGTAAATAATGATTTTTCTCGAATTATTATTTAAAAAAAAAACATCATAAAATCAAGCATATTAAAATAAAACATAATAAAATCAGACATATTAAAATAAAACATATTAAAATAAAACATTCAATAAATTCACATAGAAAAACAATATATTGAGTATTATATATTAAATGAGAATGTATTTATACACACACCCCTATCACTCTTATGGACCATTATAACACGGTATGTCAGATGGAAAATATTAAAATGATTATAAAGTTGAACTGATTATTTTGTGACAATAAGAAAAAGAAGTGATACAGATGACAAACAAACATGATTAAATACATTAAAATAGAACAGACACAATTAAAATGATTGTGTATTGAAATAAAAATTTAAAATTTAGTTTAGATGACCTCTGCATTAGACAAGAAGTCTTCTAAACTGTAAGGACTGTGGTCTTGAATTTATTAAATTGCAGTGTACGTGTATCTAAGGTTAATTTATTGAAAAACAATGGTCCATAATAGTTCGATCCCGTTTGAGATCTGGTTAGCCGGTGGTATATTTATGTCATTTCGGTTTCTAGTTGGATATCTATGGTGTTCAAGGGTAGCATATATATATATATATATATATATATATATATATATATATATATATATATAGTAAAAATGTCGAAGAAAAATCCTCGTATCAGGGAATCCGACCAAAAAGGGTGGTTAATAAATCATCTATTTATCATAAAACCGAGCTTTCGCCAATGTTTATTAGCTTCTTCAGGGATAACGCTACAAAATAATTTACAAGAGTGAAAAATTTTATAAGTTAAATGAAATGAGGTTATGCACGTGTTCGCGACGCACGTGTTGGCGAAAATGTACTTACATGGAAGATGTGAAAAAATAAACCGTTGAACATACGGAATTAATGTAAAGGCTCGATGCAGTAATAGTGAAACATATTAAAATTTGTTTAAAACGTTGATGTCACAGGATTAAAATTTACAAACACACATCGCCGGACATGTTGGTTTGAGACGATGACTAACAGTGATTGTGAACTAGGTTAGATTGTAATGGCCGAGGTACAAGCCAAACTGGAGGGAGAGCACTACACAATTAGTGCCAACCCTGGGAATTGATGCCGTCAAAGTGGCGGTAAAATTTGAATTTGACAATTTAAAGTGTAAAATAGTAAAAGTGTAAAAATGTATAATAAAAAGGGGGGTGGTGTTGTCTGTGGCTATCAATTTAACCTTTACAAATATAGATTATAACATTAACAATGACTGACTCATTTTAACGTTATAATAAAATGTAGGGGTTAGGATTAATAGATGAGTTAAAAAATATATAATATAAGTGTTAGAAATGGTAGTTAAGTGATGGTGGTTAGATGTTGAGCACACCATTTACGGTGAATAAAGTGGATTAATGTAACCCCCAGATTGTAAGTTGTAATATTAACAATGTACAAATCATTGTAGTATTGCAACACATTGCAGCGGTTGCAGGGTTGTTATTGAAAACGTATAAGTTACGTAATGTTAAAGATATATAAAAAAGGGTAGTGTTTAAAAGTTTAAATTATTTAGGTGTAATACAGCAATTTCAATAAATTGCTGGGGTAAGAGAGAAAACGTGAGATGTATAATAATAATTGGTTTGATTACTGATAACGAGAACAATTAACTAGATCCAAACGAAAATCAAGTAGCAGAAACTAAGGAGTTGTGTGAATTATTAATCAGGGGATCGTTATTAGTCTTATGATGGTCTGAAAGACTGATAAGGTAGGAATAGATATTACTTAAGTGATCTGTGTCTGATTTGAAATTCATTGTTTTTTCACGGTTCTTCTGAATGTGATACATCTCCAGAAACAGTCTGCCCCTGTAGGACTTACAAGTGTCGAGAACTTTTACGTTGTTGAAGTCTGGGTTGTGGTTTGAAGAGTTGCAGTGAATAGAAAGAGCACATGACTTCTTGCCTAGTCTGTAATCGCTCCTGTGCTGTGTCAAACGTGACTTGAGCCACTGTGAAGTTTGACCCACATAGGAGAGATCACAACCCGAGCAAGGTATATTGTAAATTACGTTGGACAAGACATCAATTGAGTTCTTGTCTTTAAGCCTAGTGAAAAAATGACTGTTAAGGGTGCTAATATTAGATTGAGCTATTCTGACTTTGTCGTGGCCCAGAACGTTAATAAGTTTAGGGGTGAGGCCCTCTGCGTAGGGCAACTTTCTGAATGTTATTTGGTCGGGGGGGTTTGGGGGAGGTTCAATAGGGACTACTGTTGGTGGAGTAACAATAGGATCTTGTCGGTTAAACATCAGTTTAGTCACAAGTGAACGCGGAAAACCATTGTTAACCGCTATATCAGCTAATAAATGTAGGTTTTTTTCCCTGAAGGAGTGATGGCAAATTTTTATAATTCTAGATTTCAAACCTAATAAGGTGTTAATTTTCACTCGAAAAGGTGAATGTGAGTGAAAGTTGATATAACGGCCGGAATTCGTTGGCTTGCGGTACCAGTCCAGGACAAGAGTGTTGTCAGTTCTCCTAACAACCCTCGTGTCCAAGAAGGGTATGCATCCATCGACTTCCGTTTCAACTGTGAATTGAATATGTGTGTTGAACGTGTTAAAAGTGTCGAGAGTGAGTTGAACCGATTCGAGGGGCACAGCAAGAATTAAGTCATCGACATACTTCTTGATGAAGGGTAGTTGGAAAGGTAATTGAGGGATGACCGCATCCAGTAAGTCGTCCATGACGATTTGAGCCAAAATGGGACTCAAGGGGGAGCCCATTGGTGTCCCAAAGGTTTGCTTATAGAAAGACCCATTATAAGTGAAATAATTATTATCCCCAATGAATTTAATAAGTTTAATGAAGTTAATTTTATCTAAACCCGTGTGGGGTATAATTGAATTGAATTTTGAATCAATAATATTAATTACTAGATCCATAGGGATATTAGTGAATAAGGAGACCACGTCTAAGGATATCAGCACAAAATCAGGTGGAAGTTGAAATTCGTTGAATTCTTCCGCAAAAGCGAAGGAATCCAAGACGTTATAATCTGTTCTACAGGAGAAAGAGGAAGCCAAGATGTTCGACAAGAAACAAGACAATGAATATGTCGGAGAATTAATTGAAGATATGATAGGGCGCAAAGGTAAGTCGGGTTTGTGGATTTTTGGCAGACCGTAGTATTTCGGTGCGACCGCACTATACGTTACGATTTTCTTGACAGTTATGTCGTCAAGTAAGCCTTGTTTGCCTAGATCTTTTGCCAGCTTTGTTAGACTACGCTGGATCGACGCTGTTGGATCTTTTGGCAGGCGGGTATAAGTGTCGGTGTCGTGGAGCAATAGCTCTGATTTTTCTACATAATCTGCCTTGTTCAGCAAAACCGTGACTGCACCTTTGTCAGCCTTAGTAACAATTAATGATGGATTATCTTTTAAAAAATCTATTTGTTGCTTGAAGAGCATCTGACATAAGGGGGGTGTGTGGGGTGAGAACGTAGTTCGTGAGTAAATTAGTGATCTTTGCACGAATGAAATTGTGTTGATCCTCAGGTGAGGTCTCGAGAATGGACTCAATGTCGCTAAGAAAATATGAAATGTTAAAATCTTTGGGTTGAACTGGTAAGCAAAACTTTGGGCCGAGTGAAAGTAAAGTATTAACGTCCTGGGGGACGACAACGTCAGTACAGTTAACAAGCCATTTGGCGTTATTTACAACTGTACTGACGTTGTCGTCCCCCAGGACGTTAATACTTTACTTTCACTCGGCCCAAAGTTTTGCTTACCAGTTCAACCCAAAGATTTTAACATTTCATATTTTCTTAGCGACATTGAGTCCATTCTCGAGACCTCACCTGAGGATCAACACAATTTCATTCGTGCAAAGATCACTAATTTACTCACGAACTACGTTCTCACCCCACACACCCCCCTTATGTCAGATGCTCTTCAAGCAACAAATAGATTTTTTAAAAGATAATCCATCATTAATTGTTACTAAGGCTGACAAAGGTGCAGTCACGGTTTTGCTGAACAAGGCAGATTATGTAGAAAAATCAGAGCTATTGCTCCACGACACCGACACTTATACCCGCCTGCCAAAAGATCCAACAGCGTCGATCCAGCGTAGTCTAACAAAGCTGGCAAAAGATCTAGGCAAACAAGGCTTACTTGACGACATAACTGTCAAGAAAATCGTAACGTATAGTGCGGTCGCACCGAAATACTACGGTCTGCCAAAAATCCACAAACCCGACTTACCTTTGCGCCCTATCATATCTTCAATTAATTCTCCGACATATTCATTGTCTTGTTTCTTGTCGAACATCTTGGCTTCCTCTTTCTCCTGTAGAACAGATTATAACGTCTTGGATTCCTTCGCTTTTGCGGAAGAATTCAACGAATTTCAACTTCCACCTGATTTTGTGCTGATATCCTTAGACGTGGTCTCCTTATTCACTAATATCCCTATGGATCTAGTAATTAATATTATTGATTCAAAATTCAATTCAATTATACCCCACACGGGTTTAGATAAAATTAACTTCATTAAACTTATTAAATTCATTGGGGATAATAATTATTTCACTTATAATGGGTCTTTCTATAAGCAAACCTTTGGGACACCAATGGGCTCCCCCTTGAGTCCCATTTTGGCTCAAATCGTCATGGACGACTTACTGGATGCGGTCATCCCTCAATTACCTTTCCAACTACCCTTCATCAAGAAGTATGTCGATGACTTAATTCTTGCTGTGCCCCTCGAATCTGTTCAACTCACTCTCGACACTTTTAACACGTTCAACACACATATTCAATTCACAGTTGAAACGGAAGTCGATGGATGCATACCCTTCTTGGACACGAGGGTTGTTAGGAGAACTGACAACACTCTTGTCCTGGACTGGTACCGCAAGCCAACGAATTCCGGCCGTTATATCAACTTTCACTCACATTCACCTTTTCGAGTGAAAATTAACACCTTATTAGGTTTGAAATCTAGAATTATAAAAATTTGCCATCACTCCTTCAGGGAAAAAAACCTACATTTATTAGCTGATATAGCGGTTAACAATGGTTTTCCGCGTTCACTTGTGTCTAAACTGATGTTTAACCGACAAGATCCTATTGTTACTCCACCAACAGTAGTTCCTATTGAACCTCCCCCAAACCCCCCCGACCAAATAACATTCAGGAAGTTGCCCTACGCAGAGGGCCTCACCCCTAAACTTATTAACGTTCTGGGCCACGACAAAGTCAGAATAGCTCAATCTAACATTAGCACCCTTAACAGTCATTTTTTCACTAGGCTTAAAGACAAGAACTCAATTGATGTCTTGTCCAACGTAATTTACAATATACCTTGCTCGGGTTGTGATCTCTCCTATGTGGGTCAAACTTCACAGTGGCTCAAGTCACGTTTGACACAGCACAGGAGCGATTACAGACTAGGCAAGAAGTCATGTGCTCTTTCTATTCACTGCAACTCTTCAAACCACAACCCAGACTTCAACAACGTAAAAGTTCTCGACACTTGTAAGTCCTACAGGGGCAGACTGTTTCTGGAGATGTATCACATTCAGAAGAACCGTGAAAAAACAATGAATTTCAAATCAGACACAGATCACTTAAGTAATATCTATTCCTACCTTATCAGTCTTTCAGACCATCATAAGACTAATAACGATCCCCTGATTAATAATTCACACAACTCCTTAGTTTCTGCTACTTGATTTTCGTTTGGATCTAGTTAATTGTTCTCGTTATCAGTAATCAAACCAATTATTATTATACATCTCACGTTTTCTCTCTTACCCCAGCAATTTATTGAAATTGCTGTATTACACCTAAATAATTTAAACTTTTAAACACTACCCTTTTTTATATATCTTTAACATTACGTAACTTATACGTTTTCAATAACAACCCTGCAACCGCTGCAATGTGTTGCAATACTACAATGATTTGTACATTGTTAATATTACAACTTACAATCTGGGGGTTACATTAATCCACTTTATTCACCGTAAATGGTGTGCTCAACATCTAACCACCATCACTTAACTACCATTTCTAACACTTATATTATATATTTTTTAACTCATCTATTAATCCTAACCCCTACATTTTATTATAACGTTAAAATGAGTCAGTCATTGTTAATGTTATAATCTATATTTGTAAAGGTTAAATTGATAGCCACAGACAACACCACCCCCCTTTTTATTATACATTTTTACACTTTTACTCTTTTACACTTTAAATTGTCAAATTCAAATTTTACCGCCACTTTGACGGCATCAATTCCCAGGGTTGGCACTAATTGTGTAGTGCTCTCCCTCCAGTTTGGCTTGTACCTCGGCCATTACAATCTAACCTAGTTCACAATCACTGTTAGTCATCGTCTCAAACCAACATGTCCGGCGATGTGTGTTTGTAAATTTTAATCCTGTGACATCAACGTTTTAAACAAATTTTAATATGTTTCACTATTACTGCATCGAGCCTTTACATTAATTCCGTATGTTCAACGGTTTATTTTTTCACATCTTCCATGTAAGTACATTTTCGCCAACACGTGCGTCGCGAACACGTGCATAACCTCATTTCATTTAACTTATAAAATTTTTCACTCTTGTAAATTATTTTGTAGCGTTATCCCTGAAGAAGCTAATAAACATTGGCGAAAGCTCGGTTTTATGATAAATAGATGATTTATTAACCACCCTTTTTGGTCGGATTCCCTGATACGAGGATTTTTCTTCGACATTTTTACTATTTTCCAACAAGTACGGCCGTTACTTCCCTCCAGTATATATACTACCGTGGACAAAAAAAATGACACCCCTAATTTTATTAATGTAAATATGACTTTTCATTTGACAAACCGGCAAATGTCATCTAAGCTCTGGCACAAAATCAAAGCATGTTGGGAGGTAATACCTTTTTAGATTTACTGTATTGCTAGTTATAACTGTCACTGTCAAATATTAAGGTTACATAAGTCAAATTCACAACACCAAAAAATAAGAAATAATAGACACGTGACAAATTAGGGGTGTCATTTTTTTTGTCCACGGTAGTATATATATATATATATATATATATATATATATATATATATATATATAGTTTAGGGAAGTAACGCCGTCAAATGTAAATGTAGGGAGAAGATATCGGGTGTGGTCACGGCCTGGGCTAGTAAATGAAACGGTTTTTATCTAGTTCCAATATTTCGCCATTTATTTTTATGGCTTCATCAGGGATGACTAAAAATGAATACAATATTTGTGACATGTGCTAGAATGAGGTTATGTATAAATGAACTTACGATATGTGTTCCAAACTTAATAATAAACATAGCAAACGGCGTCTAATTGTTAAAACATTGCACACTGCACAGTAACAACATCTGCGTGGTATAAAAATTACATTTTAAAACGATATATAAAAGTCATGAGATTAAAAATAAAATCCTCGATCAACGAGGACGCGTGTAAATGATAATGGCGGACATCGGTGTGAGCTGAGTGCTGTACGTGTGCGTCCTCGTTGCCGGAAACCACTCTGATTTGCAGGTTGGGAAACCGTAGAACCAGACAGGCTGTCGGCAACGCGGCGCGGCGGCGGGAAATATGAATTTGAAATTTTGAATTATTTAAAGTTAAGGTCACAAGATTGACAATTAACTATGTAAAAACTAAATGCTATTTACTACTGCACCTTTTATCGCCTGGTTGAGTGAAGCTCCAAAGGTAAAATTACTGAAGGTATTATGTTGAAACAAAATTCAAAGAAAAAAACATAGATACTGAAGGTATATTTACTAACAGGGGAAGGTGGCAGTAGTAATTAATGTAGTGATATGGATATCACAGAGGGAAGAGTTGAAAAAAGCATGTGAGGTGTGAAGTATGAAGGCAAGGGGGCTTGTAAATAATAAAAATTGAAACAATCACCCACATTTTCAACGCTAGTTACTTTACTGTGGGGGAGGAATTTTACTTACAAATTTTTGGCACCCCTATGGGATCTTCACTCAGTCCCATCATAGCAAATATTATCATGGACTATGTCCTGGACAACATCATCCCCCTACTACCCTTCCAATTGCCACTCATCAAAAAATACGTCGACGATCTGATCTTGGCTGTCCCTAAAGATAAAATTCAACAGACAATAGATATTTTCAATTCTTTCAACACTCATATCCAATTTACAGTAGAAATAGAATCACAAAATAGTGTCCCCTTCCTGGACGTTAGGGTGATAAGGAGGGATGACAACACAATTTTCTTTGACTGGTACCAGAAACCAACAGCCTCTGGCCGTTACATAAACTTCCATTCCAATCACCCAACATCTCAAAAGGTGAATACACTTATTGGAATAAAAAACAGAGTAAAGAAGATTTGTCATCCCTCCCTATTACTTACTAACCTCCGGAAACTAGAAATTACATTCAGAAATAATGGTTATCCTCAAAATTTAGTTAAGAAAATTATTTACAATTCCCCAGGTCAGACCGCCGATGTACCAATTATAAACCCACAACCCCCTGATCCTCCTGTTCCATTTGAATACAGAAAAATCCCATTCATCCCAGGTCTCACAAATGAAATAGTAAATGTCCTCAGAGCAGACAATATTAGAATTGCTAAATACAACCTGAAACAGATCAGATTATTATTTTCAGTTACCAAAAGCAAAATTCCTCCCTCACAGATTAGTGGTGTCATCTACCTAATTCCATGTAAGGACTGTAATAAGAAGTATGTCGGACAGATGGGGCAGTGGCTGAAGTCAAGGGTTGCGCAGCATAGGAGTGATATAAAACATAATAAAAATTCATGTGCGCTTGCTACTCACGCAAATACCACTTTGCATAACGTGGATCTTGAGAACACGGAGGTGTTGGATCGGGAGTTTCAATATAGGGCCAGACTGTTCTTGGAGATGGTTCACATCTCCAAGCAGCCTGACACTATGAACTTCCGGTCTGACACTGAAGGGCTCAGTTCCAGCTATGCGTTTTTGTTATGTAAATCACTTCATGCTCCGTCCCCTTGACCTCAGCTACAAGCCCCCTTGCCTTCATACTTCACACCACTCATGCTTTTTTCAACTCTTCCCTCTGTGATATCCATATCACTACATTAATTACTACTGCCACCTTCCCCTGTTAGTAAATATACCTTCAGTATCTATGTTTTTTTCTTTGAATTTTGTTTCAACATAATACCTTCAGTAATTTTACCTTTGGAGCTTCACTCAACCAGGCGATAAAAGGTGCAGTAGTAAATAGCATTTAGTTTTTACATAGTTAATTGTCAATCTTGTGACCTTAACTTTAAATAATTCAAAATTTCAAATTCATATTTCCCGCCGCCGCGCCGCGTTGCCGACAGCCTATCTGGTTCTACGGTTTCCCAACCTGCAAATCAGAGTGGTTTCCGGCAACGAGGACGCACACGTACAGCACTCAGCTCACACCGATGTCCGCCATTATCATTTACACGCGTCCTCGTTGATCGAGGATTTTATTTTTAATCTCATGACTTTTATATATCGTTTTAAAATGTAATTTTTATACCACGCAGATGTTGTTACTGTGCAGTGTGCAATGTTTTAACAATTAGACGCCGTTTGCTATGTTTATTATTAAGTTTGGAACACATATCGTAAGTTCATTTATACATAACCTCATTCTAGCACATGTCACAAATATTGTATTCATTTTAGTCATCCCTGATGAAGCCATAAAAATAAATGGCGAAATATTGGAACTAGATAAAAACCGTTTCATTTACTAGCCCAGGCCGTGACCACACCCGATATCTTCTCCCTATATATATATATATATATATATATAATGAGGAGAAGTAACGGGAGGTTATGTCCATACAGGGAGAACACTAGTTGATGGGTGGTTCACTCAAGCCTTTATTTCCATGTAAAGCTAATATTTCGCTAAAACTGTTGTTAGCATCTTCAGAGCTACAATATGATGACAAAAAATAAAAACAATGGGATCTGATTTATAAAAAGTGAGTTACATACCTCGGAAAAGGGGCTACCCTATTGTAAAGTTACGCAAAAATATAATTTGAAGTTGAAGTTCAAGACAAAAATCCAACGGTGTGAACATTATTGTTGTTAAAATTTTAAAAAACTTATTGTAAATAACAGTTGTCAGAGTATATTAAAAGAACGTCGATTGCCGGATACGTCGGTGCAATAAAAACAGATTAAAACACAAACTGTGATCAAGAAACACAAAACATATTAAAAACGTGACGAGCGTGTAGGTAAACGTGGTATATTCAGGCCATATGATGTAAAATTTTCAACATATAACATCAAACTCATTAAAAACCTCCTTCCCAATCCCAAAGATCCCACCCCTGTTAATCAAAAAAGCGGAATTGTCTATTTATTTAACTGCAATCACTGCGATGCAGAATACGTTGGTCAAACGTCGCAAAAGCTCGAAGCTAGAATTAGACTTCATAGGAGCGATATTAAATGCAAGCCCCAAGCATGTGCGTTAAGCAGACATGCACACACCACTGGGCATTGCTTCAAATTTAATGAACCAACTATTCTGGAAAGCGATAACAACTATTTCCAAAGATGTTTCTTGGAAATGTGCCACATAAATAATAGACCCGGCGCGATTAATTCAAAACAGGATATCAACAACCTCAGCTCCATCTACACCTACCTCCTAAACCAATCCCTCACCCGCCCGGTCAGACAGTAACCCTCTTCATTTTCACTTTCATCCCATCTCTTTACCTTGTATGGCCCCTGGAGGGCGCAGTGATCGTGTTCTATTTATTTCATTTCATTCAATTTTTACATCCCCCATTTTTTAGTTTTTTTCCCCGTTCAATCCGTTACGCCCGCCTTTTTTATTTTCGAGTTTTCAATTCCTCCTGTTCGGTCTTCCTGTACACACTTGCCCTGTTGCTTGCTCTCTTCTCGGGGGCTCGCAGTGAGGTAGGCAACTTTATGCACATCCTTTTTCCATTTCGTCCGTCCCTACATCAACATACGATCAGCTGTTCCATATATCCGGTCGCCATATACCACGTTTACCTACACGCTCGTCACGTTTTTAATATGTTTTGTGTTTCTTGATCACAGTTTGTGTTTTAATCTGTTTTTATTGCACCGACGTATCCGGCAATCGACGTTCTTTTAATATACTCTGACAACTGTTATTTACAATAAGTTTTTTAAAATTTTAACAACAATAATGTTCACACCGTTGGATTTTTGTCTTGAACTTCAACTTCAAATTATATTTTTGCGTAACTTTACAATAGGGTAGCCCCTTTTCCGAGGTATGTAACTCACTTTTTATAAATCAGATCCCATTGTTTTTATTTTTTGTCATCATATTGTAGCTCTGAAGATGCTAACAACAGTTTTAGCGAAATATTAGCTTTACATGGAAATAAAGGCTTGAGTGAACCACCCATCAACTAGTGTTCTCCCTGTATGGACATAACCTCCCGTTACTTCTCCTCATTACAAGTAAACGTCCGTTACTTCTTTTCAATATATATATATATATATATATTCAAATTTTGTTTAACAGAGCACAAGCACTCCAGAATAAATAGTGCAGGTAAAGTAAGTACATTAAGGGTAGGATATATACCCATTAAATTAGCCGCTCAATAAATCGAATATATCTTTATAAATATAAACTTTTACAAAAAGTTTATTTTAATAACATATTATATAAAGATCGATTATTATTTCTGTGTTTAAGTTTTGGTTTAATCTTTATTAATAACAAAGTTAGCAACATTTCACTTTAAACAGATAAACTGCGGAACCAATTAAGTAAAAACAGTGAAATTTGACTTGTAGCCAATCAATGCATACATCTAGGCAATGAAGTAATTTAAAGGCAAAATCATAGTTAATTAAAAAACTATGAACGAATTAATAGACAAGTGAAAAATAAAATGATGTTTTTTGTGTCTATTTCCATTAGCATTGGTTAAAACTTAATAAAATTTTCTTACTGTCTAGACAAGAACATAATTGACATATGTGCAAAATTTTGCCAATCAGAAAGAAATAAAAAAATTATATAGATATTTCTTGCATCGAGTATATTGTTCTTCATCCTAGTACGGGCATTCAGCCACTAGAGCGCGATGGGAGTTTATTTAGCGCGGCGTTCAAATCGTTCTTCCGTGCTCGATTTTATATGTCACATACATATTCGCCCGCATACCCAATAACATGTTAATGATGATACTGATATTTTGCGTCACTCGTCTCGCAACGTCGACACTTACGCAAATTAGTGTATCGAGTTACAACTGCACTGAAAAAACAAACAAGGGACCGGGGGGCAGGGTACCTGCGACGATTCCGATTTATAACATGTACATACTAGTAATGCGTTCAATACAATTTATAAATTAATTATGTCATGTATATTTTTAGATAAATAGAAGTTGTTGATTCCTTCATTATTGAAGAGTACAAAACCAACTTGAAAACTATACACGCTAATAAGAACAGTCACATAATCGGGGAATTCCAGATATTTATTAGTAAATAATTTAAGACCGATACAGTGACGGTTCGCAGGGTGACTCATGGTACGGCCGAGGTAGCAATACAGATAGGTAGGGTCGGTTGGAAAGACGGCTGACGGCGTGATCTATTTGTATTACCATCTCTGCTACCTCGGCCGCACCAGAGTCATCCCGCCAGCCGTCACTGGTCCGATAATTTAGAGTATCAATTGGAAATTGTTTTTTTTGTTTTGTTTCTTTTTGCTTAACGTTCGGCTATTTATTATCTATTCCACTAATTTTTTTTATAGAAAACATTTTTATGTCTGTTTTTTTAAAAAGTATTTACCCACTGGTATCCACTATATTGCCAATTAAATACCGGCACCCCCAGCACGATGGTCCAGCTACCCTCAAAAGCTAGCCTAAATCCCAAATGAACTTAGATTCGTGCAGAAATTGGTATGTAGGGATTTTTGACGTCGCTGATTACAAGTCCTAATTCAAAATTACTACATCGGCGGATCCAATATGGCGGCAACATATGTGGAAATGACATAAAAAATTGATGAAAATTAGTATGTGGGGGTTTTCGAAGTCGCAAATTACAAATCTAAAGTTAAAATTATTCTAAACAAAATAGCGGATCCAATATCCACGTATGTGGAAATGATATAAAAAGTGATGAAAATTGGTGTATGGGGGTTTTCGAGGTCGCAGATTACGAATCTAAAGTCAAAATGAATTTAAACAAAATGACTGATCCATTTTTCATTCGGCGCGTGTTTCAATTTTTTTTTTAAACTTCAAATAACCTATAGCAAACAATTTAATGTTAAGTGTAGTATTTCATAAATTTTGGTAGGTGAAAAGCTACTCAAAAATGAAATAAAAAGTGATGATTATTGTGGGTATCTCAATAACGAAACGTCGTATTTGAGAAATAAAATTATTTTTTGGAAGAGCTTAATGTTGTAAGAAACATAATGCAATATAATTTTCCACATAGGCCTTCTGTATGCTTTGTACACAAATATGAAAATTTTATATTCGCAAGTCGTATTATTATGCATATTGAATTTCAATGCAGATGAGGTTATGTTATGTCGGGGAGGTTTTACTTTGCACACATTTTGTATTTTTTAGTTGATTATTAATTGGCTTGTAACTCAGGTACGATATTTTCTTGCTAAGTCTCGTCTATAATAATTGTCGTAAATATGCCGTTCTCTAATTCATAAATTTGTAATTGCCTAAAGAAAATTAATTTGACTTTGCAGCAACATAAAGACAAAGCATGATGACCATAATTGCAGTTGCTAAAGAAAATGCTTTAGGAATTCTACATTAACATTTTAACAAATTAATCTTAAGCAATATGTCCAGTCAAAATCATTTAAACTTTGCAGTAACTAAAATGGCTGGCTGACCAAAAATACACCTTTTCCAAAATTGCTCTAGAAATTCTACATTGATTTCAATAGATGATTGGAATTTTGACATAGTGATATAATAGAACCGATAACAGAACTTTTGGTTAGAGTATGCTCTACTTTCATCACTATTGTATCTAAACTTCCGGCTAGATTCGCCACATTCAACATAGTAGCAGAGAAAGATTACGCAGAGTAAAGATTGAAGGACTCGGTCGATGGCCCCTTTTAATATATGCATGTTTTGTATGTACGTTGGAATAAAGTTCATGTATAACATATAATTTTAAAAATGTGCATGTGGCCATCATGGTACTTTCTCTATTTGAGAGAACAAAATGGGTTTTTCGGATGTTTTGCATTTTCGTCGATTTTTTTTTCAAAAAAAAGTCTGATTTCGAACAAAAAATATTCATTATCTCAAAAAAGTCAAAATTTTTCCATTCAAAATTTTTCCATCCAAATTTTTTTCTCGAAAACCAAAGAGTTTACGAAATTCATCTATCAACACAAGATTATTATCTTAAATAGATGAATAATCATTTTTGTAATAGAGAGAGACAATACATTTATTGAGACACTTTTACAAGGATTTTTCCTTCTTTTTTAAGTCTAAAGTTTCATTTAAAAATGTCTATTAGATTTTGAGACACAGTGCCCATAAAGTGACTAACTTAGAGACAGGTCGACACAGCACACGGACATACAGACCATTTTCAAAAAAAAAAAAATTGTTTTCGGGGACCTCAAAATGAATATTTTCATGAACATTTTCAATCTCGAAAACAATACTGTACGGTGAAAGTTAAAATATTTTTAACATTTTAAATGATGTACAAGTCTATATTCTTTAGAATAGTAGAACACCAATTTGCAAAAGGAATTTCATTTGGAAACTAATATTACTATAAGACGTAAACTAATATAACCTTTTATCAACAACCAAAAGGTGTAAAACTTGCTATCTTAAGCTTTCATTAATCCTACGTTTCCAGTCTTGAAGCAAATTATTTTGGCAAATAATTTGACTTAATGATTCAAAAATTCAAAAATGTTGATGTGGCCATCATAAAAGCAACCTGTTTATTCAGGCTACCTTTCATCTTAATTTATTTAATACTTCTGCAACAGGTAAGGGTTTGCAATTCCAATTAATTTGTTGAAAATATGAATAAGAAAAACAAAAACTCAATTTAATAACTCAATAGATCTTAGAATTGTCAAAGAAACCCAAAGTTTACAGTTCCAATTAAAGATCTGTAGTAGTTTTTGAAGATCAGCATATTTCATACTCGAGAGTGAAAAAATACACAAGAGGCTAAAATATTGGTTTGCCTCCGGGCCCACAATTTGAAGTTACGCCACATCTAAACATTTTGGGAAACTCTGTTCTAGACGTGTGCGCTAAAGTCCATATTTCTGTTAGTTTTTACATATTGAAAATAAATGATGAAAATTCTAAATTTTAAACAGAATAAAGTACTGTATCTACCAAAAAAAAATTAGGTATAGATACTCGACTGAGGGCAGTTATGACAAGTACAAAAGTAAGATGAACATAATATTTGTATTACAGGGTCCATTATAAAAGTAATGCGCATTTTCTGAGAAATAGATATTTATGCATCAAGGGAGATATGGAATGTTTTTTCCCAAGGTTGACAGGGTTACAAACTGAGGGCCTCTGGCCCGAGGTTTGTAAGTCAATCGAGGGCGAAGAACATGAATATCTCCCGCGGTGCATACAATATTTTATTTTTTAGTAATTCGTAAAAATATTCAGCATATCGATCTGCAATATGTATTCGCATGGTTGCTATGAGTTTGTTTTAAATCAAATCGCCCGCATTTCACGAACTGACGTTTATTTATTTTGATTTGATTTGACGTTAATGTTTTAACAACAAACGTACAGTTGTGAATAAAATAGTGAACAAACCTGAGAGAAAAGTTTAATTCCTGTCTCGCTATAAAGTTGGTCGTGAGCAGACGCAAGATTGTTTATCTTCAACCATCATCTTGAGCGGAGAATTTGGAAATTGTACATACTATTTGTCAGGTAAACAGGAGCAGACCTCATATCTCCCAAGGGAGATATAATTCATATCTCCCGTGGGAGTTATGAGTATGCTATCATGCCTTGTATCCACGACGATAATAGTAAATATCATACTACTAAAAAATAAAATATATTTATTGATCGTACCCCTGCAAATGCTTAAAATTCTTCAAAATACTCTCCCCCAGCATCAATACACTTACGGAGACGGGTCTGCCATGCCTGGAAGGCACCCTGAAACTCTTTAATGGCAATGTCTCTTAGGAACGTTGTAACATGCTTTTGGATATTTTTCATGGACTCCCAACTGTCAACTCAGCCTTTTACCTGCAGGTGCTCAAGAGAATGAAACGCTGGGTCGTGCGCGTGATGGCTGACGTCAAAGACACGGTCAGGCTCCAGCCACACGGCCTTCATCGTTACCAATTTCCTGGCCCGGAGCAACACCCCTCCAGCCCCATTACAGTCCCGGCTTGGCTCCGTACGACCTTATTTGTTTCTCAGACTGAAGAGAGAGCTGGTAGGAAAGCATTGGGAGTCCGTGGAAAATATTACAAAGAGACGTTCCCGTCGAAGAGTTTCAGGGTGCCTTCCCGGTATGGCAGACGCGTCTCCGCAAGTGTATTGATGTTGCGGTATTTTGAAGAATTTAAAGCATTTGTACCGGTACGATCAATAAATACATTTTGCCAGAAAATGCGCATTACTTATATGAAGGGCCCATACAACAGGTATGGTTTCAAACTACATTATAAAATCTATTGGTAGCCTTTGGAGATTTTTTGTATGATAAAAATGAAAATTTCAAGTTATAATCCCCAAAAGATTTCTTGGGAATTACTGGCTTACGATTATGTCGCCCTTCAACTGTGTTTGAACGACGCTCGCTAGACCGTGAAACGGTTGGGTTGGGCAGGGTTTGATGTAAACGCTACAGCAGAAGTGTTTTTTTTTATAATTTCTCTCCCGCCACCGATGCAAAAAAAAATAACCACAATATTCTAATACGCTTCGCATGTTCGCGCTGTAGCGGGGTGCAGACATATAATAGCCTCTCTCTTTTAGAATCGCAGGCGCAACCCTGAATGTATTAGATATATTGAAATAGCACTGAGTTAATTTTACCCTCTTTGTAAGCTGGGTTGCCTACAGTCATACCAATTTGATTTAATCCCCATCTCGCGGGCGTTTACCGTACTTTTGATAGGTACCCTACCGTTAAACCACCGATAATTGAACCACGTATGGGAGAGTTACCTAGTTGTCGCACTGAATAGCTGCGCCCGTTTATCAAGATCGGAGAAGATTATTGCGGCCCCTTTTATATTAAGGAGGGTCGTCGTAGGAACAGTAAGAATGATAAGGCGTATGTAGCTCTATTTGTCTGTATGTCGACAAAGGCATTTACTTGGAATTAGTGAGTGATTTGACCACCGACTCATTTCTAGGTGCCCTATGAGGAATTATCAGTCGACGCGGGCTAATCTCTGATATATACAGCGATAATGCCATTAATTTTGTTGGAGCCAATCGCGAGCTCAAATTACTGTATGAGTTTTTAAGGGACAACCACAACGAGTTAAGTAGGGAATTAGCAATGGATCGGATATCATGGCATTTCATCCCACCGCGGGCACCACACTTTGGTGGATTGTAGGAAGCTGGAATAAAGCAAATAAAACATCATTTAAAACGCGTCGCAGGTACCGTTAATTTAACTTTTGAGGAAATCTTTCTCACTCAAATCGAAGATATTTTGAACTCTCGTCCCCTCTCACCCTTGTCTAATGATCCAAATGACCTTTCCGTCCTTACTCCTGTCCATTTCCTTATTGGGGACTCTCTAATGGCCATTCCAGAGCCAAGTCTGGAGCAAATATAGCCAACTAGGCTATCCCGATGGCAGCATATACAGGGTGTTTCAAAATTCATGCACCAAAAATTTTCTGCGTACTCCTTGTAGATAAAAAGAAAAAAAAAACCCTTATGACAAATCTCGATTTTCCACAAAATAACATGGATTAAACCCCCTCGCAGAAATATTTAAGAGACGCCACTGTTCATCCATCAATGAATACTTTCGTTCGCTTGTATAAAAACACACGGTGCCGATTTTAAGTGTGGACGCATGAATGAATGGTGACCTAATTTCGAGCGGGCTGTTGAAATTTGATCTTAACATAAACAGTACGGTGAGGCTTAATAAAACCGACGCACAAATTTCAAGTTCATCTTATTTATTATGCATTTTTTTTATTGTTCGTGGCGGCTTCCTACACTTGTGCATTTTTATTGCTGTACAATTGTATCCCTTGCAGTCCTATTACTTAAAATCACGGGGGGTAGGGGCTGTAAAATGATATTCCTTTGTTACCCAAGGCCAAGACCCTATTTGGAATAACACATTTTTAGAAAGTCCGTAAAAACATGTGTGTTTCCTCGAAGATACAAATCGGTTTTAAAAAGTCCAAGGGCGACGATAGGGCTGCACAGTTTGACCAATCAATGCCCTCTACAAATTCACCCCCATAAATTGAAGACGGTGAAAAACCGAAAAAGAATTCAGTTAGTTTCTGCTTGTAAACTGAGTTGGTAATTATGGCGTTAATACCGTTTGATAATCACGAAAATTTGTACTGACTGACACGACATTTACTTCTAAATAACTCGATGGTACATTGACCTAATTTGTGTGCTGCATAAATACTAAAATCCACACCGTTTGTTTATCTAATGCCGGCAGTACAAGCTCGAGAGACGAAGACCCGAGACCAGGCGAGCGCGAACGTGTACGGCGCTGTTCTCGCCTTTCTACGCGCGAACGAAACTATTCATGAATGGGAGCATTGGCGTCTCTTTAATATTTCTGCAAAGGGATTTAATCCATGTTATTTTGTGGAAAATCGAGATTTGTCATAAGGGTTTTTTTTTTCTTTTTATCTACAAGGAGTACGCAGAAAATTTTTGGTGCATGAATTTTGAAACACCCTGTATAACAGATGTAGCAGCATTTTTCGACTCGTTGGCAGAAGGAGTACTTGCAGGAGCTGTAGGCCAGAGGACAGTGGCGACAAGATAGCGCAGAGCCCGTGAAGGTGGGTCAGCTTGTTGTGGTACGAGAAGATAACTTGCCTGCATGCCGCTGGAAAATTGGGCGCATCGTCGAGATTCGCCCAGGAAAGGATGGGCACATTCGCGTATAGTCTATTCGGTGGAATTTGGCGGCTTAGGTCGTAAAACGGTCGGTCCGCCCTGAGAATCGACGCACCCTCGAAGAAAAGGTATTGGTGGTTCGTCTAATTGCATCCCATTCATTTATTACTGTCCTTCGCTCCTATTGGTATACGCACTTTTACACCAATTCTTCTCAACCCAGATTGGTTTGAGATAAAAAAAATATTACGTCCCCTACTTACCAAGCTCCGACCCTCTTTTACGACCACAGTCGTCAGATTCCGGAGAACGGGCTATAGCAACGATCCGCACCAAGAGGCCTATCACCAAATTGTGCCTTTTTTCCCAAGTGTATGAATGATACCCCCATGACACCAGTGAGTGTACATACACAGCCATTATGTGATTTTGTATATATGTATATTTTGTTAGATTTAAGGGTTTTGTACATAATCATTTGCTCTATCGTATGTACAACATGTTATGTATGCCCTTTTTTATTTGTTGTTGAATGAAAAGCATGTCAACGGGGAGGAGGATGTTGCCGCCAATTTACGACGGTCTCGCGAATCATAAGAAGAGGAAAAAGGGGACCATTATACTGCAGTACGTTGCAATTAACCAGGGGGTGCAGCCGGGCGGTAGCGAGCCAGCGCTGTGTCAGAGTACGTTCGGCCTTAATCGAGGAAAATAAAGTTTTGGCAAGGACGAACCGGCCTTAACTTGGCAGTACAACGCTATAGGCCAAATCTCTGATGCTATTGTGGCGAGCACGTTTGGCCTTAATGTACGTGCCATAAAATCTTGGACACGGATGAGTCGTTTGGAGTCAGTTGTAACCAGATGGTGGGTGTTTTGGACATCGGCAACGGGTAAATTTGTTGCCCCCAGCGAAGGACAAATCACAAGCCACCAGGACCATCTCCCGCCCCTAAACAAAAGAAGGGGGAACGTCTCCAGAGGAAAGGCCGCGAAGAAGACGTCAAGAGAGAAGAGTCGAATTCTGGACATCGCGATAGACACTTATGCTTACATTGTATTTATTTACGTGCCTCTACGATAGAGTTGTATTACATTTTGTAATAAATAGTGTTATGAGTAATTTCACGTAAATTAACGAACAGCATTATTAATTAGCATATTGTTACCAGACGCACTTTCTCACTTATCCATAATGTAATATTTTTGTAATGTATATAAAGTTTATTATTATTATTATAGGTCGTCGGTTTCGCGAGAAGATCTGGAATAATCGAAGAGAATGCGAAAAAGCTTACCGATTGCAAAGGAAAATTGTACGCCAGAAAAGTCGATCTGACTGTGGAGAAGGAAATCATTGACGGATTCGAATGGACCACGCAGAACGTTGGTCCGGTCCACATCCTCATCAATAATGCTGGTCTCATGGTGGAAACAGGATTAACAGACGGTGATACCCAGGCTTGGAAGACGGTCTTGGACACCAACGTACTTGCTGTGTCGATCGCTACTAGAGAAGCGTGCAAAATTATGAAAGCCAATCACATCGACGGCCATATAGTTTTCATCAACAGCCTCGCCGGTCATAAAGCCATTTACTTGCTAGGAGCAGGGCTTTACAGTGCTTCGAAATTCGCACTCACCAGTTACCAAGAATGTCTACGACAGGAATTGAACTTGCTTAACTCTAGGATCAAAGTTTCGGTAGGTACAGAAACTAACAAGACGTAACTAAATGAAAGTGAAGAATTAATGAAGTGATATGGATGTTTTATGTTGATTGTAATTTGGAATAAAACACTAAGAACTTTATGATTGATTGTTAAAGCCATTACTTTATGATACATATTGATACTAAGGAGGTTGAAGTATTGTTTGATAATGTCCAAATAGGAAGAAACTAGTCACAATAAAGTGAAAAATACTTGATTAGGTTTTTGAACTTTTTCATATCACTACAAAGTCTCAAATTATAAATACTGTGGTATAACAAAGTAAAAAGTGTTTTATTTCAAATTCAAGTGAAATAATGTATCTGTTGCTTGTTTCTACCAGAACAATTCATAATCTAAATTGCATTATACACTGGTGGGAAAAAAAATGAAAGACTTGAAATTAGTGAAATTGCGACCATTTTCAAACCGTCATAACTCGGCGTATTTTCTATCGATTTTGATGAATCTTTGGGGGCGAAAATTTTGAAGTGTCTTCTTTAAAGTCATGCATGCGAACTTAAGCGTAACCCATTCCGTTCCCCTCTAGCACCCCTGTTCTTTCCTTTGACATGTAGACTCGATCCATCATATAGGCATAAAAATGTAATCAATTCCCTATGCAGGACTCAAAAAACGAAGCTCCTACGACGATTTGGCACAAAGTTATGGGTGTTGGAAAAAAGTGAATTTGGTGGTTTTTTGTCTCATAAGTCCAAAGTTTTTCGACGAAATTGTTTTCGTTTTCACGAATGAAATTTTCTTTGCATTTTCTTTAAGGTATACAGGAAAATTATTGTTTGCGCGAAATCATGAATATCCTTAGAACTCCATTAACCAAAAACTTTATTTTAGGTCAAAAAAGGATCTCTGTAGGGTCGCAAAAAAATGTGGGCCTAACTCACCACCATTAGTCCAATAAAAAACAAACAAATAATACTTACGGAAAAAATTAAACACTTGAGATTTGTCAAAATTTAGGTAATAGAAATCAAAATCAAAATGTGTCCTCTTTGAGAGGGTTTATCCCCCCTCAAAGAGAGGGCTCTACCCCTCTCCGAACAAAAAAATTAAAAAAAAAAACACAAAATGCACTTTTTTTTAAACACCCATAACTTTGTTCCAAATCGTCGTAGGAGTCTGTAACGGTAATTGAACACAGTTCAATGCCCTTTTGGTGGATCGAGTCGACACATTTTTTCCAACTCGGTACACGTTGCCAAAGTTGGACGTTTTTTTGCTCAAAAACGTGTTTCTTGTTCGGGGGTTAAAGGGTTTGAAAAGGGATCGTTTATCCCTTTAAAGTATCATCAAATTTGGTTGAAAAGTCGCTAAGTTATATTCGAAAAATCTCAAAATGCACTTTTTATCAAACACCCATAACTTGGTGCCAAATCGTCGTAGAAACTTCGTTCTTCGAATCCTGCATAGGGACTTGATCAAATTTTAATGCCTTTATGGTGGATCGAGTCGACAAGTTTTATACAGGGTGTCCCATTTTAAATTGCCACCCCTAATATCTCGAAACCTGAGCAACATGCCAAAAAATGTTTCAGATAAAAGTTGTAGGGTTCGAAGGGGGACATTGGCTAGTGACCTTGAAAATGACCTTGGCGGTAATTTTCAAGGTCAAACGAAGGTCAACTTTGATTTTTCAAATAGAACCCCCTATTTTTAATTGCGGGATCGTATTCTACGGGAAAAAATACAAACTTTTTATAGGAAACGTTTTTTTTAACGAATTTTGTCCGTCATGTTGTTTGAAATCACAGATGAATCCAGGCTATGATTCATGCATTACCCTCGGCATTATCATCAAAGGTGCGAAAGTATAGCAACGTGACGAACCGTCAGATGTTCCGCGCTATGGCTGATGACATTAAATTTCATCAATATTCAAACTTTTCAATTAATTAGTATAACAGTGCAGAACATGAAGGAGAGGATTAGGACTGCATTTCGAGCAATTTCCATCTAAACCCTTCGAAATGTTCAAGTAAACCTTCGCCAGCGCGTACAGAAGTGCATTGAGGTGGATGGACACTTGATCGAGCATTTGATCTAAGAGCTAGATCGAACGTCCAGCCAATGAAACCATCGGCCCTTTTCAGGATCAATGATGTGCAAATCCCATCGGCAACCTCCACGTGGTGCAGATCGGGTGACGCTAATGTCGAGGGTAATGCATGAATCACAGCCTGGATTCATCTGTGATTTCAAACATGACAAAAAATTCGTAACAAAACTCTTCCTACAAAAAGTTTGTATTTTTTATCGTAGAATACAATTCCGCAATAAAAAATAAGGGGTTCCATTTGAAAAATCAAAGTTGACCTTGAAAATTATCGCCAAGGTCATTTTCAAGGTTACCAGCATATGTCCCCCTCCGAACCCTACAACTTTTATCTAAAACATTTTTTGGCATGCTGCTCAGGTTTCGAGATATTTGGGGTGGCAAATTAAAATGGGACACCCTGCATCTCCTGTAATTTTTTATTCCAAAATGAGCGTTGCTTAAGGAAAATTAAACATAAATAAATGTATAAAATTCGTGTTAGACTTTCTAGTATCTTCAGTAAGATTTTGTATTTTCTTTTCATTGATTTTTTTTTAATAGGCAACAAAATTCATTCTTTCCAAACTTTTTTTTTAATTTGTTTTTTTTTCTTCAACTCTGTTTATTTTCTTTGTAATTTTCTACTTGAATGAGCAACAAAATAAATTCCTTCCAAACCTTTTCTTTTGAGTGGCTTTTGTATTTTTTCTTCCACCCTGTATATTTTGTCTATAATTTTCTTCTTGAAATGATCACTGCAGAAGTTTAAAAAAATTCACAGCTCGTAACTTTTTTCCTGGTAAGGAAAAACAAATTGATTGAATTGGCATTGAAATTGACCTCTAATGGATTTTTAAATTTATACATTTTCCATCACTTATAATTACTGCTGCTGAAGACAATAACAATAATTTCGATTTGGGTTAAAATAAGCAAATTATCAATATGCTCTTAAAACTGAATATTTCTACTTGTGTAGTATAGTGCTCTCAATGATTTTTTTTAAATTTTTCCATTACTGTTTAAATGTTCTTCTTCAAATAATCGTTGTAGAAAGTCCAAACATATTCCATCCCTCATTGCTGTTTTTTTGGTAAAGAAAAACAAATGAATTTAATTGCTGTGGATTTTATAAATTTCTTCCAAACCTTTACATTTTTTTTTGTAAATTACTTCCAAAGCTGTACATATTTTTGTAAATTTCTTCCAAACCCTGACATTTTTTTTGTAACATTATTTTCAAATTGAGCGCTGTTGAAAGCGAAATTGGGGGATCGATCATCCCTTCGTATAAGTGGATGTTTCGTTTAACTGAATGTCGTATAAGTGAATAATTTAAGTACCCATGGCTTATGGGAGTATCACCGGGTAAAGAGAAGTATTCGTATAACTGAGTAAAATAAATGGACTTTGTATAAGTGAGGTTCCACTGTATTATTATTGTTATTATTAACCTTTAGTCTTGGAATATCGCAAAATGCTGCAAAATAAATTTTAAGGTCTATTGCCAATTCGGAAAGTTTTCGTAAAACCAATGGCAATATTTAATTTATGTAAATTTTTTTCAAACCCATTTTACCTGCCGACTAACTAATACTACGGCTTCTACCGTCCGGACTCTGGTACGCTATTTAAAATATCGTAGAATATTTGTTTAGACTATAATAATTTAAAATGTAGCTTTCACTGTTACTACGTCTGAAAAATTTGCCTCTCGACTGCTTTAGAAGTGTGCATCCATGATTTCTCGGTCGATTTCTAATTAAACGACAGTCCCAGAGGCCCCTCGTGTCGCACTGAATCTGTGAACGAGAGCATGTTTCCTGGCATTCCAAAATATCTGTACCTCTTTTATTTTCTACTTTCGTAACACTGAATACCACTCTTTAGGAAAAATCTCATATACTTTTATTTTACCACTGAACATACTATTATTAACGCCTATGTTCAATCGTAAAATAATCACATCAACGCATTATCTATCTAAACAATCATGCATCTTTCATCAAAATATCTTTACCGTAAAGACAGTTATCATATTTTTTTAAGACAATAGGAATTTGTCACGCGTTAATCGGAAAAAAATAAAAATAAAATATTTAAAGTGGGAATTGATCTTTTATCTGTAATTATCTTTAATCCCACATTATCTATCTAAACAAGCATACATCTTTCATCAAAATATCTTTACCGTAAAGACTGTTATCATATTTATAGACAATAGGAATTTGTCACGCGTTATCTGCAATTATCTTTAATCTCACATTATCTATCTAAACAAATTTTTCCAACTCCGTAGACATCGTTAAAGTTGGACATGGTTTCCTGAAAAAAACATTTTTTCACAGGGGTGCTAGAGGGGGTGGAAGAGGTTACGCTTAAGTTCTCATGCATGACTTTAAAGAAGATACTTTAAAGTTTTTCGCCCTCAAAGATTCATCAAAATCGATTGAAAATACGGCGTCGGTTTGAAAATGATCAAAATTTCACGAATTTCAAGTCGTTCATTTTTTTCCCTTCAGTATACTTCCAATATCTCTTTTGCTTTCTTGGTTCCTCTTGCACCTTTATAAGATGTTCTAAGTCTACAAAACTAAGACTTATTACTGAAACAACTACTTCTCTGGCTAATGCCAAGCCCAATGTATTCGTTTCATCTGGAAGCACTAGAGTTGTGAGGAATGTTTTATAAAATAATTAAACAGATCAGAGAAATCATCGTTATTACTTTCTCCATTACGAAGTACGAGAGAGTATTGTGATCGTGATTTTTTTTTCAAATTTTTTTTTTTCGGAAATATCCGTTTTGGGGTCTCTAGATGCCATTTCAACAATTTCTGAAAAAAAAAATTGTGTGTGTGTGTGCTGTGTGTTTGTGTGTGGGTGCGTCTGTGCGAGCTGTATCTCAAAAACGAATAGAGCAATTGGTATGAAACTTTGAACATACGTCTTATTTGATAATCCGGAGAACTGAAAAGTTTTTGGTAAAATTTCGTACACCGGAAGTGGGGTTTACCTTAACTGTTTTTTGTTTTTTGCCAATATTTTCTTAAATATGAAAAATATCACAAAAACATTTAAACAAATATTGAAGACAACGAAAAAGTGAGCTTATTTTGTTTGAAAACATTTTTCATAAAATCATTGTTATTCGAGAAAAAAAATTTATTATTTTTTTATTTTTGGTTGATAATTATGAAACGATAATAATTAACAGCAAATTTATGTTAATGATAATTGTAGAGAATGCCAAAATGAACAACTTATAAAGAATAAATACAAGAAAACGAAATGTAGCCTGAATATATGAATATTCAACCTGTTCATTAATCTGCAAGCAAAAAATTAAGTCTTACTAAGACTATATAGTCTTTATCTAATGCTTTCTGCAACAAGTAAAGTTGTTTCTAATTTGTTTATTATAAAGAATAAATTTTTGTCTAAATCTCTTTAGTTTTTGAGTAAACTGAGTTTTTAAATTTGAAGTATAATTTTTCCATCTTTTATAATTTTGACGTTTTAAACGTCAGTTTCATCCGAGTCTACAAAACGCTCGATGTACATTTAAAATATGATTTAAATAGAAAATAAACCATGAAAGCGTAAATACAAATGATACCATAAGTCGGAGAAAGTAACATGATGGCCACATCACCATTTTTTTGTGTGTTTTCGACATCAACTGATAAGGTCACTAGCTGCAATACATCATATTAAAATGATTATTTTTTTGGTTTTGCTTAGGGCATTCACCCTGGATTGGTTAAAACCGACTTTTTTGAAAATGACTTGGATACATTGAAGGAAGCCATCAAAGATGCAGCGTGTCTTGCAGGGGATGATGTAGCTGACGGAGTTATGTATGTTTTGAGTACTCCTCCAAATGTGCAAGTAAGTAAGATTTTAATGCAGAAAAGGTGTTGCAGCTTATAATTTGATAATCATTGATTGCTTGCATTCTAAACTTCCGTTTAATTTTCAGCCGTAATACAACAAGTGGTATGATTATTACCGATGATATTTTGGAGTTGAAACCGAGCTGCAGATTCAACGAGCGCTAGCGCGAGTTGAATGTGCTGCTTCGGTTTCAACGACTAAATATCATCGGTTATTAATCGTACCACGAGTTATATTTAGTGAGAGAATATAACGAATAACATTTTATAATCTTGATCACAACTCACATATTGCAATGTTTTAAATTCGTCTTGTAGTTTCTTGCAGCACAAAGGCTCCTTAAACTGTCGGTACTGCGACTCTTTATTCCTCGCGATGTTTCTGGGCGTCGTATTTTTCACCATTTCACTGATTTCACTGATAGAAACTACATCCCAATGATTTAGTATGTCCATTTTGAGGTTTAAAATTCTGACAGGACCACAATAAAATATCACCGCCACTTTTGTTTTTTATCATAGCGGTGATACACACGCTGCTATGTATTTCCTTGTATCTAATTGGCTGAATATACATTCTAGTAGGCCATGAGTTGTATTCTCAGCCGTAATACAACAAGTGGTATGATTATTACCGATGATATTTTGGAGTTGAAACCGAGCTGCAGATTCAACGAGCGCTAGCGCGAGTTGAATGTGCTGCTTCGGTTTCAACGACTAAATATCATCGGTTATTAATCGTAACACGAGTTATATTTAGTGAGAGAATATAACGAATAACCTTTTATAATCTTGATGACAACTCACATATTGCAATGTTTAAATTCGTCATGGAGTTTCTTGCAGCACAAAGACTCCGTAAACTGTCGGCACTGCGACTCTTTATTCCTCGCGGTGTTTCTGAGCGTCGTATTTTTCACCATTTCACTGATTTCACTGTTAGAAACTGCATCCCAATAATTTAGTATGTCCATTTTGAGGTTTAAAATTCTGACAGGACCACAATAAAATATCATCGCTACTTTTGTTTTTTATCATCGCGGTGATACACATGCTGCTATGTATTTCCTTGCATCTGATTAGCTCAATCATTATAGTAGGCCATGAGTTGTATTCTCATTGAAATACATTTTACAAAAAAAACAGGTACTAAGCCCATTATCTAAAAGGTTTCACAAACTGTCTGGATTTGCTGGAATTATCCAGCGGCAATTATTAACAAATATTGTTGTATTTTATGAGAAGATTTTCGAGTTAATCTCGTAAAGGTTCAATTAAATCTTCTCAATCCCTTCTCTCCTTTAGGGTAGGAAGACTAATCTTCCGGGTAGTATGTTGTTGAATCCTCTTATTCTGCTGCTTCATTGTGCTAAATCTACATCTGACATTTGCTGATTTTATTAATATATTCTCAAAATTCTCTACACTAAAATTAATTTATAATCTTTCAAAGATTCAATCAAATCTCCTAGATCCCTTAAAATTAAAAGATCCATCTTTTAGCATCACTCTCTAGAAATGTTACCTGTAATGTATTTGAGATTAACCAAATCCTACTGACTGTCTGGCAATACGTCCCATTTGCATCATTCGAGTATAGAAGCAAGTTAACATTTGCTTTGCCTTTCATGGTAACAATGAGGGCTAGACTTATTCATCAATGATACTGGAGACTCGACGTGGCAACACAGTTCTATACTACATGTAACCTGAGCATGACGTTTAAAATTTGGGAACTTTTGGTAACTAAGTTTCGGTAGTTCGCTGTTGATAAGCCAAATGGTACTCCTATATCTGTGACATCACCATTCTATCCAAAACATCATCTCTACATCTATGGCATCCCTATTCAAGATTAACCAAACCCTGCAGACAATCTTCTCACCCATCTCATGTGCATAATTCGAGAATCAAACCTAGTTAAGATCCGAGGCGGCTCGTGGATTTTCGGCGGTGAGGTAACGGAAGAGAATTTGCCGAAACAGCAACGGAATATTTGCTTCCTCTGTAAGAATATTTGCCTTTGCCTCTCCTACGGAAATTCACGAGCCGCCACTGGTTAAGATTTATTTTGTAATTTAAATAATTGTCATTTGCAGATTCACGCCATGACCATGCAAGCTGTCGGGGAGAAATTCTAATTGTTAACATATATAATCCTATATACTATAATTTAAAGCAAGTATGTTAAATGCATTTTGTTTCTTTGTTTAACAATATAATATTGTGATTAATAATATTTTAATTACCCGAAATAAATCTTCATTTACAGGAAGCAACAGACTGCAGTTGTTATTGGTGGGAAATATATGATCTTCTGTTCTCTAAATGTCTGGGATTAAGCTATTGGGGGTCATCTGCAGCTACTAAAGCAGTAGAATTGTTTTTTTAAATTTATCTACCACACGTGTTTGGTATCAGGGATCAGAGAACAATAAAAATCCATTTTAGCTCCACCAACGACAAACTACAGGCCGGCCATTGTGATCATCAGTGCAGTAGAGTCGCTGATCGGGAATCGGAAATACTATGATTGATATTAGGTCTGGAATTTTTCTTCGAAGATTTTCAATTTCGAAGCTTTGAAGATTGAAGTTTAGAAAATTCGAAGCTTAGCATTTTTTTTCGAAGATTTCATTGTAGCAGTGTAACGTGACCGTCGCCCGCGTTCATCGCTCAGCGACGGACGCGTCATAGGAATCGCACCTTAAATTTCATAAAGCCGTGACGGCCTTCACTGGCGAAGTCCTGATTCCTTTTATGCTGTGTGCAGAGTTTATATACAGGGTCCGGCAGGGAGGTATGGAAGATTTGAACGGGGCGTCAAGCAAGGTGTGGTGAACCTAATGTTTTCGGAATAGGTCGTATCTACTCGTCACGTGGTGCCATTTTAGTTACCATGGAGCCGTGGTATATTGAACATCGTGTGTTTGTTTATAACACTCATTGAAACGGGAAATCATTTTAACGTTGGCCGTTACGGTCGTGTTCCGAAGTTTGAAACGATCATGAAGTGGGTGAATACCTTTCTTTGAGACCTGGAACTACGCGAGAAGGTGATCGAACGGTAAGGACCCCGGAAAACATTGAAAGGGTGCGTCAAGCAGTTGAAGCCAGCCCTCGTCGATCAGCCGTATGTCACGTTCGGGCTCTACGGATGACAGACCACTCAATTCGCCGAATTTTACACCTCGACTTGCATTTTCATCCGTATAAGATGATGGTTGTTCAAGAATTGCAGCAAAACGACTACGGCAGACGGATGAGGTTTGCAGAAGCGATGTTGAAAATCTTGACAGATGACATTGTTTTGATAATGAGTGACGAAGCCCACTTTCATTTGTCAGGGGTGGTTAATAAACAAAACTTCCGCTATTGGGCCTCTGAAAACCCGCAACAGCTCCATGAACGACCTCTGTACAGTGAAAAGGTAACTGTTTGGTGTGGCATTAGTCGCAACTTCATTATTGGTCCGTACTTTTTTCGTGAAAACGGTCGGACCGTCACTGTCAACACAGATCGTTACCTACAGATGTTGCGTGATTATTTTCTGCCAGAACTGAGAAGACGATGTATCAACCTAAATACTGTATGGTTTCAACAAGATGGGGCGACTTGCCATACATCAAGAGCAACAATGGGTTTTTTAAGGAACACATTCCGTGGGCATCTGATTTCATTGCGAGGAGATGTGGAGTGGCCCCCTCGATCACCGGACCTCTCACCATGTGATTACTTTTTATAGGGCTATCTCAAAGCACGAGTGTACATAAACAAACCGCGTACACTCGAAGCCCTAAGTAAGACAATAATCCAAGAGATTCGTGCAGTTCCACGTGAAATGCTTCGGAGGAGTATGCAGAACTTCTCACAACGTCTTCAGGAGTGTTTCGCTAAAAATGGACGGCACTTAACTGACGTTATTTTTCGTACCTAATTAATTTTTGTTTTCTTACTCTTAACTGGTTTTGTAATGGCAACATCTAAGGTACACATTAAAAAAATAAAATTTGAGTTTAGGTAAAAAATGAATGAGTTACAGTTTTTTCAAATCTTCCATACCTCCCTGCCGGACCCTGTAGAAATAAGAAATAACATGACAAAACGGTAGTGGCAGATGGTAGTCAACGACAAACAAAAAAAGATTCGGTTTTGAATTTTGAATTTTGTTTTGGTCTTATCAGAACAAGCTATTATTGAAAAAATATAACGATAGTAAAAAAAGTTAATAAGAAAACAAATTTATGACAGAAAATGAATTTCATTGGATTTAATGCGTGTTTACATGAGCGAGTGGGCAAATATATTTTTGTCTGACAAAAAGTACGTTTGTTTTTTTATACTTTAAGTATAATGAATTATTGGTACATAGTGCGAAATACAAACGAAAATATTTTTATAAAAATTTGTACTAAACGATAGTTTTGTTTGAGGAAATTACTGTATAACTTTATTAAAAATGTATTGTATAATTTCTTTTAGTGGAAAAGTTAATTTATATAAAATTATTCAAATCTAATAGAAAAGATTCATTTTGCAAGATATGTTATTATTTTTGAGCTTGCCAATACATTAGTTTTATATTAATTGATTATTACAGCAACTTATGTTCGAACTTGCGAAGTTTTGAATTATTAGGACCCCTAATTGATATGACCCACTCAGGTACGAAATTTGTCGATTTAACGTTTTACTGCTATCTTCACATATTTGTTTTATCTGCAACTCTACCCTATTGGAGAAATAGGAAGAGCTATGGAATGCGCGTGGAATGTGCCGATGTTTGTTACCAGTGGCGCAGCATAAATTCAGTAATATTATGATTTTAATTATTAATAAAATATCTTTAAGTATTTTTCTGAATATCACGATATATAATTCAACTTAAAACGTATTTAAATATGTTTATGGTTTAAATTATTTGTAAATAATGAACATAAACGAGAAACTTTATAACTCCCGTTTCGAAAGACGTCTACGTTCATGGACAAGCCGAGAGATAACTTTTGGTTGAGTGGTACAGCGGTCGGGCCATGTGTTCAATGAGATATGAACGAACTATCACAAAAATATATTGGTCCACAGCCTATACCCTCGAACACAAGGTGAACAGAGCAGCCATCAAAAATAACATGCAAAAAAATTCCATTTCATCGCTGCGCTCACCATTTTAAAAGCGCATACTATTTAAATTCTTTAAATTCCATAGCTCTCTGTATTTCTCCAATAGACTATAGTAGATATAATAAATATAATTATAAAATAAATCTTATTTTTTTTTAAATTAATCTATAATTACAAACTATCGGTTATGGCAAAATCGCCAATTCCCCCATGTCAACTTTCCCTTACTTGTGAATGACTTTTGTGTAGAAGATCACTTACTGTGAACAAAAATGTTGTGAATATTTTAGACCATTTAAATGTATTTTTTATTTTTGTTTAATGATCAACATATTATTGTATCAAAAATAGTTAAGTAAATAATGAGGTTTTTATTTTACAGTTTTTGCTGAACATTAAACTGAAAATGTTTTTTTTTTAAAGACCTTTATTGGCATATCTAACAATAATTACACTTCAATCGACCAAAAATACAATACTATATCCTTATAATTCTCGTGCTCTCTCTCCTACATTCTTTTTCCCTCCCCAATTTCTGCAGCATCTCTACCCCGGCCCCATCCTCTCTCATCCATTCCGCTACCCTCTTCACAATCCTCCGCCAGATGCCTCCATGTATCCCTCCCATTTTCACACATTACACACCTCATATATTCTTTACCCATCCACGTCTTCCTCCTTCTCTCTTCTGATCCATACCTAGCCCTAGCCAATGTCACCCTCTCTTCTCTGTTCCACCCGTCCTCATCCAAATACTTCGGTCTCCTTCCATGTACCTGCCAACTCTCATACATGTCACTATATTCACTTCTTTCTATACATCCCTGTCTCTCCTGCACATCCACTTCCTTCGCCCTCTCTCTCACCCACTTTGCCACATTTACCCCCCTCTCTAACCACTCCCTCACTTTCACTTCAGACAATCCTACTCTCTCATACATGTTCATTCGTTCCTTCCTCCATTTACCCCCCCCCCCCCCCCTTCGCTCACGCATATCTTCCATACCGCCTTTACCAACCTCTCTTCCCCTAACTCCCATAATCTCATCTCATACCTGACCATTCTCTCCATTGCCTCACATCCTAAGCTTCCTCTGTAAGTCTCATGAAGCAGTATGTATCCGGGTGTCGACCTTTCCACTCCCAGCATACGCTTCAGGGACCACCACTGGTCCCTCTCCACGTACCCAAATCCCTTCACACCCACACTTCCACTCCATACATTAAAATCGACTTCACACATGCATCCCACACTTTACACGCCACTCTGAAGTTGTTCTTCATCCATTCTCCCCATTTTTCCCACGCGATACCCCACGCTTTACTGGCCTTCCCCTGCACCCATCTTACATGCTCCTCATATCCCCATGTCCCTTTAAACATAAACCCCAAATACCTAAATCTTTTCACTCTCTCAATCACTTCTCCCTTCCATTCTAACACTTTCACGCTACCCTCTCTTCCCTTATTCCCAAATCTCATCCATTTCGTCTTCACCACATTCACACACATTCCCCTCCTGTCCATATACCTCTCCTCAACATGCCTTCCATCCCTTCCCAATCTCTCGCCATCAACACCATGTCATCCGCATATGCCAGCATCCACACCTTATCCTTCCCGATTACTACTCCTCCCGCCTGCCCTTTCCTCAAAACCTCCTCCAGTTCACTTAGGTATAAGTTAAATAACATAGGGCTTAACGGGCATCCCTGTCTCAATCCTACCCACGTCCTAAAATTCTGCGACACCTCCACTCCCACTCTTGCTACCATCCAAGTTTCCTTTTCTCCTCATACATTCTAACAACTTATCCCTCGGCACTGAGTCGTACGCCGCCTTTAAGTCCACAAACACCGCATACATGCTTCCCTTCTCTTCAGTCACTCTCTCAGCCATTCTTGCCAGGGTAACGATCTGCTCCCTTGTCCCCCTCCCCCATCTAAATCCCCCCTGCGTTTGAGGTATTAATTCCTTTTCTTCCACCTCTTCTTCCAGCCGATTCTTTACCACCAACATTGCAATTTTGTATCCTGTGGACATCACCGTAATTCCCCTATAGTTCCCGACCTCCTTCTCATCCCCTCCTTTGTGTACCGGGCACATCGTACCCAATCTCCAGGCCTCCGGTATGTTCCTTCTTCCCCTCCACATTTGATTCAACAGCCCCCTGAATTTCTTCTTTCCCCCTTCTCCTATCTCCTTCCACATCTCTGCCTTCAGCCGCTCTATCCCTGCTGCCTTTCCTCCTTCAACTTCCTCGAAAGCTCTTTCCACTTCCTCCTCAGAGAACTCTTCCGCCATCTCCATATGCCTTCCTTGTCCCACTTCCTCTGGGTATCCACTTGTTTCTCTACATTTCCTTGTCCACTCCTTCAGTGTTATCCCTACCCGTCTCCTCCTTTCGCCTCTCCTCAGTACTTTCCATATTTTCGCCTCGTTCCTACACTTCTTCAACTCCTCACTTGCTCTTTCCACCTCCTGCAGCTTCTTCATCAAGCATATCCCCTCATATTTCCTTTTTGCTGCCATTACCTTCCTCTCCACCTCTTATACATTCCCCCACTGCCTTCCTTACTTCACTTTTCGCCTGCCTGCATTCATCATCAAACCACCTACTCCCTACTCCCGTCCCTCCTTTAGCTTTTCTTCCGCACCCCACTATTAGTTCCTCCATCTCCTCCATCGATTTGACGTCTTCCCATTGGATCCTCCTCATCTTCTTCCTCATTTCTTCTATTGCCTTTGCCCCACATTCTAACTTTCCCATTTCTTGCTTCTCTTCAGTCATTTTCTCCTTCTCCATCCATACCTCTACTTTTAGCGGTAGATGATGCGAGCCCATCACTTCCTCCACCTCCATACTTTTTATTTCCCTTTTTGTCATCCCCTTTATCGCCACATAGTCTATCACCGACCATCCCCTCGGCCCAATGTATGTTTTCCTTCCTTCCCAGTCCCCCTCTGTGCATCCATTTAGAATTTCCCATCCCCCCTTCTTCATTCTCTTACCCTCCCCGTTTATACATTTGTCCGCGGACTTTCTTTCTATCACCGACCCCTCTTCATTAATCCCTTCCCCCATTTCTCCCATTATTGCATTAAAGTCTCCTCCTAGCACCCATTTTCCTCCCCCTTTCGTTCTCTCCTCTATCTCCTTTCTTATTATATTCCAATTTTTATTTACATATACCACCCCTACGTTTATCCTCTGTTTCCCTTGTCTATACTTTATCCATGCCACGTCTTCTCCTTCTCCTCCCCATTTCCTTCTTCCATCCCACTATCATTCCACCCCTCGCCCTTCCTTTAGTCGCACACTTTATCGCATCTTTCCTCGCCCATATAAAGCTTCCCGGCAGCCATCTTTTCACTTCTCCCCACTCTCACTTCCCCATCCATGTCTCTACTAGCCCTACTATGTACTTCCCTATAACCACTCCTCCCAGTCTCTCTTCCACTTGCCCTCCTTTATCTGCTCCTTAATTCCCGCTATGTTCCAAAACCCCATTGTTACTGACCCCTTCTTCCCCCCCCCCCTATCTCCTCGCCACTTGCCTTTCCTGCTGTGCTTCTGTCCCAGTCTACTCTCTACCCTTTTTTACAGCTCCTTCTCATTTCTTCCTGCACCCTTACCACTTCTTCTCTCCCCTCTCCTCCTATCTCCTCCTCATTTCTTACTTTTTTGGCTCCTCTTGTCTTTATAGGGTCTCCTTTTCTTTATTCCATCTCCACAACTCCCCATTCACGAACATTTTCTGATAACCAATCCTTACCATCTTCCCCCCTTCTCTCTCCCTGCTTGCTTTCACCCTTATGATCTTCTGAATCCTTTTCTCCTTTTTCGTCATGTCATCTTCGATGAAAACTCGTTCCGGGATATTCCTTAATTTATTTTTATTCTTCATAACCTTTATTTTGTCTTCCATCTCTAGTTTAACCACCACCACCACCTTCCCAATCCTATCCACCACATAGCTATCTTGGACTTGTACCTCTACTTCTAGAACCTCCTTCAGAAACGTCATCACCTTCCCTGCATATCTTTCCCTCTTATTACTACTCTCTTGCCTCTCCCTCTTCTCAGCCTGTTACTCCAGCTCCATTATCCTTCGTTTCAGCCTCTATCTCTCTCTCTATATTCCATATCTCTTTCATCTCCTTTATTTATCTCTTATCTCCACATCTCCCTCGCTTCCCTCATTTCCTCTTTCCAGATCTCCCTTTCTTTCCTTAACGCTTCTGTTATCATTTCCACGAGTTCCCTGCAATTCCCATTGCACCCTTTACTCATAACTTCCCCCACTCTTTTTTTCATCCTTTCCTGTTCATGCTCTCCCTCCCCCTCAAAAGACGTGTCCGCCATCTTCATACCCTCCTGCGCTGTCCCTTGTTGCGGCGACCTCCTTACTCCCGTTCCGCCACCAAAGAATACCGCCTTCCTTCTATTCTCCTCCTCCTGCTTGTCCCAGTCCTCCACTTCCCTTCTCTCCTTCTGTTTATTCTTCCCGCCTATTTAAACCTCTACTTCGGTAACTTTATTTCCCAATCCTAGTGCTATTTATGCGGAACGGTTTCACTCCCAGTTTCTGGCCCATAAAGATCAATATGACTCATTATTATTATTTTATTAATTGATTCAAATTGCCCGCCACATAAAGATGTACCACCATAAAAATCAAAACACCGTCTGCTGTCGAGTTTATCGCAATCGGCAAAAGTACGTCTACACAAAAAAACCACGCACAAACCGCGCTGCACCGCCAAACCACCGATTGTCTTACTCTTCTCGCTTTATTCCCTCGTTTTACGATTCCACCTGAATCCGCGCACCTACTGTTATCAAACTTTCACTATCCACTGCTTGCACCTTCACCTATCGTCCATCCAATTTTCTCTAATTTTGCACTATTGCAACCACTCTTCCTTTTCGTTTTTACTGAGAGCACTCTTCACGTGTTGATATACAATTCTCATTAAACTATTTTTGATGAAATTTTAGTTGTTACGATTGGCATTACTTAGAATGTGAAAGGTTTGACATCAAAATGTAAAATTGTCGTTAATGATCTTTCATAGGATAACTGGAAAGCTCCAATGCTGCACATACTGAAAATGTTGTATAATGCATTTTGGGAATTTTGCCACCAGTACCATAAAGGTTAAAAAAGACGTTTCACGGCAACATACTCTGGCGAAAACTTTGTAATTTATTATATTATCACTTTGTTTGCAAAACGAATAGCACGGAAAAACAGCGAGGATACAATGTATGTTTTATTTGCGGAGAAAAAGAGCCGCTTCTGACGGTGTTTTTATTCTGTGTGGATATTTAGTTGGTGTTGATCGATGCCTTACAAGAGAAACGATAAACATAGTAAACATAACCCAAGTTTCTATAAACGTTTAAACGTAGCATATTTGCTTTCTGTATTATACTCGGCGCACCGAATCGGTGGTATTATGGGTTTGCGTGATTTTCGCGTGATGTTCGCTGATTGGTCCGCGCAAACGCATGTGAAGCGTATGTCACGCAGCCGAAATTTTTAATCATGCCCGTTGTATGCCATGTGTTCTCGTTTTTCTGTCTTATTTAAATGTAGTGATTACGTTGTATCCTTAAATCAGTCTTTCAATTACAATTAATTAGGAAGTGGTAAATAGTTAGATTTTGTGGGTTAAAGTAGAAAGATTTATATTTCCGGCACAGAACTAAATTGTGGCAAGGATGTGTGAATCATGTGAACTACCATGAGGACGCGGGGTTAACGCAACGTGATCATACCACCTATTCGGTGCGCCGAGTATAAAGTAGTGCAGCACGAGCGGCATCTTTGTCTTTGCCTCCCCTACGGAAATCCACGAGCCGCCGCTGTTGCTATGACTTTTTACAAATTTATGTATAGTTGTAACTATCCAGTTTTGTGAACTCCTCGAAAACGTAAATACGTTTGTCGTTAATTACTTCACATTATCGAGACTAGACTGTATTGAAACTCTTTTTGTAACCATAATTTTTGTCAGATTTTCGAACAAAATATGGTACTTTTTCTAAAATTAGCTGTCATTTTGCCATAAATGGATATTTTTTAAAAACGCTCCGTACTTTGTAACTTTAATCAATGTGGAACATAAAGTTTTTCATTCTTTTTTTCTAGCATAAACCATCTCAGAAATGTCATGTACCCACTTAATAAACTTGTATAATAATGTACTATTAAACAACTGTCAGCGATGCACTTACTTTTATAACGGAAGCAAGTATTGGACTACTGTGTTCTTCCGTATTCTCCTCTCCGAACTTTCACGAGCCATTGCTGATCTTATTACATCAAAGGATCGCTCTTGTCACTCTAAAGTGCCTGATATCACCTCTCATCTAACTTCAGATCCGGTCCAATTTTCTCAATTGCTGATGCACCAACCACTTGTGTTTTTAACTTAAATATTTAAACAGTAAAAAAAAAATACATCAGCTAGTAACTGAAACAGATTTCAATTTATTAAAAGTTGGGCTTTACCAACAATAAAAATAACAGCTCATATAATTGTTGACAGTGTTTCTTCCAAGTTACTAAAGAGCATTAAATTAATTCGAGTACGTTTTTGTTGAAATTCACAGGTAATTTGTCAAGTACATTACATATCTCAGATCTTTACGTCCAATAAATAAATTAGTGGTTATTAAAAGTTATTAAATAAATTAAAGCTTCCCTTGTCAAAACTCTACACAATCCACATGAGTAAAAATTAAAATTAATGGCAAGTTAAAAATGTGTGTATGAATTTAGCTGATTATTAAGATTTACACTTTTACAGTTTACATGGAGTGAATGACCCTAGCTGTCGATGCGCCTTAAATCCAAAATCCTACTCTATTCTCTACAGTTTACAAAATGATCAAATTTTTGATAAACGAGTTGTGGTGATTGTAATATTTTGTTTTAAATCAATGATACAAAAGTATTAGGTTTTTAACCAAATTTCAATATTCATTAACTTTGTAATAAAGTGTAAGTGGAGAATAAATGAGTTACGCAAAAGATTCATTGCTTTAAAGATCAGTACTATCAAGTAACCATCATATTTTTTTTTTTAATTAAAACATTTGATCTCCACTTTAAAATAAAATAAAACTGTTACTAATATTCTTCATTTCATATATACATATTTACAGAATAAGGATTTTATTTTAATTACACTTCTCCACAGCATCATCAGGGTTTTTTTTTATTGAATATGATGCAGAGAAGTCCTTTAATTAAATACCTTTTTCTTTGGCAAATATATAAAAATCAAACCAAGAATATAAGTGCGGTGTGTTTCAATAATAATTAATTGAAATGTGAATATCTCTGATTAACGCTTTCGAAAAGTTGATAAATATCACAAAAATCCTTTTTACTGAATATTGTTTGGTTAAAAAACGAATAATTTCGCCATAATTGCTTTTCTACAATAAATTTACCAAAATATTACACTTTGCAATACCTAATACAACTATTATATTCTTGAAATTTTAATAACACCTTAATAATCAGCATAAATTACTATTTATTTGTTCTAGATTTCTTATTGAGCACGCAACAAGTCTTTGTTAAATACGCCTTAATTATTAAAATCTTATGTACAAGCGTGTCGTCAATACTTTTCTTTTCGAAATCCGGCCGGTTTTTACGAATACTAAGGCACACAAATACATTGCTTCTATATAACAAGTAATAATTAAGGAATAGAGTATTTGTTAATTTGTACAGGCACTACATCTAGAAACCGATCTACTTTCTCCTAATCGGACCGTGTCTTCATCGTCGTTGACTAGATGTCCGGCATCGTGTCTCCTCTGAAACAAACAAGAAAGTTCTAAATTAGCAATTTATAAAATATTGATGTTGCTATAATGCGACTCTTTTCGATTTTAACAGGTTCAGCACCAGCACATTATTTAGCGTATAGATACGTATCCGCCTGACCCGGAAATACTGATAAAGTTAGAATGTACAAGCGGGCACTGGTGTCCGTCATGGCCCAGTAGTTCTGCTCAACTTGACGAAATTCAAAAGAAAAATCCACAGCAATTCATATCATTTATTAATAACCTTTCATTTCATATTTGGGAACAAATAATAATTAGAGCAAATAGATTTTCAGTGATTACAACACAATTTTTTTTGCAATGATGGCTGACTTGAAAATTTTTGTCGGTATATCTAGGTGAACATCACACCGTTTTCTTTTCACCGATTTTCCATTCACTGATGATGTTAAAGAGCAAGTTTCATTAGATCTGTCGTCTTATATGACTGGAAGTGGATACCAAAGTTTGTCTTGATGCTCCTTCACCAATTGCAACGACATTTTTTCCAAAAAAACCGTTCTACAATTTATTTTACCAATTGAAAAGAATGTATTAGTTTGTACCAGCAACATTCATCATGTGGAAAAAAATAGCAAGCGGCCATTTTCTTGTTTGACGTCCTAGATCAGTGTTCTTCAACCTGTGCCAACCCGTGGAACCCTTTTTTCAAATATTTTTTTTATGCAACCCTTCGTTCAGTAGCATACCCAGATTTGATTTTCAATATGAAACTCCGATTGGTTAACGCTCGAATTTTAACTATGACTCGCAGAACCGCTAACGCGTTTGAGTGGAACCCTAGGGTTCTGTGGAACACCAGGTTGAATAACACTGCCCTAGATCATAGGAGGCACACATTTGATCTACCGTCTCGAGTCCTCCCTTCATAGCATGGTAAAACTGAACGATTTCCAGTTTTATCATCATTCCTTTTGTCACCTTGTAAGGTTACCATTTCTTAGGTTCGTCAGATGTCTTTGTTAAACTTTGTACAGCACAGGCAGATGTATACATGACGATTCCTGCTGGTTTAGAACGATAGTGATATTGCCTGCTAGTTCTTCCTTATTGTTCCCACTAGCGTCAGATTGTGATTTTTCAGAAGGCCGTAATGTTCCGCTCCTGTTAATTAACTTTATCAAACTGTAAACAATTTCTTAAGCCATATTCTTCATATGAAATTTGCCATTCAGGCTAGGTCCTTACATAAATCTCCGTTTTTCAAATAATAGCTTGGTAAATATATCATGCGGAAAACCTTGATTCCACATCGATTTGGTTTTAGGAGCTGAAGGAGCTGAACTGCTTGTCAATGATGACATTCTCACTTGGCATCACACTTCTTGTTCACTATGGAAAATACTTATGTATAGAACAAAATTTGTAGGTATTCACTGTTATCTGTTGGCACACCCAACCAGTAATCCTTGGCAGTCTTCTGTCGAATTACTCGACATATTGTTGTTGTTAGTAGGCTGTCGCGTTTATGTTTTGGAAAAGTCCATTCCTTTTCTGTAGGGGTAGTAGGAGGTTGTAGATGAATTGGGTAGGCAGTCCCTGGCAACAGTTTGTGTTTCACTGTAAGAATTGGCTCAGGGCCTTGTTTGAAAATGTTTTGTGAAAAATCTGTTGAGTAAGGTTAATTTTTTCCCTCTTGGATCTTCTGTCCATGATGATTTGTTTTCGTGGTGGTCTCTTTATTATTTGGTATACTTAACCCGCCATTGGTGACGCAAATTTGACTTTGATCAATGGTGGCGCCGGTCTCACGCACCGGGGTTTTCAACTGAAGATTTTTCGAAACGTGTTATTAATAGTTCATGTTTTTTTTTAATTTATGCTCTTTGACAATAAAACAAAGATATTGAATCAATTTAAGCTCTGCAATGCGGCAGATATTCGAAATTGCAACAAAAAACAATAATGGAGAATAAAGTTATTCGAATTTTTTAACACACCCGGTCTCACAGACCAGTAGGTCACCATTGGCGGGTTAAAGCATAGGTTGATTCTAACTCGGCTGTTTGCACCGGCTGGCAAGTAGTTATCATTGAGGTCGTGTTTGCTGTTTGGTAGGATTTACAGCTCCAGCAATCAATTTCTCCGATTTTATTTAACTCACTATCTATGGCTAGGAACATTTTAAAATCGTATGTTCATTTAAAAAAAACCTCAAATGTGCCATGACTTTTTCGTTTTAAAAATTTCAGTTGGCACACTTGACACTTGTTGGGAATTGACATATAAACGTCACATCTTTCTAGAAGTCACAATTATTCCGTGCTCACAATGGTTTACAGCAACCAGTAAAAAACGTTTCTAATTGAAAGTTATTTCCGAAATGGGATTAAAGTGGACGGAAATTGGGTGTATTCATTCGACGCACCTTTAGCAGAGTTTCACGAAGAATTTCCTAACATGCCCATTATTTATGATGAATTAAAAAATACCTTATCACGATCTGTTGTATTATTTCGTGAAACGGGTAGTATTCTCCGTAAACCAGGAAGTGGTAGACCAGTTAAACGAACTCAAGATGCTATTAACACAACCCAAGAAATTTTGGAAGATGAACTTACGACTTCTCTGCGTCATTTGTCACAGCAAATGAATTTATCGGTAGGAACATGCCAAAGCTTCTATGAAAAGATTTGCAACTATACCCTTATCGCATAACATCGGTGCAAGAGTTATTACTAGAGATGAAACGGATAGTTGTTTGGCCGGATACAGGATTCCGAATATCCGGCTAGCTGTGAAGCCGGATGGCCGGATATCCGGCCAGTGTTCTCGTTACACGCTGTGATAAGTTTAGCGCAGCAGCCGGGCGGTTTCGGGTGTCATCGTAAGTGATCGTGGACGGTGGCGTGATCGAGTGTTTAGTTGTTTAGTGAAAATTAGTTGTTTGTAAGCTGCGTGAAGTGAGTGATTTGAGTAACAAAACATGTCATCAGCGAAAAAAAGATCACCTATTTCGCAATATTTCGACATAAACAATTAAAATACTAAGTTTGCTATTTGTTTGTTATGCCAGCTTCAAATATCTCGTGGTGGTGAAGGGAAAAAAGCAGGTACATAGAATTCGTCTTATCTTTTATTGGTGGCAATGCCTAACTCTTTTTTAGTTTTTTATAGGATAATGTCATGCAATATTGATTTTTATTTTTCTTTCCGCAGGCACTTGTGCCATAACTAATCATTTAAAATCAAAACATCTAGAAAAGTTTCAATTGTTGAATAAAGGTAAAGACAAAGACGTACCTACACCGTTTGTGGAGCATGCCGTCCCCAGTACAAGTTCGGTTTCGACACAGAGCAGAACTTTGGCAGAATCATTTGAAAGAAAACTGCTTTGGGATGTGAACGATGCAAAGGCGAAAAAATATCTGATTGGCGAAATGATTGCACTAGATAATGAGCCACTTTCTATCGTAGAAATGGTTGGATTCACAAGACTGCTTCTACCCCGCTATGAATTGCCAAGCCGCACTTATATGACCCAAAAAATGATTCCCGATATCTACAACAGAATTTTTGAGAAAATCAAAACAAGCATTTCAAACGCTGTTGCAGTTTCTGTCACTTCTGATATGTGGACGTGTTTACATAACTCCAGCTTTCTGAGTTTCACAGCTCATTGGTTGTCTCCAGAATTCCAGCTTCAACATAGAGTTCTTGCTGTGAAACCGTTTTCAGAATCTCACACAGGAGAAAACATAGCAAATGAACTCAATGCTATAGCAAATCGCTGGGATATTGAGCAAAGCAAAATACACGTACTTGTACATGACAGCGGTGCTAACATGGTGAAAGGCAATCGAGAGGCGGAATATGTTTCTGCTAGATGTTTCATTCATTCGCTTCAGAGGGTTGTGACTGAATCATTGAAGATACAGTCTGAAGTAATGGACATGATTGCCAAAGGTAGACGTCTCGTAACTCACTTTAATCATTCGGGTTTAGCGCAAGAAAAACTGCTAGCGATTCAAAAGGAGTTAAGTTTACCAGAGCATCAATTAGTACACGATATCAACACAAGATGGAATTCTACCTTCTATATGGCAGAACGCTTATTGGAACAAAAACGTGCTATTTCCCTTTATGTAGCTGATCATGATACACTCACAAATTTAACTACTCATCAGTGGTGCTTGATGGAGCAGTGTGTAAAACTTTTGAAGCCATTTGAGGAAATAGCTAAAATCACAAGTTTTGGCCTCTCCTACATATCCGAAGTTATACCGCACGTAGCTGCATTAAAAAGATACTTATGCATGGATGAGACCGCAAAACGAACATCTGACTTACCACATATGAGGGCCTCCTTAAAAGCACAATTGGAATCTCGTTTTAGCTCCTTGAGTGAAAATCCGAATTACCTTATTGCAACTTACTTAGACCCCAGATTGATGTCACACTATTTGGGACCACTTGAAGCTGAAAGAGCGCGACAGAAGATCTTACTGGAGTGTTTAAAAATTACTTGCGATGAGACTTCTTCCACTGGTAGTTCTTCGTCGTCACCAACACCTGCTAAAAGGAATAGAGAAAATGAAACTGAGTCAAATGTTACTCGCGAATCTCATGACACCTTTTGGGATTGTTTCATTGAAGTGGCAGATGAAAATAATAGTCAATGTCAAAATCGAGAGCAAAACCCAATTGCAAGCGAGATTGACTACTATTTGAAGACTGTTCGAATTGATCACAGCCGTGACCCTTACACTTGGTGGTCGATCAACTCGAAACACTATCCATATTGGACAAAGTTTGCCAAAGTGTACCTTTCAGCACCTTGCAGCAGTGTTTACAGTGAGAGGCTGTTTTCCAAAGCTGGCTTAGTTTACAAAAATCGCCTGTTGCCAACGAATGCTGAAAATTTAGTCTTCATTCACCATAACTTACCTCTTGTTAATTTTAAATATCAATTTTAAATATTTTCTTTGATGAAATAAGGACAGAATCTCTTTGTGTTTGTTAAGTGTTATTATTTAAGTTCTTGATTGATACTAATTAAAGTTCATTAAAGGTTATTTGAATTTCTTTGTACCTAATTTTTGTAACTTTTTTAGCTATAAATAAAATCCATCATAATTATAAACCGTTTTATTATTATTTACATCACAAAAATGTATGTTTTAAAGTTGATTTTAGAAAATTGACCTACTTTTTGAATATCCAGCATCCGGCCGGATATCGGGTTACTATCCAGTATTCGGCCGAATAGTAAAGTTGTGCCGGATAGGCCGGATACCGGATAGTTACCGGATATCCGTTTCATCTCTAGTTATTACCTGTTGATTACCCCTGACGACTGGAATTTTGTCAGTGGTTTTTACAAAATGTAAGCAAGGATGTATTACAAATTACTTTTTTTACCGATGAAGCTTGGTTTTACAAGGATGGGTACATTAATTCCCAAACTATGAGAATTTGGTCGGATGAAAATCCTCGTATATATCGAGAGAAACCACTACATCCAGAGAAAGTTGGCGTTTGGGCAGCGATTAGTGGGAGAAGATTAGTTGGACTGATATTCTTTGAAGGTAAAATCCTATTTTAATTATTAATAATAAAAATTCAATAACCGTGCATTCATTTTAGGTAAGATAACTGCAAACCGTTATCGTACAGAAATTTTATTTTTATTGAAATTTATAAATGAATTAAATGATGACGAACTGCAAAGTGGATATTTTCATCAAGACGGAGCAACTCCTCATTGCACAGTGGACGCAATTTGGCCATTTTGGAGGAATTTTTTGAGGACCAAATAATAAGTCGAAATGCACGGATTTCCTGGCCGCCCCGTTCATGCGATCTAACACCATGCAATTTTTTCTTGTGGCCATACCTGAAAAATTGTATTTATGCACAACCAGTTCACAATCTAGAAGACATGCGGCAACAAATTCGAGATAAATTTATAGAAATTAACAATAATCCAGTGTTGTTGCGGAGCGTAATGGAGGGTGTGCGACGAAGAGTTCAGGCTTGTGTTCAAGAAGAAGGAAGGCACATACAATATTTAATATAATTTTATAGTGAAAAATTTTACGTATCTATAAATTGACTACAGTTTGTTTAGTTTTGAGAAGTAACATAACCTCAATATGTATCACTTACCAACTTAAATTTTTTAAATTAAAAAATCATGGCACTTGAGGTTTTTTTACACTGATACTTCGTGATTGCACTTTTACACGACTCGACTCACACGTGATCGCCATTTTACATACCATGATAATTTTAAATTTATATTTAGATCGGATAACTGACTGGAGCGAAAGTTAGACCTACAATTGCTGGTAAGATAGCTAATTAGTTATAAACTAGGTGTATATGCTATGTCCCTTGTTTTTTCTATAAATAATTTTTAAATAAATCAAATGATAGATAGGAACAAAAATTGTTTGTAGGACATCGTATTCCTGAACATTACGATTCTAGTGTCATCAGTAGCAGCTAGCATTGCAATGCATATAACAAGAAATGTACATAAGTTTAATAACTAATTAAATATTTTATTTACTTACCACATGTTTATATGTACAAATGCATTGTTGATAAATTAATAATATGATTTAAAAGTGCATAAGATTATAACAAAAAGATGCATGGGGTCATTAACTGAAAATTCGACACCTGTAACCAGGCGCATGTTTATAAAGTAAAAATTCAAAATCCATTTAAAAAATTTGGAGGAGTTTGAAATTTATAGTTTTAAAATTGTGAAAGTTATACAATGTTTTATAATGCTTCTAATTAATGAAGGGTAAATTAACTTTCACAATACCACTTTTTCATCTTAGCTAATAATATTTAGCTGTGACTACGAATCATGGCCCAGTTAAGAGATCTGTGGAAGTGTTTTTATGAGGCAATTGAGAGGAATTTCCTGTCTTTCAGATTTATTGTATAATTAATGCGCATGTGAAAGGATTGCCGGTGAGAAAAATGGTGTAATTATAAAAATTTCACAGCATTATTCTCTCCTCAGACTGGCATTAGAATTGCACCATTTAAAAGAGTTGCAATTAATTTGAAAAGAAAAGTGAAATGTCCTCCTGAAGGCTGCAAACTTGTTTCCACAGTTCAATGCACCTTCTAGCAAAAAAGGAAATTTAATTCAGAGCAATGGCAATAGTAGTTTTGATTTTAATAGCAATATTTAATCGATGACTTATTATATTTCTCGAAGTGATGTATGAGTCAACTGTTTGTAACAGAAGAAGAGTAATGTAATCACAATAAACACAAGTTCAATAATCTGTATGATAAAAATTAATCATTATTTATATAGAAATAACAGAATTATCATTCATATATGGTCAAGAGCCTATTGGCAGAAATAACACAAAAATCATAAAAATACAAAATCCATGTAAAATTGTTCTGTTATTATAATAAAGATCTATCTAATTTAGAAATTTCGCTAATCTAGCCTCTGGCTTAAAAGATTTTATTATCAGAAGAATGAAAATTTCTCCTTTCAGATTTTAATTAATGATAATGATTAATAATATGATTAATTAAAATCTGAAAGGAGAAATTTTCATCGTTCTGAAAAACAAATTGTTTTATGCCAGGGGCTGGATTAGCGAAATTGCTGTCATTAAAGAGAAACTTAATGGAAAAAAAAACAATAATGTGAATAAATTAAATCCAACTATGACAATTATAAAGAAATAATAACTAATGGAGAAAAGATGTGAAATAAATACAATTAAATTCCAACATTTTTTCAAATTAATAAGAACATTAATAACAATCAGTAAATTATTATTTTATTTCTTTTTTTTTATTAAATATAATACTTGAATAAGGAACAATTAATTTATTATTTCTCTATATATCGTATGTTCATTAAAAAAAAACCTCAAGTGTGCCATAACTTTTTCGTTCTAAAAATTTCAGTTTGCACACTTGACACTTGTTGGGAATTGACATATAAACGTCGGATCTTTCTAGAAGTCACAATTATTCCGTGCTCACAACTGGTTTACAGCAACCAGCAAAAAACGTTTCTAATTGAAAGTTATTTCCGAAATGGGATTAAAGTGGACAGAAATTGGGTGTATTCATTCGACGCACGTTTAGCAGAGTTTCAGGAAGAATTTCCTAACGTGCCCATTATTTATGATAAATTTCAAAATACCTTATCACGACCTGTTGTATTATTTCGTGAAACGGGTAGTATTCTCTGTAAACCAGGAAGTGGTAGACCAGTTAAATGAACTCAAGATGCTATTAACACAGCCCAAGAAATTTTGGAAGATGAACCTACGACTTCTCTACGTCATTTGTCACAGCAAATGAATTTATCGGTAGGAACATGCCACAAGCTTCTACGAAAAGATTTGCAAGTATACCCTTATCGCATAACATCGGTGCAAGAGTTATTACCTGTTGATTACCCCAGACAACTGGAATTTTGTCAGTGGTTTTTACAAAATGTAAACGAGGATGTTTTACAAATAACTTTTTTTACCGATGAAGCTTGGTTTTACAAGGATGGGTACATTAATTCCCAAACTATGAGAATTTGGTCGAATGAAAATCCTCGTACATATCGAGAGAAACCACTAAATCCAGAGAAAGTTGGTGTTTGGGCAGCAATTAGTGGGAGAAGATTAGTTGGACCGATATTCTTTGGAGGTAAAATCCAATTTTTATTATTAATAATAAAAATTCAATAACCGTGCATTCATTTTAGGTACGATAACTGCAAACCGTTATCGTACAGATATTTTATTACCTTTTATAAATGAATTAAATGATGATGAACTGCAAAGTGGATATTTTCATCAAGATGGAGTAACTCCTCATTGCACAGTGGATAATTTGGCCATTTTAAAGGAATTTTTTGAGGACCGAATAATAAGTCGAAATGCACGGATTCCCAGGCCGCCCATGTGATTTAACACCATGCGATTTTTTCTTGTGGCCATACCTGAAAAATTGTATTTATGCACAACCAGTACACAATCTAGAAGACATGCGGCAACGAATTCGAGAAAAATTTATAGAAATTAACAATAATCCAGTGTTGTTGTGGAGCGTAATGGAGGCTGTGCGACGAAGAGTTCAGGCTTGTGTTCAAGAAGAAGGAAGGCACATACAACATATAATATAATTTTATAGTGAAAAATTTAACGCAAGTATAAATAAATTGACTACAGTTTGTTTAATTTTGAGAAGTAACATAACCTTAATATGTGTAACCAACTTAAATTTTTAAAATTAAAAAATCATGGCACACTTGAGGTTTTTTTTAATGAACATACTTTACCTAGAAGGTATAATTACACCTTCTAGGTAATTAATTAAACTTGCTTTATACATTTCATAAAACAGGTTTTATAAAATTACAGTAATTAGGGAGAAATTGAATTCGAAACAAACAGCTGCGTAAATCAATTCCAGTTATGATTATTTGAAAGAAACATAAATGTGAAATGAACTGGAAGAAGAGGAAAACCAGTACCAGTGGAAGACTAACAGCAAGTCACCTCTAACTTGGCTTAAAATACCAATAGGGTTATAATTAATTTCTTACCAGCTTAAATAAAATTGGGTGCAAGTGTCTTTAAGAAAAATAAAATTTAAATTTGTATTAGGAAGTATGTCACCTAAACACAATTATAAGCTTAAAATAATAAATCGTTGTGATCAAATCTTCAAGATTCTCGTGTGCCTATTAGTTTTGTTCTTTCATACGAAGTTTTGCTAAAATCGATATTAATCTGACTGTAAATATTTATATTTATTTTATTTTCCCAAGTCCACATTGAAAATAATTATTTTCATTAATGATTTTTTAAGAGGGAGCAGATACTGGATGCCAAAAAAAGAGAGGAAATGTAGGGTATGTGGAAAAGAAAAAGAGCGATGGGACCACAGGAGTCAAACTTGCCCCATATTCTCGAATATGGGGCAAGTTTTATGGGCAGGGTGAGTGGTTGAAGTTATTGAGGGGAGGAAAGGAGGCACTAAAAGTGATAAAGGAATTGAAGTGAAGAAATCAGAAAGACCCACGTGACAGAAAGAGCAAAAATAAAATATATAATAGAAGTGTAAATATATAAGAATTGTAGAAATATATATAATTTAAAAAAAATACAAGCACGAGTCCACATCTTTTATAAAATATCTACAATTTAGTTTAATCACCGATTACGCTCCAAACAATCCTCTTCATTTGTATTTTGTATTTAAAATTAAACAGATAACCAAATTTCGTAATTAATTAAATTAAATACGAGGATACTAGAAACATTACATTTTATTTATCTAAACCTTTAACATTAGATAACGACTCAGCAGCAAGTGTGGCAAAATACGCTGACCCGATGATTCATGCGTTAAATAGGAGTAAATAAGTAATTAAACACATTTACGTTGCAATAATGAATAATTTAAATGGCCCATTTCACTTTCACCCGCTTTGTGAATGAATACAAACAACTCACCTTTAATTCAGTTGCCAAACAAAGGAAAGCTTCTTCGACATTTGAGTTTTCTTTCGCGCTGGCCTCCAACACGAAAAGAACTTCGGGCATATATTGACACATGGCTTCGGCTTCTTCGAATTCGACTTCCCTGAGGTTTTCCGCGTCCGCCTTATTTCCGACTAGTGCTACCAGAACGGCGCTGCCCGAGTACCGGCGCACTTCTTCCATCCATTTGGCCACCGATAGAAACGAGGAGCGTTTCGTTATGTCGTACACCACTATCACCCCGTTCGCAGATCTGTAGTAGCTTTGGGTGATTGTTCGAAAACGTTCTTGCCCAGCCGTATCCCATATTTGTAACTATAAAAAATACATACATGTATATTTTTTAGCTATAGAGAAAAATTTACTTATTACACAAATAATTGTGGTTTAAACATAATCTTCACATGTAAAATGTTCTTTTAGAGTTAGACTATGATCCAGCATCAGTTAATGCACTCATACCGATGATACAGTTTATGTTATTATATGAAAAATTGGCTTAGAATTGGTTGCATAATAATCAATTCAAACACAGCACAGACATATCAAAAAAAGGTTCAAGAGGTGTTAAATTTAATTGACACAAAATTATCACAGTGACAACCGCATCTATTAGTTCAAGCTTCAGGGCTCACATCAAGTGCCTTTCGACCAACTTTATCAAAGGGCATATGATTAATTTTGAACATACATATCACAATGATTTGAACAGTTTAAATTACTATCGATTACCATTTCTAAGAAATTGCATCAATTTTAAATCTGAAAATGTTTCTCTCTTAATTTTATGTCATTCGGTACATTTTGTTTATTCTTTGTACCATATTCAGTACAATGATGTTTGTTTCAGTTGTATTTATAATTAATTTGTTCATATTCATCCAGTTCTGCACAATATTAAATAATTGGTCCGCTTTTTATGCTAATTCATCGGTATTAGAGCAAGACATGAGCAGGCTAGTATCGTCAGCATAAGTTGTTATGAATACATTTTGACGCTTGATGTGTGCAAGTAAATCGTGTATGTCCGAGTGTCTGGGATAAGGGGCGGACATAGGAATTTAACATGTAAAATTAAATATGTGTAATTATTTGCTTCCCTGTTCATTTTAGAGAAAAATCGTAAAACAATATTTTTTAGAGAATTAAAAATTGTAAATGTATCATCCATTTCATTTACGTTTGTACCAGAATCCACTTCAGAAATATAAATGAGGACTTTTTGCTCTTCACTATGTTTTTAGGGATAAATTGAAGAATTTTTAAAGTGAGGACTTTTTCTTTGTTTTTTTTTGCTCACACTTACTTTTTCATTTTTAACAGAGTCGTGAGTCACTTCAAGAATCGACTCTTTCCGACAAAAAAGAGTCATTTCGCCCATCTCTAGTTTATATTAGAGCAAATGCTTAGTATTCATATTGCTGCAACTGGGAATATTTAAGAAACGGAGGAATTTTTTGGTATTGTGTGTTTTATAAATATCCATGATATATATCATCAAATATATATTATGAATTGAGGTTAGGTTCTGCGAGGGTTGGCGATTACAATTCATGTAGTTTAATTGATATTTACCCTTTCACAACGTTTATTAACACGCAGCGGCGGCTAGTGGATGTTCGGTGGTGAGGCAGCGGCAGTAAATTTGGACGAAAAAGCAACGGAAGAGAGAAGAAATAAAGAAAGAAGAAAAGTGAGGTTAAGGAGAATTAATTAATTAACTAATTAATTAATTAATTTTTTTTTTTTTTTAATTTTTTTAATTAACTAATTAATTAATTAATTAGTTGATACTCAACACAACATTCTACGAGTTTCATTAGACTATTTGGAAATAAAACAGTTTACTGCATCAGTGCTTTATTTAATTACACTTTGTATACACCCGGAACAAATAAATTATCGAGGAGAGGAGAACGGGACGGGGGAATTCAGAGTGAATTAAGGTTGAGAGAAGGAGTAGGGAGAAGAGAAGTGGAGATTGGAATGGGAGGAAAGGGCAGGCAAAAGGAAAAGAGAGAAGTGGCAGAATGGGACAGACAAGAAGAAGAGAATAGAAGAAGGACGGTGTTTGGGGGTGGAAAGGGCCTGAGAAGGTCACCGCAGCGACAAGAGGAGGAGACGGGGATCATAGAGAAGAGAAAAGTAGGAGATAAGTCGTTTGAGGAAGCAGGAGAGCAGGGTGGTGGAAAAAAAAAGATAACAGAGGAAGCGCAGAAAGGGTGTGATGGGGGGTGCAGGGAGGTAGTACAACTTATATCGGAAATGATAAGGGAGGAGAGAGAAGTATGGAAAGAAGAGATGAGGGAGGCTAGACAGATGTGGAAGGTGGAGATGAGGGAGATGAAGGAAATGTGGAGACAAGAAAGGGAGAGGTTAAAGCAGAGGATAGTGGATTTGGAGGAGCAGGCGGAGAAGAGAGAGAGGCAAGAGAGGAGAAAGAATATATTGATAAAGGGGAAGGACATAAAAGAGAGGAGTGAAGTGGAGAGGTTTATGAAGGACGCACTGGAGGTGGAGGTGAAGGTAGAGGATATGTACGTGGTAGACACAGCGGGGAAGATGGTGGTGGTACGATTGGAGACGTTGGAGGAGAAGATCAAAGTAATGAGGAGTAAGAATAAATTGAGAGGAGAGAGGATATTCATAGAGGATGACCTAACGAAGGAGGAGAGGAGGATCCAAAAGATAACCAGGGAGAGAGCGTACGAGGAGAGAGAGAAGGGGAAAACAACAAGGACGGGGTACCAAAAGATGGTAGTGAATGGGGAGCTGTGGAGGTGGAATAGGGGAAAGGGGAGTTTGGAGAGGCAGGAAGAGCCAAAAAAGTAAAAAGAAAGGGGACAGTGGGAGAAAGGAGGAAGGAAGAGGAAGAGCTAGGACATAATCGGGGTGCTGGGGGGAGTGACAAGACGATGAGGATAGGGGTATGGAATGTGGCGGGGGTAAAGTCGAAAATCAAGGGAGGAAGATGGGAGAAGGAATTGGAACAATGGGTGGGGGGGAAGGACATAGTGGGGCTAGTAGAAACATGGGCAAAGAAGGAGGAATGGGAGGAGCTAAAAGGGGGGCTGCCAGAAGGGTTTAAGTGGGAAATGAAAGGGGCAGTGAAGGGAGGGGAGAGAGGAAGAGCAAAAGGAGGGATGATAGTGGGGATGAGAGAGAGGAGGAAGGGAGAGGAAATGAAGTGCGAGGAGGGGGGAGAAGGTCTCATGTGGGTAGAATATAAACGGAGAAAGTATAAGGTGGAGGTGGGAGTAGCGTACGTAAATAAGAACTGGGGCGAGGTGAGAAAAGAAATAGAGGAGAGGAAAGAAGAGACAGGAAGACGGATGATAGTGGGGGACTTGAATGCGAGGATAGGGGAAATGGGAGGAGGGGTGGGGGAGAATGGAGTGGAACGAGAAAGAAGATCACAGGATAAAGTGGTGAACGGGGAGGGGAGAAGGATGAGGGAATGGGTGAGAGAGGAGGGATGGGAAATTCTTAACGGATGCACAGAGGGGGATTGGACGGGAAAGAGAACGTATATTGGACCACGAGGCTCATCAGTAATAGACTACGCAATAGTGAAAGGGACGGCGAGAGAGGAGATAAGAAAAATGGAGGTGGAAGAGATAATGGGGTCGGATCATTTACCGGTGAGTGTAGAGATATGGATAGGCAAGGGGGAAGACGAGGAGAGAGAACAAGAGGAAGAGAGGTTGGAGAGCGGAGTAGGGGCGATAGACAGGATGAAGAAGAAGTTGAAGGAAGTGAAGTGGAAGGAGATAAGGTCAATGGAGGAGATGGAGAAGGCCATAATAGGATGTGGAAGGAAGGTGAAGGGAACAAAGGGGAAAGGTAGAGAGTGGTTTGATGAAGAATGCAGAGTAGCGAAGGGTGAAGTGAGGAGGGCGGTGAAGGAATGCATAAGGAATGGTGGAGGAGAGAGAAGAGTGGTGGAGGCCAGAAGGAAATATGAGAGGATATGTGAGTGGAAGAAGATACAGGTGGCGGAACGGGCTGCAGAGGAGATAAGGGGGTGCAGAAATGAGAGAGAGATGTGGGACGTGTTAAGGAGAGGACAGGAGAGGGAGAGGATAGGAGTGTCTTTGGAGGAATGGGTGAGGAAGTGCAAAGAAGGTGGAGGAGAGCCGGAGCAAGTAGGGGAAGAGAGGAGAGGAGTGATAGAGGAGGAGTTCACAGAGGAGGAGGTGGAGAGAGCATTTGAAGAGATTAAACGAGGGAAGGCGCCGGGTAGAGATGGTCTGAGGTCGGAGATGTGGAAGGAGATAGGAGAAGAGGGGAAGAAGAAGTTTAGGGAGCTAATAAATAAAATGTGGATGGGGAGAGAGAGGATGCCGGAGACATGGAGGGTGGGCAGGATGTGCCCGGTGCACAAGGGTGGGAAGAGGGAGGAGATAAAGAATTATAGGGGGGTAACAGTTATGAGTACAGGGTATAAAATAATGATGGTGATGGTGAAAAATAGAATGGAAGCAGAGGTGGAGGATAAAGGGTTACTACCAGAGTCACAAGGAGGATTTAGGAGAGGAAGGGGCACGATGGACCAGGTCTTCACTCTGGCGAGGATGGTAGAGAGAGAGATGGAAGGGAAAGGTGGTATGTTTGCGGTGTTCCTGGATCTAAAAGCAGCGTATGATGTGGTGCCAAGGAAGGGGATGATAGAATGTTTGAGGAGGAGAGGGTTGAGTGAGGGGATGATAGGATGGGTGAGAGAGGTGTATGAGGAGACATGGGTGGAGGCGAAAGTGGGGGGGAAGATAGCGGAGAAATTTAGGACATGGGTAGGACTGAGACAGGGGTGCCCGTTGAGTCCGCTATTATTTAACCTGTATATGAGCGAGTTAGAGGGGGTGTTGGAAAAAGGTCAAGAGGGAGGGGTGGTAAGTGGGTCGAGAAAGGTATGGATGTTGGCATATGCGGACGATATGGTTTTGGTGGCGAAGGACTGGATGGGTATGAAAGGAATGATGAGGAGGGTAGAGAAGTATATGGATAAAAGAGGTATGTGTGTGAATGTAGAAAAAACGAAATGGATGAGATTCAGGAACAGAGGGAGAGTGGGAGGAGTGAAAGAATTAGAGTGGAAGGGAGAGTTGATAGAACGGGTGAAGAGTTTTAAGTATTTGGGGTTTGTGTTTAAGGAAACGGGTGGATATGAGGAGCATGTAAGATGGGTGCAAGGCAAAGCGAGGAGAGCATGGGGGATAGCATGGGGGAAATGGGGAAGATGGATAGAGAATAATATGAGAGTGATGTGTAAGGTATGGGATGCGTGTGTGGGATCGGTGATGATGTATGGCGTGGAGGTATGGGGAACGAGGGAGTATGAATGGGTGGAGAGGGAGCAGGGTTGGTTTATAAAATGTATGTTGGGAGTGGAGAGGTCGACACCGAGTTATATACTTAGGCAGGAGACGAACAGGGATAAAATGGTGTGTGAAACGATGAGGAGGGTGGTGAAATACGAAGAGAAATTGTGGGGTTTAGGGGAGGAGAGATTGGTAAAGGCAGTATGGTGGGGGTGTGTGAATGGGGAAGAGGGGAAATGGAGAAGGGAGAGAAGGAGGATGTATGAGAGGGTGGGGTTATCGGAGGCAAAGGTGATAGAGTGGATGGGGAGGGGGGTGAAGGTGGCGGGGTGGGTGAAGGAAAAAATGAGAGAGGTGGATATGCAGGAGAGACAGGGGCGGATAGAAAGGAGTGAATATAATGATATGTATGGGAGGTGGCAGGTGTACGGGAGAATACCAGAGTATTGGGGGGAAGAAGGATGGAGTAGGGAGGAGTAGGGAGGAGGGAGGGGAGGGGTGGAAGGGGGGGGGGTGAGGGATGTAAAGAGTTAATTTGTTTTGTATATATGGTTATGCCAATAAAGGTACTTTTTTTTTTTTTTTTTTTTTGTATATATCACGAAATGATATATATCGTGATATACCGGGTGACCCAGGGATCTGTAAAAGCCCCATAACTTATTTGCTATTTGAGATATCGACTTCCAGTTTTCTTGAACTGGTACCCACACTTATTCTACCTATTTTAAAAATTTGTGTGTTTTTGTACAGGGTGTCCCAATATACATATCAGAACAAAGTTATGTTTTTTTAAACGGAACACCCTATATTTTATACTTTATTTTCAACCCTCTTGAGAAGCTGATAAAAATAGTATAAGATAGTATGGGCCTATTATGGACGATTGGTTAGTTATGGGCAAATTTGAGGCAAAAACAAGGACACATTGAAAAATTGCAGAAGCGCTCCCAGCAAAGCTAGCGTCATTTTTTATACACTAAATAATTTTCCACATCATGCAGAATAATACAAATCGGCTTTGGTTCTTTTTTGTTCATACTGCTATACAGGGTGTCAATATACGCAAAATAATGGATAACTATTTTTTTTCAAATGGAACACCCTATATATCTTTCCACCAATGCATGGAATTTTTAATAAGCTTTCCAATGATGTACAATTTGTATAGTGAAATATTAAGGATTCTTGAGATTTATCCATAAAAACATTTTTCTTTTGTCACCTCCTGCTCATTTTTGGATTTTCAGCCAAAACTATGCATTTTCTGAAAAAATAATAAGAGACCAAAGTTGTAGAGCGGAAAATTTTCGATCGATATAGGTCTTTCAACTTTTCCAATAATGCGTGCATTGCCCGCCAGAGTGCGCAAAATCGTGACCATATATGCATTTTAGCGTTTTCTTCAATTTTTTTAAATTAATTGGACTATATTTTATTTTCCATGTCATTCAAATGCCCCACATCGATTGAAAATATTCCGCTCTACAACTCTTAAAATAAGCAATTTTGGCCCAAAATGCATAGTTTTCGCTGAAAATGCAAAAAACCATTGAAAACGCAAAAATTGATACATACATTTTCAATTTGCATTTTTAGGGAAAACTATGCATTTTTGGCAAAAATTGCTTCTATGAAGAGTTGTAGAGCGGAACATTTTCAATCGATATGGGCCATTTTAATTTCCCGTTTTTCCGCTAGAGGGTGCGGAAAATAAAGTATAGTGCAATTTATTAATAAAAAAGTTGAAAAGAAAACGCTAAAATGCAAATACGGTCACGATTTTGCGCGCTCTGGCGGGCAATGCACGCATTATCTTAAAAGTTGAAAGACCTGTATCGATCGGAAATTTTCCGCTCTACAGCTTTGGTCTCTTATATTTTTTCCTGAAAATGCATAGTTTTGGCTGAAAATCCAAAAACCAGCAGAAGGTGGCAAAATAAATGTGTTTTTATTGACAAACCTCAAGAATCCTTAATATTTTGTCATACAAACTGTATATCATTGGAAAGCTTATTAAAAATGCCATAGATTGATGGCAACTTATATAGGGTGTTCCATTTGAAGAAAAAAAATAGTTATCCATTGTTTTGCGTATGTTGACACCCTGTGTAGCACCATGAATAAAAGAGAACCAAAGCCGATGTATATTATTCTTTATGATATGGGAAATTTTCTAGTGTATAAATAATGATGCTATCTTTGCTAGGAACGCTTCTGCAGTGTTTTCAATGTGTATATGTTTTTGCCACAAATTTGCCCATAACTAACCAACTGTCGATAATAGACCCATAGTATCTGATACTATTTTTATCAGCTTCTAAAGAGGGTTGAAAATAAAGTATAAAATATAGGGTGTTCCATTTAAAAAAACATAACTTTGTTCTGTTATGTATACTGGGACACCCTGTACAAAAATACACATATTTTTAAAATATGTAGAATAAGTGTGGGTACCAGTTCAAGAAAACTAGAAGTCGATATCTCAAATAGCAAATAAGTTATGGGGCTTTTACAGATCCCTGGGTCACCCGGTATATCCGATGATATATATCGTCCGAACCCTGCAGAAAACCCTGCAATTTCAATGGTATGACTAGTTTGAAAATTATTTGTCAGTGTGTGATATCTTTATATCTCAAACTTGTATTTTTAACACTTCTTAATTATAGGCTTGCCAGATATAAATTTCGAAAAAGGGGTATATATTTTCGTAATATCGGTTTTCGACGAACAAATAAATAAAATGAAAATGTACAGGTCTTTACAGCGCCGCAGGCGATTTTTTTTTTAAAAAGGGGCGTGAGAAAGCTGAAAATTTTTGTATAACTTATTTAGGAGCGAAACATGTTCCATAAAAGGAATTTTAATTTTTTTTTTGTAATATTGTTTTTTATAGAAGCGTGACGCATAAAGCCTAAAGGCACGCGTAGCTTGTTTAATCCTCCATTTCATACTTATCGTAGTAGGGCGTTTAAAAATTGTTTTTTTTTATATACGCGCTTCTTGAACGCTTTGATGGAATGGGGTACTTTTGGTACCCCTTTCGGATTTTTTGAAAAAGGGTATTTCTAAAATTCCATACAGGGAAAAGGGTATTGTACCCCTAAAAGGGGTACGTCTGGCAAGCCTACTTAATTAGCTTATTTTTATTAAAAATGGTGATGTGGCCATCATGTTACTTTCTCCGACTTGATGGTATCATAGCCATTTATATTTACGTTTTCATGGTTTATTGAAATCATATTTTAAATGTACGAGCGTTGCGTAAACTCGGATGAAACTGACGTTTAAAACGTCAAAATTATGAAACATGGAAAAATTATACTTCAAATTCAAAAACTCGGTTTACTCAAAAACTAACGAGATTTCGAAAAAAACTTATTCTCTAGAAGTTGTTCATTTTGGTATTCTCTACAATTATTATTCACACAAATTTACTGTAACTATTATCGTTTCATAATTATAAACCAAAAGTGAAAAAAAATGAATAAATCTTTTTCTCGAATAGCAATGATTTTATGAAAAATGTTTTCAAGCAAAAGATGTTCATTTGTTTGTTGTCTTCAATGTTTGTTTAAATGTTTTTGTGATATTTTTCATATTTAAGAAAATATTGGCAAAAAATAAAAAACAGTTAAGGTAAACACCCACTTCCGGTGTACGAAATTTTACCAAAAGCTTTTCAGTTCTTCAGATTATCAAATAAGACGTATGTTGAAAGTTTCATATCAATTGCTGTATTAGTTTTTGAGATACAGCGCACACAGACAGACACACACACACACACACACACACACACAGACAGACACACACACACACACACACACAGACACAAACAATTTTTTTCCAGAAATTGTTGAAATGGCATCTAGGGACCCCAAAACGGATATTTCCGTAAAAAAAATTTTTGAAAAAAAAATCACGATCACAATACTTTCTCGTACTTCGTAACGGAGAAAGTAAAAATACGTTCGGCAACCTGACACCCGCTTGTCACTTTGACACAAATAATTCATTCAAACTTGCTAGTTCCAAGTTTGTGCCAATTCTGCTTTTCTCATCATTATCGGTTTGTATTAGTGCCCGCGTTTCAGTGTATTTGTGTTTTTGTGTTATTTTCGTTTTGTTTTGTTCAATTACAATGGATTTTACTATTTACTCATAATCTGTTTTACCTTGCATCTGTAAACAAACCCCGCTCCATCTATCTATTACCTTCTACTCTAAACCATGAGATTTTTGATAAACAGGACAGATCTCGAATGCTATGTTGCCAAATGTACATTTCTTTTAAATGGCTCCTGATGGCCTATGAGGCATGGTAGAACACTTTTTCATCGACATTTTTTATTCAGAATTTTAGGAAGAACATCGCCTCGTGTAGATTATCCACTAATTTATACACACCCGATATAACAAGAAGGCTTTTATATAGTGTTCCCAAATAATTACATACACCTCCTCAATCACCGAACGTTAATTCTATTGAGCATTTATGGGAAAACTCTTGCAGATGTTATTAGGAAAAGACAGGCTAAAAAAAGATTAAAAATGACTCTTCAAGAAGAATGGAACTCCATCTCATCTTGTCACGCAAAAGTTGGTGCAATCGATGAACTGAAGACTACGAAATGTGATCAGTTCTAAAGGATAACCAAACAAAGTATTAAGTAATAAGGTGTCTCAATAAAAAATAAAAACCGAGTGTACGAATACTTTCTGTGCGCTGAATTGATATAAGTTTTCATTTTTGTTGATTATAAGAACAATGTATGCAAATTATTTCAATGTCTTTGTTCTAATACTAACGAGAAATATATTACATATACATTACATTCACTGTTAAAAAATTTTTTAAGTTCATTTTCGAAATTAAGGACTTTTTCAAAGAACGAATTCTGTACGATTATTTTTTACACTCACTGTATATAATTAATAGAATAGGACCTTAAATACTACCCTGCGGTAACCTATATTGGTTATTTTCGACGCAGAGAATTTGTTGTTAATTTTTACCCTATGAATTCTGTTTGTTAAATATGAACGGATTAATGAGTGACTTATACCCCTCACACCGTAATACTCCAATTTCTCGAGCAAGATTTTATGATTGACCATATAGAAGGCCTTGGATAAATCAAGAAAAATTCCTAAAGGCATTTCCGATTTCTCCAGTGCACTCATGATTTCTGTTATATAATCAAATATAGCAGAGTTTGTCGATTTCCCCTTAATAAATCCATTCTGTGCATTATCAAATAAGTCATTGGTTATAAAATAATTCATTATTCTTTTACCGATGATTTTTTCAACTATTTTAGAAATTACATTCAAAAGAGTGATAGGTCTATAATTACTGAAGTGACTTGGATCACCTTTATTATACACTGGTTTTATGATATCCTCCTTTAAAAATTGAGAAAATATACCGTTTTCTAAGCTAATATTGATTAAATATGTGAGCGGACCAACGAGTTCATTGATAGCCGATTTATTTACTTTAGTTGTTATGTTATCATATTTACTTGATGATTTATTTTTTAGCAAACATATAGTATTAAAAGTTTCTGCTTCAGTTACTGGTGTAAGAAACAATGTATTTATTTGCCAATCCAGAGTACGACAAAATGGACGCTCGATTTCAATTCAATTATTAAAATAGTTTTTTAACTCATTTTCTTTTACGTTCAATTGTTCATATGTGTGATTTCTATCACTAGTTTTCCCTAACATACTATTAATTATAGCCCAAGTAGTTTTAATTCTATTATCACTACTCACTATTTGATTCGAATATGTTTCTTTTATTATTGTCTAACTAGTCCTGCCAAAGAAATTGCATAGTTTGTCATGTTTTATATGTCTATAACTTTGTGTTCAATTGTTAAAACTAAATCTCTATTCAATTAGATTATTACACTTTTGTATCACCCACTATCCTATAGGACCCACTCAACTCACTCGAGTTCAACTGAAATATTGTTTTTGGTAGTTCATATCGATTCTTGTTTTCTAATAAATATGTAATGAAATTTTGTTTAACCTAACAAAAGTTCAGCTTAATGTAAAGTTGATAAAGCCTATTCTCCTCTCCAACCAGTTTGAGGGTAGGTGGGCCCTATCCTTCTCTCCAACCACTAAATAGGAATCTAACTATTTTTATCTATTGTTCAGTTTGTTAAAGAAATTAAGTTAAAGTTTTCTTTTTGTTTCTGTTATTACACCTTGGGATAACTTGTTTTTGAATTAACTGGTTGGATAGAGTCCACCCATTGCCCTTGAGTTCAATTAAACTTTTACTATAAAAGTTGTGATTATTATTGATCCATGTTTTCTAATAAATTTACTATAAAATTTTAACCTAAACATAGTTCACATTGAGTTATATTTGATAGGAAGGGTGGTGGGTGGGTTCTACCCTTTTTACAAATTACAAATTGTTCAATTTGTGAAAGAAACAAACTTAATGTTTGAAAAATTCAATTCTTTGTGGTTAAAATCTATAAAATAATTTTTTATGGTTTCAAGGTCATATCTTCGCATAGATGGGGTTGCATATGAAAAGCTCAAATAAAAAGTATTATGATTGAAATATTCACAATGATTTCACAAAATTTGCTGGTCAATTGTTGAAAGTTATACCGTGTGTTCGTTCTCAAAAGCGAACATAGGGTTTTAACATGGTATTAGACGTTTTTGCAGATTCCTGCTCACCATCTTATTTTACAGAAAAGCTAATGGTATCAAGAGAAAGTAAAAATTATTGCGCATCCAACGACACTAATAACAAGTTTTAAAAAATTGATTTTTTACCGTAAAATACTAATTTAAAATTTGATAGTTTTTAAAATATGAGTTGCTTTGCTTTTAAAATGTTATTGCATTTTGACGTTTAATATTATCTCAAGGTTTATTTACAAAAAAATGAATAATTATACTAATGAAGAAAGAGTTTTTATGGTAAAAACCTATAATAGTGGTGACAGTTTACGTAGAGTTCGAGATTTGTTTGCCGTTAAGTTTAACACGAGACCTATACCATCTGCAAGTACTATACAAAAATATGTACAAAAAATTGAAAGACTCGCAAATATTTCGCTAGAATCAGAAAGTAGGGGTGGTGAGTATTATTATTATTATTTTGATTATTACTATTATTATTATTATTGAAGAGTTCTAAAATTACAATCATATCACAGGAAATCGGCAAACAGTTGACCGCACAGAAGAACATGTTTTGTTGATGATAAATGCAGACCCAACATATAGTCTGAGACAAATTTCTCTTGAAAGTGGTTTATGTAAGTCACGGGTATGGCAGATATTAAAGAAATATAAATATCATCCCTGTAAACCGCCATGTCATCAAGAGATTTTTCATGTAGACGAAGAAAGCAGGAGTACATTTTGTTATGAAATGCAAGAGCGCGCATTCGTCGATATGCTTCACAGACGAGTGTACTTTTACCCTTAATAATGAACCCAATGTTCAAAACACACGGGATCAGGAAAACCCTAGGTTAAATATTTCAACCAGAACTCAGTATCCTCAAAAACTTAATATCTGGGCTGGGATTTTTAATCAGAATATTATCGGTCCATTTGAAATTGAAACTTAAATTCAGAACCTTATTTAGATCTTTTAGTCACAAAGGTAGGACCTGCAATGGAAGAAGTTGCAAGAGAAAATCAGGAGGTTTGGTTCCAACAAGACGGCTGCCCTGCGCATTTTGGTTCAGATGTTAAAGTATTTTTAAATAATTCATTTTCAAATCATTGTATTGGTAGAGGTGGTAGTATAAATTGGCCAGCCAGATCTCCACATTTGTCACCTTGCGACTTCTTCTTGTGGGACCACGTTAAAAGCAAAATTTACAAAAGACACCACCCAGATATTAATTCTCTGAGACAAGCAATAGTTACTGAATGTACGTTAATTACTAACAGGCAGTTATAGCATATTCGGTGGAATGTGGCGGCCGAGGTCGTAAAACGGTCGGTCCGCCCTGAGGATCGACGCACCATCAAAGAAAAGGTATTGGTGGTTCGTCTAATTGCATCCCATATATTTATTACTGTCCTTCGCTCCGATTGGTATACGCACTTTTACACCAGTACTTCTCAACAAAGATTGGTTTGAGATAAAAAAATATTACGTCCACTACTTACCGAACTCCGACCCTCTTTTACGACCACAGCCGTCAGATTCCGGAGAACGGACTATAGCTAATGTACGAAATAGTTTTTACAACAGACTACGGTATCGCTTAGCTCAAAATGGGGGGTTATTTGAATATTTACTTTAATTTGTTTTTCCTTACTGCTGTTTTTAATAAAAATCATATGAAGCCCTTATTACTTAATATTTATATATTTTTAGCTTATAAATAATTGTCAAAAGCTTAAAAATTGAATACACATGTTAATTTCCTATGTTCGACTTTGAGAGTGGACACCCGGTATAAAAAATGTCAAAATCTCACAAACATTTTAGAATATGAAAAAATTCATGAATATAGTATTTACTTACGGCAATCATATGACTAAATAAAATTTTACGCCACTCTAAACAGGGTTCGGACGATATATATCATCGGATATATATCGTTATATATATTCGATGATATATATCATGGATATTTATGAAACACACAAAATCAAAAAATTCCCCCGTTTCTCAAATATTTCCAGTTGCAGCAATATAAATAGTAAGCATGTGCCCTAATATAAACCAGAGATGGACGAAATGACTCTTTTTTGTTGAAAAGAGTCGATTCTTGAAGTGACTCACGACTGTTAAAAATGAAAAAGTAAGTGTAAGCAAAAAGAAACAAAAAAAGGTCCTCACTTTGAAAATTATTCAATTTATCCCTGAAAACATAGTGAAGAGCAAAAAAGTCCTTATTTCAAAAAAAAATTAATTTGATGTCAAATATTTTAACAATTTCAATGTTATTTTTTTACTACCTCGTAAGCAACTGTATTTCTTTGCAATAAATAAATGTAATATAAATAAAGTATGTGCATTATACCGAGTGTCTGGGATAAGGGGCGAACATAGGGATTTAACATGTAAAATTAAATATGTGTAATTATTAGCTCCCCGATTCATTTTAGAGAAAAATCGTAAAGGAATATTTTTTAGAGAATTAAAAATTGTAAATTTAATTTACGTTTGTACTAGAATCCACCTCAGAAATAATAAAAATAAGTTGAAACCATTTACCATTTAATAAAAACCCTTGCCATGACTTTGACAAATGTCATGTTACGGTGAGAATAATTTTGCTAGTCAAATATCAATTCACGCATTGTAATTACTATGAACAATAACGTTGGGCTCGTAGTACAGTGTGAACTAGTATTTTTCGGCAAAACACACAGACTGCAAAAAGTTAAGCTTAGTTTAGTTTTTAGATAGTATATTAATTAGGAGTAAATGTTGCTATTTTAAATATGTAAATGCATATTACCTGCTATTTCACTGTATCTTTGAAAATATTGATTTTAAAGAAAAATGTTAGAGACAAAAAATTGAAGCTCCCAACCTAACCCAAACTAACCTAACCTAACCCAAAGTAACCCAACCTAACTTGTGATGAGCGTTATTTTCACTAACTGCTACTGACCGTTATTAAAAAATCCCACTAACGGTGATTTTCTCAAAGGTTATTTTATAAAAGGAGAGCGAATCACTTCTTCATAACAGTAACCCTTATAACCGATTCAATAACGAATCACGTCTAAAAAACTCGAACAAATATTGAAAAGAATTTGACGGAAAATTGGCAAACACAAAATAGGCATCTTGGAAGTTTAAAAACTACAATTTTCGCATTAATTTCAAGAGAAAATTTCTTAATCCGTTTCAAAATTACATTAAATTCCCCATATTTTGACAATTGTATCAAAATCGGACAACGCTTTTAGCATTTTAAATTTGTAATTTTGGCGTTAATTTCTGATATTTTTGAAACGTTTACGATGACCGACAAAAAAATGTAGATTCAAAGGAGAGATCATTTGCCACTCTCTAGGATTCGCCAATGATTTCACGAGAAGATGTCGTAAAACATTTTGAATAATACTAAATTACATAAATTATACAAATCATTCGGCTGTTGTACAATTTAAAAAATCAAAATTAGATTTTAAAATCATGGAGTGCAATTTTTGAATTTGGTGTTAATTTCAAGAGTCAATTTCGGAAACCATTTTATAATATGATGATGCAAAATCAAACAATGCGTTCAGCAGTTGTGCAATTTCAAAAATCAAAATCGCGATTTTAAAATATCGAACTTAAAAAGTGAGATTTTTGCATTTTGTGGTAATTTCACGAGAACATTCCGTAACCCGTTTTAAAATTACACTAAATTTTTCGTATTTTGACGATTAAATCATCAAAATCAAACAATAACATTCGGCATTTGTGTCATTTCAAAAATCAATATCGTGATTTTCTATTTTCGAAGTTTGGAAACGTGCGATTTTGGCATTTTGCGTTGATTTCATGAAAAAGCAATATTAAACCGGATTGTAAATTGCACTAAAATTGCCATAATTTTGACATTAGAATCATCAAAATCGGACGTATTTGGCAGTTGTGCAAATTCAAAATCACGATTTTAAAATCTTCGAACTTAAAATGTGCGATTTTTGCATTTTGTGTTAATTTCATGCGAGGGCGGATCCGGATAAGAGGGCACTCGAAACAAATATTAAAAAGGATTAAAAAAAAAAAACTGAATTACACAAAATCAATTTTTATATACCGGGTGTAACTGAATAAATATCATTTTTATTGTTACTTATATCTTTATGAAATTTAGTGTGGTGTTTTTAATGAATAAAGTGCGTCGACATGTCTACTTTTAATAAAAAATCTACTTCCGATGTAACCGGAAATTACCATAACTTTTCTATTTCAAACGGAACACCCTGCATATTTTTACATAATTTGATTCGTCTCCAAATTCTGAGTTCAGTGATGTATCACAAGTGGCCTTTTGGTTATTAGTTTTTTGTTTAAATGTAATTTAAATTTTAACTTTTTTATACCACTATATTTTGTTTATGTGACTAGTTTCGACCATTCACTGGTCATTTTCAAACATGAGTAACTTAAATTACAGCTTTACATTTCTTATATATTTATTACAATGCTTCAAACAGGGGCGAATACATAACGTCAACCTGGTCATTAAGCACGGAAATTCCCGGATTAGTTTTCGCTTTGTGTATTTCGAGTGCTTCCAGTACATCCATTTTTCGGCCTTTATCCGTAAAATGAATCATTTTAAACTTTGAAACCTAAACATGAAACATTTAATTTAAATTCGTTTTTTGTTTATAAATTTAATTTATATTTAAACGAAAATCCCCCTCAGGAGTAATGAAATTAAATCTCCCTCAATTTTCCGCCCCAGTTCACCTGGCAAATAAAATATACAATTTTCAAACCAAATGGACAAAGATGGGCAATTTTGTGTCTACTCGCAGCCAACTGTACATTGAGACAAAAATTACACTTTTCACCGAGGTTTTTATACTATTTTATTCACAACAGTATATTTTTCTGTTAAAGCATTAATCATAAATCAAAAGAAATAAACAACACTTGATGAAATATGGGCGGTTTATTTTAAAACAAACTCATAGCAACCATGCAAATGGATATAGGTACTTATTAATGTTATTCATTCTAATATATAACTAAAAAATTAAATATCGTATGCACCACGGGAGATATTCATGTTCTTTACCATCGATAATAATATCCGTCCAAACTGTAGTATAAAATTACAATGATTTTACAGTCACAGGCCAAGAAAGTGGCCAGAGTTTTATTTAACTATCTAATGCAGGCATAGGCAAACTACTCCCTACGGGCCATATCTGTAATCATAGTATGGCCAGCCTGTGAAAAAGTTTGTCCGTGCCTGATCTAAAAGATAATTTAATTTAATGGATTTGTTGACATATTCATACAACTTATATACATGCAAACAAATGACAATATAACAGTGTGTGGATAGTCACAGCAACGAACAATTTCAAGACAACGAATAAATACATTTAAACAAACTGTTCCTAAGCAACCGTACCTTAACTTTCTTGCCATCAACGATAACCGTCTTCATTGAGAAATCCACACCTATCGTATTCCCATGCCTTTCGATAAAGGTCCCATTTTTAAACCGCTGCACCACACAAGTCTTCCCCGTGCCACAATCACCGATCAAAACAATTTTGAATAAGAAGTCGAACGTTTCATCACTGGGAATAGTCATAAGGGTAGTCGGGTTACGACTAGACATCTTCCTGATTACACACTACAATCATTACCATTTCTTAATTTTAATTGAGCAGCACTAACTGTACAGAGAAAACGGGCGAGATGGATAAAAACAAAAATGTTGGACGTTGGTGCAAAAATGGTTAGTTCTTGGACTTAACAGCGATGGTGTTGGCATCGGATTCCTCGCAGAGCACTTGATTTATTTATCACCGACACATTTTGTTTTATTTTGTTGATTTTTGAAAATTCTTTACTGTTGTACTTTCGTGAAATTCGCGGACTGATTACGTGAAATCTTTTAATTGCTCTTCGTTTTTATTGAGTGACTGCAGTGACATCAAACGCAGATGTTCTTAACTAATGTATTCGACAGTGGATGTCAAATCTTTATATTTTGAAAATTGGATTGAGGAATGTTATGTTATCAGCGCATGTTATCAGATTTAAACATTAATATTCGTTAATTTTCTAAGGATAACTTTAAGAACGTTGTTCGAGTAAGTGTTCTTTCACTCTTATTGACTGCGTAAACTAACCTATAATTTTAGGTCATGATTCCTTGGTGGTTTGATTATGATACATATAAAGTATGGATTGATTAAAGCTTCAGTATTGTAACAATTTATTCGAGTGAGTATTTTATGTCTAAGTTGTTATCTGTGGTTAAACTAATCTTTTAATTTTAGCACTCGATTTGATGTAATGTCTTTGATTCAATAGTGATATGTTTGCTGTTAAATACAGGTAATACGCATGAAATATATTAGGTAAAACGGAGAAAATCCTACTACAGGTCCTATTGTCAACATTGAGGTATAAATAATTGTGATATCGGCGGTTTCCAATCAGTTTCAAAATGTTTTCTCTCTCGCATTATTAACCCTTTCTTTCCCGAATTATATCACCTGGTCATGTGCACCTGTTCGTCGAGTCAGGGAGGAAGCGAACATCAAACGAGAGGGAGAAGCTTACTGCCAGCCGAGTACAATCTCTGTAATAAACAAACAACATTGCAAAGCGCCTAAGGCTAATTATAGTACACACGGGGAGCGAAATGGGTTTTATTCGCAATTTGCATATATTGCTAATAATCTCATGAGATTCGCTAGCAAGTGCATGACCATGAAATCATTTACTAAGAAAATCCATTGCACTGTTACTTTTGAAAATTAATGTACTATGTGTGCAAACTCTTCACGAAAACTTTCGAGAGCGGGGTTGGAAGGTACTGCCCACAATTTTGCCACTGCTCAACAGCAAGTGATGTTTGCCGTCCTGTACATGTTGTTTTATTTGACAATAACATGTTTTGTTTTATTTTAATATACATTTGTGATGGCTTTGCCACCACTTAGCTGAAGTATTGTATGCTAAAGAATGGTATATTCAGTAACAAGGTTAGAATGGAAATTCGATGCGAGTGGAATATTCCGAGCGCGAGGAACCACACGCATCTGAATTTCCATTCTTACCGAGTAGCAGACTATACTTTCTCCTCGACCAGATAAAATATAATAAAACAATGAACACAAAGAACTTACGTTTTATTATCACGTTTGTGGTTATGTTTATAGAATTTTGACAATTGTGATATCCTAGGCTAATTGTTTTATTCGAAACGGTGTGAGAATATTCATTCTATTACTTGTTATGGAATGAATTACATGCAAAATGCATAAGTGCATAGTGTTTTGTTCCATAACAAGAGTGAGAATGTGTACGTTCCAGGATTTAAATTGATTTCAGAATGCTTAAATTCTACAATGGTCGTGGAGAAAAAAAGTATTCTACACTTGAGCCAATGCATGTTCCTGACCAACCTGATTTTACCTAAGAATTTACAATATGATGAGGCCCCACACCTGCCTGCACGGTTATACCGTGCTGTTATATGAAGAGCACACATTTCTAAACTGTATTCATTTCCCCGAATTACGGAGCATTAATATAATTAAATAAATAAGGGATGAAGATTCTCCGTATACAGGGTGTCCTAAATAGAGTAGGATTGCATGGGTATCTTTCTTATTCTTAAAGCTAGAGATCTGGTTGAATGGGCAATGTTGTGCAGTTTTCTATGCTGATTCAGGTTATGTTGAGAAATTTTCAAAATTCCGAGCAGTTTAGAAAATATTTAAAAAAAACTGAAAATCGCGATTTTCAAAAAAATCAAATATCTCAATAATTATTAAAGATGCGAAAAAAAGTTTTAAATAAGAGTTACTTGGTTTAATTAGGCAAACATAGAAATCAAGTCAAAATAAAATTCAAGATGGCGGTTTCCGAGATATTAATACCAACTTTCTTATTTCAAATGGCCGCCATATTTGATTTTTACACGCATAAATAGACTTTTTTTTTCTCTAAGCTAAGCAAGTAATTTTACAAGGTTGCACTGAGCGTCGGCCAAATGAGAGAGGGGAAGATTTTATAGAGAGAACGCGGCCGGTTAGGCACACCATGGTTTATACCCTCATAACTACTCGGATGTATAAAAAGTAGTGTTGCGGATTCAACATAATCAATATTGGAGCCATCTATTTTGTCATCAGTTACCAGTTATTAAAATTCTACATTTGATTGCCACTGATCTTTGTCGATATTGTCGATTTTGCTGTTGAAAAATGTTCCTAGACAAGACTGTCTGCTCAAGGTTTAAGAAAATTACAAATTAATCAAAAGTGATAGTACAAACCTCATAACTCTAATGTAAACCTCCCATATGTCTGTCTTCAAATCAGTGACGAAATAGGAAAGACAAAACCCCGCCATGTGTAGGTAAATTTTTAACTGTAGAGGGCAGCATTGACAATATCAAGAAGGATCAATCGCTATCAAATGTTGGATTTATTTATCCGGTAACTGATGATCGTCGTTAGATTTATTTATCCGGTAACAAATGATCGACATCAAAGTGGTGCAGTTCACCATTGATTATCAGTTACTTAAATCACTTTTTAAAGTGATAACTGATAATTTACGATGAAACGCTGCATTTCGTAATAGATCATCGGTTAAAAGTTATTTAAATTAAAAGTTTGATTGCAACCGATCTTTCTTAACCCTTCAGTACAAGCGCTCATTTTTCAAATGTATTACACGTGCCGGTCTCACAAACACACCGTGTCCAAGATAAGTACGCACAGCATGGGGATCTTGAAAACGGTAAAAGATACAGGGTGGCTTAAATTAGGAAAAAGTTGCACTGTTCACAGTTTGTTTACATGCAGATCGCAGAAATTCATGATTGTTTATCGTTTCCGTAATTTTCCAAAAAATGCAATTTTTCGGATTTTAGATTTTTCCAATTCTTGTATTTATTTTAAAACACATTAAAAACTAATGGCACTTTGTCATTGTCACTTTTTAAGCTCTACAAAATGGCGTCCTCGAATTTTTATCCGATGTTTCATTTCCGAGAAATCATCATGAACTTCATTTTTTCATATGGCCACTAAAGTAGAAACACCTTGTATATGGTAGCATTTTTTATTACATATTTAGCGATGTATGCTTTTAAAGCCAAAAAAACAGAGAAAAATAAATTTTAATGTTTTGTGGGTTCTTAATCTAGTGATATTTAAAAAGTATACAATGGAACAATTGCAATATTTTTATTTGATCTGTCACATTATTGTTAAAAACATTCTAACGTATTTTGAAGTTTGTTTTGTTAATAAGAAGTTAAAGTGTTAAAATTTATTTGTAAGTGTTACGATTGAAACAGGAAATTTCACAAACAAAGAAACATTTCATATGTTGGCGTGTTATTCTTGTGCCACAGAAATTGTGTAGCTGCTGAAAAGAAGTATTCTGATAATTATCCTGAACAAAGACAACTTGAAAAGTCCATGTTTAGACGTTTGGTATGTAATTTAAAAGAATTTGGTTCATTAAAAAAACCGTTTTCATCTCGTAAAACACAATCCAACGAAGAAAAAGCGAATACTATTCTACTAGCCGTTGTTGAAAATCCTGAAATATCAACAAGACAAATTGAACGTCAGACTCGGGTAGCCAGATCTACATCCCACTTCATTTTATAAAAGAATAAATTTCATCCATATAAATTTAGAATTTGTCAGGGTCTTACAAGGGGAGAATCAGATGTGTGACTCACCGATTTGATCCATCTTTGGCACACGTGTAGGTCATGACTGGGAGTGTATCAGGTGCAAGTAATAGGGCGCACTATTCAGCCATTTTTGAGAAATGTTTTTTTAATTTGTTAATTATTCATATGTTTATATATCTTTTGCGTTAACAAAAGTACACTGAGCTTTTGGCGCAATGGTAAAACCTTCTATTCGTACTCGGAAGGTCGATGGATTGAACCCCATTGTTGAAGTTTTTTTGAGTTCATTCATTTTGTTTTTTATAGTTTTTATAAATCCGTGTGCATTTAAATATCTTAATTTTAAAATCAATTATATTAATTTAATTTTTAGGGGTAAAACGATTCTTAAACAAATTAAACACGAGATTTTTTATAAATCCTTGTTCGATATTATTTTCTATATGAAATTGTGCTTTTCGGGCGATGAAGGACTGTACGAACTGGGATAATTAATTTAGAATAAAATACTGGAAATAATAATAATCTCCTGTTTAATTTGTTTAGCAATCCTCCTAAAAATGAAATTAATATAATTTATTCTAAAATTGGCATTTTTAAATACTCACGGATTTATAAAAAACTAAAAAAAAAGAAAACTATTAAGAACTTGGCCAAAAGGATTTGAACTACCGACCTTGCGATTATAAACCAGAGATTTTACCAATATGCCACGGAGTCATCATTGTTTGATTAACGTAAATGGTACATAAACACAAAGGTAATAATAAAACCCTTTTTCTTCTCAAAAATGGCTGAATAGTGCTCCCTATTACTTGCACCTGTTACACTCCTAGTCATGTCCTACACGTGTGCCAAAGATGGATCAAATCGGTGAGTCACACATCTGATGCTCCCCTTGTTAGACCTAGTGACGAGAGAAGGCGAGCAAGTTTTTGTGAATGGTATACCAGAAAATGTCAAGAAAATCAAACTTTTCCTTTTCAAGTTATTTGGTCTGATGAAAGCATGATAACCAACAATGGCATTTTTAATCGGCATAACAAACATTATTGGGCAACAGACAATTCTCATTTAAAAAAAGATGCAGGGCATCAACACCGATTTGGATTTAATATATGGATAGGAGGTATTTTTGGTAGCAGAATAGGACCCTTTATTTATCACAACAATTTAAATTCCGAGCTGTATCTTGACCTGCTGCAGACTGAATTGGAAAACGCCTCTAACAATAATTAACAACTGCTGGTTTCAGCAAGATGGTGCCCCAGTGCATAACTCAAGAAATGTACGGGAATATTTATGAGTTTCCTGAAAAATGGATTGGAACTCATCAGTGAAATAGCTTGGCCAGCCCGATCACCAGATTTGAGCCCGTTAGACTTTTTCCAGTGGGGTTTTGTAAAAAATCAAGTGTATGACTCAACTTTTGAAAATGAAGAACAATTATTGGCATCGGTTATAGCAGCAGTTAACACAATCTCCTCACAAATGTTAGACAAAGTTTTAAATTCAACTGTACAAAGAGCATACTTGTGTCTAGAAAATAATGGGAACTTATTTGAACACTTGCAATAATCGTTGGATTCTTCTTTCCAATGCCTACTAGATTAAGAACCTACAAAATATTAAAATTTTACCGCTTTCAAAATCCCTTTGCTGTGTTTTCTTATCTTAGACACAGTGTATATCTGTTTTTTGGCTTTAAAAGCATAATGTGTGATACATCGTTAAATATGTAATAAAAAATGCTACCGTATACAAGGTGTTTCTACTTTTGTGGCCATATAAAAAAATGAAGTTGATGATGATTTCTCGGAGATGAAACATCGGATAAAAAATTTGAAGGCGCCATTTTGTAGAGCTTAAAAAGTGACAATGACAAAGTGCCATTAGTTTTTTTAACGTGTTTTAATATAAATACAAAAATTAGAAAAATCAAAAATCCGAAAAATTGTATTTTTTTTTAAATTTCGAATACGATAAACAATCATGAATTTCTGCGATCGGCATGTAAACATACTCTGAATAGTGCAACTTTTTCCTAATTTAAGCCACCCTGTATCTTTTACCACCTTCAAGATCCCCATGCTTTCCATTGTTATCTTGGACACAGTGTATATTGGGGTCTTAGTATATAAATATATGGTATATACCTATGTTACATAAAATCTACCATAAATAGGTACTAAATGTATAAGCCTAAAAATTTTATGGATGTATATGTTTTAATTTAATAATATGGGAAAATAGAACTTATTTTGAATATAATTTATTCAAAGTCAATAAAATAAGTTGGATCCTTAAGTTTAATTCAATCTAATTTTAAATGATTGCCAGAACAGCTCTAATAGTAAAAAAATAAATAAACTAATTAAAACAAACTAACCTATTGACGTTTATTAAATATTTTTCATGTTTTTGTAGTAACACTCTGAACAAGTCACACAAATATGTTCTACAAACAAATAAGGTTTACATCTCGCACAGTAGTACTTTGTCTTTCTATTTTTTTGACACTTTTAAGGGCTTCGGTTTTCCTGCCCAATGTTATAATTGAAAAGGTTGAAAGAGAATATGACATTGATGGTGGTAACTGTATTTTTAAATTTGTTTCATTGATTTCATTGCAATTTTTTATGTTTGTATAATTATAAACAAGAGACTTTCAAAGGTTATGAAGAGAATTTTTCTGATGTCATATTTTAATTAGGATGCAACTGATTTCGGACAGTTGCTGGTTGGTAATTTAATAGGAGTGTGAGCAATAAGTGGCCGGTATATAATTTCATAAATATTAGTGGCACTGTTAACATTGATCGCTTTTTACTTTCTCCGTTACGAAGTACGAGAAAGTATTGTGATCGTGATTTTTTTTTCAAAAAAATTTTTTACGGAAATATCCGTTTTGGGGTCCCTAGATGCCATTTCAACAATTTCTGGAGAAAAATTTTGTGTGTGTGTGTGTGTGTGTGTATGTCCCCACATATTTGTGGCACTTTGTGTGTGCTACATCCTGAATTGTGGCGGAGGCGCGTTCTTGTGGCACCTTACCCTCCGTGCCACAAGTACATTCGGCTATTTCTCCATTGCTTCATATGTCACACTTACGACATTTAGTACCAATGTTAAAGAAGATCAGATTATTTCAGTTATCTATACGAAAATTCTCTAAAATCATTCTCACGAAAGTTATGATACCTTAAAAATAATTGTGTGTATGACGCCACATCATGGGTACCGATCATGTGTGCTACACACCAAATTGTGACAACCCTTGTTGGTAGCGCCACCTGGAACAAAATATGCTGCGTTGCCGACCTATCCCACATACCTACCGAGGGGATCGCATTGTTTGCTCAATTCTCGGGTTGGAAATAGATTTACAGTTGGCGTTAGGACTTGCAGTGTCCATTCATAAATATTTCAATTAAATAAATAACATAAATTATTAATAAATAAATATTGAAATATTAAAATATTAATGAAATAAGAAATTGTGAGTAGAGAAATTAATTAAATTAATAACAGTAATTATTAATAAATAAATAAAAATTGAATTATTTATGAAACATAAAATTGCAAACAGAGAAATAAAATGTACAATTAAATGTTAAAAATGCACGGAATTTCTTGTAATTGTCTAAATTATTATTGTTCTTGACAATTAATACCCAACTTAAATTGATTTTTTTGTTCCCACTTTACTTGAATTACAGTTAAAATTATGCATAAATTATGCAAATTCACCAAATTAAATAGCATTTATTTATATTAATTTATTGGATTCTGTTTTAAAGTTTAAACGGGTTCGGGATGATAAAATGATACAAATATTATTACAATCTTTATATGTATATAAAAAGTGCATGTAATATAATTTATTTCGTATTCAATTAACAAAATTTTCCCACTTTCTTTGAATTTTTAATTTTATCTATATGATTTTTAACACAAAATTTAATGTCAGTCCAACCGCGTGAAGATAATATAGAATTGCTATTCATACATTTTATGCAGTTTACTTTTCCTGGTACAGTATTTCTTTTTATGTGCGTTGCAAAAAACTTCAACACTGCTCCTTTCTCTGCACTAGAGCATTATACATCATATTAAGGATACAAATAGTTTATGATTAATTTTGAAATAGCACTAAACAATATTAATAAATATCATTACCTGAACATGTACGGGGAACAGGTACTTGAGTCGACACTTATATTAAAAAAAATATTTTTTTAATGGAATAAAACATGTTTAAATAATTCTAATTAATCCCATCATATAGAAAAATAATTGATTTATATTACTAACAAAAATTTGCTTCAAAATTATATGATAAAATATACATTAACACAAGGTAAAAGTTTTAGCATGTAAAATCCTATGGCCCACGATAAAAAACATACTGTATATCTAACGGTCAATCCATGTCAAATCAACCAATGATAGTCGCTAATTTTTTTTTATTTTCCAGAAGTTTTAGCTATTTTTTAAATTTCTAACCAAAAAGCTAATAAAGTCTCAGTGATGAAATTTTAACCACTTAGTATAACACCATTAAAGAACGTTTTGTGAAAATATTGGGTTTTTAAAGTGTGTCCCTTCCGAGATATTTCAGATCGAAAATACCTGATTTTAGGAAAATTGCAATATTTGAAGACCCTTTAAAAAAGGATGTAACTCTCTGGCCTGATACTTTTTAGGGAAGTAGTATACTATAGACACTATATCCACAAAAAATGAATTTGAGTCTTCGTTTTATCTTTAACACTTTTAATTTTTAAAGAGAAGCTTTTTATTTTGGAAACGTTAACATTTACCTATTTTCTGCTAATTTACAATTTAGTAGGCCTATATATATATATATATATATATATATATATATATATATACTTAACAGAAAAAATTGTACATTTTATGTTCTTTAACATGGTTTCTTTTTGAACCAAATATCTCCAAAAACCGAGGAGCTACAGAGTTTAACGTAAATCTCTACAAAATGCAAAATAGGCTGACCCACCAATACAAAATGGCTGTTCACAAAAAAAACTGAACATCTGAAAAATTAATGCATAGCTGTTTTCAACTCTCTGAATATACTACAACATAGGTAAAAAAACGAAAATAAATAAATTTTGTCAGAGACCTTTTCAAATTAAATTGGTTGATTTGATTGACCCCTAAGAATTTTTAGTGACAATCTAAAGACAATAATCAAACAAACTGTTTTAAAAATATGTTTACTTCTTAAAAATAATATTTATTGTTTCAAAATTGTCTAACAATAAGTAAGAAGTTCGTTTGAAATGCATCTCCCTAAATATATGTTCATGAACGCTGGAATATTTAGGTTGGTTCATATACTTACATGTTTGTTTGCAAAATATTAGGAAAAGTTGAAAGTTGATAAAAACCAAAGAAAATATGAGCGATTAGATTTTTCACCATAATTGCTTTGAATAGTATGAGAGTGCTGTCTTTATTCTGACAACAATTAAAATGTAACTCATTCTAATTTGGTTTCTGTATCGAATAGAAAATTCAGCAATGTACATTGGTGATTTACATTGTATTTATATGTTTATGCAAACTCCTGCTTCCCATACAGATGGCAAAAAAAGGCAATAGCATAACAAAAAACGTGTATTGTAACTTGTTACTCAAGAGTGAAAAAATAAAATTAAAATATTTGGGATTTCACACGAGTTACCGCGCTTGTCATCAATTGAAAATCTATAAATAGATTGTTAATAATTTTCTTAAAATACAATCCGGAATGAATTTTGAGTAAATTTTCAAATCGATGGTAATTATTATTACATTTTTTCACTTAAATTATTACAGATTTTCAAGAACTTATACTTTATTCTCATGGATTTATCCCACAACTTGCGGATGGGGTGTTTGCAGGTTTCTATGGATTAATAATTATAATTAATTTTTAGTAAATTTATAAAGTTTATAGGAGAGACATATTTCATTTCATTTTTTCATTTGAATGGCAAAAATATTGTTATTTTCAAATAACAACCTACCTTGTTGTTTACTTTTTAGATAGAGCATTTTTAACTACAATACAATACTATTTTTTCTCCACGACCACTGTAGAATTTAAGCATTCTGAAATCAATTTTGATCATAGAACGTACACAATCTCACTCTTGTTATGGATCAAAATAAAATGCACTTATGCGTTTTGCATGTAATTCATTCCATAATAACTAATGGAATGAATATTCTCACACCGTTTCGAATAAAACAATTAGCCTTGGATATCACAATTGTCAAAATACTATAAACATAACCACAAACGTGATAATAAAACGTAAGTTCTTTGTGTTAATTATAATTAATATACTAATACAATAATTATTGTATTAGTCTATTTTATCTGGTCGAGGAGAAAGTATAGTCTACTACTAGGTAAGAATGGAAATTCTGATGCTAGTCCACTCGCATCGAATTTCCATTTTAACCTTGTTACAGAGTATACTATTATACCCTCGCCTAAGGCATTTTTCAAGTTAATTTGACTAAAATAAGCGCTGCGTGTCTAAAATTTGTCGCATAATAACATTTTTTTTTTAATTATTTACCAAATTCAGTATTGCATCAAACTAAAGTTGATTATTTTGTTGCTATAACAATACACTTTTTTATTCTTTATGGAGATTTTTCTCTAGTAATTTTTTTTAAGTTGCATTATTAGAAATTTTTTGAGTAATTTCGTTTTGAAAATAAAAGCAACAGTGCGTTGTCCTAGCAACAAAACGATAAGTTCCAACGAATATCCAACATCATCACTAAACGCATTATTAAATTCCAAAGAACTTGTATACAAATCATTTTCGGATTCGGTAAATAAAATAAAAGTAAAGTCATTACGCAAAACCCTGACCGCTTATTTAGTCGATTTTTTTTTGAAAATGTTATTGTATTTGCAACCACATTTAATTGATGAAAATAACATTTTCTCATACCAGATTTACATTCCTTCCTTACAATTAGTTCAGTGATTTTTTAATTAAATTACGTTCATAAAACTCACATAAATGGATATTTTGTATATGCTGCACTGTCAAATAAGCTCCAATTATGTGTCTAATATTAATTTCTTGGTTTATTTGATCCATTCTCATTTTACTGTAAATGTGTAAATGTTGTTATGTGTTAATTGCTATTGTGTGTTAGTTTGGACCGGATATTGGGATGTGACGCATTCATTCGACGAATTCCTTTTAAAATTTAAAGAGACGGTCCAAAACAGGTAGAACACTTGGGGGTGACGAATGCTAACATCTGCGAAAGATAAATATTTGAGGCCTGGCTCCTACTTCTATACATATTTAAAAATAGACTTTTATTATTGCTATTTAAATTAATAACTTTCTGTAAATTTCTTGCTCTTTCAAACTGAATTTCAATGGCTATTGTAATGCACGCTAGAGAAATAAATCTTCGATTTTTTTATTACGTCCATTTTCTCAATAAAACTTTATTCATACATTTCTTATAGATTTTAATATAGAAATAAATACCAATCAATAATAATAACTTACTACAAAAAATAATGTTGGTAAAAATCAAACTATTATCTTTTAATTTTTATGCTATTAAGGAATTCATTATTTTTTGCTGCCCAAAACAGCGAATGGATAAAATAAACCATGAAATGAACATTAGATACATAATTTGCGAATATTTGAACGTGTGAAATACCCGAAATGTCCATTTATGTGACGTTTATAAATTCAAAACTTACTAAAGTAAGGAGATATTGTAAATCTAAAAAAAATATGACTTACATCTACATTCAAATCCTTATTTCGAATAACTCTATCGACTTTTTTCTGACTACATAGTTTCGACAAATAAGTGTGTCAGTTTCGGACATAATTATTTTTTAAATGAGAACCGAAACTTTCAAATGACGAGTGTATCCTAAAATAAGTTTTTCAAAGCAAAAATTTTGTAAATCAGGGCTTGACGTTACTAATATGGCGGAATCGTAAGTGGTTTTTTCTACCGTTTGTTTACTCATGACTTTACTAGTTTAGAGTTTTTCGAACAATTTTAAATTGTATATAACATTTACTAAATTAAAAATTGGTGGTTAAATAATAGCCTAAATTATACTATTTCAAGTAACGTTCGATGATTTTATAAACTTATATTTGCCTGAGCTATAAATCTGAGATATTTTTTCAGCTAAATCGCCGGAAATAAATAATGAATACCAATATAATATTTAATAAAAAATGTATTGGTTTTGATTTTCAAAAGTAAACTGATTTTTCTTCGAATAATGAATAATGCATAATTTACGGTATTAAACCTGTATTTGATAATCCTTTTGTGCCGTAAATTGTGTGTGTAATAGAGAAAAGTTAGACAGAACAACATAATGACAAATCTTTTTTTTTTCATTTTAAAATTTAATTTGAATTCATAAATTTTAGAATAATTTGCCTAATATTATAAACATAGTAAGATATGCTAAATTTGCGAAGTAAAAAAAATATAAATTGTGTTAATTGTGAGTTAAAATTATAAAACGTATCGGGAAGCAGCTGAAATATTTAATAAGAAACATCCAGACACAAATGTACATACAATAATTAATATTTTGAAATGAAAATAATTAAAACATATGGATATGTTAAAAATAAATTAAATAACAAACGTCGATAACTGAGGACTTTAAAGTGAGGACTTTAAATGTAATGTTATCTACAATAGAATATATTAAATATTAGCTGCGCAAAAGGGTAAAGATATGATGGCAAATATTTTGAAAGCACACAAATTCCACCCATATAAACCACATTAAAACCTAGAGATTATGTTAGTGGTTTCAATTTTTGTTCTCTTATCCAAGGAGAGTTAGAAGAGCATCCATTTTGGGTTAGAATAATCATGTTTGAAGATGAAGCTTCATTTAATTCAAATGGTACAGTGAGTTCCCAAAATTGTCGATGATGGAATGACCTTCAACCCTAACTAACTAACGAAATAAATATTCATTACTGTAGTATTGTGTACATTTTTATCTGGATGTTTGTTATAATACTACCGTGGACAAAAAAAATGTCACCCCTAATTTGTCATCTGTCTATAATTTCTTATTTTTTAGTATTGTGAATTTGACTTATGTAACCTTAATATTTGACAGTGACAGTAATAATTACTTCCCGGAAAATTTGTTATGAATGCGGCATTTGTAGCATTTTCAAACAGATTTTCTATTAAATAGTTTATCACAGCATTATTTTCTTCGTTATTTGAAACTTTTTGGCGGCCCAAACCTTTAATCTGCTCTAATCGCCTTTCATTCCTCCACATTTTTGAATTTTTTTGCACTGTACGTCTACTTACATTCAATTCAGCTGCTACATCATTGATATATTTGCCACATTTGACCTGCATAGCAATTTGTGCTTTCTGTGTGTTACTTAGGTGTGGCATATTCAATTTATGTTCATATATCAATATGATTAACACATATCTGACAAGATTGACATTTGCCGGTTTGTCAAATGAAAAGTCATATTTACATTAATAAAATTAGGGGTGTCATTTTTTTTGTCCACGGTAGTATATTTCAGCTGCTTCCCGATACGTTTTATAATTTTCAATCACAATTAATACAATTTCTATTTTTTCTCCAAACTCAATGTCACCGGAATTACTATTCATTTATAATGTTTAAATAATATCTGATGTTTAATGACAGACCTGTCACTGTCATTTCAACATTTGAAATATCAATGTGCATGTATCACTGTAGAGAAAAAGAAAAATTACAAAATCTTATTTTTAGCAACAGGTATACATGACTGTATGATTGAACCCAGTTTTCAATTCTAAATAACTTTTCTTTATAACAGTTCTTGATATTGTCAAAAATAAAGGTACTTTATTCTGGAACAAAATTCATATTTTCACACAAACTCCGTATATGACCAAAAAAATTTGACAGCTGATGGTTGCATTTTAGGTTTTGGACCATGCAGAACTTTTTATAAAGAATAACTTTTTTCCTAAAATTAATTTTCAAATGGGATGGTTCAGAAGCTGCAAACTAACATCATTTATTACAATGCCAAAAAAAAATTAAATATATTGATACCAACATAAGCACAACCTTTAAGATGAATTGATATGTAGTGTATTTTTTACTGTGAACTTTTAAAGTTTTCATATTAAGTTTTAAGTGGTACTATATTAAAATTTAATTATTTAACTGTTGATATGTTAACTTTGATAACCGAAATACGAGAAAATGTAATTCATGTCAATGTCATTTTCCTAAAAATTAAGCAAAAACCTATGAATTACAATCTATTGTCTGTTATAAAAATGTTCTAATTATAAGAACAATCAGTTCGCTGTAAAAAGATAAAATTTTAATATGGATTTTAAGCAAATATTTTCATATGTTAAAATATGGTCCAAAAGTTAATTTGCAAAATCTTAACGGCCGTGGTAATAAAATACACGGCATATTATAACATACCCCCTAAAAGCATAATCTATTAATAATATATCATCTAAACCTATAATTTGACTAAATTACAATGTTCGAAAGACATTTATTAGCAAAATATGTAAATTTAGAAAAACAAATTGAAATTGTATTTAATTAAAATATTTGATACAATTAAAATTATTTACCGTTTTGTGCCAGTTATTGAATTCAAATCACATAAATTCAATGGGCAATTGACTCTTAGCTCGATTCGTACTAGATGATACTTGTAATAATCATAATACTGAAATAAAATTGCAACGGATATGCCCGTGTGTCACATCACTGAAATCAGCAAAAAAAATCTGATTTAAATATGTATATATCATAAATTGTGCCCACAATGAAAACGAAAGCTAAGTGTAAAAAAACAAAAACTAACCCTGTAGATAAAAATCGTTCGCCATTTGATAAGACGTAAAAAGATGCCGTAGGAACGTTTTTACGAAATTACGATTTACACTTCTTTCCAAACTGCAGAGAAACCGTTAAAATAATTTAAATGTTAAAGCAGATTATTAATCAACATAAAATTCTGCAAAAGTGTCGAATTTAAACCTACCCTCTATTTCCTATAATAAGCTATATCCCCATACTCGCCCTCGAATTTCAATCACCCTTTATATTTCACCCGATAGCTGACGAGGCAATTCAAGTACAATTACTCAAAATATAGCTTTAAAACATTTTCGCATATTCTGTTATATTTTTTATACCAGAAAAGTTTTAAATGTATAAACCTCACTAAAGACGGTTGTAACATAATTAGTATTATCAACCTACCTAAAATAACTGGATGTAACAATAGTTTCAAAAAGGCCAATAATTTTAATCCTATTACAAAAGTTTGCTGTAAAAGTTGTGAGCTTTGATACATTTAAAACATCAAGAGACTATTTTTATTGTCCCAACAGAAATCTTGGAGCATGTCAAGCACAAACATAAAAAATCACTTTTTGTCAAGGTTATTTAATTAAGCCATGCATATTCTAAAGCTATGCTTATTCTAAAATATTTATTTTACCATTTTTCAATTAGTTTATAAGGCACATTTTGATCATAAACCCAAACTTAAAATGTTTGTACAATAAAATTAGGTTAAATTATTAGTTCAAAGGGTATGGTTTAATACTCGTTTTTTTATAGATATTATATAAATTTATGGTTTCATCGTACAAATCCTTGTCGTGTGGGACCCAAAAATATTTATGGGGGCCTATTTAGGTTATTGGAGAGATAATTTCGGAAAAATTGTATTGTCATGCTCCGCTGTTTATAATTATTTAAATCCGAAGGGTAAGTACATAAGAAATCATTCTCGTTTTTCTCCTGTGCTAAGTTCCTTTATTATCCAGTAACCAATATTTATAAATTATTGTTTTCTGTGGTTACATACAAAAGTATTTTAAAAGGATAACAGACAAGAGTTTGCTAATATGCATAATTATGTAATATTAACGTGATTATTTCCGTTTTTGGCCTCTTCAACTACCATTTTTTGACTTCGATTTCGTTCTGAGCCGAAACTTTGTGATGGTTATAAATTTAAAAAAACTTATAAATAAGGAGTCTAAATCTAGTTCATAGCGTAGCTTTGAGTGGTTTATCTTTCAAATTGTATTAACAAAAAAAGTCATTGCTTCAATTTGTGGATATTATTTTTATTTCCTTAATTTGAAAGTTAATACAGACATTTTCATATTTATTTTCAAAAACAAAACTCTCATTAGCGTAATGAAATTGATTTGCCAAAGGCAATAAACTTTACATGTGGAAACATTTTGGGGGTTATTAATATTTTGAAAAAATGATGGGATGTTCAAATTCAATTTTTGAACATGGTAAGGAAATTACAAACATACGTTAGCCCTTATGATAAAATTGACACTGACAAATTGATTTCATGACATTACCAGTGTTTCGTTTTCGGCATTGAATATGAAAATTATAAATTTAATTTATCTTGAATTTGATACTATTTTAAATTGAAAATTCACGTGACTTTTAAACGTTTAATTGTAAAAAACTGTAAGAAAAATAATATTTGTCTACCTTTTAAATTAAAAGGGAAAAAAGGTTTAAAAAACTACAAGAGCTTAAAACAACTGAAAACGGAAATTTTTCCTCACGAAGATACTTCACGATTTATAAATGAGGATTATATTCAAGATAAAATAATTCTAGATTTAAATATTATTCACGTTAAATCTTTATATTGAAACTGCATTTTTAGTGTTTATAGTACTAGGAAAGTTGTATTTTCAAACATTTATAATATCCAGATGTCGGCATTGTTCGTCTCAGCAGTCGAAAGCAGGTACCAAGCGTCCCTTTAAATTTTTAAAAGGAATTCCTAGAAAAGAGGACAGACGACTCATTTCAAAATCCGGTTCAAACCAATATCATTCATATTGTTTATTCTGGAGACTTCCACTTCTTTATACATGTTGAATAATATAATAAAACACTTTTCACTTTGTTTTGTATAACATGGTAATATATTCAAATTGAACCGGATGAGAAATGCTTGTTTTATTTTCATGTTTGAAAATGGTAGGCGTTGTTAGCGAAACATATTATACAACATAATTCATATTTTATTTATCCTTCGAGTATATTCAAATTCTAAATAGTATTTCTCATTATCTCTATAGTTGTGGTTTTTATAGTCGTTTGTAGCGATACTTGCCGCTACATAGTAAATTTTATACACAAAACATATAACTTTTAAAAGTAACCTGATAAATTATAAATACATTCATGAATCTTTTAAATAACTTATAATCCTTAATAAATGAACCATTTATGTTAATACTATAATTCATAGAAGTATATTTTTTTAAGTAAACAGAAGTTTTTCAATATATCGAAATTTTGTAAGTGATAAAAGAAAATCATTCGTTGTAGATAATTAAGAGAAACATCTTATTTTTAATTGTTACAATAATACAAATGAGTGAAATAAGTAGAGTTTACACTATATTTAATGGTAATGCATATCTATAGTATAGATCTTTATTTAATAAAAAAATTATCAAGTTGACTTTGATTTTAAAATACTTCATATGCAACTTGTAATTTTTAAAATGAAATTGCTGAACTTTCTAATTGAACCCCTGTATAATTAGAAATAGATTATAGCAAGGTATAATCATTTTAAATTACGCACAAGACATTGTACATAAATTATTAACAAAATGTTTTGTAGCGTTTTTATAATTAAACATTTTTTATTTTAAGTAGAAAATGTGCATATTTTAACAAAATATAGAAAAACAATTGGTACAAAAGTTGTGCAGAATAGTGACTTGCACATTATAAAAAAAAATCGGAATTTATACAGGGTGGTTCAATAAAAGTTATACACAAAACTTTTCTTTTTTTTAATGGAACACAATATATATTTTTACATTTTTAGATTCCTCATTACGTAAGGATTATTGAAACGATATAAAGTTCTATGGGTTTGAACCATATCGTTTCTATGTTATTCAGTTGTTTATATAAAAATTTGAACAAATTTGTCCCAGCTATAGTTAATTTAGTTGTACAGTTTTTTTGATCATTGGTCTTCAAAATTACTGATGAGATTTCGAAAAGTACTTAATCTTTATAAAGTGTTCATTTTGGAAATCTCTACAATTATTGTTAATGAAAATTTCATGTAGAAATTATTATTTGATAATATTGGAACGAAAATTTCAAATTATTTTCATTATCAATACTTGTAGAGAATTCTAAAATGAACACTTTATAAAGAATAAGTATTTTTCGAAATCTCACTAGTCTTTGAAAAAATTGATATACCGGGTGTAACTGAATTCTGGTAGACCCCGAATATCTTTTTTATCTTTACATATATCGTTTTGAAATTTAGGATGGTGCTTTAAGAGAATAAATTGGGTCAGCAAGCGGAATTTTAATAAAAAATCTATTTCCGGTTTAACCGGAAATGGCCTTCTTTTCTATTTCAGATAGAACACCCTGTATATTTTTACATAATTTAATTCCTATCTATATTCTGAGTTCATAGATGTATCATAAGTGACCATCCGGTTGTTTATTTTTTGTTTAAAATTAATTTAAATTTGTTTTTTGTGTAAATTTAATTTAAATTTAAACAAAAAACTAACAACCAAAAGGTCACTTATGATACATCTATGAACTCAGAATTTAGAGACGAATTAAATTATGTAAAAATATACAGATTGTTCCGTCTGAAATAGAAAAGTTGTGGTCATTGGAAATGGAAATGGAATTTTGATAAAAAATCCACATGTCGATACACTTTATTCCCTTAAAACACTAAACTAAATTTCATAAAGATATATGTAAAAATGCAAATTATAGGCATCAAATATCATTTGAATAGTGTTCTTAAGGAACAAAGTATGTCAATATGTAGACTTTTAATAACAATTCCATTTCCGGTTTAACTTTTCTATTTCAAATAAAAATCAAAATCAAAATTAAAATTACAATCAAAATCAAAATTTAAATTAAAATCAAAATCAAAATCAAAATTAAAATCAAAGTCAAAATCAAAATCGAAATCGAAATCGAAATCGAAATCGAAATCGAAATCGAAATCAAAATCAAAATCAAAATCAAAATTCAAATTGTAATTACAATTACAATTGAAAAAAAATTAAAATCAAAGCTAAAATCTGTATTATTATCATAAATCGCGTTCTGTGAATCAAAGAGCGAATTGGCGTGTTTAATAACCATATTAAAAACGCAAATGCGTGTTTAATGAAATTAAGGCTTGGTCGAATGTACTTAATATTTTATATGCAGCTATTTAATAAAGTATTATATAGAAAATGTACCCCATTTATGCTGCCCATACAATTTAATAATGCGCATATTATAACATTTTCGTGAACAAAGATATATATATATATATATATATAGATATATATATATATATATATATATATATATATATATACATATATATATTTATATATATAAACATGCAAATGATATTTGGGGTCTACCAGAATTCAGTTACACCCGGTATATAAGATACAAATTGCAATATTGTGCTTAATGTTAAAAATCTTGAATCTGAATCTTTATGTTTTATTTTAATTCATTTAATTACTTATATTTTATTTATTTATTTATTTGGTATTACATTTTTATTTTATTATCTATTGGAAGCGTTGCGCGGGCAAGAAAATGCGTGACAAGGACTTTCTTTGCAAATTATAAGACGGTCACATCTCCACGGCAACATTGCTTTTCACACACTTACACACATTTTCATGGCATGCAATATTAGTGGCACCATAAATTGATACCAGTCATATTTGTGACACCATGTGTTAACTTTTCACGTTTCATAATATTTGTGGCACATTTGATTTTTTTGCAATAACTTTTGTTATATGGAGGGTATCGTAAAATTAACCACATATTCAGAAATAATGGAAAGAAGCGCAGCGGAACGACAGTATCTTAACAAAAGCGCCACAAATGGGGATATATCATGCGGTGCCACAAATATGTAGGGACGTGTAATGGTGTGTGTGTGTGTGTGTGTCTGTGTGTGTGTGTGTCTGTCTGTGTGCGCTGTATCTCAAAAACTAATAGAGCAATTAATATGAAACTTTGAACATACGTCTTATTTGATAATCTGAAGAACTGAAAAGCTTTTGGTAAAATTTCGTACACCGGAAGTGGGCGTTTACCTTAACTGTTTTTTTGTTTTTTGCCAATATTTTCTTAAATATGAAAAATATCACAAAAATATTTAAACAAACTTTGAAGACAACAAAGAAATTAACATCTTTTGCTTGAAAACATTTTTCATAAAATCATTTTTAATCGAGAAAAAAATTTATTATTATTTTTTAAATTTTTAGTTTATAATTATAAAACGATAATAGTTATAGCAAATTTATGTTAATAATAATTGTAGAAAATGCCAAAATGAACAACTTATAAAGAATAAGTTTTTTTCGATATCCCTTTAGTTTTTGAGTAAACTGAGTTTTTGAATTTGAAGTATAATTTTCCCATCTTTCATAATTTTGACGTTTTAAACGTCAGTTTCATCCGAGTTTACACAACGCTCGATGTACATTTAAAATATGATTTCAATTGAAAATAAACCGTGAAAACGTAAATATAAATGGCTATAATACCATCAAGTCGGAGAAAGTAACATGATGGCCACATCACCATTTTTTACTTTCTCCGTTACGAAGTACGAGAAAGTATTGTGATCGTGATTTTTTTTTCAAAAATTTTTTTTACTGAAATATCCGTTTTGTAGTCCCTAGATGCCATTTCAACAATTTCTGAAAAAAAAATTGTGTCTGTGTGTGTGTGTGTGTGTGTGTGTGTCTGTGTGTGTGTGTGTGTGTGTGTGTGTGTGTGTGTGTGTGTGTGTGTGTGTGTGTGTGTGTCTGTCTGTCTGTGCGCGCTGTATCTCAAAAACTAATAGAGCAATTGATTTGAAACTTTGAACATACGTCTTATTTGATAATCCGAAGAACTGAAAAGCTTTTGGTAAAATTTCATACACCGGAAGTGGGTGTTTACCTTAACTGTTTTTTGTTTTTTGCCAATATTTAATATGAAAAATATCACAAAAACATTTAAACAAACATCGAAGACAACAAAGAAATGAAAATCTTTTGCTTGAAAATATTTTTCATAAAATCGTTGCTATTCGAGAAAAAAATGTATTAATTTTTTTAAATTTTTGGTTTATAATTATGAAACGATAATAGTTACAGCAAATTTATGTGAATAATAATTATAGAGAATGCCAAAATGAACAACTTCTAAAGAATAAGTTTTTTTCGAAATCTCATTAGTTTTTGAGTAAACCGAGTTTTTGAATTTGAAGAATAATTTTTCCATCTTTCATGATTTTGACGTTTTAAACGTCAGTTTCATCAAGTTTACGCAACGCTCGATGTACATTTAAAATATGATTTCAATTGAAAATAAACCCATGAAAACGTAAATATAAAGTCGGAGAAAGTAACATAATGGCCACATCACCATTTTTTTTGTAGGTGACTGTCCGGAAATATTTAGCTCTAGTTACAAGGGTCATTATTAAAGTAAGAACTGTTGGTGGACCCTCTCCGCGCATAACCTTCCCAGAAATTTTTTTACTGACAAATGGCTTCTCTAAACATTCGACTATATCGTCGGTCAGCCTCAAGTCTTTAAATGGGGTAAATGATATTTTATGGCAATTTAAGATTGGTGAGAAAGTATAGAGAATACAATATAGAATAAGAAATCTCCGCTTGGCCGCACCACCGAATTGAAGATGAATCATCATTTGACGAACGATTCTGTGTCTATATTTACATTATGTTTACGCAATGCTCGCTGAATAATTATGAGTTTCTAGCTCCCCCTCTCTTTAAATTTAAGATGGTCACTGCACAACTTGCCACCAGGTGTTGGTTTGGTAATACCTATCTCTTATACTATCTAACGTAAAACTGGGTCAATGCAAGCAATTCGATAAATCTGCAGCTCTCTCTGAGTTGTCTGGAGGGCAAGGGAATCCCAGAAACACGTGAGATTATACTTTGCTTTGGCCTGATTTATATTTTGAACACTCGCCTTGATGTTGGTATACTCACTTGACAATATTAAGAATGATTCCAAGATCAGTTAATTTTAATGAATAAAGCAATTGATGGAAGTTTTAACCTTTAGCAAAATGTTCCACACAACCATTCCCATGCGTATGTAAAATGTATATGATGTATACACCTCTATCTTTCCCAAATTATTGAAATGAACCATCGCTATGATCAGGGGTGTGGAGTCGTGACAAAAATGTAGCGACTCCGGCTTCGACTCCATTTTTTTTTTATTTCGATTCCGGCTCCGATTCCTCATTTTTTTATTCCGACTCCGACTCCAACTCCGGCTACGACTCCGACTCTGGCTCCGACTCCAGCTCCGACTCCGGCTCCATCTCCGAATCCGGCTCCGGCTCCGGCTCCGACTCCGACATTAACAACGTCGTATTAGAATAACAATCAACATTCATTTTGCGTATCAAATAAAAAACAAGGGGAGGCACCGTTCTCCGTCGAATATTTTTATTTTCGCTAATGCAAGTTGTGTGAGCAGTTCGACAATTGAATGGTTAATAGAATCATCTAACTTGTAATCAGGGGTGTGGAGTTGTGGCAAAAATGTAGCGACTCCGACTCCTTATTTTTTTTTGTTTCAACACCGGCTCCGATTCCTGAATTTTTTTGTTCCGACTCCGACCCCTCAAATTTGCAGCCTCCAGACTCCGGCTCCGACTCCGACCCCAAATATTCACCGACTCCAACTCTCCCGACTCTGACTCCGACTCCACACCCCTGGCTATAATACACTTATACTAATTATAATGAATGGGGAACTTTCTTAATTCAAGATGTAACAGCTTCAAGCACCAACAAGTACAGCGTAAATGCTTTTTTCTTGCTTTCACCACATCAAAACCCTGCTTATAGCATCATGTTCCGCAGACAAGTTAGCTTATAAAAGCGTGCAGATTTATAACCACCTAGCCCAGAAAAATTAGGATGTAAAAGCGGACATCGGTGTCCATCATAACTCGGGAGTAAATTTTGCAAGCGGACACCGGTGTCCGCCATGGCGCTGAACCTGTTAAACATTTAACCAATCAAATTAATATCTGTTTTTTTTTGTTGCAGACTCATACTGAAGACCAACTAAAACTTGATTCAAATGATCATGGCCATATATTTTTGTTCCATTTATTACAAATTACTTTTGAAATCAAATCTGCATATCCATTGAAAGACGATTGAATAATTCAAAAGGGATTTATAAGTTTTGGATTATTTATTGACCTCCGAAATCATCACAAAATGGATTCGATTTACGTCAAAGCGGCAAACATAAATGCAAACTACCTCGACACCAACTTGGAAACACTTTTAATCATTAACATCTTCAACATATCGAGCTCGAACAATATCAAACTAAATATCCTATTGGACGATACACCTTCACAGCCGTTATTCCGTGTTTATTTAAGCATAAACAAATTTCACCTAATAACTCCTGAAACCGTTCCAACTATAGCAACATACTGCATCTGGCCAGTTATAGTCGTGGGAAATACGGTCGTGGCAGGTTTGTGTTCCGTGTCGAGACAGATTATTAAAAGCAGCCAGAATAAAGATGTTGAAAGCTTGCTGGGTTTTCGTGAGGCTTGTTTGATGGCCTGCAGTGAAAGCTCAATTTGGACCAAGTTTTGTGAAGTCGACATGATACAAACCGTTAAGGATGTTTTTACAAAATTGACAGATTCAAAAAGCGATTGCGTTAATCAAAACATTAATAAGGAAATTCGTGATGCTGAAACAAATGATGTTTGTACAAAGATTTATAGTTTAAAGAATGTTAAAATTGATTGTTGTATAAAAGTAGGTGATGCTGCTGAAGTTAAAGCAATTTCTATGTTGATAGGTGATGATAAGATAATTAATGATGTTAGTACTGAAACAAATGATATTTGTACAAAAATGAATGATTTAACATTTGCTCCAAGTGATAACTGTAACAATATCAGTGATATTGATGAAGCTAAGGCAATTTTGGTTAATGTCGGTACTAAAATAAACGATTTGTCAGGAGCTCTTTGTGATAAACTTAAGAATGTAACAAAAGATGCTAAAATAATTTCTAAAGAAGTTGAATGTGACGGTGTGACAGGAGATATTTGTACTGAAACGACAGATTTGAGTATTAAAACTGCATCAAAAACTAATGACTTGACAGGTGTTGTTAATGAAAGCAACGAAAAGGACATTGTTAATGAATTAACAAAAGTCATTGGTACTAAAATTGATTGCATTGATATTCCAGTCAACTTAACTGCTATTAACGAAACCTCGGAAAAAAACATTTCTAATGATTTAACCAAAATTGATTGCATTAATATACCAATTGACTTAACAAGGTTTGAATACCACATGCAACAGCCAGTAAGAATTCACAACATCTATAAAATCGCTAGAGAGAAAAACAAATGCAAGGACCTAAAAAGCTCAGTTCCCCTTAAAGACCTAAACATACCTCATTGCTACAGCGAAGGCCCTTACCTAACCCTCGCCGACACTCTCCTTTACCCTTGCATATACCTCGTGGTTCAAGTTTACACCCACGAACTAATTAAACGCGAACTCCCGTTGACCTACATCTGGTACAAAAACATGGAGTCTAATAATCATTTAACACGATTCAAATTCGAAGTTTTGAGTGGTGTTAGCATCAACCTGAAAGGTAAATCGGTTGTGCAGCAGGACATACCACAAGAGAGCTTGTATAGTTCAGATCCGAACCGTTACAGACCGCAGAGTAGAATTTACACCAAACAAACTAACATCGAGCATTCCCTGAATTTGGTTAATCAATCGGAAATAGGAGTTGAAAATTTGGCCATTCCGTTTGGGCATGACGTCGATTTCAACTGGAAGGATGTTCCTTTGGAGGTGAATCCTGAAGGTGGGTCGTTGCCGAAATCACGCTCGCTCCGGAAATGTCAACAGCTTGAAAACCTGACGAGAGCTGTGTTGAAGATTTCTAAGGATAATAACTACACGATTGTGGATTTCTGCAGCGGATCTGGCCACCTAGGTTTACTACTAGCTGTACTATTACCCAAATGCCGGATTATTTTAGTTGAAAATAAGGAACGGTCGTTAATCCGCGCCAAGAAAACCGTGACCATCCTAGGTTTAACCAACGTGGTTTTACTTCAGTGCAACCTGGACTACTTCCAAGCGAAATTCAACCTAGGCGTCTCGTTGCATGCGTGTGGTGTAGCCACGGATCTTGTAATTCAAAACTGCATATTAAACCAAGCCCACTTTGTTTCTTGTCCTTGCTGCTATGGCGGGATTCACGACTGCTATCATCTTCAGTATCCCAGGAGTGAGTTTTACCGGGGTTTCATCAGTTATGGAAATTACCTGCATTTAGCGCATGCTGCTGACCAAACTCATGATTCGAAGAATGTCAAGACTAAACAGGGATACAAGTGTATGGACATTATTGATACCGATAGGAAACTCTATGCGGAGAAGTGTGGTTATGTTGTTTATTTGGGGAAGTTGATTCCCGCAAGTTGTACGCCTAAGAATAATTTGATTGTTGGTATTTTTAAATAAGTGAATGTTGATTTTTTTTATGCGTTTTATTTAATTTGGCCCAATTTCCTAGTCATTATCATTGTCCCAATCTTGTACTTTAAGGAGATTGCACCGTATATCCTTGCAATAAAGCCTTTGTCTTTTTAATTAATTTCTTCCAATTTCGCAATCATCATTGTTCAAATCAGGAGATTGTGCTCTTCAAATACTCGTACAACAAAACCTTGTTTGATGTTTCTATTTGGTTTCTTTTTAAAACTATCTTGTTTGACTGTTTACACCAGTGTTTCACAATCGTTTTGGACCAAACGCTCACTTTATCAGGTCCGCTTCTTTATTCGTCCACTTTAATTTTTAACAGCTTCATGGGTAACACCACTAGGATTTTGGAAAACGGCAATTTTTATAACCAAAAAACAGTTATTCCAGTAATTATTTTACAAATAAAAAAAAAGCGTCAAAATATGATAAAATGATTTTAAACAAGGTGTTTTTATAAATGTTAATGCCCAAAAATGCAGTATGCTCTGGATATTTCACATTTTACTTTCTCTGTTACAAAGTAGGAGAAAGTATTCTGATCGTGAAATATTTTTACGGAAATATTTATTCGACTAAAAAAGTTCAACATTTTTCTCGACAGATGCTTCGAATTTTTACAGATAAAATTCAAATAACATATCTTTAAAACCGAACATTGTAGTTAAAAAATTGCCACACTAGATTGCAAACTTTGATGACAAACTTTTTCTCCATAAATTCCTTTGTAAACTCTACATTTCTTCTGATACATGCTTTAAGTGTTAACAGATTGAACTTAAAGAAGTTATCTTCATAATTACTTATAGAAAGTTATGTGAATTTTACAGTCACAAAAATGGCTGCGCTAGAACATATTTGGATGCGCAAAAATTGTTTGTTTCCAGTCATTGCTTTTTAAATTCCACATTTCTTTCGACATATGCTTGAAGCTTTAAAAATTAAGCTTGAATAACGCATGTATGGTTTAGGACGTGGAGGGGGCCGAGGCAGAGGTGCCAGTTGAGTCAGGTGTTATTCAACCTATACATCAGTGAACTTGAAGAGGTACTAAAAAAAGGGAAGGAGGGGGTGTGTTGATCGGGAAATGTAAGGTATGGATGTTAGCGTATGCATACGTTATGGTATTGGTGGCAAAAGATTGGGTAGGGATAAAAGGTATGTTAAAAAGAGTTGAGGAATACATGGATAGAAGAGGGCTGTGCTTGAATGTGGAGAAGACGGAATGGATAAGGTTCAGGAATAAAGGGCGAGAGGCGACAGTGAGAGAGTTAGAGTAGAAGGGGACAGTGATTGAGAGGGTGAAGAGGTTTAGGTATCTGGGGTTTATGTTTAAAGGGACGGGCAGATATAAAGAGCACTTAAAGATGGGTACAGGGAAAGGCGAGGAAAGCTTGGGGAAAATGGGGAGGATGGATGGGGAACAATGTAAGGGTGGCGTGCAGGGTGTGGGATGCATGTTTGAGGTAGGTATTAATGTATTGAGAAGAGGTATGGGGGACGAGGATGTATGAATGTATTGAGATCGAACAGCTATGGTTCCTAAGACGGATTCTGGGTGTGGAAAGATCGACGCCGGGGTACATTTTTTTACAGGAGACGAATAGGGAGAGATTGACGTGTGAAGCAACAAAGTGAGTGGTAAGGTTTGAAACAAGACTGTGGGAAATGGGAGAGGAAAGACTGGTAAAGGAGGTATGGGGGATGTGAGGGAGTGTGGATGGGGGAAAATGGAGAGAAGAAAGAAAGCGAACGTATGAGAGGGTAGGTCTGGGAGAGTTAAAAGTAAAAGAGTGGTTCGGGAGAGGTGTGGACGTGGCTGCATGGGTGAAGTAGAAAGTGAGGGAGGTGGAGGCGCAGGAGAGGCAGGGCAAGGCAGACGGAAGTGAGTATAATGACATGTTTAGGAAATGGCAGGTGTTTGGGAAGGGAGTTGGAGCAGAGAAGAAAGGGTAGTAACAGCGAGAGCCAGGTGTGGATCCGGAGAAAGAGGAAGGAAAAAGTGGATGGGGGAATAGTATATGAGATGTGAATGGGGAAGAGACACCTGGAAACATCTGGCGGAGGAGTGTGAGGGGGTGAAAAATCAGTAGGTGGGAGTGAAAGGGAATTGAAAAGTAACGGAGTGGATGACCAGTGGTGTATTGGTAAAATAAGAAGTAAGGGAACGCATGATGAGAGCCAAAAAAATAGTCCGCGACTTTTCACAAGCAGCTTGCTGAAAGTTTTTTGGAGATCATCTTATTTTAAGCAAACTATTGTTTTCCTTGTAAGCTTTTTTATTTTTTTTTATTCTTACTGTACAAAATATTAACAAACACAAACGCGTTCCGTTTCTGAAAAAAGGTGCCGGAACGTCGTTCCTCCACGTCCCCCCTCCCATACACCACTGTGGATGACGGAGGATGGGGCCGGGGTAAGGATGCTGGAAAAACTAGGACGAGAAAAAGAAGGCAAAAGAGTGGAGGGGGAGGGGAGAGAGATGAGAGTCATGCTACGTATAATATAAGGTTGTAACTGTTATGCCAATAAAGGTTGTTTTTTTTTAACGCGTCTATGATTTTATAAAGAAAAATAATCCAAACTTTGCACTTATAATAATGGCTGCGCTAAAAAAACAAATTTGGATATGCGAAAGCACTTTCTTTCTAATCGTTGCTTTTTAAATTTCAAATTTCTTTTGACATGCCTTAGAAAACAAGATTTGATGGCCAAAATACACTTTTTCGCGTATTTCACATTTCTATCGACTGAATGCTTGAAATTTAGACAAAAATAATCTTAAATGCCGTGTTTCTATAATTACGCAAAGAAAATTCTTCGAAAAATATATAAATAAATAACAAAAATTAAAAGTACAAAAAACTAATAAAAAAAACTACTTTAGGCAAAAGTTTCAAGTAATTAAGGCTCTTGCAAATGATATAAACAAATTTGGCAACAATTCAAATCATTCTGCAAAATGTCACTATAGCGAGTTGTTTACGTCTTATTTTTCAAAAGTATGAATTTTCTTTAATTTTCGCTGTACCAAGAATTTTTAATTTTGCAAAATTAATTGATCGTGATGGGTGTAGTTTGCAAAATATCTTATTATTTCAAAATTTGATACATGGTAATCCATAATTAGACTGAATTTAATATTGTGAATTTTCCAATTGAACTGTATTAAAACAGATACTGTTTTGGGTCATTACTTTTTCCGTTACCTCACCCCCAACTTTTCACGAGCCATCACTGCTTCCTGTAACTGTTGTTATTTCTTTTGGATGGTTCGTTGTGCACAGATATTATTTCTTGAATATGAGATATGTTCTGGATTTTTTAGTTTTTATATTTTAGATGGTAATTAAGCCTTTTTATAGTTTTTTTTTCAGAAATTATGGCGTCACGTCATCAGTTCCAAAGTCCCGAATCAAGTTGTTCAAGGTCACAATAGTGCGCATTGGCGTAACGTTAAATGGGATGGGTTTTTTTCTTTAATTCTACATTAAAACATCCCCAAGATTTCTTGTCTGACATTACAACACTCTTGTAAACTAATCATGCCGATGAATACCTTATTGGAAGGCACTAAATGATATTTTAAATGTACATCGAGCGTTTTGCAGAATCGGACGAAACTGACGTTTAAAACGTCAAAATTGTTAAAGATGGAAATGACAAATTATAGTCTTTACCAGGGGGGGTTATTTGAATAGGGAGAATTGGAAACGCGACATCCACGCCATCTCACAGCCATCTGGCCCAACTAACGCAACGCAACGCTGCCAAATCTATGTACAAATCTTTGTCTTGGGTCATATTTTTGTTGGTTAAATTTATTTTAGGTATTTAAGAACATCCAATTATCTGGTAATATTCAAATTTCACTTGTGTTAATTGTTTTTTTAAATCTATTTGATAAATTTTAAAGCAAAATAAACTTTTGAATGATTTCACAAATGCATATTGTTTTAAGTCCTCTGTGAGATATGACAACATCTATTTCCCATCAAATTGCCAGCTTTTTAAGACGTACATAACCTCATTAGCGTCACGAGTTAAATGGTATTCGGCCAGGTATCTATAATTCAAATTTGAATTAATATTCTTAAACCTAAAAGATAGGTAAATTCAAGTACTCTTGTAAGGCATCTTATTGCAGTAACGTTTATATGCGCGATTCAAATATTAAAAATAAAGCTTTCTTTACATTTCCGAAGTGTCCTAATCGCAGAGATGAATGGGTAAATTCCATTGATTCCAAATTAACTGAGAGAGTTAAATCTTTACCTAAATTTAATAAAATGTGCTCGATAATGTTTGATGAAATGTCGCTAGCTAAAGGATTTCAATTTGATGAATCAATTGATAGAGTAATTGGCTATGTGGATCTCGGCTCTCTTGGTAGAAAAAATGAATTGGCTGATTGTGCCTTAGTTTTCATGATTCAAGGACTAAAAACCTGTTGGAAATCAGTGGCATATTATTTTACTAACGGTACCAAAGCATTTGTACTAAAAAAATGAATTATAAAGCAAGTGTCTGCGATTTCCGCTTTTATTTGGATGAGAACCAAAAAGTACGAAACACTTGCAAAAATGAATTGTAAAGTCGCAATTTTAAATTTCCCGCCAGCTCGATGTGTTTGGCCAGATGACTCGCAGACGGCGCTGATGGCGTTTCCAAAAATTAACATTGAACTGTCCCTCTTTATCCTTAATTCTCTATGGTCTTTACCGTCAGTATACTCAAAAACTAAAGGGACTTCTAAAAAAAACTTATCCATTATAAGTTGTTTATTCCCGCATTTTCTACAATTGTTATTAATATAAATTTGCTATAACTATTATCGTTTCTCAATTATAAACTAAAAATTGACAAAAAAATTTACATCATGAACGGCATCCAAAGGTAAAAGGGGATTTCAATTTTTCAATAATGCTTTTTCTTTTGAGTGAAGTACACTCGTTTGCCTTCGGTACCATGTCTCGGGCTTTTGTAGTTATTTTTATGAAACAACTATTTCTACACTTATTTACACTAAACGAAACCAATACGCAATACGAAAAACACTGCGAAAATTTGAAAAACACCAAGAACTAATGAAAAACTAAAACAAACAGCAATACTCTAACAACTTGCAAATTAAAGACGATTATTGAACGCTACTGACGGATGACTGACTTTTCTCGTGCGCGTTGCGCCAAGGTAGACATGCGCTATAACGGCGTATTTTTCTAACCAATGCCACACGTTTTCGAGCGGTGGGCACTGCTATCGATACTTGTATCAACGCTCAGAAGACATACGTTTCTACCATTGACCTCGATGATGCTCATATATTCTAATAAAGTTCATTTCACCAATGTTGACGTTCACGTCATCAATTTTTGAACATATCAAAGACAAGCAACTTTCTACCATTTTATACTATTCCATCGCATCATCGTAGTCAATAGTAGAAACGTATGTCTTCTGAGCGTTGATACAAGTACCGACCGCAGTGCCCACCGCTCGAAAACGTGTGGCAATGGTTAGACAAAGAAGCCGCCATAGCGTATGTCTACCTTGCCGCAACGCTCATCAGAACTGACAGTCACTGTCAGTCATCCGTCAGTAGCGTGCACTAACCATATTTAATTTGCAAGTTGTTCGAGATTCTGTTTGTTTTTCATTAGTTCTTGGTGTTTTTCTTATTGTGTTCGTAGTTTTGGTGTTGTGTGTTACTTTCGTTTTAAATAATCATAACCACAAAATGCCTGGAAACAGGAAACAGAGGAAACAAATGCGCGGTAAATGTGACTACTAAATGCTAACTTACGTATACTATTATTATTATTTCTTATTACGTGAATCTGTGAGCAAAGTAATTGTATTTGTGCATTAGCGGCTTCTGACCATCTTCATTTGTTAATTTAAGATATGTACTGCAACGAAGTATATCATTCGATAGTATCACATTTTTAATAACATACCGAGAAATTGTAAATAAATATTACCAATTAACTATAAATGCATTGTCGCCTTCAATTAAATTTAATAAATACACGATGCACTCTCGTTTATCTGAATTGACGATGGAAATTATCATCAAATACATCGACAGAATTTAACCTTGCATTTATTGGACGAGGTAAACAAACCAAAATTAATAAAATCATTAACCTCCAAGGGCCGCGGTGGCCTAGTGGGTAGCGTTCCTGCTTCTGGTCCTCGTGGTCGTGGGTTCAAATCCCATCCGTGCGGTCACTTTTTCGGAGTGAAGAAGTGGCCGTGCGGGTCCGTGGATGTCTAGTGTATGTCCCATTCATTATCAAATGAATTTATTACAAAGAATCGGTTGTGGCAGAATAGCCAAGTAGCTTACGCCAATTTCCCTAATATCATTCACTCTCCTTAACCCGAAATCCCATCAACCATCCTTCCTTAAAAAAAAAAAAAAAATTAACCTCCAAGCCATCGATTTCATCAATCTGCTCAAATATTCCCAAATCCATCGTTTTTAATAACAAAGACAAAACAAAATTTATTAATTTTTAAATCGTCTGCCAAATGTAAATAACTTCAGCACTATATTCAGCTACTTAATCATGATTAAAAAGTTAATCAATGGTTAGCGGAGAATTGGCTTGCACCGCAACTTAATCATGATTAAAGTCCCCAAGAAACGTCAAATATTTAATCAGCCGATTTTGGCCGATTAACTCAAAAACTAATAACTTCACGACGAATATAGTCGTGAAGTTATTTACATTTGTTAGACGATTTTGAAATTAAAAACCTTTGTTTTGTATTTGTTATTAAAAACGATGGATTTGGGAATAGTTGAGCAGATTGATGAAATCGTTGGCTTGGAGGTTAATGATTTTATTAATTTTGGTTTGTTTACCTCGTCCAATAATAAGAAATAATAATAATAGTATAAGTTAGTTAGCATTTAGTATTCATATTTACCGCGCATTTGTTTCCTGTGTTCTCAATAGAACAACGTAAAACAACCAAAAAAGGACTTAAAATCCCTAGAAAAACGTGTGCTCTCTATAATAATACTCCGTGGTCGATAGATGCTTAATCAGCCGACGGTGCAACAGAAATACTCCGATTAAAGTTAATCATGATTAAAATTTAATCATGATTAAGTTCTGCGGTGCAAGTGGGCATTCAAATATCATTTAGTGCCTTCCAATAAGTTATTCATCGGCATGATTCGTTCACAAGAGTTTGATTACGTGCTGGAATGTCAGACAGAAAATCTTGGGTATGCTTTAATGTAAGATTCAGTAAAAAAAACCCATCCTATTTAACGTTACGCCAATGCGCACTATTGTGACCTTGAACCACAGAGCATTAAGGATAAAGAGGGACAGTTCAATGTTAACTTTTGGAAACGCCATCAGCGCCGTCTGCGAGTCATCTGGCCAAACACATCGAGCCAGCGGGAAATTTAAAATTGCGACTTTACAATTCATTTTTGCAAGTGTTTCGAACTTTTTGGTTCTCATTAGTGCGACGCATCCAAATAAAAGTGGAAATCGCAGACACTTGCTTTATAAAGAGCTTCGGTTTAATCAAACGCAAAAAGTAAAGCTCTAAATGATGTTGAAGGGGATTCGCTTGAAATTTTTTCCAAACGAATTCTTTTTAGGGCAGATGTTAAATCATGTAGTGAGCTACATTCTTGAAGGGGCCGTTTTAAAAAAGATTTTGCAGGAACTGTACTGGAAGAAGTACTACAAGAAGGTATATTAAAAATTGTCGGAATTGCATTCCAATTTAAATATTTTCTACAGGAATTAATAAATACTTAAAAAGTGGTCCTCACAAATGTGCATAACTTTTGAAAGTGGAATTTTTTTAGAGTAATACATTCAATGGAATTAACCCATTCATCTCTGCGATTAGGACACTTCGGAAATGTAAAGAAAGCTTTATTTTTAATATTTGAATCGCGGGTATAAACGTTACTGCAATAAGGTGCCTTAAGAGTACTTAATTTACCCATTGCACACTCTTTTAGGTTTAAGAATATTAGCTTAAATTTGAATTATAAATACCTGGCCGAATAGCAATTCAACTCGTGACGTTAATGAGGTTATGTATAAAAAGGCCGGAAATTTGATGGGAAATAGATGTTGTCATATCTCATTTGTGAAATTATTCAAAAGTCTATTTTGCTTTAAAATTTATCAAATAGACTTAAACAAACAATTAACACTAGTGGACTTTGAATATTACCAGATATTTGGATGTTCTTAAATACCTAAAATAAATTTAACCAACAAAAATATGACCATATTGCTTGGTTACAAAGATTTGTACATAGATTTGGCAGCGTTGCATTGCGTTAGTTGGGCCAGATGACTGTGAGATGGCGTGGAAGTCGCGTTTCCAATTCTCCCTATTCAATTAACCCCCCCTGCCTTGAACGGATTGATTGAGGACTTTGGAATTGATGACGTGAACTATAGTATAGTATAAAATGATAGAAATCCGCTTGTCTTGGATATGTTTAGAAACTGATGACGTGAACGCCAACATTCATGAAATGAACTCTACGTTTGCAACTTACGCCTTGTTAAATTCGTGTACATTTGGTTGCATAATACATACTTTCGAAAACAACAGCTGATGAACGTCTCTCATTCTACTCAATTCATCTGTGTCAACAATAAACAAAGCAATTAATTTCATCTGGAAGGATTATTGTAACAATAACCGAAAACCATGATTGAATCCTGTCCGAAGAAACGTATGTTATTAGGGATAACATTTCTAGGAATGTAAGTATTGATAAATCGGCCTTCCAAAAATTTCACTTTCCAAACTTGCATAAACATAACCCTATTTTCAGGCTAACAGTCTTGGTTTTAATCGTTGAATCTCACTGGACAGAATCTACAAATCCCGTCAGAAAAAGGCTATTTGCCGTGGAACAAAACTCCACATGTTTCGAGAAGGAACAATACGAAGTCCTGAGAGAGTGCGAGCCATGTTCCGGTTAGTTAATAGATTCTTAACATGTTGAAATATTTACTTCCGTATATATTTTGAAGCAATTGTCGTTAGGTATTGTTTTTAGAGCTGTGGATGTTGAAATGTTTTCAGTAAATAAGTGTTTATTTTAAACTGAGGCGTTACAGGCAGGTTACCTACTTTTCAACCTTAAGTATGGGGATTTGTGATCCTAACCGCTTAAGGCACACCTCTGTAACATACTCGGCTACCAGTTTGTAGAATTGTTCAAATCATAAATGCTACTGACTTCCGTTTTTTTTTCTGTTTAGAATTAAATTCTTTTCCAGTGAAATTGTGCTGTATGTTTCGGTGTCATAAATTTTAACAGAAAACTAGATACTGATGTGAATACAAAGTTTGGCTGGATATTGATTTAAAAATGCAATTTAGTGATTAAATGATGTGAATTCAGAAAAATGAGTTACATATTTCTATTTTCAGTAAACTATAAAGAAATTTGAAAGTGCATTTGTAATTATAGTTTCCCCGTCAACTGCGACTGGTCTGGTTTTGATCTTTCTTGCATCTCTTTTCCACAGATTGTTTGTTGACGGGAAATAGATTACTATGTAGTCATAAATCTTCAAAGTAGATTTTTAGTTATAATGTTCATGCCAACTTCAATTTTTCTTGTGGCTACCTTATTAGATAAAAATACACAACTTTGGTTTAGTTCAACTATACCTCATTTAATAACCAGGCGGACTAAATCAAATTATTGCCGCCAAAATACGTTGTTGTGATTGGCCAATCGGGTGCCGTTTTTACACAGGCCCAAATTGCTTAAAACAGTAATGGCCGTTGTTATGATCAGCTGATCTCTAACCGATCCTTGTGTCCCGCCGTTTCCACGCGTTTCGCCTCAGTTTTTGTGTATTTAGCCAGTTATTTCTACTGTTGATAGTGTAAGAATCGATTCCTCTCATCCCGCGATTTTCGTGGAAATAGTTATTTTATTTTTAACTACGGATAAATACCCAGCACAAGTTTGGTGTCATTTTCGGCCCCCAAGAAACGGAAATGGTTAGATTTTAGAGCATTAACGCTCGAGGAAATACAATCCAAAATTATCTTATATAAATCTTAAATACAAGAGGCTTTAAAATCTACTGCCGTCATATACAAAATTGTGATTCATTAGGTGAGTGTGGCGCAAGTTATTGCAATATGGAATCAAATCCTAAACATACATTATATTTAGGATTGTGGAGTTTCACACAATTAGGGGGTGAAAGGAGATTAGGGCAGTAACAAGTCCTAAACGTCCTGCGACCGAAGATATCTACAAATTTTGCGTGTGGAAAATTGTACATAAATTTTTCTTTAAAAATGAAATCGCTACATTGGATTAAATTTTGATTGAATTTAAAGGATAGAAATGACCTGCCAATGACGTCCCGTGAATTATATGTATTTTTAAAATACACCTACTACTTCAATCTACTTTATATGTAAATAAATATATGTACAACTTGAGTTTTTCATTATGCCCCTAAATTCTTAAGAGGGTCTCTACTTATTTTAATTATTATTTTAATATTATATACTACATCATTGAGTATATGATCAAGAAAGTATGCCTAGAATTAATTTGTGTGTTGGTATAAATGTTGAATGAATGTTATGGATAAAATAAATTGAAATCATTTTATTTTTACCGCCAAAACATGTTTGGTTACTTTTCTGGTTACTTTTTATAGTGTATACGTGACTTTCGCGTTTAGTCCGCCTGGTTATTAAATGAGGTATAATTATACACATCCCAACATTGCGGGTATAATTGAAATAAAACTCTTTGGTTTCATGTTAATGCAATAATCAGTTTCGGTTTATTAAGACCAATTACGATGCGTAAGAGACCACGGTGAATTTTATGCATGGCAATTCACCCTGGGTGGTATTTAATCAGATAATACATCATCTTGGTATTGCCTAGCAACGAGTTACTATATTTTCTATAACGTATAAAACCTCAGTTATTGCCGGACTTTTAAACAGTTTGCTCCTGAATTCGATCTGTTCATATTGTCTCGTAATCTGTTAGTGCTTTCATCGGTAATAGTATTCATAGGCATTTCTCAAAATCTTGGTTAGCTCATTTTTACTACAATTATTGTGGCGTAGATTAATACACGTCTGACACTTGGTGTCACTAAATTTAATTTTTTAAATTATGAAGTGTAGACTTTCTGTTCGGAAAATGATCTTCTTGAATCTAACTCATGACTGATTTTTCCTTGGCAATTATTAGCACCTGGAGCACTCTTGCTTGTTAGTTCTAGAAAACTAGACGCTAATAATTGCCGGCAAAATCATAGGCACTCGTTAGATTACTGTTGAATATTTGCAATATTTTGCAATATTTGCTTTATGTTTCCTAAAAATATTTTTAATTTTAATACAATTGCCAAAAGAAGTTAATGGCTTAAATATTGTAGGTTGGCCATTTCCATTCATATTAATAATGTTAATGCTATTTGAGATGAATGTATCCGATAAGAGTATATTTATTATTATATATTATTTTAAATTTCCTATTTTCTACATTGACATGTCATATGATTATAATAATGCATTTCTTGTACAATTTTTTAGATTTTGAGATTAAGAGTCGTAGCATCGGTGTGTGCATTCACACACATTTTAAAGAGGTTCTAAAGTGTGCCAGTGGAGAAACTGTAACCAGGAGTTGTGATAAAACTGCATATATCCATGAAAGGGCCTTTTGGAGATTCGAAGGATTTATGTTCGTGGCCTCAATTATCTCCACATTTTGTGCGATTACGAGGAAAAGAGTACTGAACAAGAGGATGATGCAACGAGTGCAGAGACAGCTAGCGAATAGTGTTTGAGCGTTTGGAAGCGATGGTTTGAATGAAGGCTGTGATACTTTTGTATATAACATGTATTTTTAATTTCTGAGGTTGGTGACATCATATATTTTATTGCAACTACTATTTATTTTGTATATTTGAAGAATAACTTTCGTTACTGCGTTGTTTATCTTACTCTGCATTCTCCTTGGGATGACGCAACACTGTCGTGGTACCAATTAACTGAATTGAATTTCCATTTGTAGTTAATCTTCGTGTACTTACATGATCCATTATTAGTATATTACATAACAAGAAGGGAGGTCCGATGCCACTCGGGGAACAGTCCGTCATACATTACTTGTAACAACAAACCTTATAATTTAAAAACATAACAAGAGAGTAATTAGCAAATTACGCATTATGCTACTTTACCTATGACCACACATTTATTAGCTTAAAGGAACAGTTGGTATAAACTACTCTAGCTCCGTGAGAGCCGCGTGATTACTTCATTAGACGCATACAATTGGTCCTTTCAGTAATGCGAGTTTTCACCGGATTGTGTTTGCATTTTGTGCCTGTCTATTTGCAGAATGCGCCTTGCATTTTGTACATCATTATGTAAGTAGGCGCGCTCAGCGACCCTGCGCAATCACACCGCTCACGTGCTTGTGTTTACACTGACTGTTTTAACATGAACAGACTGTAGAAATTGCACAGATCACTCTGATCGTCGACTTAATCCGACGAGAACTTGGCATTACTGAATGGACCAATCAAATGCGTCTAATAAACTGATCCTGTCTGTAATGCGCAGCTGGTGTTGTTTACACTTGTTGCCATTGGCTGACAAGTGTGCGGTAATAATATAATGTGGTTATTACATTACGTTACAGCTATTAGTAAAGATTTGGTCACAAGGTGGAATCAGTTTGTAATTTATCAATTACAAAGTGAGAGTAGGTAGAACCATTTATTGTAGTCATCCCGAGGAGAACCATATGATTAAAAACGTAAAAAATACCACATCCCTTATTACACATGCATAAATTTAATGAACACCATAGTCTGAATATACGAACTATATCTTATAAAACCTAGTACAGGGTGACCGACGGAAATCTGACGTTTTTAAAATGGCTAGCATGCGATCGTTGGGGCAGATAGGGTGGGGACCCCGCAGCCGTTGGCCTTGCTACTCAATGCATGATGCCATTTCAGTAGACCACAAAATTTAAGATACTGGACCAGTGAGAATCTTCGCAACATTCACAAAAAACCTCTCCACTCGAGCGTGTGCGATTGGCACTTTCGGTATCATTGGCCCTTATTGTTTTGAAGATAAAATTGGTGACACTGCCAAGGCTGAAAGTTATATTCACGTGCTTAACACTTTCTTGCGTCCACAATTGAGAAAACGGCGTCTTCACAACATGTAAAATATTTATTTTCAACAAGATGGTGCTACACCGCACCCTGCATAATTGTCAATGGACGTGGTTCATCGTATGTTTCCAGGAACGGTCATTTCACGTTTCGGCGACAAATTGACTTCTTTCTGTGGTGATACTGCAAATCACGTGACTATACTCGCAAACCCCTCACTTTGACTGACCTAAAGGAGGCAGTAAGGCAGGAAGTGGCAACAATTGATCACAAGATATTGGAACACCTACATAACAATTTTCAGCGAAGGCGAGAAAACTGCATTCGAGAAAGTGGACATGATGTCTGACATTATCTTTCATTTAAAATATGCATTTCATGCAATTACGAAGATTTTTCTGTAATAGAATTGCTTTTTCAGTGAGAAACAAATGAGTACTGTTTATTTCAAAATTATCAGGTTCCCGTCGGTCACCTTTTAGTACTATTATAACATGCAAATTTCTTTTGTATAATTCAATATAAATTAATGCGTGGCATTAACCTGGGAAGTAGTTGTTTCGATAAATAATTTGTCTTTAGTCAGCAGAACTTAATTTTTATAGATTTATGAATAAGTTAAATATGAAAATATTCAGGCTATCTTTTATGTTTATTAAATTTATACACATTACTTGATTATGTTGTACGATATATAAATATATATTTCTGCTTGCAGATTAACGAACAGGTTGAATATTCATATATTCAGGCTACATTTCATTTTCTTGTATTTATATATTTAAGTATTTAGCATGTTTTACTAAAAAATCATTGAGGTTAATCATCTCTAATTTTTACAAATGCTTTATTTAGAGCATCAATTATCATCTAACATTGCTTCTATAAGGAGCACTGATAATATGTTACAAAAATTTGTTTATTAGAAAACATAAATATGATTTGAATCCATTTTAATTATGTAAATTAGTTCTCATTTATCAATACTTTTTCTTTTCATTAAAAAAAAAAATATATGAATAAGAAGCCTTCAGTTCTTATTCTTATTTTTTATTAAACAAAAAAACACACTATAACTTGAATATTTATTCTGTGATACAGTTATGACAATTTAGCTTGGTATTTTCAAAACTACAAATGACACACTTTATATTTTATGGTTATAGCAAAATAAATTAATGAAACCATGGCCTCAGAATGAATATTCATATTGTAGGTATAAAGTATAAAGTAATAGTGTTTTTGATGTACAATGTTTCCTTTTAATGGTAGAACAGCTTCTTGCTTTAGATAGGCATGTTGGAATAAATTTCATGTGGTAATAAAAAAAGTCTGACTAGAATTACATGGTTTTTATTTTCTTCACGTATTACTATTACCTTTGCAATTCTTTTTGAGTTTTGTGCAACTTTTTTTTTCACAGATCTTGCAGAAGGCATGATACATTTTTAGAATTTTATTCCTTGTTACCAAGACACCACAATCAATGCTTTATTGCCATGACGACTTGTTCTTTCATGTATTTCTGAAGTATACAGGATGTTTCAAATTCGAGGCTCACCATGGCGATCTTGCTTATTAGAAGAGATAGAGGCTATGTTTAAATTTAGCACTTTTGCAGAATTTTATGCTGATTAATAATCCACTAGAAAAAATTACTTAAATTCTTTTGTTTTCGAGTTGAGCCCAAAAAACTGAAAAACCTGAATTTCGTTTTTTCTTTATATCTCCATTATTTGAGGAGATATTTAAAAATGGTAATGACATTCTTATAGCACTTTTTATTATCTAATAGATGGCATAAGATTTTTAGTTGTAACATATTTTGTTTCTTTTGAACCATCATCAACTTTCTTATTTCTTATAGACATCATATTTATTTTTTGTCACATCTAAATGCTTAATTTTTTGTGATGACAAAAATACAACACAACATACATTTAATTTCATGTAGCGCTTACTAAAAATCATCTGTGTCATGCAATTAAAAACAATGAAACATCTGAATAGCTCTTTGTTTGTCAAACATTATTATTCTTTATGAATAAAAATGTCGTTCGATAATTCAGAAAAGCGTGATATGTTACGTATTTTTTATTCAGTAAATGAAAATACAGTATTATCTAGTGAAAAATATTTACAAATGTATCCAGAAAGAAGGTAACCTCATCGAACATTTTTTCTGCGGATGGACAGAAATTTAGAAGAGTTTGGATCATTGATTCAACATCGCAAAACATACGGTATTAAATTACCCAAGAAGATAGCAATCATATTTTGGAAATGATAATACTAAATGTATCTTAGTTCTTTAATTTTTCGTTTACTTACAAAACATATTTTAGGTAAATCAAAATCCATGAACCTCTTACCGCGAAGTAACAGCTGAATTAAATTTGCCACCAATGCAAGTATGGAGAATTTTGAATAAATTTATTTATAAGCCACATAAAATTTATTTGGGCCACACACTTGTGCCTGGTGATAATTTAAGACATCTTGGATTTTGTAATTGGTTGCTTCAAAAGCACAGTGAAGATTATGATTAAAAAAAAAAAAATACATTATTTGGACTGATGAATGCAAATTCACAAATAGTGGTGTATTTAATCGCAACAATGAACATTATTGGACAGCAGAAAATCCCAGACAAGCCCGAAGTGTTAGGCCACAGCATCGTTTTGGATTAAATGTTTGGGCAGGTATTTATGATGAAAATATAATAGGGCCAATTATGTACGAAGGGTTTCTAACCAGTGAACCATATTTACATCTTCAAACAAACATTTATAATTATTTAGATAATGTTCCTTTAATTCAACTTCAGAAATTCTGGTGGCAGCAAGATGGTGCACAAGCGCACAATGCCAGAAATGTTCGCAATTATTTAAATCAAATGTATCCACATCAGTGGACTGGAATTGTAGCTTGGCCAGCTAGATCTCCTGATTGTGAGTGTCTTGGATTATTTTTTCTGGGGTTTTATTAAAAACACAGTCTACCGTCATACTTACGAGAATGTAGAACAACTCAGAGATGGTATTACGAATGCCTTTAATACGATTCCCAGAAGAAGTGTTTATAGGGCAATAAATAATGTTAAGAAATGCGCTCAATTGTATATTACTGAAAACGGTTTTTTATTTGAACATAAATTATAATTAAAAAAAAAAAAAAAAAAAAAAAAAAAAAAGAACCTTTATTGGCATAACCATATATACAAATTAAATATAACAAATTAACTCTTTACATCCCTCACCCCCCCTTCCACCCCTCCCCTCCCTCCCTCTCCCCTCTTTCTCCCATCCCACCTTCTCCAGCGTCTTCACTCCTGCCCCATCCTCTCTCATCCATTCCGTCACCCTTCTATTCCCTCTCACTCCTACCCATTCTTCTTTCACCCCCTCACATTCTTCCGCCAAGTGCTTCCATGTATCCTTCCCCCACTCGCACAGCCCACATCTCATATAATCCTCCCCCATCCACCTCTTCCTCCCTTTCTCTCCTGACCCACATCTCGCCCTCGCCAACCTCACCCTCTCCTCCCTACTCCATCCTTCTTCCCCCCAATACTCTGGTATTCTCCCGTACACCTGCCACCTCCCATACATATCATTATATTCACTCCTTTCTATCCGCCCCTGTCTCTCCTGCATATCCACCTCTCTCATTTTTTCCTTCACCCACCCCGCCACCTTCACCCCCCTCCCCATCCACTCTATCACCTTTGCCTCCGATAACCCCACCCTCTCATACATCCTCCTTCTCTCCCTTCTCCATTTCCCCTCTTCCCCATTCACACACCCCCACCATACTGCCTTTACCAATCTCTCCTCCCCTAAACCCCACAATTTCTCTTCGTATTTCACCACCCTCCTCATCGTTTCACACACCATTTTATCCCTGTTCGTCTCCTGCCTAAGTATATAACTCGGTGTCGACCTCTCCACTCCCAACATACATTTTATAAACCAACCCTGCTCCCTCTCCACCCATTCATACTCCCTCGTCCCCCATACCTCCACGCCATACATCATCACCGATCCCACACACGCATCCCATACCTTACACATCACTCTCATATTATTCTCTATCCATCTTCCCCATTTCCCCCATGCTATCCCCCATGCTCTCCTCGCTTTGCCTTGCACCCATCTTACATGCTCCTCATATCCACCCGTTTCCTTAAACACAAACCCCAAATACTTAAAACTCTTCACCCGTTCTATCAACTCTCCCTTCCACTCTAATTCTTTCACTCCTCCCACTCTCCCTCTGTTCCTGAATCTCATCCATTTCGTTTTTTCTACATTCACACACATACCTCTTTTATCCATATACTTCTCTACCCTCCTCATCATTCCTTTCATACCCATCCAGTCCTTCGCCACCAAAACCATATCGTCCGCATATGCCAACATCCATACCTTTCTCGACCCACTTACCACCCCTCCCTCTTGACCTTTTTCCAACACCCCCTCTAACTCGCTCATATACAGGTTAAATAATAGCGGACTCAACGGGCACCCCTGTCTCAGTCCTACCCATGTCCTAAATTTCTCCGCTATCTTCCCCCCCACTTTCGCCTCCACCCATGTCTCCTCATACACCTCTCTCACCCATCCTATCATCCCCTCACTCAATCCTCTCCTCCTCAAACATTCTATCATCCCCTTCCTTGGCACCACATCATACGCTGCTTTTAGATCCAGGAACACCGCAAACATACCACCTTTCCCTTCCATCTCTCTCTCTATCATCCTCGCCAGAGTGAAGACCTGGTCCATCGTCCCCCTTCCTCTTCTAAATCCTCCTTGTGACTCTGGCAGTAACCCTTTATCCTCCACCTCTGCTTCCATTCTATTTTTCACCATCACCATCATTATTTTATACCCTGTACTCATAACTGTTACCCCCCTATAATTCTTTATCTCCTCCCTCTTCCCACCCTTGTGCACCGGGCACATCCTGCCCACCCTCCATGTCTCCGGCATCCTCTCACTCCCCGTCCACATTTTATTTATTAGCTCCCTAAATTTCTTCTTCCCCTCCTCTCCTATCTCCTTCCACATCTCCGACCTCAGACCATCTCTACCCGGCGCCTTCCCTCGTTTAATCTCTTCAAATGCTCTCTCCACCTCCTCCTCTGTGAACTCCTCCTCTATCACTCCTCTCCTCTCTTCCCCTACTTGCTCCGGCTCTCCTCCACCTTCTTTGCACTTCCTCACCCATTCCTCCAAAGACACTCCTATCCTCTCCCTCTCCTGTCCTCTCCTTAACACGTCCCACATCTCTCTCTCATTTCTGCACCCCCTTATCTCCTCTGCAGCCATTCCGCCACCTGTATCTTCTTCCGCTCACATATCCTCTCATATTTCCTTCTGGCCTCCACCACTCTTCTCTCTCCTCCACCATTCCTTATGCATTCCTTCACCGCCCTCCTCACTTCACCCTTCGCTACTCTGCATTCTTCATCAAACCACTCTCTACCTGTCCCCTTTGTTCCCTTCACCTTCCTTCCACATCCTATTATGGCCTTCTCCATCTCCTCCATTGACCTTATCTCCTTCCACTTCACTTCCTTCAACTTCTTCTTCATCCTGTCTATCGCCCCTACTCCGCTCTCCAACCTCTCTTCCTCTTGTTCTCTCTCCTCGTCTTCCCCCTTGCCTATCCATATCTCTACACTCACCGGTAAATGATCCGACCCCATTATCTCTTCCACCTCCATTTTTCTTATCTCCTCTCTCGCCACCCCTTTCACTATTGCGTAGTCTATTACTGATGAGCCTCGTGGTCCAATATACGTTCTCTTTCCCGTCCAATCCCCCTCTGTGCATCCGTTAAGAATTTCCCATCCCTCCTCTCTCACCCATTCCCTCATCCTTCTCCCCTCCCCGTTCACCACTTTATCCTGTGATCTTCTTTCTCGTTCCACTCCATTCTCCCCCACCCCTCCTCCCATTTCCCCTATCCTCGCATTCAAGTCCCCCACTATCATCCGTCTTCCTGTCTCTTCTTTCCTCTCCTCTATTTCTTTTCTCACCTCGCCCCAGTTCTTATTTACGTACGCTACTCCCACCTCCACCTTATACTTTCTCCGTTTATATTCTACCCACATGAGACCTTCTCCCCCCTCCTCGCACTTCATTTCCTCTCCCTTCCTCCTCTCTCTCATCCCCACTATCATCCCTCCTTTTGCTCTTCCTCTCTCCCCTCCCTTCACTGCCCCTTTCATTTCCCACTTAAACCCTTCTGGCAGCCCCCCTTTTAGCTCCTCCCATTCCTCCTTCTTTGCCCATGTTTCTACTAGCCCCACTATGTCCTTCCCCCCCACCCATTGCTCCAATTCCTTCTCCCATCTTCCTCCCTTGATTTTCGACTTTACCCCCGCCACATTCCATACCCCTATCCTCATCGTCTTGTCACTCCCCCCAGCACCCCTATTATGTCCTAGCTCTTCCTCTTCCTTCCTCCTTTCTCCCACTGCCCCCTTTCTTTCTACTTTTTTGGCTCTTCCTGTCTCTCCAAACTCCCCTTTCCCCTATTCCACCTCCACAGCTCCCCATTCACTACCATCTTTTGGTACCCCGTCCTCGTTGTTTTCCCCTTCTCTCTCTCCTCGTACGCTCTCTCCCTGATTATCTTTTGGATCCTCCTCTCCTCCTTCGTTAGGTCATCCTCTATGAATATCCTCTCTCCTCTCAATTTATTCTTACTCCTCATTACTTTGATCTTCTCCTCCAACGTCCCCAATCGTGCCACCACCATCTTCCCCACTGTGTCTACCACGTACATATCCTCTACCTTCACCTCCACCTCCAGTGCGTCCTTCATAAACCTCTCCACTTCACTCCTCTCTTTTATGTCCTTCCCCTTTATCAATATATTCTTTCTCCTCTCTTGCCTCTCTCTCTTCTCCGCCTGCTCCTCCAAGTCCACTATCCTCTGCTTTAACGTCTCCCTTTCTTGTCTCCACATTTCCTTCATCTCCCTCATCTCCGCCTTCCACATCTCTCTAGCCTCCCTCATCTCTTCTTTCCATACCTCTCTCTCCTCCCTTATCATTTCCGATATAAGTTGTACTACCTCCCTGCACCCCCCATCACACCCTTTCTGCGCTTCCTCTGTTATCTTTTTTTTTCCACCACCCTGCTCTCCTGCTTCCTCAAACGACGTATCTCCTACTTTTCTCTTCTCTATGATCCCCGTCTCCTCCTCTTGTCGCTGCGGTGACCTTCTCAGGCCCTTTCCACCCCCAAACACCGTCTTTCTTCTATTCTCTTCTTCTTGTCTGTCCCATTCTGCCACTTCTCTCTTTTCCTTTTGCCTGCCCTTTCCTCCCATTCCAATCTCCACTTCGCTTCTCCCTTCTCCTTCTCTCAACCTTAATTCACTCTGAATTCCCCCGTCCCGTTCTCCTCTCCTCGATAATTTATTTGTCGTTAATGAACCGTCTGTGATTATTCCAACACTACTAGTTTTGCCAATGGACCGTTTGTGATTATTCCAGCACTACTAGTTTTGCGAATGGACCGCGTGTTTGATAGCCAGTAGCGATAATTCCACTCCACCGTAGCAATAAATCACTGCGTTTATTTGTCTGTAAATTGTGGAAAATAAACGCGGATTTGATGAGGATACGAGAACGCGCACAATTCACGAGGTTTAAACCAGTCTTGTGATTAGTTTAAAACGTGTAAAGCAATATTAAAACCACTGCAATTATTGCTATAATAACCACAAAACTTACAACACATGTCCGCAAACATTATAATTAATAATCTCTATATTTGTCTTATAGTTATTAGTATTGTATATTATTTTATTTATTAAGAACTTTTCATTTTGTATCGTGTATATCATCCAAAATAATTTTTCATTTGCATAAAAAATTGTTCGATGCAGTTGCCTTCTTTCTGTATACATTTGTAAATATTTTTGACTAGCAAATTCTGTATTTCTCCTTACTGAGTAAAAAATACATCTTGCTTTTCCGAATTATCGAACGACATTTTTATTCATACAAAATAATAATGTTTGATAAACAAAGAGGTATTCAGATTTTGAATCGTTTTTAATCCCATGGCACGGATGATGATGATTTTTAGTAAACGCTACAGAGATTTCCAATAAAAGTGTTTTAAACGATTATATGTCGATTTATGAAATTAAATGTATGTTGTGTTATATTGTTGTCATCACAAAAAATTGAGCATTCAGATGTGATAAAAAATAAATATGGCGCCCATAAGAAATAAGAAATTTGATGATGGTTGAAAAGAAACGAAATATGTTACAAAGAAAAGTCTTACGCCATCTATTAGATAATAAAAAAGTGCTATAAGAACGTCTTTACAATTTTTAAATATCTCTTCAAATAACGGAGATATAAAGAAAAATGGTGATGTGGCCATCATGTTACTTTCTCCGACTTTATATTTACGTTTTCATGGGTTTATTTTCAATTGAAATCATATTTTAAATGTACATCGAGCGTTGGGTAAACTCGGATGAAATTGACGTTTAAAACGTCAAAATCATGAAAGTGGAAAAATTATACTTCAAATTCAAAAACTCGGTTTACTCAAAAACTACCGAGATTTCGAAAAAAACTTATTCTTTAGAAGTTGTTCATTTTGTCATTCTCTACAATTATTATTCACACAAATTTGCTGTAACTATTATAGTTTCATAATTATAAAGCAAAAATTTAAAAAAAATAATAAATTTTTTTCTCGAATAGCAATGATTTTATGAAAAATATTTTCAAGCAAAAGATGTTCATTTCTTTGTTGTCTTCAATATTTGCTTAAATATTTTTATGATATTTTTCATATTTAGGAAAATATTGGCAAAAAACAAAAAACTGTTAAGGTAAACACCCACTTCCGGTGTACGAAATTTTACCAAAAGCTTTTCAGTTCTTCAGATTATCAAATAAGACATATATTCAAAGTTTCATATTAATTGCTTTATTAGTTTTTGAGATACAGCGCACACAGACAGACACACACACACACACACACTGACACAAATTTTTTTTTTCCAGAAATTGTTGAAATGGCATCTAGGGACCCCAAAACGGATATTTCCGTAAAAAAAAATTTTGAAAAAAAAATCACGATCACAATACTTTCTCGTACTTCGTAACGGAGAAAGTAAAAACGAAAATCAGTTTTTTCAGTTTTTTTTACTGTACTCGAAAACAAAAGAATTTAAGTAATTTTATCAGCATAAAATTCTGCAAAAGTGCCAAATTTAAACATACCCTCTATCTCTTCTAATAAGCGAGAATGCAATTAATGAGTTTGGCAATCTACAGAGTGTAAATATTTTGTTTTTCAAAGCAAAATTGAATGCGTTAATTATTATTGAAAATAGGAATATTTATAGTTTGTACCGTTTTTTTGGCCCACTGTGTATATTCTAGCTGCGGCTCGAGAGTTCAGAGAGCGAGCTACGGAATAAAGCAGTGGCTAAACAATATGCGTCTTTTATTTGAGTAAATATTGCATCCTGGGAGGGTGTTATGGAGACATGTTAACAACTCATCTCCAAAAGTTCGAGAACTGCCACTGTTATTTTCCATGATTATCTTTCTGTTAGAATAGTGGGTCCAAGGAGCAGATTTATGCCCACTTGCACCGTAGCTACTTAATCATGATTAAAAAGTTAATCAATGGTTAGCGGAGAATTGGCTTGCACCGCAACTTAATCATGATTAAAGTCCCCAAGAAATGTCAAATATTTAATCAGCCGATTTTGGCCGATTAACTCAAAAACTGATAACTTCACGACGAATATAGTCGTGAAGTTATTTACATTTGGCAGACGATTTTGAAATTAAAAACCTTTGTTTTGTATTTGTTATTAAAAACGATGGATTTGGGAATAGTTGAGCAGATTGATGAAATCGATGGCTTGGACGTTAATGATTTTATTAATTTTGGTTTGTTTACCTCGTCCAATAATAAGAAATAATAATAATAGTATTAGTTAGTTAGCATTTAGTATTCATATTTACCGCGCATTTGTTTCCTGTGTTCTCAATAGAACAACGTAAAACAACCAAAAAAGATCTTAAAATCCCTAGAAAAACGTGTGCTCTCTATAATAATACTCCGTGGTCGATAGATGCTTAATCAGCCGACGGAAACAGAAATACTCTGATTAAAGTTAATCATGATTAAAATTTAATCATGATTAAGTTCTGCGGTGCAAGTGGGCATCAGAGTGTTTAAGGGAGAGGGAGTCGTGGGAATAAGTTATGGCGGGAAATTTAAATTGAAACAATTTAAGAAACGCGTATTTAATTTAATATCTCATGAGTTACCTGTGTTTAGTGTAAACCGTTGAATGATGAACGTGTAATGGAAAATATTGGCGCCTTTATTATTTTCTCATATTAAACTATTTTTGGTGAAATTTTAGTTTTCATGACTGGCAGTACTTAGAACCTGACGGTGGTGTAAAATTGCCGCTAACGATAATAATTCATAGGATAATTGGAACCCTCCAATGCGTTACATACTGAAAATATTCGATGATGCATATTAGGGAGTTCGCCCAACGCCACCTAAATACAAGGACAGACCACTGTACAGTTCCTATACAGGGTCTTTTTTAAAACTCAGAACATATGATTGTTAATGTCTATGTTCTACAGGGTCTTTTTTTTTAACTCGGAACATATGATTGTTAATGTCTATGTTCTATGTCATAATAACCTCAACGCATTGCAATGTAGGGAACCATACTTACACTCAGTTTTATTTAATTGTCAAAATTGTGTTATTAATAAAAATGGATTACACCACCGAAGAAATAATACAGATAATTAATTGGTACAAGAGTGGGAACAGCATTTGACGTGTTAGAGATTTCTTTTCGGTTGAGTATCCGAGCAGACAAGTTCCATCCATCTCAACAATTTGTAATATTGTCCATCATTTTGACAATACTGGCTGCGTGAGTAATTTTCACATTAAAAGGGCTAAAGGAAATAACATTTTAACAGAAGAGATGAAACTCAACATTTTATGTTACGTAGAGCAGAACCCCATATCATCGTTAAGAGTTATCGCAGCACAGTTTCAAATAAGTTCAGCTTCCGTTTACAAGACATTAAAAGAATTTAAATACAATGCTTACAAGTTTTCAAATCATCAGCAACTATTAAATGAGGACAAAGGCAAACGAACAGAATTCTGTGAAACTGTATTCAATTTAATTAATAATGATCAAGAAATTTTACACAGAATAATATTTACTGATGAGGCATCATTTTCCTTAAATGGTGAAGTTAATCCACAAATGTATGGGTTAGTATTCTTCATTCCTTATCGATACCCATTCCTTACACCCATTCCTTCACCTTTTAGATTTTGGGCGTGCAATAATCCTCGCTTACAAAATTTGACGCACACACAATACAATGCGAGAGTTAATGTGTGGGCTGGACTAATTAATGATACCCTTATTGGTCCTTTTTTTATTAATGGAAATCTAAACAGTAATGTTTACTTAGATCTTCTGCGAACTCGTATAATGCCACAAATTCATACAGTAAACATTGTTGCTCCTTATTATCAGATGGATGGAGCGCCTCCACATTCTACAGCTGCCATTAATAATTATTTATATATAAATAAATGTTTATAATAACATTATTATAAACAATACTTCAGAGTTAAAAGATCGTATAATTACTGTTTGCGATGAATTAAGAAGAAATCCGCAACACATTAGAAATGCTATTCAAGGATTTTATAATCGACTTGGCTACTGCTTAGAACGTGAAGGTGGTCATTTTGAATATTTATTATAATTACTTACGATTTATCATTGTTTGTTTCATTAACCTCACTTTATTCGTAATAATTTTAAGCTTTCACTGTACTGTACACCTTTGTGTACTTGGTTGCCCACATTGTCAATACATTGCAATGCGTTGATGAACATAGAACATAGACATTAACAATCATATGTTCTGAGTTAAAAAAGACCCTGTATATAAAACTAGTTTACAGTAGAGAAAGTGAAAAACAGCTCCACCTATTCCAAATCGGCCAATGGATAAATTAGTGCGATAGTAGCGATTAAACTAGCTCTATTTAATACCTAATTTAGGTAATGCGTAATTAGAATTCATAATTAATTTAGATAACACACACACATGTGATTTTTCGATACCGAGAATAAAAATAATGGCGGAGTAAATTTTCCAACATTCTCTATATATTAAATGCGTATGTTATTACATACCATATAAAATATATCGCATATTTCGTTTTTATTGGGGCAGGAATTTGACGCATCGTAGTAAATAATATCGGGGTGAAATCCTCGTTCTTATAAACAGGCAATCAACAGGCAATAGTCGTACATTTCAACGTTGTTCCGTGATATTTGTCAGTGGGTGATATAACGGTAGCAGATATTGCTTTGTATTTCCTACAATAAAATTGCTTTCCATCCGTTACAGATTCGTTTCAGCATTATATTTGATAAGAAACGAAGGATACAATTGAGGAATTTAATATAAAAAAAAACAGATCAATTCTGTTAAAGATTTACCAGGGTCAGATTTGATGTGAGTATTACATTTAATAATGAAACAAAGATAATATCGTGTGAGCCACAAAATTTTGTTTCAGAGTTGGCTGTGAGATAAATGAGGTATGTCGCATATTATTACATCATGAGACTAGATTAGTTCAATTGAATTAGATTAAAAAAAATTAATTAATCTCAGACATGACTGCTATGTTTCTCTCTCTCTCTCGGGCATGGCCAACTCTGAAACAAAATTCTGTGGCTCACACCTTATAATCGAGGAATTAAGTAAATAAAACAACCTGAAATCCTTCAATATTTAGAAGTAATAGAATCAGCTAGTTAGGCTTATGCTAGCGAATAATCATAACAAAGAAGATGGTTGTGTATATAAAAATTCAATATATTTATTATTACATAATAAATACTCTTAGTTTAATGAGAAATCCAAAGTTGATAGTGATGACGAATTTATGTAGACATACTGTAGTATATAGATGTGATCATTCAATTAATATTGATCTGATACTTAATTAAGAGTTATTTAAATTCTACATGTGTAAAATCCTCGCCTATTAGTGTAGACATGCTAAATGTTTACCTTGGATTTTTATAATTACAGTCTTGCCGCAGCTTGTTACGATCTTCTTGCGTAACAATAATTGTCAATAATCGATATTATTGCGGTGCTGTCAATTACCGCAAAAGTAATGTTCGTGTTATGATTTTACCTGAAATAAATTGTCAGTTTTTATTATTTTAACGTCATCGGGTTTTAGTTTTATTTTGTAAAATCGCCGAAATCCTAATACAGCCAATTAACACATAAAATACTGAATACATATTCTATTAAAAACATATTTATAATGTGAAATAATTTTTATTCGCAATCACTATACGCTCATTCCATGTCAAACCGGACGGTTTTCGGTAAAAATAATAATTGATGATTCCGATTTTTTTTAAATTTTGCAGACCCATTCAAAGGATGAAATAATAGGAGTCATCTTTCGCGAAAAAAAATTGAGATTTTTTTTTAAGAAGATATGCACGGTTGTAAATTGCAAGAAATTACGAAAACCGTAGGTTGTGCGAACATTCAAACAACTGTATCGTCAAATTCACAGGTCGATTTTAAAGATCTTAAGTCATTCTATGTAGTAGTATATTTAAAATTTGCGTTTACTATTAATAAACTTTTATTAATTTGTTGATAAAATTCATTAGCATTTTTCATCATCAACTCACCAACTTAAAATATTATCATGTTCCCACTTCAATTCCAAATAAACTGTGAAAATTTTAAGATGGAACTCCAACGGGCTATATATTTAAAACATTAATAATAATAATAATAATTCTTTATTGGTGATGGTAATTATAGTAATATGAACTTACCCGTACAAGTTCATATTACTATAATTACAGAAAATTACATAATGTTTAAAATAAAATTACATAAATAAAATATTATCAGCGTATTACAGACGAAGTAAAACAATATACACAGAATACATTCGAATATGATACGCGACACATATTAACATGTTAAAATACCTATATATTAGGTGTAGTGCAATTTAGAAATTCTTCAAATGAGTAGAATGCGTGTTTCAACAAATATTGTCTGATTCACTTCTTGAATATTTTAATGGACAATACTTGTATATTGTTTGGCAAGATATTAAAAAATTTAATGCAGAAATACCTTGTGCCCGTTTTTGATTTCTTTAACCGGAAAGAATTCACCCTCAGGGCATTAGTATTTCGGGTGGAATAGTTGTGAAAGTCACCATTTGATTTAAAATTATGAATGTTGTTCCTAATATACAAAAGACACTCCAATATGAATATACAGGGAGCAGTTAAAATATTGAGCTTCTTAAATTCCGGTTTACAGTCATCTCGATAGGATAAGCGCGCGATTACCCTTACAGTTCGTCTTTGTAGTCGAAATATATTACTAAGTATGGAAGGATGACCCCACACCATGATTCCATATGAAATATGCGTGTGTACGTATGAAAAGTATGCGTATCGCAGCACGTCATATGGGACTGAGCGAGACGGGCTACGCAAGAAAAATATGTTTTTGATAACCTGGATGACATCTCGATCGAGTGAGCCTCCCATGTAAGATGGGAATCGACCGTCAATCCCAAAAATGTTGTAGCCGTATTACTTGATAACGGGACTTGCTTCATGGTTATTGTTAGTTCGACTGTTTTTGATTCATTTAATGTAAGCATTGAACCATTCACTCGATCTCTGCATATCTAGATTTAGTTTCGCTTGTGTTCCGTCTAATGATTTGTCGGTAGACATTATAGTGGTGTCATCCGCATACAGAAATGTAGATGTTGATAACATGCTATACGGTACATCATTTATATATATCAAGAATAGCAAAGGGCCAAGGATAGACCCTTGCGGTACACCACTGATATATTTAGGCACTTTGAATATTGTTGCCTGTATACAGTTTGCTGTCTCTCAGACAAATAAGATAATATCAGTCGGGATGTACAGGGACTAGAAACAGGGTTATAGAAATAGAGCTTTCGATGTAGAATACTGTGTGTTACACAATCGAACGCTCTACTCAAGTCCAAGAAGTTACAGACAACTTCTCCACTTTCAAATCGACACAGCTATTAATAAATTCCAACATAGCTTTTGTGGTAGATAGAGCCTGAAACCAAATTGTGAATTATTGAATAAGTTGTTTTGTTCAAAGTAATTTGATATTTGTTCATTAAGTATACTTTCCAAAATTTTTGAAAGAATTGGTAAAATGCAAATTGGTCTATAATTTTTTATGTCATCCGGATCACCTTTTTTTGGAACTGGTATGCATTTTGCAATTTTTAGAATTGTTGGGAATGTATTAGTTCGAATACATTGATTTATGAGCTTAGTTAAAGGTGATATCAGATCTAATACAAGCTTAATTATATGGATATTAAAACCATATATATCTTGACTCGTTTTGGCTTTTAGTGCATACACAGTATCTCTAACTTTTGCACAAGATACCTCTGCAAACTTAAAATATACTGCACTGCTATTTTCCTTAGGTGTTTTGGCTAGTAATTCAATTGGATCTATCGATAATGGTGGAAGAGATTCAGAGATATTATTAGCAGTAGATGCAAAGAATGTGTTGAAATCATCAGCTGTTATATTGGCATTTTGTGTGTTATTATCAATATTCTTATAATTAATTAAATTGAAGATTGCTCGAAGAGGACTAGAAGAGGTTTTAATGAAGTTGCCAGTTGCATTAATACGTTCTTGTTGTATGCTGTATTTACGTCTATATGCTTTGAAACTCGTTGCCAACTCAGAGCTATAGTTACAACGAAGCGTCTCACTCAATAACTGCAAGTCTCTCATTAAATCACCTGAAGTCACTTTTGCTCTTTCTTGCATTTTTTTTCGTGAAACGCTTCGCTATAACACTCAACCAATTTATTAACAAACAAATTCCAAGCAACATTAATGTCCGAATTATTATTTGTAATCTAAGACCAATTGCAAGATTTTACTAAATTATAGAAATTTAATTTCCAATTTGGGTAATTGGTCTAATCTTTTTCTTTGCATCTGCTCTATTTTCTCGTCCATTGATGATTGCGAGTTCAATACCTCTGTGGTCAGAAATTCCAATATCTACTACATTTGGTTGATTTATGTTGGTTTTATCATTGGAGAATATGCTGTCAATACATGCGTTTTGTCTTGTGGCATGATTTGTTAATTGCCAAAATCCATTACTAACCAATAAATTGCAGAGTGCATTTTCTCTTGCATCTTTCGTAGTGAAATGAACGTTAAAGTCCCCACATATATAAATTTTAAATGAATCTGTATTTAACATTTCTAACATTTGTGTTATGATTTCCAGAAATTCAGAATAATTACCATTTGGCGATCGGTAGACTGAAATAATAAGTACTTTTGAATTGTTTAATTGCATTCCGGATAATTCGCATGTTAGTTCAACCGATAAGTCGTTCAAAAATTTAATATTTTTATATTCTGAATTTATGTTAAACATAATTAGCACACCACCGTGCTTAGCAACTTTTCTACAAAAATAGCTACCTATTATAAAATTACTTAGCGCATAATGTTGAGTTTCCGGTTCAGTCAACCATTGTTCACTTAACAATATAATACTTATATTTTTGCCACATATGGCGGCTTCCAGCTCATTCAATTTGTTGCGGAGGCATTGTATGTTTAAATATAACAATTTTATATTAGATGTTAAATCAATTTCACATTTTTCTGACCTGTTACCTTCCGTTTCAGATTCTTCGGACGAGGGAATAAAAAACGACTAATGCTTATCCCTGATGGCCACACCTTGGGATTTTGCGCATTTTCTAACTGACGGAATGGGACTGATAACCTAAATGAAGCATATTCCTGTGGGTGTTTAGAGTTTAGTTGCTCACAGTGAAGAACGTCAATTTTGGCTGCTTCTAGAAATTTTCTTATACCATCTACTGTAGTTGTGGGTTCTAGATGATACAGATGCACGTGGGCCTTTTTTACGGCCCCCTGCAGTTTGGTGTTTTCGGCTTCTCCAATGATTTTCCTGCGTGGTTTTCGGTGTTGTACTCTTACCCATTGATTTTTGTTTTCAGTGGTATTATCTACAAGTGATTTAAGATTAGTATCATTCGCGATTCTTCTATTATTATCGCGATTTTTCGGAACCGCGACAATTTCATTTGTAGAAATGAATTTTGTGTTGTCTATATTCGGTTTAGCGACGTGTACTTGGTTGCCTATATCTTCTTTGTTTACATTTGCTTAATTTATTTCGCCATTGCCCGGGGTTACTTTGATCTGGGGAATTTTCCTATGATTAGCCTCTTCATAGAGCTTATTATACCGGGTGTGGCACTTAAGACGCCTCGGACCATAGCTCCTTTACGATAAAAGCTATCGAAAAAAATCTAAGAACAAAGTGGTGCATAGTTACCGTCGCTATCTTTCAAAAATATTTTTAATCATCAGTGGCGTGCCGTACTCCAGTGGCGTACCAAACTTATGTTTTTTTAAATGGAATGCCCTATTTTTTATTGCAGATTTGGAAAGTGCTCGACGAGTACTTATTTTTTTATCTAACATGTTATACCCTTCACTTTAGCGGTTTCGCTGTTATAACCCCTTCTTTCAAAATTGCGCCCCATTTTTGAGATTTTTTTGTAGAGAAACTAATTGACGCCGGCGCCTAAATTTTGAATTGAGGTACAGGTTAAGACCTCGTATACCTTCACATAATTTTTTTTCGGGTAATTTATGGAAAAAAAATAATTTTTGGTTGATCTTCGCATGTTGTCATTTTTTCCGAAAATTTCAAATGGCACCCCCCTAAAAAAATTACGGCGTTGTACAGCCAAAACTCTAAATTTTTCATTGGTGTAAAACAAAAACAGATTGCATAACAAAATTTCGGAGAAAAAAGGAATTTCATCGCAAATGTCGGGAAACGTTTTCCATTCCCAAGTGTGCCATGAGAAAACAAATACACAAATACGGTCAACATAATAGTATGTACCTATTTATTCAACATGATATGAAAAATGCAGATAAAGAAAACTAAATGTTCGAAATGACGACCTTCCTGCTAGAGGCATAACCGCAACTTCGACTCACTGGCTCTAGACACTGCCCTAAGGACTTCTGGTGATATACCGCGGAAAGCCGCGCGGATTCTCTCCCTCATATCCTCGACAGTAGTTGGTACCGTCCTGTAAACCTTGTCTTTGATATGGCCCCAAAGGAAGAAGTCAAGGTGTGAGGTCTGGTGATCTTGGCGGCCACCTCACAGGACCCCCACGACCAATCCAGGAGTCCGGAAACGTTTCATCGAGAAATTCCCGAACGACACAGCTATTATATGCAGGAGCTCCATCGTGCTGGAAAACTATCTGTCGAAGAGAGGCTAGAGGGACATTTTCCAAGAGATCATCCAAGTCGTCGCGAAGGAACCTCAAATAACTGTTGCCGTTCAGGTGCCCCTCGATGAAATAAGGACCCAAAAGGTGTTCTCCAAGTATGCCTCCCCAAACATTCAGCGATTATCTTTGCTGGTGGTTTATCATTCGCATGGCTTGTGGGTTTTCATCGGCGTAATAATGGTAGTTGTGGCGATTGACATGCCCATTTCTATGGAATGTTGCTTCATCAGAAAATAATACGCGCATAAGAAATGATTGCTCCTGCTCAATTTTGTTGATAGCCCACATGCAGAAATTTTGCCTCGCATGAAAATCTTGAGGTTGCAATTCTTGGTGCAGTTGAATCTTAAATGGATGGAATTTGTACTTTTTAAGAACACGATGTACGGATCGCGTTGAAATATCGTGATTCCTACTAATATCACGGATACTGGTATGAGGATCTTCAATAACTGCCTCCAGAACCTGCAGTTCATTATTTTCGGTAATAACTGCCTTCTTTCTAACTCTCCTTGGCCGTTTCACACTTCCCGTAGTAGTAAATCTCTCCAACACTTTTTGAAACGCACGTTCATTTGGATGTGCCCTGTGCGGATATCTCGCAGCGTACACTCGTGATGCCAAGAAGCAATTCTTGTTACATTCTCCAAGAATAAATATCATGTCAACCATTTCCTCTTGAGTTCGGAACATTTTTAGAACGTTTATCAAAAATGACTTATGGCTGCTGCTGACGTCTAATAATTTACTTTGACAATTACCAATCTTTTGTTTTCTCATGGCACACTTGGGAACGGAAAACGTTTCCCGACATTTGCGATGAAATTCCTTTTTTTCTCTGAAATTTTGTTATGCAATGTGTAATTTTTTTTACACCAATGAAAAATTTAGAGTTTTGGCTGTACAACGCCGTAATTTTTTTAGGGGGGTGCCATTTGAAATTTTCGGAAAAAATGACAACATACGAAGATCAATCAAAAATTATTTTTTTTCCATAAATTACCCGAAAAAAAATTATGTGAAGGTATACGAGGTCTTAACCTGTACCTCAATTCAAAATTTAGGCGCCGGCGTCAATTAGTTTCTCTACAAAAAAATCTCAAAAATGGGGCGCAATTTTGAAAGAAGGGGTTATAACAGCGAAACCGCTAAAGTGAAGGGTATAACATGTTGGATAAAAAAATAAGTACTCGTCGAGCACTTTCCAAATCTGCAATAAAAAATAGGGCATTCCATTTAAAAAAACATAAGTTTGGTACGCCACTGGAGTACGGCACGCCACTGATGATTAAAAATATTTTTGAAACATAGCGACGGTAACTATGCACCACTTTGTTCTTAGATTTTTTTCGATAGCTTTTATCGTAAAGGAGCTATGGTCCGAGGCGTCTTAAGTGCCACACCCGGTATTTCTAATATTACTGGTTGTTGAAATTAGGCACTTGGTAGGTTTCACAAATTTTATACTTTTTATTCCGACTAGTTTCGATTGTTACATCATTATCTAGGAATGAATACAGGGGAAAAATAGTTTCGCTTATATATTAAAATTGTCCATTCAGGTAATTAGGGCGGTCATTATTGGAGAACTCCAGATGTCATCATTTTCGTTTACGACGTGTTTTCCCCGCTTTAGCGCTTTGTTGATCTCTAATCCTTCTCGGAGATTTAAATTTCAAACATTGCATCACAAATAACCACTTCTTCGAAGAAAATAATTTTAAAATATTACATACAGGTAATAAGGGCCGAAATTTAAATCTCCGAGAAGGATTAGAGATCAACAAAGCGCTAAAGCGGGGAAAACACGTCGTAAACGAAAATGATGACATCTGGAGTTCTCCAATAATGACCGCCCTAATTACCTGAATGGACAATTTTAATATATAAGCGAAACTATTTTTCCCCTGTATTCATTCCTAGATAATGATGTAACAATCGAAACTAGTCGGAATAAAAAGTATAAAATTTGTGAAACCTACCAAGTGCCTAATTTCAACAACCAGTAATATTAAAAATGTTTCACCACGTGATAAACGAGAACCAAATTCAACAAATATTATTATATTTCAATTGTAAAGCATCTAATTTGTTGATTAAATCCTTATTATTAGCAGTTAGTACAGTTACCAGTTGTTTTAGATACATATAAGCATCGGATCTGAAGTCCTCTGGAATTGCGAGTGATTGATCAGTGTTTCCGCCGTTGATTGGTGTTTTTACTACCTCCTGTGGAAACCTCGGGACACTGGGACTTGCTTCTTTAAATACCTCGCAGTATGTATAATCGATTTCGGGAATTTCCTGGCTTTTTTGGTAAGTGTCATATTCCTCGTTGTTAACCTGATTTGTGGCTCTGGAACGGGTTACTCTGCTGTCGACAGTTAGTAAGTGTCTTTCCTTGCATTTGGGGTGAAACATTTGGGAGCAGTAACTGCATGGAATCGGTTTCACTACCGGGCTTTAGCAAATTGCACAAAAACACTTTATTTTCACTAAATTATTTTCACTTAAAATATCACGACTGTATTCGTCGGTCATGATAATACATTCTTTAAAAGGGTGTGCCCGAGCGGCACGTTGTACTAACATGTACAACGTGCCGCATTCGGCTCCGACGCCTTGTCTACGAATGATGCGACGTCGCTTGGCGCCGTTCGGCACTTTGGGCATAGTCGGTAGTATGAAATTCGGCACTTTGAGCAAAATGCCGATTCGGCACTTTGGGCAGGCCCCGAAAAAACTTTGGAAGAAAATCCTTACTAAATAAAGCTGAGCAAAGATATAAATAAGAAATATAATAAAGCTTAGGAGGATGATAAATGAAGATTAATCAGGAACTATAGGTTTTCTGGGATTGCGAAAATATAATTGAAGAAATAAAGTTAAAATACGAGGGTTGGGGCATAAGTCATGGCAACTTTTTTCTTGTAGATATGTGAACGGATCACAAACGTATGTGTCGTGTGGAAGTTCTTCAGGCATAGTGTGTATGCAGAACAACAGATGGCTCTGTGATAGCTGGCAGTTAGTTGGTGAGTGTCGTACGAGATGTAAGTAACCCGTATTGAGCAACGCGCTTACATCAAATAGCCGTTCTCCGAGGGAGAAATATGATGGAATGTCACAGTGTATTAGTAGAAGCCCTTGGGAATAATGCCCTACCATATCGTACAGTAGCACGGTGGGTAGGAAAGTTTCAGCAAGTGATGAACAACGTTCGGGACGACCGGTGAATGTGCGGACCGACTTGTCCCATGCCGTCATTGAGCAGCTCATTGATGAAGACAGACGATGGACGTTACTGGAGTTAGAGAGGGCATCTAGAAACGCACCGTCCACAGAATATTGTGTAATGAGCTACGCAAAATCGCTTCGCGGCGGGTACCGCATGCACTGACGGAAGTTCAAAGGTGGGTGCGCTATGCAATATGCTCCGACCACTTTGTATGCTGGCAACAGGACGATTAATTCTTGTCACGAATAATCGCCATCGATGAATTTTGGGCCAGGGCATACAAACCAGAACTAAAACGTCAGTCCGCGGAGTGGCGACATCCTGGATCACCAAGGCACCAGAACTTCCGTCAGAATCCTTCCCCAGTCAAATTGATAGTGATCGTTGCGTATGACGTCAGGGGTGTCATTGTTTGCCACTTTGTTTCTCATGGCAGAACAGTGACCGCACAGTACTACAGGGACTTCCTGGTGCGACAGGTACGACGTGGCGTTCGGGATAAACGTCTGGATCTTGTGGACAGTGCAATAATCCTGCACGACAATGCAAGACCACACACCGCAGGGTGTGTACGACAGCTACTCCGACGTTGGGGATAGGAAGAGTTAGAGCACCCACCTTACTCTCCTGATCTTTTCGCTCTTTGATCTCTGACTTTGATCATTCCCAAGATTAACGAACCAATATGTGGTAGGCGGTTTGCAACACGAGAGGACATTGTTAATGCAGTGCGCCAAGAGATGACCCGATTCACACATGGTGCGGCAAATGCTGAGGCTGATGGTATTCAGCGCCCCCACATCGTTGGCAGGGTGTGGTGACAGTAGCAGGGAACTACATTGAGGGTCTTTAGGCCCAGGTTTGTCATGTCAACTTTATGTGTACTGTGTTATCATTCTTTTGCACGGTGAAGGTCATATTGCCCTGTATACTACCGTAAGAGTGTTACGATATTTTAGGGCTATTCATTGTCCACACATATAGTTAAGACCTTGTCCTTTCGTCTGTATATATCACATTTTCCAACCGGACTGGTATCTTCAAGAAAAAAAAACAGTTGCCATGACTTTTGCCCCAACCCTCGTATAATTCTTTGACGAACAAAAAAATAAGATTCAGTGATTTTTGAAGAAAGAAACACCGATTATGAATGAAGATTAATCAAGAACTAATGAAGGTTTTCTATGATTACGAAAATATAATTGTAGAAAATTGAAGAAATAAAGTTAAAACATCATTTTTCACTAATACAAAATAAGATTCAGTTTTTTTTTTTAATATAAACACCAACGATTAATGAAGACTGATCAAAAGTAAATATTTTCTCTGATCATGAAAATCTAATTGAAGAAAATTGTGGGCTTGCACACTGACCCAGATAAGGTTAACGCTATGTTAAGTTTTCCCTGTCTAAAAACTACTACAGAAGTCAAGCGATTCCTAGGAATTTGCGGTTGGTACCGGCGATTTGTTGCTAAATTCTCCACCATTGTAGAGCCGATTTCTTCTTTAGTCAAAGGTCGTAAGAAATCACAAAGAATTTCTTGGAATTCGGACGCTGGGGCTGCGTATGTCGAAATTAAAATGGCGCTATCGTCTGCCCCATTACTCGCTTCTCCAGACTTTTCGAAAGAGTTTTGCATTCAATACGATGCATCAGATGTTGGACTAGGTGCGGTTTTGATGTGGATGGCCAAGGAGTAGAGTCACCTATAGGAGCCTATGCTAGTAGAACCTTGTCCGGTGCCGAGAAAAATTACACGTTCACCGAAAAGGAATATCTGGCTGTCTTGTTTGGCATAGAAAAGTTCCGTCCTTATGTTGAAGGGGTTAATTTCTGTGTAATTACAGACCATTCCTCTTTATTATGGCTGGATCGGTTAAAAAATCCGGCAGACCAACTTGCTAGATGGGCGATGAAGCTTCATCAGTACGACCACTTTATTGAACACCGAAAAAGGTCATGTAATACGGTTCCCGACGCCTTATCTCGCGCTCCTGTAGAGCTTGCTGATCTCAAACTTCCCGAGGAGGCGAAGTCATGATAAGTGGTACGCCAGCCTGCTACCGTCTGTTGTAAAGTGCCCGGCAAAATATCCTAATTGGCAGATTCGTGAGGGTAATTTGTATCACCATACTCCCGATGAGGATATCCAGACCAATTTTTGCCGGTTGGGAATTAGTTGTTCCCAGGGAGCAAAGAAAGGAATGTTTACGTTTGTGTCATGATTCTCCGTCGTCCGCTCATTTTGGTGTTTTTAAGAGTTTGTGTCGTATTCGTGAGTGTTATTATTGGCCCAAGTTACGTGAAGATGTTAAACGTTCTTGTTTGGTGTGTGTAGCTCAAAAGGTACCTTCAGAGACCGGGTTTTATGGGAAAGGCCAAAAATGCTTGCTTTCCGTGGCAAATTATTTCCTGTGATTTCATGGGGCCCTTTCCGAGATCTAAGAAGGGAAATCAATACCTATTTGTCGTGAACGACTGGTACACACAATTCGGTCTTTTATTTCCGGTTTATAAGGCTACAGCTGATGTGGTTAAGAAACATTTGGAGAATGATGTCTTCCTAATGTTCGGCGCACCGCAGATTATCATGTTCGATAATGGTACTCAGTTCACCAGTAAGTTAATTCAGAAACTCGCTAAGGAATATGAGGTTCAGATTTAGGCAAATGCTAAATATCACCTACAAATTAACGCTACGGAGCGTGCTAATCGAGTAATTGGTACAGCAATAAGGTCTTACATTAAAGATTGTGACCACCAGAATTGGGATGCTGAGATTTATAAGATAGGTTATGCGATGCGAACCGCTGTTCATGAAGTCATCATGCCTCTGGCTTCAAATGCTTCCGCTATTGGTGAAGGATGTCCAGAAACGATTAGCCGAGGCACACAGGAAAAATTGTCATACGTACAATTTACGTAAGCGTCCTGCAGACAAATATCAGGTGGGCAAACTGGTGTGGAAAAATAACCATATTTTGTCTTCTGCGGCGAATAGGTTTTGTGCCAAACTTGCTTCGAATATTGATATTTAATAATAATGATTAAGCATTGAAGCCCAATTGACATGATAGACTTTAGAAAAAAGACTCACTAGATCATAGATAAAATAAAATAGATCGGCGACAATCTGTATAAAATATTTACCGCATTTTTAATTTGTCACTGTAGTCATGGGATGGCGCTGGCGAAGCAAAAGCGGGTGCGAGTAGAATGGGTTGCAGAGCTAGTGGGTTTCCAAATTTTACAGTACTTGATTAAAATCAAATGTAGGAGTAATAAGAAGTCATTGATTAAAATAATATATTTATTGCAAATTGCACAAATGGTTACTTTTGTATAGTATAATAACAATATTATATATCGATATCCAACCAGCAAGAAGAAAATGTTGTTCCCTTCCATTTGAATGTGGCATGGTATTTCATTAACTTATTTCTCACACACTTTAGAAAATGAGGAGAATCAAACCATGGAATTATTTCCTCGTCACCTATGAGAAATAAACGATAACAATATTTTGTCCCAAAAAATAACAATATGACATTCAAAATTTCATTCAGACAATAAAGAAATGTACTTGTAATAAATATCACTTACCGGTTCCTTTTTGGTGAAGGAATGCATATAAGTGTTTCTGTTGTAATTTTTGCAGGATTTAATGGCACAATTACGATTCATTATTTATAATATTTTTATAACGCGAAGGGAATGGACGACTTTCTCTTCGATTTGACAGACGAAAAACTGAAAGGAATCGGATATTCACATACTTACGGTTTTGTTTGTTTACATATACTCGGCCTCGCTGATTATCGCTTGGTGTTGAATGATTTACGGACGAGATTTCAAATTGTATTAGCAGGTTGGGCTATGTAGCGTCATTTGCTGTGACCAATTCTAGCCCGTTTGGCGATACTTACGCCATCCCATGTTTCCAGTGCGAAGCTCCAATGCGAACAATTTATTTCGTATGGAGTGCGCAGGGCATGCACTAGATTTCAAGAGTGTCCTATTATTTTTTACCGGAAATATAAATGTCATAAGTGACAGTGACATTTAAATGTCATATTTTGAAACGGGTGTGAAGTTAGCAATAGATTTCAGCAATAGATTTTAAAATTAATTTTTTTGCTATAAAAATGTACATTTTCCAAAAACCTTCTATAAGCAGGGCGGGGTTACTACTAAAAAATACACATGGACCTCCCCCATCCCAAAATTCCAACCCCCTACAATTTTTCAAACTATATAAAAAAATCTCCTTTTTCGCTAACTTCGATGTAAACATGTAATTATTCTACATACTTAGACCTACTAATACAAAAAATAAAAAAAAAACGTTCCGGCTCCTAGATCACTTCCAAAAAAAATTAAAAACTTGTCCGCCCCATGCACCGTGAAGAGGTGCGCGGGCACACTTACTAAAGTTTTTTACGATGTTCGATGTCCGTCTCGAAAAAGTAAAAAATACAAAAACAATCTGGATATACAGGCCCTAGAGAAGAAATAAAAAAAAAACGCGCCGGCCCCTTGATCATTTTGAAAAAAAATAAACAATCCAACACATTCTCCGAAAATGTATGCGCCGTAACATTAACTGAGGTTTTTTTCAAAGTTCGGTGACCGCCATAAAAAAGTTAAAAATTTATAAACAATCTAGATATACAGGCCTACTAACAGGATAAATAAAAAAAACGTGCTGACCCCTGGATCACTTTGAAAAAAAATAAACAATCCGACACATTCTCCGAAAATGTATGCGCCATCACATTAACTGAAGTTTTTTTCAAAGTGATCCAGGGGTCGGCACGTTTTTTTATTTATCCTGTTAGCAGGCCTGTATATCTAGATTGTTTTTGTTTTTATTACTTTTTCGAGACGGACATCTAACATCGTAAAAAACTTTAGTAAGTGTGCCCGCGCACTTCGTCGCGGTGCATGGGGCGGACAAGTTTTTAATTTTTTTTTATGTGATCTAGGGGCCGCAACGTTTTTTTAATTTTTTGTATTAGTAGGTCTAAGTATGTAGAATCATTACATGTTTTCAGCATTTTCTTATCGGTCATCGAAGTTAGCGAAAAAGGAGATTTTTTTTTATATAGTGTGAAAAATAGTAGGGGGTTGAAATTTTGGGGTGGGGGAGGTTCATGTGTATTCTTTAGTAGTAACCCCACCCTGCTTATAGGTAGAAGGTTTTTGGAAAATGTACATTTTTATGGCAAAAAATGACTTTTAAAATCTATTGCTGAAATCTATTGCTAATTTCACACCCGTTATTTTAAAGTATTGGTTTTAACAATGATCGACGCAATAAACTATTAAATATATTGATGTCAGAACATGACGACAGGGCTTCAGGTTCTGTGCGAGTACAAACACGGAAATGCAAACTGCCGCAAGCATGTCCATAGAGATGGCAGGTGAATTGAAAAGTCATTATTATTATTATTTACAATTTAAACTTTTCACATAATTATTAATTCTGCGCGTTATAAATCCATTTGTGAGCTCTTTAGAGTATTAAACCCGACTTGTAATCAAAGAAAAGAAACGACCAATTGCATGGAATATTAAGTGAAATAAACGGCGCGAGTACCCGACAAAGTAATTTAGAATGGACGAGCTAGAGGCGTGAAAATTTTGTATTCGACCCTAAGGCAATCAAATAATCGGCTAGTTAACCATAAATACATCAACGATTTGTATCAGACATATAATCCCACAGATAAAAACTAATAAGGGTACATTTTTTGGGTTTTCGGTATAAGCCTTAAAGCCACCATAAGTCACAACAGAAAATGTTATGAATGATTACATTTATCGAAATTAAGAAATACGAAATATTCAGCTTTTAAGATAGCTAAGGTTTTGATGTAAAAATATAAAAAAAAAAAATTGCTATCCTTAAGGCTGAATATAAAATGCCGACTTCTTAAAAACGCGTTGAGAACTTACGGATGAAAATAAATCAGAAATTATGAAGATTGTAAATGCACGCTTCAACATTGTGTATTCAGCCTTTAAGGTATCAAATATTCTGCTTTGTAACTTGCTAAAGAATAAATCATAAATTATTGGGCGCTGATTTCTTCAAGGCCATTAAAACATCATTTGCATACCAAATTTACACGGTATCAAACGAGCTGCATTTAAATAAAATAAATATTATACCACTATCTTCCTGCATTGTAAGTAGTTACAAATAATTGACGTTTTATTTGATAACACATTTAAACGACATTTGGTAATGCTTAGCGCAGTGGTGGGGAAACTTTTTTTAAGACGGGCCATTTGTAATAAGTAGACAATCGTAGCGTGCCAAAGAATAATGCTTAATCGTTAACTAATTTATGTTCTATAAACATATACATATATTATTACATACACTTATTATTTTAATAGTAAAAAAGCAAAAGGTAACAAAATTATAAGCACAAAATATAAAATGAATTTAGTGTAGTTCTTGATGTGAAGTATTATCACTTTATTTTCTGGTGTCATTACTGGTTGATGGTGCATGAGAAAAATGAAATTGAGACTGTTTCATCAAAATTTCATCATAGTCCGGTTCCATTTGCGAAGCAGAAATTCTTAAAACTGATGAAAGGTGCTCATCTGTAATTCTGTTTCTTAAAGAAGTTTTCCTAAGCTTCATTGTTGAAAAGATTTATTCGCATATATAAGATGAGCCGAACATTGTCATTATCTTCATTGCATGAGTAATTAGATTTGGGAAATTATCTGGACTTAAATTTTTATAAAATTCTAGTAATGGTACTGTATGAAAAGTTTGTTTCAGGAGAGTATTACAGTTCAGTTCTATTAACTCAAGTTGAAATTTTGCATCAACTTCTTCGTAATTAACATTGAATGGGGTCGCAAAAATACTAAACTCTGGTTCCATTTTTCTAAAGTCCTGAAATCTCCTTTCAAATTCTGTAGATAGTTTTCTCAAATTAATTTCGTATTTTGTAATCTTATTGTTTGATATAGTGAATTTTAAAGATTGTATTCTTGGAAAATGAGAAAAATCAGATTTAGAGATCTGATTAGCAAATAATAATAACTGTAATTTGAAACTTTTCAGGTATTGCCAAATATCGTGAAGAAACTAATTTTTTCCTTGCAATTTGAGATTAAGTTTATTCATGTGTACGAGGAGGTCTGTGAAAAAAGCGAAATCAGAAAGCCACGTTTCGTTTTCTAAGACGTCAAATTGATTATAAATGTCTTTATCAAGAAGAAAATTCACAATATCGTCTTTTAAATCCCAAATTCTTTCAAATACGTTTCCAGCACTTAACCAACGAACTTTTGAATAATACAGGATATCGGAATGCTCAGCATGTACGGACTCCAAAAACTGTTGAAACTAGCGATGTAATAATCCTCTGGAACGAATCATATTTACTAGTTTTACAACAATATTAAGTATATGGTCAATATCTAAAGCCGATTTACAGAGAGCATTCTGATGTATAAGGCAATGCAAAAAAACATCATTTTCCGGATACTTAGAATTAAATTTCACAACAAATCCTTGATTGATTCCAACCATATTAGGAGCACCATCTGTAGTTACATTACATAGCTTGCCAATAGGTAAACGAAGTTTATCGATGCAATTTTCAAATTCACAAAATATATCGGCACCAGTCGTTGTTCCTTTCATTGACTGCAGCCCTGCAAGTTCTTCTGTAATTTCAAAGTGGGCGTTGATTCCTCTTACAAATATGAGTAACTGCGCAGTATCGCTGATATCTGTACTTTCATCCATGGTAATTGAATAAAAAATAAATTTTTGAGTTTTTGTAGTCAGTTGTGAAATTAGATTTTTATCAATATTTTCAATTCTCTCGCTGATTGTTCTTCTTGAGAGAGACAGTGACTGAAAATCCTTTTTCTTGTCAGGACACATAATATCGCACACATCTATCATGCACTGCTTTATAAATTCACCATCTGAAAATGCTTTATTAGATTTAGCAATATTATAAGCCAACACATAACTGGCTTTCGTATCGCATCTTTGAGAATGATTAGCTCTCTGAAATAATTGTTGTTGACTTGATAAATTTTTTATTAAATCTTTCGATTTAATTTTTTTCACCTCTTCACTTAACGATGAGTAGGAGTGGTTTTCATGTTTGCTCTTGAAATGGCGTTGAATGTTATATTCTTTTAAAACTGCAACAGTTGTATTGCAAAGTAAGCACACAGGTTTTTCTTTAAATAAAGTAAAGAAATATTTCCACGTCCATTCTTCTTTAAAAACTCGACATTCTGAATCCACTTTTCTTTTTTTAACATCCATTTTAGACGTTACCTACTACGGAGAACAACACACAGAAACGCAATTGACGAAAGCTTACTGCTAACTAATGCTCTTACGCGGGAGTTTGTTGAGGCACTGGGAGTTTGGGGGATTACACAAATAATTACTCGAGTCACAGCGGGTCGTTGCAGATGACTGACTAAGTCGCTAACTAACTGATCTTCGGGCGGCCTCGCTTGTATTTATACCTACCTGCGAGAGTGTCTGGAAGTTTCGAGCGAAGATGAGTCATCTGTTTAGGTCGGATGGATTTGTCCAGAATACTATTGTGTTTTGAATATCGCCGCAGGTAGTTTTTATGCGGGTCGTCACATTACGAAGTAAGAACGCGTTCAAACATTCTCACGACGGCACTTTTAAACGGGCCGGATTAAACCTTTCCGCGGGCCGGACTTGGCCCGCGGGCCGTAGTTTCCCCATCACTGGCTTAGCGTATCAATTTTTAATGTGTGAACTTTCATAATAGATATTTTGAGTGATAGTAAGAATTAGTCGGAGTGTGGTGTTTGGCAATTTGGTTTGATTGAAACAAAAGTATACACTCGTCACTAAAAAATATGGAAAACATCTTTATGAACTTTAAAATCAATGATAATATCTACTAAATATATAGAGAATTTGGATAAGCGTAGAAAGCACAATTCAGAACTAAGATATAATATACACTTGTATAAAAACCGAGTCAATTTCATGTTAGATTAATGTACCAAAAATAAAATAACAATAACAATAAAATCAATATACAGGGTGTCCTAGACCACCCGTATCAGGATTTTTTTGAGAAAACGGCTAGTCGTATAGAGTTAGAGTTCTTGACAATCTCTCAGGGATGCCAACCGTTTTTGGGAATAATAATATCATCATTCGATTCTTTAATACGGCCTTTGTAATGAATTTTTTTGTTCCAACACTCTCCGACTAGCCGTTTTCTCAAAAAAGCCTGATACGGGTGGTCTGGGACACCCTGTATATCAAAATCAAAGATTATATAAGAATATAACTGTCTACACAGCATTATCGAAAACAAAATTTAGCCACTCGCATATCCCAAAGAGATGTACATACAAATCAGTCCCTACAAACAAACCTAGGTGGCTAGTAGTTAGGAAGGTCCATTGTCGTGAGCCGTTCTCGGGATTTCTTCCTACATACTTAGCCAGAAATCCCGAGAACGGCTCAGATAATAGACACTTCAGTACGAAGAAGATGCATGAAGCCATTCAGAGCGAGTACTACATGCCCAGACAGAAGGGAAAGTTGGACCTTCTGGTTGGGTGTTGTAACCATGTGGACCATTTGAGACCGATTACGACTACATCAAAGGCCTACAAGTACTTGTTTGTAGCTAGCAGTTGATGGCTTCTCTAAGTTCACCTCAATTTTCTCCACCAAGACTACGCCAATGAAGTTATTGCTAAGCTGGGGATTATACAGTCCTCATTTGGAAATCCACACAGTGATCGAGGTACCGCATTCACCTCAACGACATTCAAGGAGTGCTGCGCTAGATAAGAATCGAACATGTCCTGTGGTAAAGGCGTGTCCCGTGGCAATGGACAGGTCGAGCGGATTAACCGAACAATTATCTCGGTACTCGCAAAACTCTCCTTAGACAAGCCAGATAAGTGATATTGTTACACCAACGCTCTACAAATGTTCATCAATACGGAGTGTGGGTATAGTTTGATCAATGGATCTTTGCGTGCACGTCATTACTGACAGTTGTCCGGTACAATCAACTATGCCCTCCGCACTTCATACAAATAAAAAAAAACTGCCAATGACGTCATATCTCGTAAAATAGGGTAGCTGTTGAAAATCAAAATACATCACTGATAGAATAAATGAAACTATAAACATTTCTTTTAAAAGTAATAACAAAAAAACAGACGTTTAGCCAGAAATCAGGTGTTCCGACACATTTGCCCAACCCTGTATATTGAAAATATTTGTTTATAAAGATATTTCAAGACTGCAAATTATAAATTTCATTTATCTGCAAGTAATTCCTACCGGGGGATTAGAGCGTGCATGGCACACGGGCGGCGCGACTGATTTTAACTGACGAGTTTCAAGCAAAACTTGCACCGGAAATAAATATTATTTTTATCGCATTTTGAAATGTTTTCCGAATGAATTTTATATCACGTAAAACTGAATAAAAACACGATTTATTGGTACTAATTACAAAAAGAATGTCTGATAAAGTTTTAAGATAAAACAGTTTGAAATTTGTAGAAATTTAAAACTAATTTCGGATTGTAAAAGAAAGATTGTATATGAAAAATCGTGTCGCCCAATTTACAGTATTTGATAGTCCTCTATCTTTTCGTACCAAATTCACCTTCAGGTTGATCCCACCTCGGGTGTAGTGATTTTTTTTATCTCGCAAGACGCCGAAAAATCGGACAATTCAACGATAATTTGGAGTATATTTGTTATAGATAATTGAAAAGTTATCCAAATGTATTTTATATTACATAAAATAGGAGAAAAATATAATTTAATGACACCAATTAAAAAAAAATGGCTGAAAAGTTTTAAGGCATAAAAATTTGAATTCTGTAAAAAAAAAATTAATTTATGATTTTGAATGGGTCACAATCACTTGTATGAAACATCAAGTGGCTAAATGTATAGTATATGATAGTCCCAAGTATCTCCTATCTTGCTACACAAAATTCACTTTAAGGTTCATCCTCCCCGGGGTGTGGTGATTTTTTTCCCTTGCTAGTCGCTGAAAAATCAAACAATTCGACGATGGAGTATATTGTTTATTCACATTTTTTTTTATTGCTATTAAAAGTGAGTAGTATTAGTAACTATTTCTTTATATAATTATACTTTGAAAAGGCCCTTAAACTGACTGAAATTTCACGTGGCATACTGTTCTCTAACGTGATCCCTAACCTCCTGCATATCACTTATCTTTGAAGAAATCCCACCCTGGAAGGAGTTATTTTTTTTAATATCAGGTAAAAACATTAATAAAATTAATTCATGAATTTTTTTTTGGAAAACTAGAAATAACTGGAATTTTACCTGAAATACCATACTCTAATGTGCGCGGTAATGCTTGTAAACTGCTCAGGATGAATCCCCACAGGACCAGAATAATTCTGTATCTGGCGAAAAATATTAAACGTTAATCAATATTAAGTAATTATTAAAATTATATTCTCAAGTCGGAGACTACCTAAAATAATATTTTGGCGTCATTTTGAATTAATTTATTGAATTGGTGGACGTAGTTGGCACCCATATGCTAACACAAACTCTAGTGGCCCACCAGAAATTCAAAATTAATAATTTGTGGTTTTATATTATAATTCCTCATTGCGAATCATCATCCAAATAAAGTTCTTCTTCGCTTTCACCAATATCTGATTCGGCAACAATTATTTTTCGAGCTTCGGATGGTAATGTTTTTTTGTTTATTATTTTTGTTGACCTCTTCGCTGAAATAAGAGGGTCTGAATTGACCATTTTTTTAAATAGTTTTGTGTTTTAGGTACGAGTTTTATGTTTTAGTGATATTTGTATTATTTTCAATTATATAACGTAAAATATTGTACTTTATATTTATATTTTTTAATTTGCACTTGGGACTATCATATACTATACATTTAGCGACTTGATATTTCATATAAGTGTTTGTGACCAATTCAAAATCATAAATTGATTTGAATTTATTTCAGAATTCAAATTTTGATACCTTAAAGCTATATCAGCATTTGTTTTTAATTAGTGCCATTTAACTATATTTTTATTCTGTTTTATATGATATAAAATATATTTGGATAACTTTTAAATATTCTATAAAAACTAAATAACAAATATACTCCAAATTGAATTGTTCGAGTTTTCAGCGACTCACGAGGGAAAAAAATCACCACCCCCCGGGGGGATCAGCCCAAAACTGAATTTAGTGTGGCAAGATAGGGGATACTTGGGGCTACCATATACCATACATTTAGCCACTTGATATTTTATATAAATGATTGTGACTCATTCAAAATCATAAATTGATTTAATTTTTTTACAGAATTCAAATTTTTATGCCTTAAAACTTTATCAGACATTTTTTTTAATTGGTGTCATTAAATTATATTTTTATTCTATTTTATGTTATATAAAATACATTCGGATAACTTTTCAATGTTCTATAACAAATATACTCCAAATGATCGTTGAATTGTCCGATTTTTCGGCGTCTTGCGAGAGAAAAAAAATTACTACACTCGAGGTGGGATCAACCTGAAGGTGAATTTGGTATGAAAAGATAGAGGACACTTGGGGCTATCAAATACTGTAAATTGGGCGACACGATTTTTCATATAAGCAACTTTTACTCTTTTAAAATCCGAAATTAGTTTTAAATGTTTTATCTTAAAACTTTATCAGAGATTCTTTTTGTAATTAGTACCAATAAATCGTGTCTTTATTCAGTTTTACGTGATAAAATTCATTCGGAAAACATTTCAAAATGCGATAAAAATAATATTTATTTCCGGTGCAATTTTTGCTTGAAACTCATCAGTTAAAATCAGTCTACTTGAATGCCCGAATACGCCATAATGGTTTAGAATTATGACTCAAAAATTTATAAGTGTTGCGAACATGAATCCGTTATTATTATTTTTTTTAAACTGACTTTATTTTTTCCCGATTTTCGACCCGCTTGGCCACATTTCTCGCGTTTCCGGACACTGTGCGGCGGTTAGGGGGGGCGGCGAATCCTGCGAAGCAGACCACCAATAGAGGGTTCGCGGCGTCCGAAATCTGTAAATTTTAATCCGAGCGCCCCGAAATAGCGGCCGGTTGCCTGGACTCCTGTCGGAAGTGTATCCGATTTCTTAACGGGTAACAACTTTGCCAAACAAACAGAAGAAGTATCACAAACCATCTGAAAAATATCGCCGATGAAAGTATTTTGGATCCTAGAGAAAAATTTTGAATTCACTTTTCTTTTGAAATTTTGGGCATCGCTATTGATGATGATGATGATAGTTTGTGCGGGGCGACCAAACGGTCGAAGCACTTGGACCATTCATTGGTCCTTTGTGGCACCTCCTGAGCCCTACTGCTCAAGCCAACCCAAACTTCTTGTGAAGTCAAGTAGTTGGCCGTGTGGAGTGTTGTGACCAATCTGGCCACTTCTCTCCGAATACGGACCACCTGAGTTGTTTGAGTGACTCAGATTCACACAGGATGTGTCTTAGGGTCTCCTCTTCTTGCTCGCATTTCCGACATAGGGGATCTTTTACCACCCCTATGTTATGGAGGTGCTTGTTTAGTTTGCAGTGCCCAGTAAGGGTACCGATTAGCAGCCACAAACTACTTCTTGGTAAATCGATGTATTTCCTGCTCAGCTTCGGTGTTGGTGAGTGGATGAATTTTTTGGCGACCACATACTTGTCAGTTTGTAGCCATCGCTATTAATTTGATATCCGAACGTTCTGAGCTGTTAGAAAATTACTGCTCCTTGTTTAAATTTTTGTTAGTATTTCATTCTGCAGAATCCGAATATTTAAGAAAATGTTGTATGGAGTTAGATATTAAATTACAGGTAACCGAAAACGGAAAATTGACCAGAGATTTAATTGGAATCGAACTCCTAAAAGAATTGTTATCTTTTTAGAGAACTCTTTCCTAAGCATTCCCAATTAAAACCATTAGGAATTATAAATCATTTAATTAGCCAAGACTTAATTCCTTGTCTTCCTTTCAGTATTAGTCTAAAAATATTTTGAATAATACCGATAACTGTGGCTTCCGGCGAAAGGAGTTTTTCCAAATTAAATTTAATTAAAAATTATTTATAGTCAACTATAACATAAGAGCGATTTGCTAATTTAGCCATAATTTCTATTGAAAATGAGATCGGTGAAACATTAGATATTTCAAATGTAATTGATGAATTTGCATCAAAAAAATCGCGAGAAGTATTGTTTTAGAATTTAGATCAACACTGACAATGAGTAGCGTTCGAATAGTCGATGTTCTTGTTACTGAACTGAAGGTTTGATCATAAATGTCAATTCGTCTTTAGCATAAGAAAAGATATTAATATGCTAGGGACTATATCATGTTTTGAATGCGCTGGAATTCAATGGAATTCAAACAATGTGAAATATGTATGTACTGCTGTATATAGAGCTCCAAACTCAAACACAGATTTATTTTTTATTCAATTCGAAAAGCTTCTCACATTACTATTAAATTTAAACTGTAAGTTTTTCATCGTCGGTGATTTTAATATAAACACTTCAACTGAAAATACACTAAGTAATAGATTTAGAAATATAATAAACTCATTTAATATAAAAATCACCATTGACAATTACACCCGAGTGTCAATGACGTCTGGGACTACTATAGACAACATTTTAACGAACTTACAGGAAAACTATAAATCTGATGTATTCGACACACATATCTCTGACCATCGCGCCCAAATCATATACTTTGAACAAAATTGTAACAAACGTAAGGTAACTAAATACAAACTTATTCGCATCTACAATGAACAAAACTTCAAACGGTTCAACTCAATTTTAAATAAGATAAACTGGAATGTTCTATTAGATACAGATAACATAAATGATGCATGGGAAATATTTAGTAATACATTTAAATTACACTTTAATAACTGTTTCCCAAAAAAGAGGGTACAGGACAATAAAAATAAAAACAAAACAGCTACAAGTGACACATCTGAACTCAAAAACTGCAAAGAAACCCTAGACATATTGTCAATACTTATGTTCAAAAATCTAGAGCTTAAGGACCTATATAATAAACAAAATAATCTATATAACAATCTATTAACAGCTTCTAGAAAAAACGTAAATTTACCAAAAATTCAAACAAGCGATAATATCGGTAAAACATCGTGGGACATCATAAACCAGCATACAAATGCAAATACAAGTAAACTGGAAAAGCTTCCAGTTGGAGATTCAATTATCGTCGCTGATAAGTTTAATAGTTACTTTGTAAACTCGATACAAGCTCTTGTAAATACATTGCCAGTCTCTAGTCATAATTCAAGCATAAAATTTAATACAGAAACGTTGTATCTTCGCCCAGCAACAGAGAGTGAGGTTTACAATATTGTGTGTAACTTAAAAAAATAAATGTAGTGCTGGTCATGATCAAATAAATTCACGAGTACTGAAATCATGCATCCTAGAAATTCTCAAACCACTAACCGACCTAATAAACTTATGCCTATTGTCAGGAACTTTCCCTGACTCACTGAAGAAAGCAACAGTATTGCCCATATTTAAAAAAGACGACCCGGAATGCTATGAAAACTACAGGCCAATTAGTATACTGGGTATTTTCTCAAAAATATTTGAATTAATAATTACAAATCGCATCATTGGTTTTTTGGATAGACACAATATTTTAAACTGTGCTCAACATGGATTTCGTAAAAACAAAGGAATAAATACAGCTATATTTCACTTAATTTCACAGATCACTATCTTGAAGATAAACAACTAGTTTTGGCTACATACGTAGAGCTATCTAAGGCGTTTGATAGCATAAACCATAACATATTACTTGATAAACTGTGGAGGTATGGTGTTAAAAGGGCTGGGCATAACCTCATAAAATCATACCTATCAGGTAGATATCAGGTTGTTACTATCAAAGGCGAAACATCTAAACCTTTGCTAATAAAAAACGGGGTGCCCCAGGGCAGCGTTATAGGACCACTGCTGTTTTTAATTTATTCAAACGATCTCTTACAAACAGTTGACACAAATGAATGTACCTTAATTAGTTACGCCGACGATACGACTAAACTAGTTAAAGGAAAAAGCTTATCCGATGTAATCCAGATCGCAAATACGAACTATTGCAAATTAAAGTTATGGTTCCAAGAAAACAGTCTATTTCTAAATGTTAAGAAATCGGAAGTCATGTTCTTTAAAACAGTTAGGTCAAGTATTGACACTCCGACAGAAATTAATCTAGATAATGACAAAATCTATGTTAAGGATAGCGTCAAACTATTGGGGATTGTGCTAGACACAAATCTAAATTTCAAACAACATATTGAACGTCTTGTAAGCTCACTAAATAAAATAATTTACATGTTACGCTTGCTTAAACAATTCGTAAATGCAGAGGGGTTACTGTTAGTATACCACGCTAAATTTGAATCATTAATGCGTTTCGGTATTATGTTTTACGCAAGTAGTAGCAGTTTTGATAGAGTCTTCAAATGCCAAAAACAGGCTATTAGAATTATACAAAATTTAAAATATCGACAGTCTTGTCGCAATGAATTTAAGAAAAATTGTATACTAACCGCAACGGCACTCAACCACAACAATAGGCTAATATTTGATGAATTCTCGCAAAAACATTCATATAACACAGGACATGTTAAAAACTACGCATTACCAGTGCACAGGCTCAGCGTTTACTCCAAAAGCACACTGTACACTGCTATGAAATTATTTAATCAACTGCCTATGGAATATAAAAATATAACCAATATGAAATTATTTAAAAGCGCCCTATTTACTTATTTATGTAACATTGAACCATATTGTGTAGATGATTTTCTTAATTATTAAGTGTTCTTCTATATTTAGATTGTAGTAAATTGTACTCTTGACCTTTTTCGTATTTTGTACAACGATGTATGTATAATTTAGGAAATAAATGTATTATTATTATCATAATCTACTAAATTTTTGATCACCAATTTGGCCTTGTTTAGGTGTCTGGTTTCTCGAAGGTCGTCGAGGTGAGCATTACATAATTCTGGAATTTCTGTGAAGCTATAAGATCCACTCGGTTACTAAGTTTTCGCGTAGTTTCACCAACATTCTCTTCTTTATTGATTTTCAGCATATCTGAGATTGTTGAATCACTGTCACTGTCATCGGGTTTTTAGAATTCTATTTCTTCGTTTTCTTCAATCCGGGATTTGCTATCATTCAGGTCAGTCTCTTCAGCTTCGTTGTTTCCTGGGGGTATAATAACCCCGTTTTCCACCAATTTTTTTTCAAAGATGACGTCTTTGGATCTATAGAGCTTGTTTTTATCTTATACTGTGCCCGTCGTCGTTATCATAACCGATGAGGATTCCTTTAATGGCCTTTGGATCCATTGTCGTTCTTTGCTCCTTCGATAGAATATACATGAATTTGAACCAATGTTTCAAACCTGGTTTTCTAGGCCCTATCCTATTAAGGATGTAGGTACCTGTTCGTATCATCTCGGCCCAAAGTGCCTGAGGAATTTTCCCATGTACATGCATCATTTCTCTAGCAGTTTCCACCACCGTACGATTTTCCCTCTCACTGGACCTGCTTTGTTCCGGAGGGGAGGGCATTATAAGACGTTGAATAATACCTTTCTTATGTAAACTGGTCCAGATCTGTTTCTTGTCGAACTCCCTGCCATTATCACTCAGCAGTTCCATACTGTTTTTTCCTCAGCTAGGAATTTTGTACTATTTTCCGTGGATTGCTACCCCAACTTCTACTTCACGTATTCAATGGCTTCCATTTTCTCACCATTTGCTGTGGTCACTGTGTGTTCAGTTGAAAAAGACTCGAACTTCCTAAAGCAAATCTGACCATTTAACATATGGCTTATCGCGCCATTGTCATCCCTGCATCTCGACCATTCAGCATCTGTTTCAGTTGAGCTATCAGTGACGAGTATCATATTTGTGTCTAATTCCAGTTAGACTTCAGAGGACGGCTATCAGCAATCCATTTCCTGCACACTTTAACCATGTGATTGGGCTTCCTGCAGTAGTTGCAGTTTTTTCTTTTTCTTCGCATCGACTGAACTTCGTTGCTGTGATGACTTCTTCGATGATTGCAGGTGAGAGCTTCCTGCTTGGTGGATGCTACTCCCTTGGTCCTTAAGGCTATTTTATACGAACATAGGTGATTGATTAAGCTATCAACCATTCTATCACTTTTTCCCTCACTATCCAGCTGGATTTAATAGAAAAATACTCCCCGTCAATGTATCCAGAATTTTACAAAGCAAAAATACATCTGGCAGTCGCGGGTTACTTGCAAATTCTTTAGTCATTTCTTCTATCAATTCAGACAAATTTTAAAAATGTGTATATGCGATCTGCATGATATTTTTCTGCCTTAAAACCTTACAAAAAGATTACAGAGGATTTTTAAATTTTTCGAATTGAAAAATAAAATCCCCCGCCCCAAGAAATGTTTTACTTCACGTGAGGGGCGGCCAACTCATCATTTGCACGCGGGCGGCCAAGGGTCTAGGGTCGGCCCTGAATATATTTGTGTAATTTGTTCAATCAAGGAATAATATATTTAAATTAATTTCGTTATTACGTCACGTCGCGTCGTTTGGTGATAATTTTTATTATTTTAGTTCCGGGATAATGCATAATTTATGCATTTAAATTATAAGCGGTGATAATTCCTAATTTCTAGGTCAGGTCGAGCTGTTGTTCAGTTCCTGAAATCTTACCGTATTTGTTTTTTTATTTTTTAAATTCTTATTTAAATAATATTAATCCCGAAATATAATTCACCATGGAAATCAAACAAAATCTCCCTTACTTGCTAAATAAGTGATAAGAGTTCTTGATTTATCGCTTGGTCATACAATATACCGAACATCCAATCATACTAATCGCTATCTTAAGGTTGTATTACTTTAAGCCAGTTTACTAGCTGCTAGCGCGCTAATTTATACAATGGCCGATGCCAAATAGGTGGAACTTGTACTAATAGTGGAGCTAGTAAATTTGAACTCAAATTTACTATCCAGTAGTGAGCTAGTTTACCAGCAACTAGAAAACTCTCCTTATTAAACTAGCTTACAGCACAGGTAGTGATAGTTAGCTCCACCTAATCCATATCGGCCGTTGGATAAATTAGTGCGCTAGTAACGAGTAAACTAACATAATGTACTATTGCCTTTCATCATCCAAGTACATTGTGTTGCCAAAACTTTATTACCTCACCGAGAATAGATGCAGAACTGACACACGTGTTATCCTCAAGCCAAAATGGATTTATCCCCGGCACTGTTTCCAAATTACTTATTATGCCCGGTTGCGTCAACGCGAGTAAAATATTTGACTCGAGGTTATATGTGTAACTTATTATTATCAGAAATCAGTTGCACCCACCTAAAATAGATTATAAATCCAGAGTTATAGTAACTCCGAGTTATACACATATAACCCACATAAAAAAGTTACATTTCGGTTGCATCATTCTGTAATCCTGGGTTATTGCCAACACAACCCAGGATTATTTGTACTCATGAAATAGTACGGGTTAGAATTTAACTCGTTGTCTGACCTAACCTATAACACCTCTCGCAAGTTTTTCCTGTTGTCATTTAAAGTCTGCCAAAAAAATGTGTACAGACTTTAAGGAACGAAAACTATTTATTATGTATTTGTTTCACATTTAAATACTGATCACATATGTAGTTCAGTTAAGCACATGGTTACTGTAGATCATACATGGGCAACCTCCGGCCCCCGGACCGGATCCAGCCCTCAACCAGCTTCCATCCGGTCTGCGAGAGAAATTTCAAATAACGCGCAAAAAAAGTTGAAGATTTAGCACACATATAGTGTTCTCTCCAGAGTCGGTGCGCACCGCAAATCGAAATTACGCCCTCGGCTAAGCAAAGGTTGCCCATACCTGCTGTAATTGTTCAAAATGTTCGCCGTTGGCAGCCAGCCACCTAAAATAAAGGAACGACGAGCGGTCAGTTACCGCTGTTAAGTTTCCACTTTGCAACTTTCAGATTTCCGCATACATCTAGACTGCTAATCTTCACTTTACCTGCACACTGCTTGGCAGACTTCTATGTAGAAGTAACAAATTTTTCCAACGAGTCGACGAAGCAGGACTTGTAGCTGTACGCGGTCTTCCCGATATTCTTTTATGAATATCGCAAATCTTTACATGCGCCTCAAACTTGTAATAGTGCGTTTAATTGGGATGCGGGTTGGGGTTTTGTTTCAAACTCCTGCTTTCACCTTCAACGGCATTACCAAACCTGGTAAACCACTTCAAAATGCCTTTTCGCTGCTCGAACATCAAGCGTGCTCGAACCATTTTGTTTCATGATGAAAAAACCGGCGTGTGTTGAGTGAATTGTACTACAGCATAGGTAGTCGTAATTCAGATCAATTGCATTACATCGAGTCTAGGTTTTTTTTCAAATTCTTATTCCAATTTCTGATTTGTATGCTAGTTCTGACCCGAAAATTTACATTTGCATTATTTTTTTTGTGATTTCCCATGCTGCAGTTTTTTTAGGACACAGTGGTACCATTACTACGTTTGTTTTCAACCATGTATAACATACAGTTCATAACATAATTTTGGATGAGGGTTGTCCGTAAAATGATTTTTCACACTGAAAAATATGTTTATTGGCATTGAATAATATATTGTTGGAAAGCCTAGACTATCCCCTATTTTTTGATATAATCGCCATTGAGATCAATGAATTTTTGCATGCGGTGTACCATCTTCTTTACGCTTGAATCGTAGAACTCTTCGTCGCACCGCGAATAGCTTAAAAACTTCTCTTTCAGCTCCTCTCCGGTTCTGAAATGCGTCCAGTTGTTTCTTCAATTTAGAGAAGAGACAGTCACTTGGGGTCATGTCTGGGCTGTGTGTAATGTGACAGTATCCCATTGAAATCTGTAGATGAGATCGGTCCTTAAACGGGCGGTGTGCGGACAAGCGTACCTCTCCTCTTGTTCTTCAACGTCTCACAGCAGTTTGCATTGATTGTTGTATCGGCAGGCATGAATTCGCACAACAATAACCCCTTCATGTCCCAAAAGATGTTCGTCATCACTTTGCCGGCAGACAGTGTTTGTTTGAACTTCCGTGGCTTCGGCGACTCTGGATGTTTCCACTGATTGAATTGATCTTTCGTTTTCGGTGTCGTGTGGTGGAGCCAGGTCTCGTTCCCAGTGACAATGGAGTCCAAGAATTTCTTGCCATGGGTTTCGTATACCTGAAGAAATTCGCAGGCCGCTTCAGCACGTTTCCGTTTGTTGTCTTCCGTCAGCATTTTCGTGACCCACCTTGCACAAACCTTGGCATACCCTAAATGGTCTGTCAAAATTTTATGAATGCAGGACTTGCTGATATCAGGGATCATCTCGCAGAGGTGCCGAACTGTCACCCTTCGATCTTTCAGTATTGCTTCTTCTACTTTCGCAATCGTTTCTTCCGAAACCGATGGCCGTCCAGAACGTCGTTCGTCATGGTCCGTCTTTGACTTTTCTGCACCATTTGCGCACGTGACTCATACACTTTTCGCCGTAGACTTTGAACAGTTGGGAATGAATGTCCACCGGCGCAGAGTTTTTTGCACACAAAAAACGAACTACAGAGCGTAATTCGCACCTGGCGGGAGAAGCGAGTGTGAGCTCCATCTCTAACGGCTGCCAAGGCAAAACCGAGCATCGCAGGTAGCTCGCCGGGGTGGGGAGCGAAAGAGAGGAAGTTAAGCTACACGCCAGTGTTGCCAAATCTCGCGTAACAGCGTTCGTTGCGTCTGCAGCTTCTTGGGAACCTTTTTTTAAGGACAACTCTCGTATTATAGACTGATCATATTTTCCTTCTCGACCTCGGTATAATTTTTGGGTTTTCCACGTTTCTCTGCCATTTTCAATCACGATGACTTTGACTTTTGACAGCAATAAGTCAGGTTCACAAAGGACGCAATGCATTGCTCGAGTTATATAATTTTAAACTCTGGGCACGGGTGTGAAGCCGAGATACGAATATCGGCAACACGAAAGTATGTGGGCCACCCCAGGACAGTGGGGCGAGGGGGAATTTCAAATTTGCCGCTTTTGTAAAGATGATTCTCTCGATGTTGCCAGATTTATCAAAGATCTTATTATGGGGATTACCGTTTTTAATAAACTTAAAATTTCACTACAAAGTGATAATTTTAACAATTAAAATTATGTTTTAAACATAATTAGACTCATTATCACTTATATTTGTCATAATAACTCATGAAAGTATAATATTACTGTTTATTAAATATAATCATGTGCATTGTATATTTTATACTTCGATGTATATGCGGCAACGCTTAATGAGTCTCACCATTTTTATTAACTAACCTCAATAGTGCTGTGAGTGCTAGCGATTCATGTTTGCAGGTAAGTTATTATATATTCTGTCTTATAAACTCGTCAATTGTATTTATTAGTAATGGAAACATCAAATGGCCGTATTAAATATTCTTGTAAATATCCAGAATGTCAAAATTCTTTTCCGATATAACTAATGTCGACTACAAAAATAAACATTTCTATAAATTTCCCAAAAATGAAGAATATCTTAAAACATGGAAAACCATTTGTGATATGAACAGTCTTCATTGTTTAAATTTTCATTCATGTGAAGATCATTTTATTCATAAACATTTTGTTAATCATTTCCGCAAAAAATTAAATTGCAATGCTGTTCCGACACCAAGAAGTAAGTCAATATAATTACACTAATTTACTTTTCTAACTATTTTAATGCCATGAATCCTGGATACGAGCAAACAACTGACCTGTTACGACGCCTGAAAGAAATATCCTAAGAAGAACGAAGAGACCTGATGGAACATTGCACCTGGACAAGACCCTAATACCAGATTGTTGTGATATTTTTATATTTGATAATTTTGTTAATAATAATGTATATAATTATTCTGTTAAATATATTTTTTCCATGTAGGCCTATTTTTATTTTTATTTTGTGAAATCCAATCTTTTTTCTTTTACCAAAACCAGTAACTTCTACATTTATGTACTATCTAAAAGTATAATCAATTATGTGCTCAAAAAACATAATTGATTATATTTTTAGTGTTATTAAATTGAAATATATCGTGTAGACGAGTATAACATTTTTAAATTTTGGCGCGGAAATCGTAGTAATTTGCCACCCCGACACCAGGCGGCGCCAAAAATCGTGTTTCCGAAATTTAACATGCAGGTTTCACTTCTAAAGGTATGTGTTCTGTGACTCTGGGTTTCGTTACTCCGCTCAACAAAATGTTGGTGCAACTGAGTCGGAAAATAACCTCGGTAAAAATATAACTCCGGGTAATACAACTCAGGGTTAAATTGATTTTGATGCAACCGGGCATTTGACAACAATATCAGATTCTAAATAACATTTTTCCCGAAAAAGAACATAAGAGGTACCACTCACGTGACATAAAAGTCCTCAATTAATATAACTTTAAAACCAAAAATTGGATTTCTCAATTCTGCCAAGGACTTAACCACCAGATTGGCAGCTGTAGCAATCAGTGACGGTTCGCGGGGTTTTTTCGGGTACGGCCGAGGAACAAGAGGTGGTACTACAGATAGGTAGGGTTATAGAGCTATTCAGCAGAAATGGCGGTCGGGGTGTCTTGTCCGTCCGAATCAAGTAGTGCCCGTTGCAATTTGCCACCATAGGCGTGCGCAAAAACGCCAAATATAAAAGTAAAACCAGAAATATCACAAATTAAAAAAAATTATTAAGTTCATACCACATAAAATTACTTGATTTATAGCGGATATAATTGGCAACACGTTTTATAAAGGGATTAATATTCTTCGGCCAATTTTGAACAGGAATAAATAACCGGATTATTTGACCTAATTGTTCTTTAATAATGATATAATATTATGACTGAGAAGTAACGAAAATCTTAACAAATAACCCCTGGGGCTTGTTAATGTATTTAGTACATTAGACCGAAAGGGACGCAAATTAATCTTCGCAATGGATTATAATATATTATACATCCGAGTGCACACGTGCGTAGCGGTTGAGTTTTAGACGCCTCTGTACTTTTCGATTGATTTGAGTGGATGTCGTCAGTGAAAAATAGTAAAAATTTGCTAGTTTAATATAGTGATTATCATTAAAGTGGTGAGTTAATATCATCACAATCAAGCGAATATTACGCCTATTATTAATTAATTTATTCTGTGCCTGTAAATCCCAACGGTCGAGCTCGGCCTTGGCGAGGCCGCGTATTTTTTCGTTCCTTATTTTTATTTTTCGGGAAAAAACACCTCGTCTCGCATTGTATTTACATTGGAATCTGCGGTCATTGAACCGCGTACTCTTACTGAACATTAATTGATCTTTAGAATCAATTTATCACATCCCAACATTTACGGTTCCCCTGTTTCACTGTGTTTTCCTATCCGTCGCTCAGTCTTGTTTGTCTATTTCTTAGCCACCTACTAAGAGCGGAGTAGGTGTGAAGTATTGTATCCCTGTTTATAATCCCTGCTATCTAAACTTTTTCGTCTGTATTGCCGAACTTTCGGATAATCAAATAACAAATCCGACTATGTCTAAATTCCGGAAGGTATAACAACACAAAATTTTGAATATAACGATAGTTATGTCTTGCACAAATATATCGGATAAACTTACAAATAATGAACTTTACGAACTACTAGTTAAAACCATACAAAAGCAGACAGATGAATTATCTAAACTTATAGACGGACTTCAAGAAAAACTTGCTGATGCGAATAATAAAATAAACGTTCTACAAGGGGAAAACCAGAAGTTCAAAAGACATATCGAACTATTAGATAGAGAAAATAGGAAAAAAAATCTCATTATTTTTGGCGTCCATGAAACACCCGACGACTGTCCTCTAACGGCGGTTAATAAGACATTTACTGACACCCTAGGAATCTCGCTTAGTCAAAATGATGTTTCCAATTGCTACAGATTAGGAAAACATAAAGGGAAAAGACCAGTACTATTGAAACTATTATCAATTAAAAAAAAATATAGTATTTTATCAAGTGCGAAAAAACTAAAAGGGACTAATATTATTATAGCACAAGATTTATCACCTGAAGATAGAGAAAATAATAAAGTTCTCCGCAAACATCTCAAGCATGCTCGAGTAAATAATCAAACTGCTTACATAAAAAATTTTAACCTTATTGTCGAAGGTGAAATATACAGTGCTGAACAACTAAAAAACTCTGAAATTGACATTGCAACAACAACCAGCGCGCCAGCAACTCCTAACATCAGAAACGTAGATTTCGATAATGTATTTGATAGTCATGCAAGAGATGTTCAAATAAAAGAAAAAGTGCCCCAGACTGAAACGACGACGATTAAATCAGGCCAAAAGACACATTGTACGCCTACCCATATTCCAAATACAAAAAGAAGCAAACCCCTAAAATCAGTTACCAATGCTAATTTAGAAAAAAGCGATAGAACCACAAGAGCTGGTCAAAGTAAACGCCAATAATAATATGATTTAAATAATAGTCATTGTAAGATGGATCAATTTATACGAGACTTTAAAACTGAATTCGTTGCAACTAATGAATGCTCTACAACTGAAAGCTGCCAAAAACTTCTTTACAAGCAAAACAAAAATTTTACAATATTTCACTATAATATACGAAGTCTAGCCAAAAACTTTGATGAATTGAAAATTGTATTAGAACAACTTAACTTAGACTGTATAGTATTAACGGAAACTTGGAAATTAAACAATAATCAATGCTTCGCTCTGGAAGGTTTTAATTGCATTTACAATAATGGAGACGTAAATCAGAATGATGGGGTTGTCTTGTATCTCAAAACTGACTATAAACTCTCTTATGAAACAGTTAACTTTAGTGGTATAAAAGTGATGGTTACAAATATTATCACAGACAACAAAAATATTCTACTAATTCCAGTATATAGACCTCCTTCAACTTGTCCTCAAGAATTTATCGACAACCTTGAGCAATATATGCAAAACATACAAAGTCGGAAATATGACAATATTATTCTTGTTGGTGACATAAATATCGATATACTTAGAACAAGTCCTCATAGCAATAACTACCTGGACGTAATGAGTGAAAATGGGTTTATATCTCTTATAAATTGCCCTACTCGCGTTAACAACAACTCTTCAACGTGCATTGATCATATATTTTCCAAAAATAACCAAGATAATAATAGTTTATACATCCCAATTATTTTAAAATGCCATGTTACTGACCACTATGCAACATTATTGCAACTGCCTGTACAAAGAGTCAACAGATGCAAAGATACAATTCCGGTAGTTAAAAAACTTGATAGCAATAAATTATTAAATACAATTCAACATGAGCAATGGCAAAGTGTATATAACGCAGATAACATTCACACTGCCACGAATGTATTTTTAACCACTCTTAAATCCTATATAGACCAATCCTCATCAACTAAAATCAACACAAGTAATATGCGCAAAAGAAAATCATGGATTACTGCCGGTCTGATTAAATCAATTAAAGTGAGAGATGATTTATATGATAAACTAAAACGTAATCCTCAGAACACTATGCTTAAAAGCAGGTGTAAAAGCTATAGAAATAGATTAAATGGACTTATTCGAGAAGCTAAAACATTATATTATGAGGATATGATACGTAAAGAAAAAAGTGCGGCTAGGGGAGTCTGGAAAGCAGTGAATAATATAAGTAAACCAAATAATATGGCTAAAAAAGATGAAATTCAGCAAATAAAAATAAATGGGAATAATATTACAAACAAATCAAGTATTGCAGAAGAATTTAACAAACACTATACTAATATTGGAAAAGAACTTGCAAACAATATTAAACTCAGAAATAACGTGGCACATAGTCCAAATACCCAATCTAACTATAATTTATTCTTAATGCCAACTGACGTCCACGAAGTAAACCAAACTATCAACCAATTAAAAAATAATAAGGCACCTGGTTTAGATGAGATAAGCTCCGAAGTTTTAAAACTTACGGCACCATATATAAAATTCCCTCTGGTGCATCTAATAAATTTAACAATTGAATGCGCCCAATTCCCAAATATCTTAAAAAACGCTGTCATTACACCAATTTACAAAAATGGGGATAAAGAAATTATTACAAACTACAGACCAATTAGTTTGCTTAGTAACATAAGCAAGATTTTTGAGAAAATTATCAAAACACGTGTTCTATGTTTCGTAAATAAGAACAAACTCATATCAAAATACCAATTCGGATTTCAAGATGGTATATCAACACAACATGCTATTGCTCATTTGATAGGCAACATTTATAAATCCCTCGATGAAGGTAAAAGGGCTTTATGTTTATTTATTGATCTGGAGAAAGCCTTCGATACGGTAAGTCACCAATATCTTCTTGACACTCTTGAAATGATGGGCATGCGAGGCAAGGCCTACAATCTATTTAAAAGTTACCTCTCCCTACGGGAACAGGTTGTTCGTATTGGACAACATACAAGTACATCCAGGGTTGTTGAATGTGGTATTCCTCAGGGAACAGTTCTAGGACCACTTCTATTTATATTGTACATAAATTGTATGTTCAAATTAAATATAAACGGTACAATTAATTCGTTTGCTGATGATACTGCGATCTATTATGAAAGTGATACCTGGGAATCTCTAAAAGCGTTGGTTGAAATGGACTTAAAAACAATCAAACAATTTTTTGACAATAAATTATTAACAATGAATCTGTCCAAAACAGCATACACTCCATTCTCTATAAATAAAAAGACTTTACCACCTTACAAATACATAACTCTTTTCAATAACAACATTAGCACTATAATTAATGAACAATCCTCATCAAAGTATCTTGGAGTTACTTTCGACTGTCACCTAAGCTGGCACGAACACATAAACCAAATAATCCGAAAACTACGAAAGATTATTTTTCCGTTTAAGAAAATATGCGAAATACTAAAACCTGAAACAGTTAAAATGATATATCATGGAATAATAGAATCACATCTACTTTATGGTATAATAGCTTGGGGTAGTGCAGCCAAATGCTACATGAATAGTATCTCCGTTTTACAAAAAAGATTTTTAAAAATTATGATGAGGAAAAAGAGTAGATACCCCAGTGACCTACTTTTCAAAGAGGCAAACGTAATGGATATCCATCGGCTGTTCTCTAAAGTGATCATATTACACCAACATCCAAGAAATGAAAACCTGATGAAAATTTCGCACTCTTATGCTACAAGAAGAAGAGAAAACAACTTTGTCCAATTACCCAGAGCAAGAACGGAATTAGGAAAGCGTAGTCATCTCTATATAGGACCACGACTCTGGAATGAAATACCCATTGAATCCAATAATCATCAAAGCAGGGAATCATTCAAGAGGAAGATTAAGAAATGGCTGCTAGAGATGGAAAACTGTCAACTTCATAAGATATTATGCCCATAAACACCAGAAGATTTATTATGTGCATTATTTGATTGCGCATTTATTTATCCATTTATTTATTATTTTTATCATGTGGATGATTTTATCTCTAAGTATGTGTGTGTGTGTGTGTGAGTGTGTGTGCGTGTGTGTGTGTGTGTGTGTGTGTGTGTGTGTGTGTGTGTGTGTGTGTGTGTGTGTGTGTGTGTGTGTGTGTGTGTGTGTGCGTGTGTATGGGTGTGTATGTATGTGTATGTTCGTGAATGAATGTGTATGTAATTATATGAATGTGTATGTATATGCATGTATGTGTACGCAAGTGTATGTATGTATATGTATGTATGTATATGTATACAATTGCAAGTGTTTTAGATTCATATTATGATTGTAATTATTATGTTTTTAATTATAATTTTGATGGCCACACTCAAGTGTTCACTTTAGTGGTCAAATTTCTTTGTTTATTGCCTTTATAATATATTGTAAATTTATATATAAATATGTTAAACTGTTGTTGTGCAATAAATTATTATTATTATTATTATTATTATAAATTCAGAAAACCAGAGTAAATCTGGGTATTCCCTTATTAAAAATTTGCCTGTTTCCCTTGTATATATACATGTTCACTTAATAATGAAATTTACATTCGTTTTGATAACTGCAATCAATACAACACCGAAACATTAGTACTCCGAGACATCTAAAAATGCCGAAGTGTTCTAAATGTGACAGTTTAGTTTTAAACTTATTAAAATATTTTGAAAAGGAAAAAGAATATGGAGGGCCAATTGCAAATATTAATCGCGTTCGAGAGAGAGTAGCCGAAGCTTTAAAAATAAGTTTACGATCGGCGGAGAGAACAGTTCAGCGCGGAAAATATGAAAATGGAAAAAGGAACTGCAAAATTTCCCGAAGAAGAAAAAAATCAAAAACCGAAGATCTACCTGCATGTGCTCGAAGTGAAATTCGCAGTGTGGCTTTAATAAATGAACAATTGACAGAAGGAGGGAATGTGCAAATTAGCAATTCCAGTCTATTGCGAATTATGCATTCAATGGGGTGGTCTTTTAAAACTCATGATAACAGACGTGTTCTCTGCGAAAAACAGTCAGTTGTAAATGCCAGAATCAATTTTCTGCGAGAATACCACAGAAATTTAAATTCTGAGAATGCATTCAAATGTACTTTTGTGGACGAAACGTGGATTTTTCAATACGGAGGACCAAAGAAAATTTGGCAGGATGAATCTATGAATAGCGTGAAACATTCATTTGCGTCAACTGGAAAGCCCTATATGATTGTGCGCGCATGTTCCTCGTCTGGGTGGGTACCAGAATGTGGATTAATTTATTGTACCACATCCAAAAGTGCCGATTACCATGATAATATGAATGCTGAAGGTTTCGAAAAATGGTTTGAGAGATTATTAATACAATTAGAAGGACCATGTTTAATAATGATCGATAATGCGAGGTACCACTCTCGAATTATAAATAAACAGCCCACAGGAAATTGGAGGAAGAAAGATATAAAAAAACCGGCTGACTGAAAATAGTATTGCATATTCTGATAGCGATTTAAAAACAGATTTGCTACAAACAGCCCAAATGCGAAAGCAGCCACATGTATATGCTGTAGATGAAATGGCATTAAAGTTTGGACATAGAATATTAAGACTTCCATCATATCACTGCCAGTTTAATCCAATAGAACTTGTCTGGGGAACATGCAAAAATTATTATGATCATCATATAGGTTATGAGGGATATAGTTCTGAATCAGTTTTGAAAATGTGGGAGGAGGCGCTTAAACACGTACCGAAAGAAAGCTGGAAACAATATATTAAACACACGGACGCTGTCATATTGAATAATTGGAAGAAAGAGAAAATCATCGACAATATCCAGAGTTTATCATACATGTACTGATAATTTTGAAGAATTTGACGATAATGAATGATTAATTAATTTTTATGTATTATTATTTTATACTATTCATTTAAATAAAATGAATGTCACAAATTTGTTATGTTTTCATATTAGTTATTTCATATTTCATTTACATTATTGTATTAGAATAAGTATTTTTTCATGTTGTATTAATATTCATTTTCACATTTGCTAAAACGTATGAAATAAATTCATTAAAAACATATTTTCTTTCAATTAACCTGCGTAATTGCAACGCTTTAGTAAATCGCGCGCGCCTCTGAAATAACCGGTAAGTAAGAGACGCGGTAAACTATTTCTCTCTCCTTCTACCGCTCGGTCTAAGACCGAGCTACGCAGGCCGCGTGTGTGTTTTCTAGATACGGCCGACGAAATCGTATGTCTTGGGAATATCCGCTCCGTTATCAGGTAGTGGAAAAGGATACCAATATTATTTGAATGTTCCGAACTTAGTTCGTAAACCGCCCTTACTCATGAATAGGTCTATTGTTGCAGAGACGGCTGGCTGCGTGACCGCACCTATCTGTATTACCACCTCTTGTTCCTCGGCCGTACCAGAAAAAACCCTGCGAACCGTCACTGGTAGCAATCCTAAAACAATTCAAATACTACTACTATTTTTCACTTATCCTATTTTACACACCATCTTAGTAATGTTGGTAATTGTTTAATAAAATAAACAAAATGGAATCATTGCGGTCACGGTTCAGGTTTCCTTATTTATTTTACTACTTTTTTAAGTGAGTGCACAAGTGCATTATTACAATGTCCTATTATAAGTTAAATAAGGAAATCATCAACTCTAATTGATGATTATGACAGATGCAAATTTAACAATTATGGTTGCGAGTTTATAAGTGCAATTTATTTTCTTTTGTTCTTTAATTTGTGTACGGTTCTCAAGGGGGTCGGAAAATCTATTTCAGTCTTCACCTATCATAATACTTTTTATTTAGTTCTTTAAACATTAGAAAAAATTAGCTTTCATTTAAATTAAGAATCACATATCTATGATGGGTGGGAAAACAGTATAAGTTGAAAATTTGGGAAAATGAGTTTAAGTCAAATTATATTTCAGAAAGTTATGTTCTACATTGTGTTTCAAAGAGTATAAGTCTCATTATTCAGTTAATTCTTTTAAATAGGTTGGCAATTTTAGAACAACGATTATTAGAGGGAAAAAAAGGTATAAGTCGACTTATACCGTTGTTATGATCAGCTGATCTCTAACCGATCCTTGTGTCCCACCGTTTCCATGCGTTTCGCCTCAGTTTTTGTGTTTTTAGTCAGTTATTTCTACTGTTGATGGTGTAAGAATCGATTCCTCCCAACCTGCGATTTTTGTGGAAATAATTATTTTATTTTTAACTACGGATAAATACCCAGCACAAGTTTGGTGTCATTTTCGGCCCCTAAGAAACGGAAATGGTTAGATTTTAGAGCATTAACGCTCGAGGAAAAACAATCCAAAATTATCTTATATAAAGCTTTAATACAAGAGGCTTAAAAACCTACTGCCGTCGTATACAAAATTATAATTCATTAGGTAAGTGTGGCGTAAGTTATTGCAATGTGGAATCAAATCATAAACATACATTATATTTAGGATTGTGGAGTTTCACACAATTAGGGGGTGAAAGGAGATTGGGGCAGTAACAAGACCTAAACGTCTTGAAGGACGTCTAGCGACCGAAGATACCTATAAATTCTGCGTGTGGAAAATTGTACATAGATTTTTCTTTAAAAATGAAATCGCAACATTGGATTAAATTTTAATTGAATTCAAGGATAGAGATGACCTGCCAATGACGTCCCGTTAAAGATTATATAAATTAATGAATGAGATTGATTTTAAGTAAGTTATACGTTTTTAAATAGCAAATTTATTTAATTTAATAAAATTTTATTTCACGACAATCTAGTATTTATATTTCAAACCTTAAAACCCGGAATTATATGTATTTTAAAATATACCTACTACTTCAATCCACTTTATATGTAAATAAATATATGTACATTGTACAACTAGACTTTTTCAATATGCCCCTAAATTCTTAAGAGGGTCTCATACATCATTGAGTATATGATCAAGAAAGTATGCCTAGAATTAATTTATGTGTTGGTATAAATGTTGAATGAATGTTATGGACAAAAGAAATTGAAATCATTTTATTTTTACCGCCAAAACATGTCTGGTTACTTTTTATAGTGTAAACGTGACTTTCGCGTTTAGTCCGCCTGGTTATTAAATGAGGTATAGTTTAACGTAACAAAATGTTGCATAATAAGAGACTTATACTATCTGACGCTAGGTGGGGCACGAAATATATAAATGCCGTTGAAGTTGTCAGTGTCGTTTTTGTTTTGACGTTTGACGTGTACCAATTACTGTTTTGTGCTGTTTAAGTTTTTTTGCGAATTGCTGGTGGTTTTGAAACTCAAAGAGTAGAATAATGTATTGTAATAGGACGTGTAGAATTCCACATCTTGCCCAGATGGACCTTGGTATGTAAAAATATGCAAATAAGAAGACTGAAACGTATCTGGTGTTTTTCTGTTTTGTAGGATTGGAGGTTATGCATGAAGAGGAGCTTAATAATCTAATATTTGGAGACAAAGTTGAGGGTGATCCAGCCGAGTGCATTCCAAGACAAAGTGAATACACAAATGTTATAAATATCAGTGGTTTGCAGCAATGTTCTGATGTTATAGCTGATTATCTTCAAAATCTTAGTTCTGATGACGATGATAGCGTGAAAGATAGGAATTATGAATCAAACGATAGTGAAGATGACGTGCAAATGCTTATAGGAAAACGTATTAATGGTGATAAGGAAATGGTATCCAAACTTACTGACATAAACCAGAGAGAGAGTAGAGAAGCAGAAAGCAGTGTTACGAGTAACAAGAAGAAATGGAATAAAGATGGCAGAGAGGAAGAGGAAAAGAAATACGGGCCAGCAATGTGTAACCTCAAAAAACAAAATTAAAAAAAGCACGGAAAATGCAAGAATTACCTAACTGTAGGCTAAAGTGTGCCGAAAGAATTCAGGAAGATACAAGACAAAATATATTTAATGAATATTGGCTTCTAGGGGACCGCTTTTATTGCAAGTGCAGATTCGAAATCAACTGCCACCAAGAGAAAAAGCACAATGGATCCTGATTAAGAAAAAAATTGAAATGTAACTCATTGTTATCATTTTAAAGTTAATGGAGAAAGGTTTGTAGGGGTTGCTTTATGAAAATATTAGATGAAACTCAAATGTTTGTCACATTAGCAATATTAAATTCAAGCAGTTCTACATCTGGAGTTACTCGCGATGATCAAAGAGGCATCTGTGCACCTTCCGACAAACACAGTTTGGCTGTAATTCAAGAGGTAGTACTTCATATTAAGAGTTTTCCGTGCTACGAATTTCATTATACAAGAAAAACCAACGATAAAAAATACTTGGCCCCCCATTTGACTCTGCAAACTATGTATGATTTGTATTGCCAAGGCCGGGAAAAGAAGGTTTCTAGACGGATTTATGAAAAAGAATTTCACAACCTGAAACTAGCGTTTAAGCAGCCTAAAGTAGATACCTAAATGTGATACCCTGCAGATGCAGCTCAAAGTTGCGGAAGACAATGTAGAGAAAAAAAAGTATACAAAAGGCAATAGAAGCAGATAATACTTATTTGAAGAAAGATGCGGATAAAAATATGGCAAAAGAAAAAAATAGTTTAAAAGTTTACACGTTTGATCTCCAATAATGCCTCCCAACTTCGTTCGTGAATTCCTCTGTTGCGTTTTACAAGAGGCAGTTATGGACCTTTAACCTAACTTTGTACGAATTGGGGAGTGGCAGTGTGACATGTTTTATGTGACATTGAGCTGAAGGTGGACGAGGAGCTAATCATATTGCCACATGTCTCCTCCAGGAGTTGACTAATTTACCTCCGAAAGTTAAAAACGTTGTTTAGTATTCAGATACGTGTGGAGGTCAGAACAAAAATTCTCACGTAGCTGCTATGTTTTTAACTGTCATGCAACGGAATACACATCTGGATACTCTAGACCACAAGTTTATGGTGAGTGGCCACAGCCACATGGAATGCGATGTGGACTATGCTTTAATCGAGAAGCAAAAGAAGAAACTTGCCATTGAAATATCTCATCCACATGACTGGTATCAGCTCGTCAGAGGTGTTGGAAAAAAAAAACACAAATTTTTAGTAAAAGAACTGACACACAATAAGTTCCTAAAATTTTCTGATCTTTATAAGAACTCCTTCGTATTGAGGAAAAAGGACTCCGAGGGTAATCCATTTAAATGGCATGACGCTAAGTGGTTTAGCTACACAAAGGAGTCTGGACCGGTATATTTTAAGAACTCTCTTAATGAAAACGAACCGTTCAAAAAATTGGATTTAGCAAGACGTGGAAAAGGTTTGGCACTTACACCTAACAGGTGTTATTTTGACACGGTCCCAATATCTGTGGAGAAAAAGAATAATTTATTAGAACTTCTTCCACTAATATCAATCCCTTTCGAGATTTTTATCGCAATTTAAAAACATCTGCTGTCGCTGAAGATACTTTACCAGACATTGAAGAATTCGATGAAAACCAGGCATAGGCTATATCAATCCTTATCACTTTTTTCTTATTATTACCTAATTTAGAATTATTTTCAAAGCAGTCATTAAAATGTACACTTCTGTTGAATAAAAGTAAACCTAAACAACGTTTTTTAATAACCTAACTACTTGGTTCTTTTAGTATAAGTCAGGTCACTAAGAGGGTCAAATAGTATAAGTCAATCCTTTTTGTTGTGAAAACTGTTTTTTCATATTTTTTTTACAATCACATTTTGAAAGTTTTATAAACAGAAAACAATTACCAATTAAGAAAATTGTAGAACTATTTTCACAGCCTGGCTGTGTATTTAAAAACTAGTCAAAATCTTCAAGCGGCATTTTCTTAAAATGCTAGTTCTTGACTTATCCTGTTTTTCCCATCCATCATAGATATATTAACCCCATTTATAAAACCGGCAATCATTATTTGATTCCCTAGTGAGGGTGTTTATATTCAATCAGCTATTCCGAAGTTATTGGATAATATTGTTTTTTTTTTTAAAGGAAGGATGATAGACTGAAATTTGGGTTGGGGAATTATTGATGATAAGGGACATTAGCTTAGACAGCGTAGGTTATTCAGCTACAACCGATTTTTTTTTGAAAATGATCAATGATTTTGCTGCTCTTCGTGGAACACCAGCGAAATTAACCGAGGGGCATACTTCGCCTGGTGATCCTGCTGCTAATTGGCCCCGCTATCCGGTCTAATATCTTTCTTGTTCAGCACGACCCTGCTGAACTCAGCGACCGCTTTCCAACTGTTGGCCATCTTCTTATGTATGTGTACGACATTGTCTGCCTCTAGTTTCTTATCGATGACATCCTCTATCCTTGTTATCTCCGGCGTCTATTCTGGGCACTCAAGCAGCGTGTGCGCTGCGACGTGGACTGCCAACAGAAGAAGAAGGAGGAGTTAGTTGTTGTGTTGATTACCCAGCTGCCCTCGCAGGCGAAGAACACCGTAATAGGCAATATTTCACAGGAGTGGCCCCATAACGGAGCCCTGGGGAATACAGCCCGTGAGGTAAACCTTGACCTGCAGTTCAACTATAATAAAGAGGAGGCTCCTGTCGGCCAAGTAGCTTCTCGTAGAGAGGGTATCCAGGATTGCAGATCACGGGAGGAGTTGAAGGCATTCCTGTCATCAAGTGCTATTGCCAAGCAATGTACTGTGGGCCTGTCCTTCCTGCAGCCGAATTGCTTCTTAGACAGGCCCCCAGATTCCTCGATGGCGATCTCGAATCTATCGCACGTCAATCTTTCGATGACCTTCCCTCGCCATCAAGCAGACATATTGGCCTGTATGCCACCGGATCGTCCTATTCTAAGGTATTGATTTACGCAGAACAATAATGGCTATGTTAACATTCTACAAGTCTGCATCCGAAATCTATTGTTTTACATGCAAAGTTAAAGTATCTAAATATGTGAAGTGTGCGAAATGCGATCGGGAATACCATTCCAACTGCATTCTGAAGCAACCTGGAATTAACTTCAACGAACAAGGAGAATTAATCTGTTGCACACCAGACATAACCTTTAAAAGTGCACACGGTGAGTCTCTTGATGATAATCCTCAGAATATCCATAGCTTGCTAATAAACGTACTGCATGAATTCAAAACCAATAATGCGTACTTGATAAGCAAGCTGGAAAAATTGGAAAATAACATTAAGTTATTAGATTCAAAAATAAATCCAGAAAAGCAGGACCATATAAAAATTGGAATAGGCAACCCAATACCCAACAACAACGTGGAACCAAAATCTCGGCCGCTGACCCGTTCAGTTAACAAAAACACCAAGCCAGCTGATATATTAATCACTGACACTGAACCGAAGGCGCCAACGAACTCGCCGAATCCCATAGTAAACGACGATTTCGTTCGACCCCGAAGAAACAACAAATTCAAAAAAACACCATCCATTATCGGTACAGCGACTACAATTCCATCTGAAATGTTCCGCGCGACGAATAAGAAGTATTGGCAATATATAGGAAGGACGCATCCAGACACAACACCATTTGATATTAGTAACTTTATCACAAAGAAGTGTCAAGAGGAGGGAGTGGGTGTTACTAATGAAGAAGTAGAAATCACGCAATTAATAACTAAAGGCGCTAGTAAATCTTTTAAGGTCGGTATCCACAATAATGCTTATACATTGTCACAATCTCCGGAATTCTGGCCCAATGGCATTGTCGTACGCCGGTATAATTTTCCTGCGCGCAATACTAAACCAGGTAGTGAAAATCAATATTCGCAATCTTCAAATTTTTTACGGGTAACCACGGACGGAAAGATCTAGATAAGGTAAAACAGCCAGCACAACTGTTTAAACTTAAATTATTATTTATAAACATATGCTCAATTCGAAATAAGATAAGTGAATTAGATGCATTTATCTGTAAAAGTAAACCAACGTACTCTGTAATAGGCATATCTGAACATTGGCTTCTTAAAGAAGAGATCACTATTTTAAAGATGGGCGAGTTTGTTTTGCTAGACAAACACCTTTTGGCGGCTCATTGATCCTAAGTCAGGAAGGTAACCAATTGATAAAAAAACCCAAACTCGAAAATACTTCAATCGAGAGTTTATGCGAGTTGTCTTTCTCCAATGCATTAATTAATGACAGTCTTGTGTATATTATAAATGTTTATCGACCACCGCAAGGTGATATAAATGCATTCCTGAACATTATAGAGCTGACATTAATTAACTGTGATGCATCTCATAATCTCATAATTATTGCGGGTGATTTTAACATTAATTTTAACAGTAATGATAAGACCACGCATGAACTGGTAAGTTTGCTTGAAGGTTTCGATCTTCATAGCGCTGTTGAATTTAATACTCGATTTAATAGGTGTATCGACAATCTATTTACTAATATTTGCAAAGAATTTTTCTTAATATCTCCTATAAATTTGGGTGTAACCGATCATCTAGGAATCTCCTTAGAATTGTCTATCCCATTAAGCGCTCAAGTAAGTGGCATTAATCGCAAATTTAGATTGTATTCTGAAACAGGAAAAAACTTATTTTACAACCTTGTATCATGTATTGATTTTAGCTTCGTTCACGCTGATAATCTCTCCATTGACCAAAAAATAGATGCATTCCTAACTGTGATCAAACTAAAGGCTGAAGAAGCATTCCCCTTGATCAAACGGAAAATATAGGGAAAATAGAGCAAACCTAAATTGGTTCACATCGGATCTAAATAACATGCGCCTAACGTTAGAACTCGTAAACCTCGAATATCACAAATATCCTGATAACGTCAACATTCGTTTACTAAGAAACAGATACCGCAAACAATACCGGCAGGCATTGAAACTTGCAAAAACTAAGGCAAATGATAACTTAATACGGAGTTCTCGAAACAGTCCGAAGACAGTTTGGAGTGTTGTCAATTCAGCACGGCCAAACATAACTGTAAAAGACAACAGCACCAGCATAAATTGCAACGATTTTAATATTTACTTTGCAAATATGGCACAATTGGCGTTGGAAGGAATTCCTCAAAATAATAATGATCCTGTCAGTTATGTCCTTAATGCAATCCCTGACAACACAAACAGTACTTTTATCTTCGAGGAGATATCTTGTGTAGCCATGCGCGATGCAATAAATTCAATGAAAGCTGGCAATTCCAGAGATGCATACGACATGTCTCCGGATCTAATACGTTCTATTAAAGACATTATCATACAACCACTAACAAAACTCTTCAACATATGTATTCAAACGGGCAAATTTCCATCACCACTCAAAATAGCAAAAGTAACTCCAGTTCTGAAAAAGGGCAGTTCCGACGAACTTAATGACTTCCGTCCAATTGCAATTCTACCTGTAGTATCCAAGATATTTGAAAAATTATTAGCTTCACAATTAACTGCCTATTTCGAAATTAATTTCTTCCACACGAGTCAACACGGGTTCAGAAGAGGCAAATCCACTTTAACCGCAATTCAGGAATTCATTAATGAATGCGTAAACTGTTTTGAAAATGGTGAATGTCTCCAAGCCACCTTTATTGACTTGTCCAAAGCTTTTGACACAATTTCACATACTATTCTCCTCCGTAAACTCTATATTTACGGTCTACATCCCAGCGCAGTAGCTATCATTACTTCATACATATCTAATAGGTTGCAGCATGTGTCAGTCAATGGTGAATCGTCACCCAGTGCAGAGATCAATATAGGGGTCCCACAAGGATCAGTCCTCGGGCCTCTATTATTCTTGATCTACATAAATGATATGCCTTCAACTATTACTGAAGGGAAAGCCATCCTTTACGCAGACGACACAACGATCACTAATATTGGTAGTTGGGAGGAGGATAGTATGGGGAAAAAACAAATGTCAATGACCCAAATTAACAACTGGTTCGAATGTAATAAATTAAAGTTAAACACGGACAAGACAGTAAATATGGTTTTCACCTTCCGACGACTACAATACCGTGGTGAATATGCCAAATCAACAAAATTTCTCGGTATGCACATTGATGACAAACTCAACTGGTCCTCACACGGTGACCATCTTGCTAAGAAATTAAACACTTCCATTTTCTTATTAAGGAGACTCGCTACAGAAGTGTCGTATACGGTGCTAAAAATGGTCTATTGTGCATTTTTTGAATCTCATCTCTGCTATGGCCTCTTGATGTGGGGCCATAGCTCCATGAAACATAGAATATTTGGCCTCCAGCGGAAAGCAATACGCGTAATATCAGGGACAGGATATCGCGATGACACTAAACCTCTTTTTAAGCAGTCTAGATTTCCCTAACTGTATTGAGAATGTACAGACTATCCTGTATGCAGATGATACCACCTTAGTAAGCAACAGTGAACGGCTTGATCATGTTTTGCAGTTGAACAATAACGCACTTAAAAAATCTAAAGAATGGCTTGATGCTAACCAACTTCAATTAAATCATTCCAAGACAATCAATTTGCTTTGTACGTTAAGGAGGTGTGATCGTGATGTTGATGTCTTTTCGAGTGAAGCTAGGTTCTTGGGACTTGTGATCGATTCTTCTTTAACTTGGACTCAAAACACTGATACCCTAGCTGCCAGATTATGTAGTAATATATTCTTATTAAGGAATTTAGCGAATCAGGTTTCTTCGCAAATTCTAAAAGCAGCATATCATGCCACATGCCATAGCATAATGAGCTACGGCCTACTTATTTGGGGGCATTCCACTGGTAGGCATCGTATATTTGCACTTCAACGACGAGCTATAAGAATTGTTGCTGGCGTCAAATATCGCGATGAATGCAATCATCTATTTAAAATACTAGGTATAATGACTCTGCCATCCCAGTATATTTTGGAGTGTCTTCTCTATGTTAGAAATCACCTCGGCCAGTATAACACCATAACATCCATACATGCATATGAAACCAGACATAGAGAAGAACTTTACATAAATAAATCGCGACTAGTGAAGTCTAGAAATGGTTCAAGATACTGGGGGATTAAGTTCTACAATAAGCTCCCTGTCAGTATTAGATGCCTACCAAGTAAACAATTTAAATCAACGATGAAAACACTTCTCATCGACAAGGCCTATTTCAACTGGGAGCAGTACTTAGCTGACAGCAATATAGGTTTATAAGATCGCCACCACGATTACTCTAGTGTTCTCAGTTTTTATTTTTTATTTTTTATTTTTTATTACTCTGTGTTTAATCAGCTGTTTTCGTGTTTTATATATAAATTTTACTATTTGTATTATTATTTGCAAATATTTTATTTTATCTTTTATCTATTCATGTATTTTAATCGCTAAAATGTGTTTCATATTTTAATTAGTTGCAGTAGTGAGATTTTTCGTTTTATTGTATAACTCTATTTTAACTTAGACCTACTATTCAACTTTTAAAATTGTGTTTTTATTTTTAATTAAGCACATATATGTATAATATCTATACTTTTCTTTGACGTGTGTAAGATTTTTTATATTTGTAAACACTAATAAAATATTATTATTATTATTATTATTATTGCTACCCCTGCCATGTCTATACATAATGGATTGCCTATATGCAAAAAGACACTACCATGAACTCCAAAAGCATGAAGAAATACATACGCATAATACCAGGCATAAAGATAACATCTGCTTATCCTTCAATAGACTTGAAATATCCAAAACAGGACCTAGATATTACTGTATCAAATACCTTAATGCTCTGCCGGCTAATTTGCGAAATATGAATCTTACTGCATTTAAATCAAAAATTAAAGAATTCTTGCTTGAACACGCATATTTCTCCTCGGAAGATTTCCTTTGTGATATTGTTGGTCATGCGAATATGTAATACTTGTAAATATCTCTATTTGTATCTTGCATTATAACATGTATTTTAAATTTATGTTGGTTAAGTCAAACCTAAAATATTCTTAATTGTGTATCTGTATTTGTATTTACAATGATTTTATGTGTCCACTATTTCATAGTCTTATTTATACTAGTTTTAATGTACTAACCACTGTTGCGCAGTTTTATCTATACATAGATTATAATTCATACTGGACGATTGTAAACCTAATAACATAATAAACTATTCTATTCTATTCTATTGTATTGTATTCTATTCTATTCTATTCCATTCTATTCCATTCTATTCCATTCTATTCCATTCTATTCCATTCTATTCCATTCTATTCCATTCTATTCCATTCTATTCCATTCTATTCCATTCTATTCCATTCTATTCCATTCTATTCCATTCTATTCCATTCTATTCCATTCTATTCCATTCTATTCCATTCTATTCCATTCTATTCCATTCTATTCCATTCTATTCCATTCTATTCCATTCTATTCCATTCTATTCCATTCTATTCCATTCTATTCCATTCTATTCCATTCTATTCCATTCTATTCCATTCTATTCCATTCTATTCCATTCTATTCCATTCTATTCCATTCTATTCCATTCTATTCCATTCTATTCCATTCTATTCCATTCTATTCCATTCTATTCCATTCTATTCCATTCTATTCCATTCTATTCCATTCTATTCCATTCTATTCCATTCTATTCCATTCTATTCCATTCTATTCCATTCTATTCCATTCTATTCCATTCTATTCCATTCTATTCCATTCTATTCCATTCTATTCCATTCTATTCCATTCTATTCCATTCTATTCCATTCTATTCCATTCTATTCCATTCTATTCCATTCTATTCCATTCTATTCCATTCTATTCCATTCTATTCCATTCTATTCCATTCTATTCCATTCTATTCCATTCTATTCCATTCTATTCCATTCTATTCCATTCTATTCCATTCTATTCCATTCTATTCCATTCTATTCCATTCTATTCCATTCTATTCCATTCTATTCCATTCTATTCCATTCTATTCCATTCTATTCCATTCTATTCCATTCTATTCCATTCTATTCCATTCTATTCCATTCTATTCCATTCTATTCCATTCTATTCCATTCTATTCCATTCTATTCCATTCTATTCCATTCTATTCCATTCTATTCCATTCTATTCCATTCTATTCCATTCTATTCCATTCTATTCCATTCTATTCCATTCTATTCCATTCTATTCCATTCTATTCCATTCTATTCCATTCTATTCCATTCTATTCCATTCTATTCCATTCTATTCCATTCTATTCCATTCTATTCCATTCTATTCCATTCTATTCCATTCTATTCCATTCTATTCCATTCTATTCCATTCTATTCCATTCTATTCCATTCTATTCCATTCTATTCCATTCTATTCCATTCTATTCCATTCTATTCCATTATATTCCATTATATTCCATTCTATTCCATTCTATTCCATTCTATTCCATTCTATTTTGAGATTTGGGACTCGCCCATCAGAAGAGGACAGCAATCGATAGAAAACGAAACTAATTATTTTTCCATAATAAATCAAAATATGCAATCAATCAGCACATCAATTGATTCACTTAACAAATTATTGTCAGAAAACAAACAATGCAAAATCATTACTTTAACGGAACACTGGAGAACCACTGAAGAATTACAACATTATAAAATTGATGGATATAGTCTGATCTCAAACTTCTGCAGGAGTAAAAACTCACATGGAGGCGTAGCTGTCTACTCAGCAGGGGAAATAAATGCAACTGAACGCAAAGACTTAAACGCTCTGTCGGAAGTGTATATCATTGAATGCGCAGCGGCGAGTATCAACATCAATGGCTCAAGGACAACAGTTATAGCAGTGTATCGGCCTCCGAGCGGTAGCATCGAAATTTTTTTCCAAAAACTAGAAGTGATTCTCAATAAACTAACCGAGGAAGGTGCATTTTATATAATTTCTGGGGACTTTAACATAGATTTTTTAAGTAACAGTCCGGACAAAGTAAACTTGTTTGGCTTATTACTTAGTTATGGAGCGAAACCATTAATACACGACTACACAAGAGTGACACATAACTCAAAAACATGCATAGATAATATCATTAGTAATATCCCTAACGCTGAATCCAAAATTTTGATATCACATATTTCAGACCATTATGGGCAAAAAGTAATTTTTAAAAATTTTGGAAAAGCAAACATTCAAAATAGTTACTTCTTTAAGCAAAAAATAAATAACCATACCTTATTAATGTTCAATAACCAACTAAAACTGGAGAATTGGCAGGAAGTGTATAACACATCCAACACTAATGATAGCTGGAACATATTCCTAAACAAATTCTTACTTATGTATAATGAATCATTTCCACGTATAAAGTGCAAACTACATAATACTAACAATGATTATTTGTATAACTCAGCACAAATATGCAGCCTAAAAGAAAAACTAGACCTTCTTAACATTTTAAAACATTTTGATAACTCTTATAATGACACTTATAAACAGACAAAAAAAGAGTACAATCAAGCAGTACAAACAGATCCACTACCACAGCCGCGGTTGAGTTAATTGATCTTATAGCGAGTGCACTGGATAATAAAGAAATTCCCTTGGGCATTTTTTTGGATCTATCCAAGGCTTTCGATTGCATTGACCATGATATTTTACTAAATAAGATTTTCAAATATGGCATAAGAGGTGTTAACTTCAACCTGATCAAGTCATATCTTTGCAATCGAAAGCAAAAATTGCATGTTCAAAAAGGTTTTGAAACTGTTGAATCCAATATAAAGGATGTCACTAGAGGAATACCTCAGGGGAGTATTTTAGGACCGACTTTGTTTATCATATTCATGAATGATATATCTAGTGTAACAAAAAAACAAAACGAAGCTTTGATAAGCTATGTTGATGATACTAACATTATTGTGAAAAATCAAAATTATCAGAATCTCGTAACGACGGCCAACACTGTTTTTACAGACGCACTAACTTGGTTGAACAAAAATAAATTATTTCTTAACAACGACAAGACGAACTGTATCATATTTGCTACCAAACAATCTACGCGGGACTTTCCAGACGTTTTAACGGTAGACTCTATTAACATACCGGTATCTACATGCTGCAAGTTCCTGGGGCTCATTATAAATAAAAACCTTGATTGGTCAAACCATATTGAGGGGCTAAGTAATAAGTTAAACAACACTTTGTATTGTATGCGAACAATTAAACATTATGTAAGCCATCATACGTTACTATCGGTGTATCATGCATATTTCTGTTCATTAATGCGATATGGAATTATATGTTGGGGTGCAGCTAGTGGATCTAAAAACATTTTTACTATACAAAAAACTGCTCTAAGATTACTCTTCAACATGAAATTCAGAGATTCGTGTAGAGGAGTGTTTAAAGCAAATGGTTTGCTTACAGTGGCGGCACTATATATTTACGATTGTCTAGTTTTTATCTATAAACATAAATCCTTATTTTATGAAAATCTAAATGTTAATCAACATAATACGAGGAATGCAAACATGACCTACAATTACCCAAGGCATACATTAACATTGTTAGAAAAAGCACCACACTACATGTTAATGCGACTATATAATAGACTCCCTACGTCTTATCGTAAAATTAATCAAATCCAGCAATTTAAAAATCAAATTAAAAATAAACTGGTAGAAATTGAACCGTACACCATAGATGAATACTACTCACATTTTTGCTAATTGTATGCTAATTGTATATATATATGTATGTGCGTGTGTGTATATATATATACATATATTTTGGTCTGACTATTTTCTTAATTATATACTTACTTATTAATGTAATATTTAATGTATATCTGTAAGAAATAAATTTGGTTTATTATTATTATTATATTATTATTATTATTATTAATGTAATATTTAATGTATATCTGTAAGAAATAAATTTGGTTTATTATTATTATTATATTATTATTATTATTATTAATGTAATATTTAATGTATATCTGTAAGAAATAAATTTGGTTTATTATTATTATTATTATTCCATTCTATTCCATTCTATTCCATTCTATTCCATTCTATTCCATTCTATTCCATTCTATTCCATTCTATTCCATTCTATTCCATTCTATTCCATTCTATTCCATTCTATTCCATTCTAATCTATTCTATTCTATTCTATTCTATTCTAAGCCTTCCAGATTAGAAGAGAATCCACGGCCTTCCGCAGCTTGTCTGAGGTCAACAGTTTCGTCCTGGCTCCTCCGAGATGGGTGGTCCAGGCGGAAAGAGCACCCGTGATGCCTCCGGATACCAAGGCTGTCATTGAATGGGGCCTGCTGATTCGGTACGGTCATCCCCATACATCGACCTTCACCTACAAACAGAGCTCCTTCCAAAAGGCCTTCATGTAATGCCTGCTAGCGATGCGCAGCTCTGCTTTTACTACATGGTAGGCTACTTACAGTACCCTGAGGTTTCATTTGGATCTGCAAGGTCACGCCTCGCTGCGGTTTGATTGGGTCCATGCGTCGGCTACCTCTGTGCACCAGTACAGGGTGGGCAAAATTCTATGTTTGTCTAAGGAATCTCGATAACTAAAATAGACAGAGAAAAACGGATGGCGCATCCTTGATCTCTTTTTTCGAGAAAAACTCAATGGCGAAAACTAAATTTATTTATCTTCTTTTGTTTTCGTGTTATAGCCAAAAAGTCAATTTTTTGCATTTTCTATATATTGAAATATCTCTCTATCTATTATAACGGGTGCGCCATCTGTTGCGATAGCATTTGAAACTTGAATAACTTTTGATGTGGACAACTTTTTTTATTTCTTTTTTTACACAAACTTTATTTGTTCCTTTCTATTTTATTTCCATCATGTTTTGAATATAATATCCAACAAATGACCGCCTTTATTTTTGATGCAAAAAGATGCCATTTTTCGTGCATTTTGCATCACATTTTCCAGCGTCTCGGTGGTAATAAGCGATATTTCCCGGCGAATATTGGCTTTGAGCTAAGCTATGGTCTGCGGCTTGTCGATGTAAACTTTGCTCTTCAAATACCCCCACAAAAAGAAGTCCGGCGGCGTCAAATCGGGTGAGCGCGGCGGCCAGTCGAAACCGCCGTTTTTCGATATGACGCGTCGGTCGAACATCGTGCGGAGTAGCGTCATTGAATCGCGGCTAGTGTGTGCTGTGGCTCCGTCCTGTTGGAAACAGAAGTGGGCCATGTCATTCAGTCATTTCCGGAAACACAAAGTCACGCAGCATCACTCTGTAGCGCGCGCCATTGATCGTAACGGCGTTGCCAGCCTCGTTCTCGAAAAAATACGGCCTGATGATCTTTTTGGCCGATACGCCGCACCAAACAGTCACTTTTTGATTATGGAGAATATCTCCATAATCTCCTCCTCGAATATCTCACAAGGATTTTTGTCGGCCTAAAAGCGGCAGTTTTGCCTATTAACCGCGCCATTCAATGTGAAATGAGCTTCATCGCTCATGATGATTTTGAACCAAAACTCACCATCACCATAGAGCATGTTTTCGACGAAATGAGCGTCGTCGCGGTTTGTCTTGCGGCAACAAAGTTGTGTAATTTGCACTTTGTAAGGGAAGAGATGCAAATCGTCCTTCAAAATGCGCCGCAATGTCGTTGCAGACAAGCCCAATTGCAATGCACGGCGTCGATACGATGTGTTTGGGTTTTCACGAACATCGGCTTCTACGGCAGCGATATTTTCATTTGAGCGCCTTGGTCTCGGTCTTTTGGGTTGCCAATTGGTCGCACAACTGCCGGTGGCCATAAATTTTTGCACCAAATTGCGAATTGTTGTGTGTGAAAGTCGTGTTTCACGCGGATATAAACGTTTGTAGGCACGTTGCGTTTTGACAATGGAGGACTCATTTTCAAAATGCAATTTGACGATTTCTGCTCGCTGTATCGGTGTTAGTTGATTTATGGCACAAAATAGACTGAAATGACGTGTCTAACGAGCCACTATATATGTCAATACGTCAAAAAATGGAGGAACTATTCAAGTTTCAAATGCTATAGCAACAGATGGCGCACCCGTTAGTTATCGAGATCCCTATACAAACATAGAATTTTGCCCACCCTGTACACAGAACTGCTCTGCCTAGCTGGATGTCTTTTGGCCGCATCGCAGGCCTCCTTGAGCTTCTTCAAGTAACTCGGGAGTTAGTGGAGAGATTCGCGTTCACCTATGGCTTGGATTTCTTGGATTCCGAAAACTACAGAGTGGCTCAATAAAACCGGACGGAACCAGTTAAATAAGTTTAGTTGCCGCGCATAGCGGTCTGTATGGCGTGCCTGTACAGAGTAACTATACTGAAGGAAAAAAAATGAAACACTTGAAATTCGTAAAATTTCGACCATTTCAAACCGCGATAACTCGGCGTATTTTCAATCGATTTTGATGAATTTTTGAGGGCGACAAACTTTGAAGTGTCTTCTTTAAAGTCATACATGCGAACTTAAGCGTAACCCCTTCCGCCCTCCTCTAGCACCCCTGTGAAAAAAATGTTTTTTCAGGAAATCATGTCCAACTTTGACGATGTCTACGGAGTTGGAAAAATTTTGTCGACTCAATCCACCATAAAGGCATTAAAATTTCAATCAATTCCCTATGCAGGGCTTAAAGAACGAAGTTCCTGCGACGATTTGGCACCAAGTTATGGGTGTTTGAAAAAAAGTGCATTTTGAGGTTTTTCGCACATAACTCAGACTTTTCAACCAAATTTGATGATCAAAAACATGTTTTTTTTTGTTCTGGGGTTGAACAGTTCGAAAAGGGATCATTCCAATCTGAGTTTACCCCTTTAAAGTAGAGCCAAAATGGGATTTTTTCCCGAAATAATCATTAAATTTGGTTGGTTATGTGCGAAAATTCTTAAAATGCACTTTTTTCAAACACCCATAACGGTGCCAAATAATAATAATAATAATAATAGGCCTTTATTTTTATAACCTGTACATAGAATACAAATAAACCAAAATTCAAAAATTATACATAAATATTACAAGAATTTACAGGTTATGAAAACCACAAGGTGTCAGTTCAGGATTCGAAATTAGAAATTTCCCTGTTCTTCTACTGGGACCTTGATTACATAAATAATCAATTCTTATAAATCGTCGTAGGGACTTCGTTCTTTGAGTCCTGCATAGGGAATTGATCAAATTTCAATGCATTTATGATGGATCGAGTCGACAAAATTTTTCCAACTCCGTAGACAAAGTTGGACATGGTTTCCAGAAAAAATGCATGACTTAAACATATCAAGTTTTATCTTTTAACATGTGGCAGCACTGAAAACATTTGATCCTTTCGAACGAATTTAATATTTGACATACATATTTCTACGGCGATTTCAATAGGTAATTTTAAAACATATTAAATCAAGAATATTACTTACACATCTCCAGAAATAAGGTCGAAGGTAAAGTATAGTACATAACGCGAGTTGTAACGCAATTACGCGCTCGTGAATTTATGTTACTCGCCGCTACGCGGCTCGTACGCAATATCTTTCACTTGCGCGTAATTTACTACTTGCAACTCTAGTTATGTAATATACTATTACATCATCTGGGTATTTAGTTATTTGCACGAGTTTTTCATCCAAAAACGAAAACTTTTCATCCATTTTCTTTTTATATCACACTCTTCTAGTAAATTACTTGACTATTTTCAAAGGATCTAAAACAAACTAGAGCATTGAAATAATACAACTTCTTTACTAATTGAATTTAAAGTAACAACAAACAAAATGACAGACGAGGGTGGGCGATATTTTTGCAATGACTAGAAAAGGTCCACTTTCTCAAGTTAATCACGAAAATAGATAGAATAGACGGTTTACTTACGGCTCTCCTATTTCTGTTTGATGCACGTGCCGAACATGTAATTATTGCAAGGATGAAGAATGCTCCTCGGAATTCTTAATTACGAGACTGATTGTCGTGGGGCAGCGGTGTACTTGCGCAAGTCATTTTTATTTGGACGCCAGTGCACATCCATTTACTTGATTAATATCATCTACAAGAAATGTAATCTTAGATGGTGAACATGCTGATTGCTAACAAACGTGTCGTGGATATTTAACTTGTCAACGAATCAAACATTGTTTTATTCTTGAGCCGTGCATATACACAAGCGTACAGAAATTCCTCGTGTGCACATTGTATACGGATTTTGTTTTAGTACTAATCAAAACTCGATACGGAACAGTTGACATTATCAAAAATAGTAATCTAAAATAGAAAAGAAATAGACTTTTTTTAGTACTGTTAACAACACTCGATAAGGTACGGTTGACATTATCAAAAATAATCATCTTTAAAAGAACAGACATCAACTGTAAAATTATTTCAAAATATAATTATTGTTATAAAAACAAGTAATTGCTTCATAAAAATTTTCATATAATAGATGCTATTGCTATAAATGTTACAAATGTTTCGTTAATGGCTTCATTTCGTAATCATTATAAATCATATCCTGTTGTGAAATTATTTTCGAAAATGACAATGATTACAATTACTATTCAAAATTAAAATTCTCACTTTGTAGCACTATTTTTAGATACACAAAGTGAAACTCTGTGTATCGAAGCGCGAGTGACCATAATTTTCATGGGCCTTAAACGCCAAAAATTATTCACGAAAATAGAAAAAATAGCATGTAGTCTTGAGGCCAAAAAGTTTTTGTTTTTATTAGTGTAAGTATATTATTGCACCATTAGGTATTTCTAAAATAAATGTTCTGTTTTTAGTTACCCATGGTATTAAGAAAAGCCAGATATTTCATTTAGTCCAGTGGTGGGGAAACTTTTTTTAAGACGGGCCATTTGTAATAACTAGACAATCGTTGCGGGCCAAAGAATAATGCTTAATCGTTAACTAATTTATGTGTTCTATAAACATATACATACCGGGTAACCCAGGGATCTGTAAAAGCCCCATAACTTATTTGCTATTTGAGATATCTACTTCTGTTTTCTTGAACTGGTGCCCACACTTATTCTACATATTTTAAAAATATGTATGTTTTTGCACAGGATGTCCCAATATACATAACAGAACAAAGTTATGTTTTTTTTAAATGGAACACCCTATATTTTATACTTTATTTTCAACCCTCTTGAGAAGCTGATTAAAATAGTATCAGATACTATGGGTCTTTTATGGACGGTTGGTTAGTTATGGGCAAATTTGTGGCAAAAACATGTACACATTGAAAACATTGCAGAAGCGTTCCTGGCTAAGATAGCATCATTATTTATACACTAGAAAATTTCCCACATCATAAAGAATAATACACATCGGCTTTGGTTCTCTTTTATTCATAGTGCTGTACAGGGTGTCAACATAAGCAAAACAATGGATAACTATTTTTTTTCAAATGGAACACCCTATATAAGTTGCCACCAATCTATGGCATTTTTAATAAGATTTCCAATGATATACAGTTTGTATAACACAATATTAAGGATTCTTGAGATTTATCAAAAAAAACATATTTGTTTTGTCACCTTCTGCTGATTTTTGGATTTTTAGCAAAAACTATGCATTTTCAGGAAAAATTATGAGAGACCCAAGTTGTAGAGCGAAAAATTTCCGATCGACATAGGTCTTTCAACTTTTAAGATAATGCGTGCATTGCCCGCCAGAGCACGCAAAATCGTGACCGTATATGCATTTTAGCGTTTTTTTCAAATTTTTTATTAATAAATTGCACTATACTTTATTTTCCGCACCCTCTAGCGGAAAAACGGGAAATTATACTGAAATTAAAATGGCCCATATCGATTGAAAATGTTTCGCTCTACAACTCTTAATAGAAGCAATTTTTGCCAAAAATGCATAGTTTTCCCTAAAAATGCAAATTGAAAATGAATATATCAATTTTTTCAATGTTTTTTTGCATTTTTAGCGAAAACCATGCATTTTGGGAAAAAATTGCTTCTTTTAAGAGTTGTAGAGCGGAATATTTTCAATCGATGTAGGTCATTTAAATAATTCTATAATTACCCGCTTGTCTGTTAGAGGACGTGGAAAATAAAGTATACTGCAATTAATTAACAAAAAATTTGAGAAAAACTCTAAAATGCATATATGGTCACGATTTTGCGCACTCTGACGGGCAATGCACACATTATTGGAAAAGTCGAAAGACCTATATCGATCTAAAATTTTCCGCTCTACAACTTTGGTCTCTTACTATTTTTTCAGAAAATGCATAGTTTTGGCTGAAAATCCAAAAATGATCAGGAGGTCACAAAAGAACAATATTTTTATGGATAAATCTCAAGAATCCTTAATATTTCTGTACTGTTCTACTCTGGCCGGTGAAGTAAAACAATATTTACAATTGACTGAACTTTTATTTCTGCGGGAATACATTTACAACTATGCCAAACCAGCATCGCAACTCAACTCCCATTTTTTCTCCCGTTCATGCGCGCGCCTCCGTATGTCAACCACTTGATGAACTGCGCGCAAAACCAAACATTACAGTTCTCACCCCTTATTTTTAACCCACATATTTACACTATTTACAATAATTAGGTCGTATATTCCAGCCTAACAGGTGGTCGCCTGTTACGTTGAGGACGAACCGGAATGCACGACTCGGTTTGATCATTTACAATATCAGTAGGTTCCACAGTGGAACAATTAGGGTTCAAATTTTGTTCGGAAATAGTCTCATTCACTTTATGCTTATCCGTTAACCCGAATTCTTCCATCTCGGATACATTTTCATCCGCCTTACTACTAGGTTCACTATTGGCGCTGTCACTTGACACTACATTTTCCTCGCTTACGTCACTAAACATTTTCAATATTTGATTCGCATGACGTTTCCAATTTATGTTACCAATTTTTACTGTGTACGTATTTAAGCCAAGTATTTTATGAATTTTTCCTGGAACCCAGCGTGGTTTTACAAATCTATAATCCTTTGTCAGAACTTCTTCCCCTACCTTAAATTTTACTACTCTACGCCCTCTATAATTGCGTCTATTTTTCTCCTGGACTTTTGCTAAATTACGTTTAATAACACTTACATCTTTAGTTTTTCTCGTTAGATTATTAGGTTTAATTGCATCCAACCTAGTGCGTAACGGTCTACCGTACATAAGACGTGCAGGTGACTCCCCTGTAGAGCAATGTTCTGTGTTTCTATAATTTATCAAAAATCGAGCTAAAATTAAATTTGCATCTCCCCCTTTAAATTCTTTTAGTAAAAATGATTTTACCGTTTTTACGCTGTTTTCGGCCGCGCCATTCGATGCAGGGTGGTACGGGGGTGAATTTACATACTCAATGTTATTATTTAAATTATATTGCTGAATCGGAAATTCCTCTGAACGTGGAATCGTTAAAGGAAGCATATAAGAATGATTTAACAATAAGTCAAATTATAAATATTGTTTTACTTCACCGGCCAGAGTAGAACAGTACAATTTCATTATACAAATTGTATATCATTGGAAAGCTTATTAAAAATTACATGCGTTAGTGGCAAGATATATAGGGTGTTCCATTTGAAAAAAATAGTTATCCATTATTTTGCGTATGTTGACACCCTGTATAGCAGTATGAACAAAAAAGAACCAAAGCCGATTTGTATTATTCTTCATGATGTGAAAAATTCTTTAGTGTATAAAAAACGACGCTAGCATTGCTAGGGGCGCTTCTGCAACTTTTTCAATGTGTCCTTGTTTTTGCCACAAATTTGCCCATAACTAACCAATCGTCCATAATAGACCCATACTATCTTATACTATTTTTATCAGCTTCTCAAGAGGGTTGAAAATAAAGTATAGAATATAGGGTGTTCCATTTAAAAAAACATAACTTTGGTCTGTTATGTATATTGGGACACCTTGTACAAAAACATACATATTTTTAAAATATGTAGAATAAGTGTCGGTACCAGTTTAGGAAAACTAGAAGTCGATATCTCAAATAGCAAATAAGTTCTGATGCTTTTACAGATCCCTGGGTCACCCGGTATATTATTACATACACTTATTATTTTAATAGTAAAAAAGCAAAAGGTAACAAAATTATAAGCACAAAATATAAAATGAATTTAGTGTAGTTCTTGATGTGAAGTATTATCACTTTATTTTCTGGTGTCATTACTGGTTGATGGTGCATGAGAAAAATTAAATTGAGACTGTTTCATCAAAATTTCATCATAGTCCGGTTCCATTTGCGAAGCAGAAATTCTTAAAACTGATGAAAGGTGCTCATCTGTAATTCTGTTTCTTAAAGAAGTTTTCCTAAGCTTCATTGTTGAAAAGATTTATTCGCATATATAAGATGAGCCGAACATTGTCATTATCTTCATTGCATGAGCAATTAGATTTGGGAAATTATCTGGACTTTAATTTTTATAAAATTCTAGTAATGGTACTGTATGAAAAGTTTGTTTCAGGAGAGTATTACAGTTCAGTTCTATTAACTCAAGTTGAAATTTTGCATCAACTTCTTCGTAATTAACATTGAATGGGGTCGCAAAAATACTAAACTCTGGTTCCATTTTTCTAAAGTCCTGAAATCTTCTTTCAAATTCTGTAGATAGTTTTCTCAAATTAATTTAGTATTTTTTAATCTTATTGTTTGATATAGTGAATTTTAAAGATTGTATTCTTGGAAAATGAGAAAAATCAGATTTAGAGATCTGATTAGCAAATAATAATAATTGTAATTTGAAACTTTTCAGGTATTGCCAAATATCGTGAAGAAACTGATTTTTTCCTTGCAATTTGAGATTAAGTTTATTCATGTGTACGAGGAGGTCTGTGAAAAAAGCGAAATCAGAGAGCCACGTTTCGTTTTCTAAGACGTCAAATTGATTATAAATGTCTTTATCAAGAAGAAAATTCATAATATCGTCTTTTAAATCCCAAATTCTTTCAAATACTTTTCCAGCACTTAACCAACGAACTTTTGAATAATACAGGATATCGGAATGCTCAGCATGTACGGACTCCAAAAACTGTTGAAACTGGCGATGTAATAATCCTCTGGAACGAATCATATATACTAGTTTTACAATAATATTAAGTATATGGTCAATATCTAAAGCCGATTTACAGAGAGCATCCTGATGTATAAGGCAATGCAAAAAACATCAATGCAACATCATTTTCCGGATACTTAGAATTAAATTTCCCAACAAATCCTTGATTGATTCCAACCATATTAGGAGCACCATCTGTAGTTAGATTACATAGCTTGTACATAGGTAAACGAAGTTTATCGATGCAATTTTCAAATTCACAAAATATATCGGCATCAGTCGTTGTTCCTTTCATTGACTGCCGCCCTGCAAGTTCTTCTGTAATTTCAAAGTGGGCGTTGATTCCTCTTACAAATATGAGTAACTGCGCAGTATCGCTGATATCTGTACTTTCATCCATGGTAATTGAATAAAAAATAAATTTTTGAGTTTTTGTAGTCAGTTGTGAAATTAGATTTTTATCAATATTTTCAATTCTCTCGGTGATTGTTCTTCTTGAGAGAGACAGTGACTGAAAATCCTTTTTCTTGTCAGGGCACATAATATCGTACACATCTATCATGCACTGCTTTATAAATTCACCATCTGAAAAATATAATAGCAATATTATAAGCCAACACATAACTGGCTTTTGTAGCGCATCTTTGAGAATGATTAGCTCTCTGAAATAATTGTTGTTGACTTGATAAATTTTTTATTAAATCTTTCGATTTAATTTTTTTCACCTCTTCACTTAACTATGACTAGGAGTGGTTTTCATGTTTGCTCTTGAAATGGCGTTGAATGTTATATTCTTTTAAAACTGCAACAGTTGTATTGCAAAGTAAGCACACAGGTTTTTCTTTAAATAAAGTAAAGAAATATTTCCACGTCCATTCTTCTTTAAAAACTCGACATTCTGAATCCACTTTTCTTTTTTTAACATCCATTTTAGACGTAACCTACTTCGGAGAACAACACACAGAAACGCAATTGACGAAAGCTTACTGCTAACTAATGCTCTTACGCGGGAGTTTGGGGGATTACACAAACAATTACTCGAGTCACAGCGGGTCGTTGCAGATGACTGACTAAGTCGCTAACTAACTGATCTTCGGGCGGCCTCGCTTGTATTTATACCTACCTGCGAGAGTGTCTGGAAGTTTCGAGCGAAGATGAGTCATCTGTTTAGGTCGGATGGATTTGTCCAGAATACTATTGTGTTTTGAATATCGCCGCAGGTAATTTTTATGCGGGTCGTCACATTACGCCGTTCTCACGACGGCACTCTTAAACGGGCCGGATTAAACCATTCCGCGGGCCGCACTTGGCCCGCGGGCAGTAGTTTCCCCATCACTGATTTAGTCTGTCACTTCACTTCGCAAAATCTGTTTTTGGTAGAGTGGCGTTATTTTGTACTTTTGTGGGGGTTTAGATAGCTATTATTTGAATATCGTTGTTGGATTGCTTAGCCAAAATGAAGATTTACTCAAAAGAAGAGCGTATTGATATGATTTTTATGCTTGGAGAATGTCATAAAAATTGTTAATTGGCTTTTCAGGTTTATACCGAAAGGTTTCCTGAAAGAAAAAATAGTGTACAAAATGAATCAAAATAAAATACAATTTATTTATAGTATATTATATTTTACATTGCACGAAATATAAAAATAAACTGATATATTCTTAAAAGTAATTATACAAAAATTACATTATAACAAATACTAAAATAAATATTTATTAAATAGACTGTGGGGGTTGCGTTGCGTAGTTCGTTGGATCCAAGAGAATTCGATGTGGTCGTAACAGTTTATTTACAGAATACGAATATATACAGGTACAGATAATTAAGGTTGGCGCGGTGTCGGTATCGCGACGCGGATTCCGCGGGCGCTGCCGCGGACTGAAAATCGGCGCGGGTCCTGTGGGTGCACGGTCGTCGGGTTCACTCTGGTGTACAGGACCTCGGCCAGGTTCAGTCGTCGTGGTGTCCTATACGTGAGGGTCCTCGTCGGTGATGGTGGCAGCGGTGACATGGGCCTCGGGATGGCGTGCGTCCTTGCTGGTCCTCGGGTTTGCTCTGGGCCTCGCCTCCGTGGTGTCGATGGGATTGGTGATAATGGCATCGGGTGGTCCACGCAGTAGCGTCGTACTCTTCTACTGACGTGGCGTCGACTCCGGCGTGATGGGCTCCGAGTCTGATGCTGTCGGACCGGAAGGCGTAGCATCGGATGCCGTGGGGCGCTTGTCGTAGCGTGCCTTGGTGAGCTTGCTTTGATTCATGTGCCTTGGTGAGTTTGTGTGTTTAGATACGTACCTTGGTGAGCTCGTGTTACGTGCCTTGGTGAGCTCGCTTGTCAGACTATCTTACCGACTGTACTGACTGTTTGATTGCAGTGTGCTGATCGAAGTGAGGAGATGAGGGGGCACATACCCTATTTAAGTGGGTCGTGCGGCCACATCTGTCGTGCGAGCGTAGGGGCGGCCCTTTCCTTTAGTGGGGAATCGTGGGTAGCGAGTGCCGCTGGTGGTGAGTCACCCTAGTGGCGAGCGTTTTTTGCGCGCCCGGGCGCGGAACGCCACATACCCCCTTCCTTGTGATGGAGTCACTCTACGAAACGCACCATGGGTTTGCTGATTCGCCCGGAATGCGTAATCATAGGTGGTTTCGTGTTCTGTTTTGCGATGACGGTTCGCTCGGTCGGGTCATCATGAGTTTGTTCCGTGAATGCTGGTTTGATTCGCTCTGTTGAGACTGTCGTAGTTTGTCGGTCGATCGTGATGGTGTTCTTTGTTCGTTTAATCACTCGGACTGGTCCTTCGTAGATGGGCTGCAGAGTTTCTCGCATCACGTCGATCTGTACGAAAACGTGTGAAGCCGTCGCTAGGTCTTTGAAAACTAAGGGTTTCGATTTGTTGTGTTGTGTCGTTTGCACGGGTTTAATTGTTCTGAACGCGCGTTGTAACTGGGTAGCGTAATTTTCGGCTCCGATTCACTTTTGGCCTCTTTGGTTGGTTAGCATTTCTCCTGGGAATCGCAGTGTCGGACCGTACACCATCTCTGCTGATGTGGTTTTGATATCGTCCTTCCAAGCCGTCTGTATGCCTAGCAGGACAATCCGTAGTGCCTCTGCCCATCGGATGTCGGTGTGGCACATTAATGCTGCCTTCAGGTGTCTGTGGAATCGCTCTACTAGACCGTTTGCCTGTGGATGATATGCCGTGGTGCGGTGTCTCATTAATCCTGTGGTTTCTTCAAGTTTTTTAAACAACTGGGATTCGAACTGGCGTCCTTGGTCTGTCGTGACTCTTGCTGGTGCGCCGAACCTGCCTATCCAATGCTTCGCGAATAGTCGGGCGACTGTTTCAGCTTCGATGTTGGCCATTGGGATCGCTTCTGGCCATCGTGAGAATCGGTCGATGCACATTAGCTGGTATTTCTTCCCTTCTGCTTCGGGCAGTGGTCCCACTATGTCGATGTGTACATGTTCGAATTTCGCTGATGGTAGCCTGAATTCTCCTGCTGTCGGGTCGTTATGTCGGATGATTTTCGATCGTTGGCAGGCTGTGCATTACCTGCTCCAACGTTTGCAATCTTTTCGTACGCCGGGCCATACGAATTTCTGTGTGACCAGTTTCGTGGTTGCGTTAGCACCAGGGTGTGACAGTTGATGTTGACTGTTGAATGCTGTCTGTAGTCGCGTGTGATGTAGGGTCGGGCTGTGTCGATTGTCGTGTTGCAGAAAATGTCGCAGTTATATTCGGGAAGGAGGGTTTTTTTTAGTTGTAGGCTGGATTTCGGGTCACTCAGGATTCGTTGCAGTTCTAGGTCGGACCGTTGGTCGGCTCCTAGGGCTTCAAAGTTTATCCCTGCATCGATGCGCTCAATCCTGCTGAGTGTGTCTGCTACAATGTTCTCTTTCCCCTTGATATGTTGGATATCGATGGAAAATTGGCCGATGTAGTCGAGATATCGGAATTGTCTCGGCGAACACTTCTCGGGCTTCTGTGCGAAAGCAAACGTGATCGGTTTGTGATCTGTGAATATCGTGAATGTTCGTCCCTCCAGGAGGTGCTGATATTGCCTTATGGTGGCGTATATTGCAAGAAGCTCTCGGTCGTACGCTGCGTACTTCTGTTCAGCTGGTGATAACTTCCGTGACATGAAAGCTAGTGGTTTCCACTCTCCCTGTTGCATTTCTTGTATGACACCTCCTAGGGCGTAGTCTGAAGCGTCGGTCGTGACTGCTAGAGGTGCGTTGGGCTCTGGATGCGCCAACAGTGCTGCCTCTGCGATTTGCTGCTTGCATCGCGCAAACGCGGCTCGTGCATCATTTGTCCACTCGGTTGGTTGCCTTTCTTCTTGTCTTTCAGGAGGTCATTCAGCGGGGCTTGTACGCTAGCAGCGTTGGGAATGAACCTTCTATAGTAGTTGATCATTCCGAGCATTTGTCTTAGTCTCTTCGCTGCAGGTTCTGGATGGTCACTACCTTGTCGGTGAGCGGTGTGGTTCCTTCTCCGGATATCATGTATCCTAGAAAAGCTATTCTGGATGCTCCGAATTCACACTTGGCTGGGTTGATTACTATTCCGTTGTTTCGTAGTCGTTGGAACAGTTGTTGTAAGTGCTTTTCGTGTTCGTCCTCTGATTTAGAGGCCACCAGAATGTCGTCGATATAAACGTAGCAAAATTACAGGTCTCGCAGAATTCCGTCCATGAACCGTTGGAATGTCTGCGCTGCATTGCGTAGACCAAACGTCATAAATGGGAATTCGAATAGTCCGAATTGCTGTTTTTGGAATGTCGTCCTCTGCTACGGGTATTTGATGGTAGGCTCTGACCAAATCGATCGTGGAGAAATGTGTGCTGCCGTGTAGTTGTTGGGCACAATCTTCGATATGCGGAACGGGGTATTTATCCGAGATCGTTCTTGCGTTCAGTGCTCGGTTTCCATTCTGCGTTTTTCTTTTCGACACTAGATGAAGTGGCGAGGACCAAGGGCTTTTCGATGGTCTCGCTATCCCCATTTCACACATTGTGTTGAATTCGCTTTTCGTTATTCGTAGCTTGTCGGGTGCGAGTCGGCGTGGTCTGCTGGATACTGTTTCGCCTAGCGTTGTTTGGATAGTGCATTATTCCATGTCGTGTGGTTGCTGGTAACCCGGCTGGTTTGCAGATCTCAGGGAATTCGCTCAGGATTTGGTGGTGTTTTTTACTGTTGTTGATCGTGCTCACCGTTGCCTCATCGCTTGTCGTCAGTTGGCCGGATGAGGTGATACTAGTTTTGGCGTCCCTGAGTTTTCGGTGTCGGATGTCGGGTAGTAGCTCGTAGTGGGCTAGGAAATCAGCCCCTATTATCGCCTTTTGTACATCCGCAATCACAAACCGCCATGGGAAATTCCTCCTCAAATTTAGATCCAAGTTCAAGTTGACTGTACCGTACGTGTTTATTATAGTTCCATTCGCTGCGTAAAGTTTGTACGCGGCAGCGTGGCCGGTTCGCTTTACGAGTTTACGTGAGAAAACGCAGATGTCTGCTCCTGTGTCGATCAAGAATTGGACTCGCGTTTGTCGATTGGTGACGTATAGACGGCGGGAGGTGTTAGGCGTGTGGTCAGTCGCCGCTACTGACTGCCTTGGTCGTTTCCCTGCTTCCAATGTTTGCACGTAGATCGCCAGTTTCGCGCTTCGTTGCCAAACTTGTAGTGGAACCAGCACGTCTCATATTCGTGGATCTTCGCACGGGTTCTGCCTTGGCTTTGGCTCCTGCTTTGTGACTGATCGCGTCTTTGTGGTCGTCTGAAGTTCTGCATCTCTTGTTGCTGTTGAAGCTGCGTCTTCAGTTGTCCAATCTCCGCTACGAGGTTCTTCAGCGTGTCATCGTACGTGCGCGTGGCTTCGTTTACCATTTGGACTACTGTGTTCGCCATGGCGTCTGCCCATTCTGCCAATTCTTCCAGTGTTGCCTTAGTTTGTGTCGCGAGTATGGCCTGCATGTGGTTTGGGAGTCGTCCCAACCCCAGCGATCGGAGAAGCTCTTTTGGTACGGTGGTGCCTGCTAGGTATTGTAAGTGACGTGGAAATCGAGATGGTGTTCTGTCTTCTATTTCTTCACGTTCCAGCAGTTGCTTTGCTCGTTGTTCCTGGCTTACGGACAGCCTGCGAATCAGCTCGGCTTCGAGTTTGTCGTATTTACCGGTGGTTGGCGGGTTCGTTAGTACGTCTCGGATTTCCTTGGCATATCGTGCTATGTGTCCGTATTTCGTCTTGTGTCGGTGATGATGCCTGCGATCTGGAACTGGCTCTCTACCAGGGCGAACCATAAGTCTGGATCGTCGGCCCAAAATGGCGGGATTCGCACTTGCACTCGATTTAATTCGTGGTTGTCCGGCATTTTGCACTATCACTAGTTCACTGCACTCGTGGTTCTCTTGGATCACGTCGGGGTCACCAATGTGGGGGTTGCGTAGCGTAGTTCGTTGGATCCAAGAGAATTCGATGTGGTCATAACAGTTTATTTACAGAATACGAATATATACAGGTACAGATAATTAAGGTTAGCGTGGTGTCGGATCGTGACGCGGATTCCGCGGACGCTGCCGCGGACTGAAAATCGGGTCCTGTGGGTGCACGGTCGTCGGGTTCACTCCGGTGTACAGGACCTCGGTCAGGTTCTGTCGTCGTGGTGTCCTATACGTGGGGGTCCTCGTCGGCGATGGTGGCAGCGGTGACACGGGCCTCGGGATGGCGTGCGTCCTTGCTGGTCCTCAGGTTCGCTCCGGGCCTCTCCTCCGTGGTGTCGATGGGATTGGTGATAATAGCCTCGGGTGGTCCGCGCAGTAGCGTCGTACATTTCTACTGACGTGGCGTCGACTCCGGCGTGATGTGCTCCGGGTCTGATGCTGCCGGACCGGAAGGCGTAGCATCGGATGCCGTGGGGAGCTTATCGTAGCATGCCTTGGTAAGCTTGCTTTGATTCACGTACCTTGCTGAGTTCGCTTGTCAGACTATCTTACCGAGTGTTCTGACTGTTCGATTGCAGTGCGCTGATCGAAGTGACGAGATGAGGGGGCACATACCCTATTTAAGTGGATCGTGCGGCCATAGACGTCATGCATGTCCCCCTGCGGTTGACCAAGTTCAAGGTTCGGTCTCCTTCCGCTCTACTCTGAGGAGAGTTTTTAGTTGGTATACTCTTGCCCTTCAGGGGGAGGACTCCAACACTACCCCACTATAGGGGTGTCTATAAAAGATCTTCTCTCCCCTCTTCAAAAAAAAAAAAAAAAAAATAGACGTCATGCGAGCTGTTTAGGTTGCGGGCGGCCCTCTTCGTTTGGTGGGGGATCGTGCGTAGCGAGGGCCGCTGGTGGTGAGTCACCCTAGTGGCGAGCGTCTTTCGCGCGCCCGGGCGCGGATCGCCACATAGACATAATAATATTTAATATATACTGAAGGAAAAAAAAAGTGAAACACTTTGAAATTTGTGAAATTTCGACCATTTTCAAAACGCCATAACTCGGCGTATTTTCAATGGATTTCGATGAATCTTTGAGGGCGAAAAACCTCGAAGTGTCTTCTTTAAAGTTATGCATGCGAACTTAAGCGTAACCCTGTTCGCCCCTCTCTAGTAACCCTGTGAAAAATTTTTTTTTTCAAGAATCCAAGTCCAACTTTGACGATGTCTACGGAGTTGGAAAAATTTTGTCGACTCGATCCACCACAAAGGCATTAAAATTTGATCAATTCCCTATGCAGGACTCGAAGAATGAAGTTCTTTCGTCGATTTGGCACCAAGTTATGGGTGTTTCAAAAAAGGGCATTTTGAGGTTTTTCGCAGATAACTCAGTGACTTTTCAACCAAAAAAATCTCATGTTGGCTCTACTTTAAGGGAGTAAACTCAAATTGGAACGATCCCTTTTAGAACCCTTCAACCACCGAACAAAAATAAACACGTTTTTGCGCAAAGAACGTCCAACTTTGGCACCGTGCACCGAGTTGGAAAAAATGTGCCGACTCGATCCACCAAAAGGGCATTGAAATGTGTTCAATTCAGTATTCAGTATTCAGTATTCAGTATTCTTTATTAGTGGAGTAGATTAAAATTATAATATTCACAAGTCAAATTCAATTACCTGCGCTGGACTCAAATAACGAAGTTCCTACGATGGTTAGGCATAAAGTTATGGGTGTTTGAAAAAAAGCTAATTTTGTTGTTTTTTGACTCATATGTCCGAAGTTTTTCGACGAAATTGTTTTCGTTTTCACGAATGAAATTTTCTTTGCATGTTCTTTGAGATATTCATGAAAATTCATTGTTCGCGCGAAATCATGAATATCACATTTTGTACCTTAGGACCCCATTTACAAAAAACTTTATTTTAGGTCAACGATCTCTGTAGGTTCGGAATAAAATATGGGCCTAACTCACCACCATTCGTCCATTTTTCCATTTGTCCAATAAAAACAAACAAATTACACTGACGGAAAAAATGAAACTTAAGATTTATCAATATTTGGGTAATTTTTAAATGGCCATAGCTCGGCCGATTTCTACGATCTTTTGAGAAATCAACAGCAAAAAGTATCCTCTTTGAGAGGGTTTATCTCCCTTAAAAAGAGCACTCTACCTTTCTACAAACAAAAAAATATTTTTTTTTAAGAAAATGAACAACTGTGTACAATGTGTACGAAGCTGAAAAAAAAATCCGAATCAACAAAATTCAATCAATTTCCTGCAAAGTTTGCAAAAAATGAAATGTCTACGATCTGTTTGACCAAAGTTATGCGTGTTTGAAAAAAAGAGCATTTTGGGTTTTTTTGAGCCAAACTTGGTCACTTTTTAACGAAATTGGACGATCTTTTTAGGGAAAAAAAATGAAATTTCATTGTGCTTAAGACAGTATATTCTTATTTTAAGTTACTCCAATTTCCACTCCAATATTAACCCCAAGAAAAAATCACGTTTTTTGCTTACTTTGACCATTGTTATAAATGCTTCGAAAAAACATTTGTGAGTTGTTTGACTCTGATGCCAAAAAAATCGTCATTTTTTCTCAAGTTTTATGATTATAAGGCAAAACGTTATGACAAATAGAATGATTTTGCATTTAAACATTATTGGTTTAGTAGTCTGTATCAGAGGCCTGCATGGGCCGGGTCAGGTCGTATTTTTCAAACTCCGGGCCGGGCCGGGCCGGGCTTTCCGATGGATAATTTAACCCGGGCCGGCCGGGCTTGGATAAATTTAAGTTAATTATATTTTGAAAAGCAACAACAAAGTGAATTGAAAAAAAATGTTATTAACACGAATTCAGTGTATTTTAAGAATTTTAAGGAATACATGGGTCCAGTAATTTTATTTATTTAATTCAACATTTTTCGGGGACGGGCCGGGCCGGGCTTTGAATATTCAGCTCCGGGCTGGGCCGGGCCCGCAGCACATTTTCGTTTCATCGCGCCGGGCCGGGCCGGGTTTTAAATTTTCACTGTCGGGCCGGGCCGGGCCGGGCTTTCAAAACCCGCTTCTGTAGGGCTCTGACAAACTTCTTGCAACCTTTTGGGCATGTTGAAGAGTGCCCGGATTGCATTTTGGGTTATGGCATCCCACACTTCCACCAGTCATTCGGTAAGTTCTTGGAGGGATGTCGGCTGTCTGTCGGCGTTTAGAATCGCGCGGCTCATCATGTCCCAGACGTGTTCGATGGGGTTCAGATCCGGGCTGCAGGCTGGGCGAGGAAGTAGGTCGATGTTGTGCTCTTGACAGATAGCAGTTACGTGGGGTTGCGCGTTGTCCTGCATGAAGATCAGGCGCCTCATCCTTCTCTTCAGCGGAAGCACGTGAGGTTGCAGGATCTCCGTGATGTAGCGAGCAGTAGTAATTCCTGGAGGCGGAACTGCGGCTAACGGTGTTTTAAAATTATAGCCGATTCCACCCCACATCATGACTGAACCTCCGTTGAAGGCAAACACTCCGTGGACGTCCCGCGCTCCGCAACGCCGCCAACACCGAATCCTCCTGTCGGAACTGTCTAAGCAGAATCTTGATTCGTCAGAGAAGACCACTCTTTGCCACTGCCCGTCCGTCCACTGCCCGTGCCTCCTTGCATGCTGCAACCTCTCCTGTCGGTGTCTGGGAGTGAGGCGTGGAACAATTGCGCGACTACTGGACCGCAGACCTGCTGCTTCGCGGAGCCGATTCCGGATGTCCGATCGCAGATTCTTTGGTTCAAAGGGACGTCATGGACGATTCGGTAAGCACTCCTGGCAGGATTTTGAAGAGCCATCTTCCATGCCCGTGGTGGTCCTCGGAAGACCGGAACCGACCTGCCTATTAATGGTTCCGGTTCGAGTGAATCGACGCCAAACCCGGAATATCGCCAAGTGGTGGATGCCCAATCTCCGAGAAATCGCACGATAGCTCAGGCCCTCTTGCCGAAACGCAACGATTTGACCACGTTGATCATCGCTTAACGCAGGCATTGTTTCCACTCAAGATCGAAACAAAACTGCAGTAACATTTTTAAAAAAGAATATTTTGTGCTCGAAAGCATTTGAAGCGAAGACAAACGAAACATTTCGGAAAACAGTGATTTATCAAATTTTGAGAAAAAAAAAGACATTCCCATCGAAGAGTTTCAGGGTGCCTTCCAGGTGCGCATTACTTTTATAATGGACCCTATATGCACATACCATCTAAACCTCAGACGTATTCTCGGGACAGTTTAGAGAAAAAACCGATTTTGAAAGTATCTCGCCGCAACCTGGAATCAGCCAAGAAATGCAGACTTCAGGTGACTCCAATCTAACCGAAACACAGCCACAGCTCACCAATCAGAGCCGATTGAATGATCTTGTTTGTGATTTAGACCTCCCAAAAAACAAATCCCAATTGCTTGAATCCAGACTACAACAATGAAATCTCTTAGAAGAAGGTGTGAAGATATATTTCTTTAGAAATCGTGAGTCGGAGGCACTGAATTTTTCCTCAATGGAAGAAAATATTGTGCTTTGCAGCGATGTATTCAATCTACTCACAAAACTAAATCTCCCTACCAATCCAAAGGAATTGAGGCAAAAAATGCAGTTTAGAAGAAGTGTTCTTTCACAATGGTAACGAATATCCGTCCATCCCTGTTGCCTATTCAGTTTAAATGAAAGAATCCTTCAAAAATATAAGAATACTGCTCCAGAAAAGTACCAAGAGTAAAGATGGAGCATTTGTGCAAATCTGAAAGTGGTAGCAATGCTCATTGGACTCCAAGGTGGTTTCACTAAGTTTTGCTGCTTTTTATGTGAGTGGGACAGCAGAAAACTAGAAGACCACTACATAGAAAAAATGGCCAGAGCGCAGTGACACAATAAGCCAAAAGACCTACTCCCGCCCCTCCATATAAAATTACGAACTTTGTTAAAGCAATAGACAAGGAAGGCTTTTTGTACTTAAAACAAAAAGTTCATCAGATGAGCGACGCGGAGATTAGAAAAGGGATTTTAGTCGGCTCACAAATCCGAACTCTTTTCAAGGACCTTATTATGGGGACCGACGCTAGACAACCATATATACGCATACACACCACCTAGCGACAAAGAGCAAACGCGAGACCAGCGAACCAGCCGACGAGCCACCCCGGCAGGGATGGGCAAGCCACCAGCAAGGGCTAACGTACCACCCGCCGACGAGAGAGGACGCGCCTAGAGCATTTCTGGGGCAAAGACGCGACGACCCTTCATAACGCGCTGCGGAGAAAGCAGAGGCAAGCTCTCCTCCGACAAACCATCAGGAGGTACCAAAGCTAGGACATTCGCATTAGCTAGTACAGTAATGTGGAAAGCGTCGAGCTTTCATCAAAATTTAAAACGCCGAGTGCGACGATAAGTCCCAGCAGCTTTATCACCGATTTTGACACCCAAGAGGGTGTTCGGTCAGACCCGCTGACAACGCCGCCGAGGTAAACGATAGACTACCAGCAACGAGCGACGCCCCGGACCCTTTTCAGACCGGGACACGACCACTCGACTCCAGTTCCAGTGTCTCTCCGACGCCCAGAAGGAAACGGACAGCTAAACCATATCCTTGCCTACATCGCATCGCATCGACCGCCACACTCTACGCCGGACTGAATCTTTGGGGGGTTCGCCTCGACGACCCCAGAAGACATTAAGTGCGGAGACACTATCGCCGCTCACAAGAGGGACGACCCTCACCCTGTTTTAAATGTAAATACACTTGTAAATAAATTGAAATAAAACGACTTAAAAACCACCTCTATTTGATCACCAAATAAACTGAACACAAACTACCCCAAATAGGTGACCCCGACGTGATCAAAAACAAAGGTCAGGTAGAACAAGCAAAACAAGCCGCGATAAGTGGAAACTTACGAACATAAAATGGCGGATAAAGAAGTAAGCAGGATTCAAGTACGGATTCCACCATTCTAGGACGACGACCCGGAAGTTTGGTTTGCACAAGTGGAGAGCCAATTTGAACTCGCAAAAATATCCACAGATGACACGAAATATAGCCACGTTGTTGGAAGCCTGGAACCCCGTTACGCCAAGGAGATACGGGACATCCTAACAGCACCGCCAGCAACAGGAAAATACGACACAATCAAAACGGAACTCATCAGACGTCTCAGCGTGAGCCAGGAAAACAGAACACCGCAGTTACTAGAACGCGAAGAGCTAGGTGACAGGAAGCCATCGCAATTCCTGCGACACCTACAACATTTAGCAGGAACGACAGTACCGGACACGCTGCTAAGATCACTATGGATGGAAAGACTCCCGAACAATGTGCAGGCAATCCTGACAACGCAAAAAAAAGCGTAAACGACGTAGCAGAGCTACACCAGTAGTAAACGAAGTAACAGAGAGCAAGCTTATGAAAACACTACTGACCGAAATCGAACAAATAAAAACACAGCTGCAGGGAAAAGGGAACACCCGACCCGCAACACCATTGCGAGGCCGCAGCCGATCTTGAGACGCTCAGCAGAACAGGAAAAAATAAAAAAACCGCACATATGACACATGTTGGTTTCACTATAAATTTGGAGAAAACGAAAGAAACTACCGACCACCATGTACATTCAGCAAAACGGGAAACGGGAAAGGCAGTCAGTAGAGGCGGCCACCAACTGCATACCCAGCCGATTGCACCGTCTATACATCACAGATCCACAGACGAAAATACAGTACCTAATTGACACCGGAGCAGATGTGTGCATTTTTCCATGCCGACTTATTGCACAAAAATTGCAGAAAACCAGCTACAATTTGTACGCAGCGAATGGATCGACTATACACACATACGGCACAATTAACCTCTACGTGAATTTAAAACTAAGAAGACATTTCCAGTGGAGATTCGTCATTGCGGAAGTACATAAAGCAATCATAGGCACCGATTTCTTGTCATTCTACGAGTGACTCCCAGATGTGAGACACAAGAAACTGCACGACAACAGGACCAACCTCGAAGTGTTTGGACAGGTAGACATAGCAAAGGAGAGCGGAATAAGCACACTCTGCAAAGAGAAGAAGCACCACCTGATTTTACAAAAATTTCCACGAATTTGTAAACCTCCAGGACTACCTAACGTACCACAACATGACACGGAGCATTTCATCCAGACAAACCCCGGTCCGCCAGTATCCAGCAGGCCCAGACGACTCGCACCCGACAAGTTGAAAATAGCGAAACACGATGCTAGATGGGGATTCTAGACCTTCAAAAAGCTCTTGGGCCGCACCATTGCATTTGGTAGCGAAGAAGAATACTGAATGGCGACCATGTGGGGACTACAGAGCGCTAAACGCAAGAACGGTACCCGACAAATACCCAGTTCCGCACATAGAAGATTTCGTACAACAGTTGCATGGATGTAAGATTTTTTCAACCATCGATCTAGTGAGAGCGTACCACCAAATCCCAATAGCGAGAGAGGATATTCCAAAAACCGCGATCATCACACCGTTTGGATTATTCGAATTCTTGTACATGATATTTGGATTACGCAACGCAGCACAAACGATTTAATGGTTCATGGACGGAATTTTACGAGACCTTGATTTATGTTATGTTTACATCGACGACATATTAGTCGCATCGAAAACGAAAGACAACCACGACAGGCATCTCAACCAACTATTCCAACGACTGGAGGAAAATGGAATCGTTATTAATCCAGCGAAGTTGGAAATTTCCTATGTCGGAAATGCGAGCAAGAAGAGGAGACACTAAGACACATCCTGTGTGAATGCGAGTCACTCAAACAACTTAGGTGGTCCGTTTTCGGAGAGGAGTGGCCAGATTGGTCACAACTGGGCAACACTCCACACGGCCAACTACTTGACTTCACAAGAAGTTTAGGTTGGCTTGAGGAGTAGGGCCCAGGAGGCGGCACAAAGGACCAACGAATGGTCTAAGCGCTGCGACCATTTGGTCGCCCTCCACAAACCATCAATCATCATCATCAATCCAGCGAAGTGCCGATTCGAAGTACACGAAATTCCATTCTTAGGATATACGGTATTCGAGAAGGGAACGAAACCACTTGACGAGAATGTCAAGACCATAAAGGAATTTCCACTGCCACAAACAGCGAAGAAGCTACGACAAATGCTTGGAATGATTAACTACTACAGACGTTTCATCCCAAACGCAGCAAAGACACAAGCAACGCTAAACGAGTTGTTGAAAGGCAAGAAAAAAGGCAACCAGCCCATCATTTGGACCGAAGAGGCGCGGGAAGCATTTAACAGATGCAAGGAAGAAATCAGCACCACAGCATTCAACAGATACAAGGAAGAAATCAGCACCACAGCACTGTTGTCGCACCCAAGAGCCGACGTCAAATTAGCAGTCACAACAGACGCCTCAGATCAAGCGATAGGCGGAGTAATCCAGCAAAGGCAAGAAGACGGTTGGAAACCACTAGCATTTCTATCAAGAAAGCTATCGACAGCTGAGCAAAAGTACGCAGCGTACGATAGGGAGTTGCTGGCGATATACGCGATGATCAAACATTACCAGCACATCTTGGAAGGACGAAATTTCACCATTTTCACAGACCACAAGCCAATTACATACTCGTTCGCATAGAAGTTAGAGAAATGCTCTCCAAGACAATTTAGATACCTCGACTACATAGAACAATTTTCCGCCGACATTCAACATATTAAAGGAAAAGAAAACGTAGTCGCCGATGCACTAAGCAGAGTCGAACAAATAACAATGGGAATTGAATTCACAACGATGGGTGACGAACAAAACAAAACAAGGATACGGAACAAAAATTCGAACCTGAAGCTGAAAAAAGTATACTTCCCAGAGTATAAAACGGACATATACTGTGACGTCACCACCAACACAGTCCGAACATACATCCCGAGCAGGCAAAGGTGACAAGCATTCAACAGCATGCATCAATTGTCGCACCCCGGAGCAAGAGCCACAACCAAGCGTGTGGCCTAGAATCCGAGCCGACTGCAAGAAATGGAGCTGAGAATGCCGAATCTGCCAGCAAGCGAAAGTGACCAGACACAACGTACCAACTCCAGGAGAATTTCGATTGCCCACACAGAAATTTAACCACATACACATGGACATCGTCGGCCCACTACAAGAATCAAACCGAAAAAAATACATACTCAGATGTATCGACCGATTCACGAGGTGGCCTGAAGCTATACCAATGGCGAGCATAGAAGCAACCACAAATAACGACGGACCAAGGCCGACAATTCGTGTCGCAGCTTTTCCAGCAGTTAGAAGAAATGCTTGGTTTCAAGCGAACGAGGACGACAGCATACCATCCTCAAGCGAACGGCTTGGTAGAAAGGTTCCACAGGCAGCTAAAAGCATCACTAATGTGCCACAAGGACGAACCCTGGATCGACGCATTACCGATAATACTTTTAGGACTTCGAACGGCCTGGAAAGAGGATATCAAGGCAACGACAGCAGAAATAGTATACGGAGAGACACTACGACTCCCAGGAGAACTACTATCCACTGTTCCACAGAGGCCACGGATAGAACCGGAGAATTACGCGACACGAATGCGGAACATTATGAAAGCAATCAAACCAAAACCTAACCTAGATTTGGATTGTTTTCCTCTCAATCTGCGAGCAGTTTTAGATGAACACGGGGAACATTTTCATCATCATTTAGCCCGAATGGAGAAAAAGTACAATGGCAAATGGAAAGAGATAATGTTGGCAGATTGCTGTTGAACATTGCAGCGGGACACAACTGAAGAAGAGTATAAAAGAAAAAGAACTACACACTGACCACATTTATCTTTTGTTCAAATATAATTAAGTTTAAAAAACAGTTACACGTATTACAAATATATTTTACCTTAAAATTTAAAAAAATAAACACGATTTTCAAAGTTTCAACCCCATTTTTCTCAAAAATGGAGCCTGATGGATTTTTTTTACTTCGGATTCGGGCACTTGAACACAGCAAAATTTCTCAAAGGAGTGAAAAAGGTTTCTTGCAGAACAGTGTTATTTTGCGATCTACAATAAGTACACTAAGGTTGACTAACCTGACCATCTTGACTATTGAACAAGAAATGGCTTATGCAAGCGATGCTGATGGTGCTTTAAAAAAATGGTATGAGTAAGACGGGGAAAATTCAATTTTAATTTTAGAAACATATTTTATTTTTAATATATTATACACTGTGTACATAAAGTAAGGAATCAATTCGATTAAAATTCAGGGTATTTTCTTTCAGAAAAATGCTCGAACACATGTATTATTTTTTTAGGCGCATTTTTTGAGATAAAATTCAAATGTACAGGGTGTCCCAAAATAGAGATACGACCCCTAAGTTAAAGTTTTCAAACGTGAACCCCCATTTTTTGTTGCATTTATGGATTTTACGTAAAATTCTGAGTATTTTTCATGTAGCATACCCCATGTTGATATTCAGCTATTTGCGAAGAAATGGCTTTTAAAAAAGTACTAATACTATTTCATTTCTGGTAAAAGGTAACATGGTTTCATCGAAATATTGAAATTAATTAGGAAAAATCATTATTTACTTAATGAAATGGTTTGTCCTTATTAATTCCAATGTTTCGATGAAACCATGTTATCTTTTACCAGAAATAAAATAGTAGCAGCACTTTTTTAAACGCCATTTCTTTGAAAACAGCTGAATATCAACATGGGGTATGCTACATGAAAAATACTCAGAATTTTACGTAGAATCCATAAATGCAACAAAAAATGGGGGTTCACATTTGAAAATTTTATCTCAATTTTGGAACACCCTGTACATTTGAATTTTATTTTAAAAGATGCGCGTTAAAAAAAATAATACACGAATCCCAGCAATTTTCTGAAAGAAAATGCCCTGAATTTTAATCGAATTGATTCCTTACTTTATGTACACAGTGTTTACATGTAAATTGTGATTCGTATGTAATCCAAAGCATTAAAAGTAAAGCAGTAAAAGATTAAATTAATTCACAATTATTTTTATTTGATTTATTCTCAATAAAGTTGATGATCAATGTGATTTTGTTCAGTGAAGAAATTATTTATTATTACAATATTTAGTAATTTCAATTATAATATTTAACCAATAATAAATATCCCTAAAGTAATAATATTGTTTTTGGATAACAATTCATTATTATTGCCATTTTGGTTTTACCATTAAATACTAGTACAATATTTTTATTAACAGACTTAACATATACATAAATTGAATGTTTACAAATGATTATTCGTATGATTAGCCTGTTAAATGGCGATAGACCAGAAATCTTTCAGCCCTACCATTAAATATTTAACTATTTTTGATAGTTTTTAAAAATTTTAAGTTGAAATTTTTTTATTGAAAATTTTATGGGTGATGGGGCGGTAAAAGTGGCATCTGCCCCGAACGGCAGGAACCTACGCTACGCCACTGAAATTAATCTAATGGATGCAAGCACACCGCCTTTATTTCTAAATAACAAGAGTAGCCACGAAATTGTAAAGGAAAATGAAGGTGACGAAGGAGATGAAGACGAAGAGTCTGATTAATGTTTAAAAGTGCGGATTTTCTAGGAAAATTTGCAAATTTCTTTTAATAAACAAATAATTAAAATCAAATATTTGTGTTATATTATCTGATTAAGGTTGGCGGCAGGGGCACTTACTTCACGATACATTTTTAATTAAATAAAACACACTTTTACTTAGTTAATATCACAATGTGAGTAAAAGTGTGTTTTATTGTGTTATATTCTATACATTGCCAAAAAAATCAAAATATTTTGACCGGTTACTACATATAAATAAACCAACGTGCGTCATCTCCTATTTGGGTCTTGACATATTTTTAAAATTGATTCCAGTGTTTATAAGACTTAAATTACAGAAAACGAAAGTATCGTATGTTCGCATTGTAATTACTACCATTGGTTTTACTGTAATATTAAAAAGAACTTACGACTAACCAATACATGCATTTAATAATTCCGATGAGCACTCCCCATCCGTCCAATAATTAGCAATTCAGTACGTGAACGGAACGAAATTGAAAGCTTGTAAACATGAAAAAAAAAAACGTCCAGAGGCAATTCAATTCGCATATCATATTTTACATACAAACACCGTGCACACACACACAACATAAAAACCATGAAAACTTACACATTTACTATGTTGAACGTGTGCTATGTGTAGTGTGTGATAAAGTGAGCCCCGCGGTATCAATGGGGCCCCAGCTAGAGCTCATCTGAGCCATCAGTCGATTCTTGTTCTTCGCGCGCTCAACTCCGGTCGCTCCTGCATTCGAACACAAACGCACGTGACTAACGATAGTAAACAGTGAGAGTGAATGGTTTTCAATTTTTTCCGAAAATTAACCGCACACCAGTGAATGATGTTCAGTGTAAAATCGCAAAGTGCCCTATTAGTGCGTGGGTTTTTTTCGAGTGCTTCCTTGTGCTAATTATGTAGAGGAGGATAGGTAACCATTATTAACCCAGGATGCAAGGACCGCAACTTTTTTTAAGGTATGTGCCGAATCGTATTAAGTGTGCGAAATTTCAAGCGCTAAGTGTAAATATTTGCGCACGGAAATGGGTTAACTTCTAATTTCAGCTACAATTAGATTTATCGCTGTGAAATAATTTATGTTCTTTGTCGGATGTACAAATGGAGGAAATTTTTAGCGGTCGTGAATGGGAAATTTTCGTTTAAAGTTTTCGGCGCATTGCCAAATCGCCGCGATAGTGTTTATTGTGAATTTCCGTGAGTTTAGGGAAATTGCTTTCGGGTCGTTACACTTTTCGTGTATTGATTCGCTTTGAAGCTTAAATGTCAATTTGCTTGACTTTTTATATTTAAAAGTTTTATCATAAAAATGGATTACGGACACAGCAATATTTGTGGAATTTAATTAAATTTAAATGTTATCGATTCCAAATAATTTTATAATTTTCGAAATATATCCTTGCATAGCATAATATACTACACAACATGAATAATATTTGTGTTTTTATTTCATTTGTAGAAAGCCAAAGGGCTCCGTAGGGAATTAGAGATTAGGACATTTTTATTCAAACAAAAAACAATTAAATTTCAATTAAACATATATTATTAACAGTACAAAGAAAAATAGAGTAATATTTTATAAATGGGCTACAGATAATAGTAATTTACGTAACAAGTTCCGAAAGTGATATTTTACGGGATGAGTAGGAATCCCGCGAATCCCGTAAAATCGCTTTTGGAACGTAACACGTACAATATTTTTTTCTGCAGTCGTTTTGAATGTTAAAAAAGCAAAAACACGCACGAATTTTATATGATAAGCGCTGTCATAATTAAATACGAAGTTGATGTTTTTGTCAGGGCCGCCTACATATATGAGGCATTCTTTTACAAATCGAACGGAAATATGGGGTCTATTTTTCTATTTGCCTCAAATTTTTTTTACGCGTTTCCTACACAAAATAAGCCGGCCCGTATTTTCGCATTTATATTTTTCGTCAGTATTTTTGAAAATGCAGACAGTAAAAGTTTTGAAAACTCGCTAATTATGCATGTCTTTAGATCGTTATAACTCCCTTTCTATTAGTCGTATCGAGGTCAGTAAGGGCTTATTTTAAAGGTAATAGAATTATCTTCATTCTGTTGTTAACTAATATTACTTTTGTTGTTAGTTTATAATTATTATAAACAATTAAAATATTGAAAGTCATTTTGCTACTCAAGGCCATCACTTTAAAAATTTGAAAAAAATACCATTGTATCCCTCGTTTCATTTCATATAAAAATCAAATTATGATATTCTGTAGTTAAAAAATATATACGGCTTCAATAACATATTTTGAGTGTGGTTTATATTTAAATATTTACATTTTTATATTTTATTTTATTAAATATATTATTTTCTTTGTGTTTTTTCGTCGACTATAAGGTCATCTTAATAATATAATATCAATAAAAAAAAACAAATATGAAATTTTTTCTATGATTTAAAACTAAATTCTGTAATCATTTTAGCAGGGTTCGGCGTCAAAAAAAGCGCCACTCGAAAAATCGCGAAAAAACTCGATTTTTCAAACCGTCGTAACTTGGTTCAATTTGGTGGAAAATCGATGAATCTTTCAGTTTGGGAAAGATTCAAGTTTTATCTTTAAGGATGTATAGTTGATTTTGATCCCAAGTCTAACCCCCCGTAACAACGCGATGGAAAAAAAATGTTTTTTATGTAAAAAATTGTCCAACTTCGACAAGCTGTACCGTGCGCAAAAAAAATCGGCGGGAAATTTCACCACAATGGCAGAAAAATTTAATCAATTGTCTCCTAATGCCTTAAAAATTCGAGTCGTTTCTATTCGACAAAAAAGGATCATTTCGCCCAGCTCTAGTTTATATTAGAGCAAATGCTTACTTATATTGTTGCAACTGGGAATATTTGAGAAACGGGGGAATTTTTTGGTATTGTGTGTTTCATAAATATCCATGATATACAGGGTGATTCAAATTCGAGGCTCACCATGGGGATCTCGCTTATTAGAAGAGATAGAGGGTATATTTAAATTCGGCAGTTTTGCAGAATTTTATGCTGATTATTAATCCGTTGACAAAAATTAATTAAAATATTTTGTTTTCGAGTTATGTTAAAAAAACTGAAAAAAATGATTTTCTTTTCTTCTTTATATCTCCGTTATTTGAGGTGATATTCAAAAACGGAAAAAAAGTTCTTTTTTATTATATAATAGATGGCATAAGATTTATTGTTGTAACATGTTTCGTTTCTTTTGAACCATCATCAACTTTCTTATTTCTTATAGAAGCCATATTTATTTTTTATCATATCTGAATGTTCAATTTTTTGCGATGACAACAATATAACACAACATACATTTAATATAAAAAATGGCGATGTGGCCATCATGTTACTTTCTCCGACTTGATGGTATCACAGCCATTTATATTTACGTTTTCATTGTTTATTTTCAATTGAAATCATATTTTAAATCTACATCGAGCGTTGCGTAAACTCGGATGAAACTGACTTATAAAACGTCAAAATTATGAAAGATGGAAAAAAATTATACTTCAAATTCAAAAACTCGGTTTACTCAAAAACTAACGAGATTTCGGATAAAACTTATTCTTTAGAAGTTGTTTATTTTGGTATTCTCTACAATTATTATTCATATAAATTTGCTGTAACTATTATCGTTTCATAATTATAAACCAAAAATTAAAAAATAATGAATCAATTTTTTTCTCGAATAGCAATGATTTTATGAAAAATATTTTCAAGCAAAAGATGTTCATTTCTTTGTTGTCTTTAATGTTTGTTTAAATGTTTTTGTGATATTTTTCATATTTAAGAAAATATTGGCAAAAAACAAAAAAACGGTTAAGGTAACCACCCACTTCCGGTGTACGAAATTTTACCAAAAGTTTTTCAGTTCTTCAGATTATCAAATAAGAAGTATGTTGAAAGTTTCATATCAATTGCTTTATTAGTTTTTGAGATACAGCGCACACAGCCAGATACACGCGCACACACACACATACACAAATACACACACTCCGTGGCAACAAAAAAAATTCTCCAGAAATTGTTGAAATGGTATCTAGGGACCCCAAAACGGATATTTCCGTAAAAAAAATGTTTGAAAAAAAAATCACGGTCACAATACTTTCTCGTACTTCGTAACGGAGAAAGTAAAAATGAACATATAATCTCTTAAAACACTTTTATTTTTTAATTTTACGTATACTTATCAGCTGAATTAAATTGGCCGCCAGCAAGTACGGAGAATTTGAAATAAATTCTGTTGTAGACAACAATACAAAATTTATTTGGGCCATACACTTGCGCCTGGTGACAATTTAAGACGCATTTTATAATTGGTTGCTACAAAAGTGTAATGAAGATGATATTTTTTTTAAACATTATTTGAACGAATGAATGCAAATTCACAAAAAGTCCCGTATTTCATCGCAATAATGAACATTATCTAGAACATCCAAGACAAATTCGAAGCGGTAGGCCATTTTGGAGTAAATTTTTAGGCAGATATTTATGATGGAAATGTAATAAGCCCGATTTGAACGTCTTGATTTTTTCTTTTTGACGTTTTGCTAAAAATATAGTTAATTTCGTACTTATAAGAATATTGAACACCTTAGAGATGGGATTATGAATGCTTTTAATACGATTCGCAGAAGAAATATTTGTAGGGAAATAAACCATGTTAAACATGCGCTTAATTTTCCATTCATGAAACCAGTTTTTTTTTATTTAAACATAAATTTTAACTAATAATTTTCATATTGATATTATGGTTATTTGTATTGATTTATATATTATTTTATTTATTAAGAACATTTATTTTATATCGCCTAAAATAATTGTATATTTACACAAAAACTGTTCGAAAGGGTTGCCTTCTTTCTGGATACATTTGTAAATATTTTTGACTAGCCAATGTATTTCCATTTACTGAATTAGAAATATGTTACATATACAAGAATTATAATTTTAACAGAGTTATTCGGATTTCTAATTGTTTTAAATTTCATGGCACGGATGATTTTCAGTAAGCGCTACATTGATTGTCAATAAAAATGTTTTAAACGATTATTTGTTCCTTTATGCAATTAAATATGTGTTGTGTTATATTGTTGTCATCACAAAAAAAATGAGCATTGAGATGCGCTAAAAATTAAATATGGCGTTCATAAGAAATAAGAAAGTTGATGATGGTTCAAAAGAAACGAAACATGTTACAAAGAAAAATCTCATGCCAACTATTAGATAATAAAAAAGTGCTATAAGAACGTCTTTTCCGTTTTTAAATATCAGTACAAATAACGGAGATATAAAGAAAAAATGAAAATCAGTTTTATCAGTTTTATCAGTTTTTTTTAAGATAACTCAAAAACAAAATATTTTAATAAGTTTTTTTCAACGGATTAATAATCAGCATAAAATTCTGCAAAAGTGCCAAATTTAAACATACCATCTATCTCTTCTAATAAGCGAGATCCCCATGGTGAGCCTCGAATTTTAAACACCCTATATATATCATCGAATATATATCACGATATATATCATGATATATATCGTGATATATATCCGATGATATATATCATCCGATCCCTGCATTTTAGTAATACAAAACGCGCATAAAAAATAATTGGTACAATAATCTTTATTAAAAAATAATTTTTACCTTTGAAGAGGGTTATTACGCGGTAATTAATATGTTTAATGTGCGTTTTATATTACTAAGATGATTCTGTTTAAATAAAAATCTCATATTTGTTTTTAAAATTCTTATTATAGATAAACTAAATGTGTCGTTCTCCATTTGGCCTATTCTATTTTCTATTTCTATTTTCCGAGATATTTGCAGTTTTATCGATTTTTGTCGAAAATATCGATAACAATTTGTTTCGGCATTCGGATAGAACAGTGTTTTTCAACCTTTTTCGACTAAACGCCCACTTTGTCAGATCTGCTCCTTAATTCGCCTCCTTTAATTTTGAACAGCTTGAAACTATGTTATAACACTAAAATAACAGGTTAGATCTAGGGTAGGTGTTAGTAAAACATACAAAAATTGAAAGGAGGAAATTAAAGAAACATTTTCCACTCATATTTTAAACTTGCATTAAGAAAGTAAGATACATGGAATTAAACTATTTTCTATAAATTTAACATAAAAATAATAAGCTATGTAACATTAAAAGTTTCAACCAATTACCACCTCGTGTGCCATATAAGGAACATAAAATAGTAGGGTCATTTTGGATTTTATTATTTTATGACTATGGCACATTCGATATTTAGTATACTAAAAATGATATGAATGATGTAATGAAATTATAAATTAATGTAATAAAAAAATACAAAGAAAAAATTAATTCTATAAAAAAAAACAACTCGGGCGTTAATGGGTTAATGTGAACCTTGAGGTTGGTGATCTTTACAAAGATTATCAATATTTGGTTCTAGTTTCGAAAAATATAATCTAAAATCACCTTGTCGGCAACATTGTAGATGATTTCCTTTCTCAAATGGTAACTTATGGGAAGCAGTAATGAAACCCTTTTCAACTAAATGTTGAAAATGCCATAATTAAAACTAATTTCTATCCACAGCGATTGAAATGTGTGACCAATTTTGATCCAAAATAATTCAATACTGTTTTGGTCAAATAAAAGTTTTGATTCAATATTCGCCTGCAAATCTATCTACATTTCTTAGATATGTGAGGGTACATAAGCTGAATTAGCAACACATTGATTAATAACCCAATCGAGAATATGAATATCTTCGATATGCTTAACTCAAAGTTTCATGCAACTTATCATACAAATAGATTATACTAATGTTCCAAAATACTACAATATTATCTTCCTGTACAATTGTACAAATAAGGTAAAATATTTTCTACCGATGTTAGTTTTGTAGAGTCGTAATTTGTTCATAAATCCAATAATCAAACTTTTGTGTTAATTATTATTTTCTTGTAGTGTCAAGAGCAGTTCATTTACTTTTGCATTCCATTGGAATATTATAATTTGTTGATCAAAAATTGGTAATTACTGTATCAAATAGGTCGAAAATTTGAGGCAACGTCCTATAGATAGCCATCTGACCTCCGTATGCAATTATAGACGCTCACATTAATCTCATTTTCATTGCTGCCAATTACCAAAACAATGTATCATCAAGTGGGTGTATTTTTATTTTATTAATCATATTACTTGATAAATTGTTTCATGTAATCTCCCGCCAAAAGATTTTGCAACCAAGTGTTGCCTATATATTATGTAATTAATTGTAAAAATATCATGATTTTCTCTCTTCAACATCGATATAAAACCCCGATGATCATCGAAGGAGCACCATCCGTTGGCTAACATATTTTTTAATGGAATTTTGTTTTGATCAAAATACGTTTTCAAGCATTCATATATTGATGCGCCTTTTGTATCAGTGACTAGAAGTCTACTGAATAACATTTCTTCGGTGATTTTTGCATCTTTTATGTACATATGCCATTAATACTATTATCTAACTACATCGTGTTAGGAGATTCGCAATTAGTTGATTTTCAGCATCTTCGGCCATTTAATTAATCCTCCTAGATATGGTGTCATTCATTAATGGAATCTTTGGTAAAATATTACCTGGATCTGCTGTCGGTCATCGTAAGAACTTCCTTTATAATGGGAATAAATAATTTCTGACCCACCTTATTCTCTTAAAATACCATACTGAATTTCAAAAAGATATACCGGGCGACCCAGGGATCTGTAAAAGCCCCATAACTCATTTCCTATATGAGATATCGACTTCTAGTTTTCTTGAACTGGTATCCACACTTATTCTACATATTTTAAAAATATGTATGTTTTTGTACAGGGTGTCCCAATATACATAACAGAACAAAGTTATGTTTTTTTTAATGGAACACCCTATATTTTATACTTTATTTTCAACCCTCTTGAGAAGCTGATAAAAATGGTATAAAATAGTATGGGTCTATTATGGACGGTTGGTTAGTTATGGGCAAATTTGTGGCAAAAACATGTACACATTGAAAACATTGCAGAAGCGTTCCTAGCAAAGATAGCATCATTATTTATACACTAGAAAATTTCGCACATCATAAAGAATAATACACATCGGCTTTGGTTCTCTTTTATTCATAGTGCTATACAGGGTGTCAACATAGGCAAAACAATGGATAACTATTATTTTTCAAATGGAACACCCTATATAAGTTACCACCAATACATGGCATTTTTAATAAGCTTTCCGATGATATACAGTTTGTATAACAAAATATTAAGGATTCTTGAGATTTATCAATAAAAACATATTTGTTTTGTCACCTTCTGCTGATTTTTGTATTTTCAGCCAAAGCTATGCATTTTCAGGAAAAATTATAAGAAACCAAAGTTGTAGAGCGAAAAATTTCCGATCGATATAGGTCTTTTAACTTTTAAGATAATGCGTGCATTGCCCGCCAGAGCGCGCAAAATCGTGACCGTATATACATTTTAGCGTTTTCTTTTCAAATTTTTTAATAATAAATTGCACTATACTTTATTTCCTGCACCCTCTAGCGAAAAAACGGGAAATTATAGGGAAATTAAAGTGGCCCATATCGATTGAAAATGCATAGTTTTCCCTAAAAAAGCAAATTGAAAATGTATATATTTTTGCGTTTTTCAATGTTTTTTTTGCATTTTTAGCGAAAACTATGCATTTTGGGCAAAAATTGCTTCTTTTAAGAGTTGTAGAGCGGAATATTTTCAATCGATGTAGGTCATTTTAATAATTCTATAATTATCCCTTTTTCTGCGAGAGGACGTGGAAAATAAAGTATAGTGTAATTAATTAACAAAAAATTTGAGAAAAACGGTAAAATGCATATACGGTCACGATTTTGCGCACTCTGGCGGGCAATGCACGCATCATTGGAAAAGTGGATCGAAAATTTTCCGCTATACAACTTTGGTCTCTTATTATTTTTTCAAAAAATGTATAGTTTTGGCTTAAAATCCAAAAATGAGCAGGAGGTGAGAAAAAGAAAAATGTTTTTATGGATAAATGTTAAGAATCCTTAATATTTCATTATACAAATTGTACATCATTGGAAAGCTTATTAAAAATTCCATGCATTGGTAGCAAGATATATAGGGTGTTCCATTTAAAAAAATAGTTATCCATTATTTTGCGTATGTTGACACCCTGAATAGCAGTATAAACAAAAAAGAACCAAAGCCGATTTGTATTATTCTTCATGATGTGGAAAATTATTTAGTGTATAAAAAACGACGCTAGCATTGCCAGGAACGCTTCTGCAACTTTTTTAATGTGTCCTTGTTTTTGCCACAAATTTGCCCATAACTAACCAATCGTCCATAATAGACCCATAGTATCTTGTACTATTTTTATCAGCTTCTCAAGAGGGTTGAAAATAAAGTATAAAATACAGGGTGTTCTATTAAAAAAAAACATAACTTTGGTCTGTTACGTATATTGGGACACCCTGTACAAAAACATACATATTTTTAAAATATGTAGAATAAGTGTCGGTACCAGTTCAGGAAAACCAGAAGTCGATATCTCAAATAGCAAATATGTTATGGGGCTTTTACAGATCCCTGGGTCACCCGGTACGTAAAGATAAAAAATATATTCGGGGTCTAACTTTTCTATTTTAAATGGAACATCCTGTATATTTTTACATAATTTAATTTGTCTTTAAATTCTGAGTTTGGAGGTGTATCATAAGTTACCTTTTGATTGTTAGTTTTTTGTTAAAATTGAAATTAAATTTACAAAAAATAACAAATTTAAATTAAATTTAAACAAAAAACTAACTACCAAAGGATCACTTATGATACATCAATGAACTCAGAATTTAGAGAGGAATTGAATTGTGTAAAAATATACAGGATGTTCCATTTGAAATGGAAAAGTTAAGGTCATTTCCGGTTAAACCGGAGATAGAATTTTGATTAAAATTTCACTTGTTGACCCACATTATTATCTTAAAACACCATACTAAATTTCAAAACGATTTATGTAAAAATAAAGATATTCGTGATCTATCAGAAATCAGTTACACCCGGTATACCGGGTATCGCATAGTGGCTATATTTTTTTAAATTATTTACCAGATCTAAAAATAATCGTAATAAAAGTTGTGTCGTATTTAAAAATGCATTTAGTGATGATATTGCATATTTTTTGGTCTTTAGTGATTGTTTATTTTCAAATCGAATTTTCTCAAAAATTTTCTTATGCGGCAAAATAGAAGTGTTCTTTAGGAAAAGAAATGTTCTATTCATAAAGTAAAAAAGAGGTGAGTTGACATTTAAAGAAGTTTTTTGCCATAGCAACGAAACAAGGGGGGCTCAAAAAATATTGATTGCGTTTTTAAAATAACTTTTTTACAGACCATTTTCAGATCAGGAAAATGATTTAATTTTTTATGTCAATATGCAAACTTTTAAGATACCCTATATTTAACCATTATTATTTTACCTGTGGTTTCTCGAGGCAAAGACAAAATCGTGGTTTGCTTCGGTTTCTTATCGTTATACCCTTTTCTTCATACTCCTTTGCAGCAAAAATTAAATGTGAGATCCTCCATTTTCCATACACACGTCTCGTCTACATTGCGCCAGTAGCTTTCCAGAAGAAAAACTGTTTGTTCAGTATTAAATCTTATATATAAAATTTTCGTGTCACAGTGTTTGTAACAAAACTCCTCCGAAACGGCTTGACCGATTCTTATGAAATTTTCTGTGTATATTTAGTGGGTCTGAGAATAGGACGTAAACTATTTTTCATACCCCTAAGTGATAAGGGTAGTCCATCGCAAATTTTTTATTTTTCGTTTTTGGACAAAATTGTTTATTTTAATTTCTTTATGATTCGGCATTAAAAAATACATATAACTCTAAATTTTGACTTTTCTACCAAAAAAAAAAAAAAAAAAAAAAAGACCTTTATTGGCATAAAAATAAAATACAAATTACATTAACTTCCTTTCCTTCTCCTCTCCTTTTCCCACCCCAACCTCGCCAGTGTCTTCACCCCGGTTCCGTCCTCTCTCATCCATTCGTTCACTCTTTTCCCCCCTCCCACCCATTCCTCACACACACCCTCGCACTCCTCTGCCAAGTGCCTCCAAGTATCCCTCCCCCATTCACACAATACACATCTCCCATACTCTGTACCCATCCATACTTTCCTCCCTCTCTCTCCTGATCCACACCTGGCTCTTGCCAGCGTCACCATTTCCTCCCTGCCCAGCCCCTTCTCACCCAGGTATCTCGGCAACCTCCCATACACCTGCCACCTTTCATACATATCATTATACTCACTCTCCCTGATACATCCCTGCCTCTCCTGAATTTCCACTTCCTTCTCCTTCTCTTTCACCCACGCTGCCGCATTCCTTCCACTCTTTATCCAATCTTTTCTACCACCAACCCCTATTTTTTTTAATAGCGATTTTAGTACTTTCATAATTTTCTACTCTCGGCGATCGGCCGCTCGATCTGTTAGCCCAAAGGACAGACGAATAAATCCAACAGGATACATCACCTGTAATAAGCTACGAATTGACGTTCGCCACCAGTTACCTTGCTTAATTTTTAAGGGCTACGCACTGACGACGGCGCAGCGCAGCGGAGCCGTCGTTCGTCACAAGTTTATTTGCTTAATTTTAATAAGTCACACACGGACGACGGCGCAGCACATCGGAGCCGTCGTCCGTCACCAGTTATCTGTCTTAATATATATGGACCATGCACGGAAGACGGCGCAGCGCAGCGGAGCCGTCGTTCGTCACCAGCTACCCTGCTTGATTTTAAAGGGCTACGCACGGACGAAGGCGCAGCGCAGGAATTACTTTGCTCAATTCATGATTATGGTATCGATTTTATTACGTTGGCAGAAAATAAAACGAAGAATGTTGTGTATCATAGAGCATTACAATAGTAAACACTATGTTTTTGAATATTTTTTTTTTTATTAATTATACCAATTCGAATTTAATATTCATAGTTAAGACAGAACAGCGTCTGTCGGGTCAGCTAGTATTCTATAAAATTGATTGTATCAAAAATCACATTTACTCATCACAGCCAACTAGAGGTAACTTATGAGCGGGTCGACTCAAAGAGGCAACTGTTCGAAGTGGGTCGTGGAGTCGTGTGACCCCTGTGAAATTGTTTTTCTCATCTTTCTTGTCCTGCTATACTTTTTACTTTAAACAAGAGAGTCATGAGTCCAATCTTTTCGCTGAGGCAACTTACCAAAAAGAGTCATTTCGCCCAACTCTACTGCCAACATAAGTTTATTCAAACAATAATTTCAAGGACTTCTACAGGATACAAGAATTCGATGATATCCAATGGCTTATTTTGATAAATTAAATAATAATTACATTTATCGCTTTGTATTTATATACTTATTTCCTTAGTCTTTGTTTATGCCTCACTACATTAGCGTACCACAGGGCCGGTCCTAGACATTTTGGCGCTCCGGGCAAAACCTTAATTTTGCGCCCCCCCTCCCCCCGTTTTTTTAAGTAAATCTCATGCGACCATATCAGAAAGTCAAGAAAACATTGAAAAAAAAATAAAAAAAAACGTTTTATTAAAAACTCAATCATCAGATAACAAGATAAGCAATTTAGCACTTAAGGCAAAATAACAAACATTAAAATGTAGTAATGCTAACTCAACTAATATCCCATATTATAAATAAATTCTAATTAACCAAAGTAATTAAAATGCCCTTCTTCTAACTTTTCTTTCGGCAAACTCACGAACCAGTGTTTCCAAGTCTAATTTATCACTAATTTGGTGTTCTATAGCTATCATTGCCAATCCATTGAGACGATTTTGCGTCTGCATCGTTCTGAGATAATTTTGTATTAATTTTTGTTTTGAAAAGCTTCTTTCCCCTGAAACCACAGTGACTGGCAATGTAAGTAGGATTCTTAATGCTATGCTGAGGTTTGGTGCGAATTTAAGTGTAGCGATAAACTTGAGAACTTCAACAGGGGTTTCCTTTTTTGTTAATAATGACGAAACAATGCTTATTTCATCGGCTAATTCCAGGGCGTTAAGATCGCTTGAATTTCCATCAGTTAAAACTACTTCCAAATCTTTGCAATGAGCCAGTAGCTCATTTCTGGGCATGTTTTTAGACCAAAAATATTATACAAAAAGCTGAAATAATTACTGTGAGTATTTAGCAAATTATATCTGGTTTCCAAAGCATTTATTGCTTGATCTATAGTGTGAAAAAAAATCTATTTTATATTTTTGTTTGAGGTCTTGAACGGTTTCATCCGGGCCCTCATACAAAAACGTTCTTGTTTTGCTTCTGACACGATGACGTGGTGTGGTGGTTTCGAAATTAGCTTCCACGTCAATCTCTGAAGCAAGCTCGGTTCCTTCTAAAATGATGCTTTCAAAAGTTTCATCTGATCTCAGGTTTTCAAAGAAGAGTTTGCAGTTGCTAAACATATCAATAGCTTGTGACATATCAAAATTTACAGTTTGCAAACATTTGCTGATGGCGTTAATATGACTCAAAATTTTGTACCATATCACAACAGAGCATATAAATTTGAACTGCTTCAAATTATTTAATAAACATATTATCGATTTCCGAATCTTCATATATGCTGTACAAAGCATCGTAAATTGGATCAATTTGAAACCGCAGAGCTTTTAATGAGTTGACTCGACTTTCCCATCGCGTATCACTCAATGGTTTTAGTGTGTAAGCATCAATATATTTCAGTAATATTGCCCAACGAAAAGAAGAGGAAGAAAAAAATGTATATAACTTTTGAAGAATATTGAAGAAGTTGGTTGCCTCACACGAGGATTTTGCCATATCGTTTACAACCAAATTTACCGAATGGCTGCTGCATGGAACATAAAATGCTCTGAAGTTTATATTTCTGATTCTTGTTTGTACTCCCGATTTTTCTCCTCTCATATTGGAACCATTGTCATACCCTTGACCGCGCATGTTTTCTACTTTAAGCCTATTTTTCTCTAGCTCTTCTAGTAAAACCAATTCCTTAGCTGTTGATCTCTCAATGGGTAGAAAACCCAAAAAATGTTCGTTGATATTAACTTGAACTTCAGACTCTGATTCCTGTATGGAGACAAATCTTACCACAAATGTCATCTGTTCTACTTTACTTGCATCGGGAGTACAGTCAAGAATCACGGAATAATACTTGGCCTTTTGAACTTGCTCATTGATGTGGTGCTTTATGTTGTCATGCAATAATTCAATTATTTCATTTTGTATAGTTTTCCCTAGATATGTAGCTTTGATTTCTTCTTTATTGAGGACTCTGCGAACGTGTTCCTCCATTTTTGGATCAAACTCAGCCAATAACTGAATTAACTTCAAAAAGTTTCCATTATTGTGTTCATACAGTTTATCGCTTGTTCCTCGAAAAGCTAGAGAGCTCTCGCCTAGCATTTTAACGACTGATATAATGCGTAAAAGAACTTCAGACCAGTGATTTATCTCAGAATCAATGAGTCTCTGAGAAACTGCATTTATTGTTTCACCTATTTTCAATCTTTGCTTCAATTCAAGCCATGATTTCAAACAATCTATATGAGTTTTAACATTTTCATGATGTGTTAAAGAGTCCCCTAAATGCTTCCAGTCTTTAAATCCCCGATTGCCAAGAGCGCTCAAGCTAGATGGTGCAGCAAAAAGTCGACATGGAAAACAGTACAAAGCGTTTTGAAATACGGAATATACCATCCATTCTCTTAAAACCTCTTCTCCATTTCTAAGCCTTTTCTTGTAATATTTTGGTGAGAATCTTCTATGCTGATCATCAAAAGGAAAATCAAAATTATACAAAGGTGCAGCTGGACCACGTTTAACCAAAAAAACTCTATCTGCTGCAGGCATGATTTAGGGCCATAATCCTGGGTCAGAAGAGATACTTTGGACGGTAGCCTTGTCTAAATGTTTCTCTGAGGTCTGCACAACTTGCGAATTTTGATTTTTGGAACTGCACGGAACTGCATCACTACTCGCCAAACTCGTTTGAGATGACTTGCCCAGCTCAGTAATGCTGACGGTTGCGTCCAAAGGGGGATCCATATCCGGAAAGTCAGTATCTAGGTGCTGGGCGTTGTTCAAATGTTGGTCGGTTGTGGGAGCGTTGAAACTACCTTCTTTCAAGAAGTTCTGCAGCGCATCTGACTGTTTTTGAAACTGTGCTTGCTTGTTCAATTTCCGCTTTTTAAATTCGCTCCCAGAGGGTTTTCTCTTAGCATCGGACATTTTGGTTCCTGGAACAAATTATTTAAAATAAAAAATAATACTGATATCAAAACAAATAATAATAATAATTGGTATTTTGTCTCCTGTTTGGTAGTTTTGTGTAAAATATATTTTTGTTAGAAATTACGCCTGCGGCACTTTTTTAATTTTTTTTAAATTTTTGATCAAGATAAAATATTGTATAAAACTCGTGCCAAAACTACGCTTTTTTATACTCGCTACTTCTAAGCACTTGCTGCGCTGTGCTTTAAAAACCGCTTGTATAAAACAGCTTGCTTTTTGACGTTTTTATAAACTACTATTTCGTTAGTCCTCAAAAGAATGGTCACACCATAACAACCAAGTCACACTATGAGCGACGGATTTACAATTTATGTGGCCTTACGCTATATAATTTTAGGGGTCTCTGGTCCCTACATTTTATTTTTATATTTGTAATATACAGGGTGTCCCCGAATGGTCTGTACAACGCTCTACCACATATTCTCTGAAACAAAATAAGACGATTTAACTAAACTTATCTCTATCCAAAAGTGGTTCCTAAGCCATCTACGAGACCTCAAAGATATTATTTTTTTTCATTATTTTTCAAATATTTTTATTTTGGACTTAGGTAAGAAAACCTAATTTGGCACATTTAATTACATTGATACCATGCACTTTTTGCGGTATGTTTCTTTATCCTACGTTTAAAGTAAGTGGTCAAACTAGGACCATCGACTTCTTAAGATACCTAAATATTTTTATTCAACAGGTCTGCAAGATCATTCAATTTTACGTATTTTTTGTCTCTTATAAAATTTTGCTATTTTCCCCACAAAAAAAAAATATTTTTATTTGTCAAAACAACAAAGAAATAAAATTCTAAAAAAAAACTGATTCTTTATTTACAAATATAGAAATTGAGACACCTGTGAAATTCAGTTATCGGTGATTTTGTGACAACGTCAGTCATGTACTCAATTAATGAATTAACTGATATTGTTTTAGTTTTTGGGTTTTGTGAAGGTAATGGCCGCAAATGTGTAAGAGTGTACAGTGAAAGATTTCCAAATCGCCGAATACCAAACCATCAAACATTTGCTTCCGTAGAAAGGCGACTTCGAGAAACTGGCCGCTTAGAATACTCTGCGAGGGATTGTGGTAGAAGACGCACTGTACGAACTGTGAATGTTGAAGAAGAGATTTTAGAACGGATAGATGAAGATCCAACTAAAAGTATCCGGCGTTTAGGTGCTGAACTAGGCGTATCTAAAAAATGTTGTGCATAAGGTGTTTAAAGAGCAACTGCTATACCCATATCAAAAAGTTCAAGAGCTAATGCCTCAGGATCACGATAAGCGACTTCAGTTTTGCCAATTTATTGTTAATAACCAAATTGACAATTTGAATTTCGCCAAGACAATTTTGTTTACAGACGAAGCGTGTTTTGCCTGAAGAGGTATAACAAATCTTAAAAATTAGCATGTTTATTCCGAAGATAATCCACATGCAACTAAAACCATGCATTTCCAACGGCAATTTAAAATAAATGTTTGGGCCGGTATAGTAAATGATATTATTGTAGGACCAGTAATTTTACCACAAAATTTAAACGGAGAACAGTACTTACAACATCTTCAGGAATTGCCAGTCTTACTGGAGGATGTGCCGCTTTTACTTAGGCGTGATATGTGGTTTATGCATGATGGGGCTCCACCTCATTTCACTTTACCAGTGCGTACTTTTTTAAACCAAAAGTATCCCAGTAAATGGATTGGGAGAGGCAATGACGCACCAGTGCCTTGGCCTGCACGTTCCCCGGATATAACCCCAATGGACTTTTTTTTGTGGGGAACTATTAAATCTATTGTTTATGGTAAGCCCATAAATACGCACGACGAATTATGGGCGCGAATACAGAATGCGTTTCAAACAGTTAAAAACAATGTTGGTGTTTTACAACGTGTCCATTTTAATTTTTTGCGACGTGTAAATTGTTGTATTGCTGAAAATGGCAATCAGTTTGAACATTTGTTATGAAACTAATAAATTTGTGTTTATTGTTAGGTACCTATCTCTATTTCTACTTTGTTAATTGTTTTGAGAAGCAAAATATTGTTCATAATTTTATTACTTTTTTTTGACAAATAAAAATATTTTTTTGTGGGGAAAATAGCAAAATTTTATAAGAGACAAAAAATACGTAAAATTTAATGATCTTGCAGAAAAAAAGTATTCCTTATGATTTGACCTGTTGAATAAAAATATTTAGGTATCTTAAGAAGTCGATGGTCCTAGTTTGACCACTTACTTTAAACGTAGGATAAAGAAACATATCGCAAGAAGTGCATGGTATCAATGTAATTAAATGTGCCAAATTAGGTTTTCTTACCTAATTCCAAAATAAAAATATTTGAAAAATAATGAAAAAAATAATATCTTTGAGGCCTCGTAGATGGCTTAGGAACCACTTTTGGATAGAGCTAAGTTTAGTTAAATCGTCTTATTTTGTTTCAGAGAATATGTGGCAGAGCGTTGTACAGACTATTCGGGGACACCATGTATAACTACCCATTTTTTTTTAATACGAAGGACAAACTAAAACAAACAAAATGAAAAATACTCTGCCAATTTATGGGCACCTAAGCTCACACCAAATCCCCGTTCATTGTAGGTACCTCCACTGGCCAAAAAAAAAATTGATCAGACCACACAAGACATTTTTTGATGTAAACTCTAATTTTTGAAATCCGCCCCTTATGCGCCACTGGCTTAAAAAAACTAAAACGCATTTTATTTAATTCCAGACTCAATTACCTTTCATTTGATACGACAAAAGGCATGTTTTGATCTAAACTCTAATTTTTGAAATCCCCCCCCCCTTGTGCGCCACTGGCTTAAAAAAATAAAGTGCATTTTATTCAATTCCAGACTCAATTACCTTTTATTTGATACGACACAAGCCATGTTTTGATCTAAACTCTAATTTTTGAAATCCCCCCCCCCTTGCTCGCCACTGGCTTAAAAAAATAAAATGCATTTTATTCAATTCCAGACTCAATTACCTTTCATTTGATATGACACAAATCTAAACTCTCATTTTTGAAATCTACCCCCCACCCTTTTTTTGGCTTGTCTGATGGATTTTATTCGTTTTTAAAAATGAAAACAAAAATTAAAACACTTACTTTCACAAAAGCCAAACGCACTGGACAATTCGCACAAGCACTTTTTTAAAGCTTTTTTGCACTAACAATTTAAACAAACTATTTTATTTCGCACCAAGTCTAGTGGCAAATAATGCATTGTTTTAAGTCTACTTCCTTTTTATATGCAGTTAAAAAGGGCTGTTAGATCTTGTTTCGCTTGGTTTCAAAATTGTTGGTTCCTGTACAGTCGTGTTGCCACGGGCCGAGAAACTTGTCAATTCTTGAAAGGCGGTGGTTGAGTGGTTTTGTCATGTTGAATTGAATTCAACTAGATTTTGCCTTAATGTTTAAATATATTATATTATTTGAATTATGTGCTTATTTATTTATTTATTTATTTATTTATTTATTTCTTTTTGTTACAAATGCTTGAACAATATTAGAAATAAAAATGATAAATTCCGCCTGTCGCCTCTCAATCTTGTCAACTATCAGTCAAATCTTGCAACGCGTTTTTGAGAAAAAAAAAATTCCCTGGGGCCGGCCCTGCGTACCGACCGAATGTTGAAAACAATACATTCTTAAATTTCTATCGGTGAAAGTAAAAGTGTAGGGGCCCTTTTTAATTTTCGTAGTGGGGCCCAACTAATGCCTAACCTAAGCCTAACCTAAATTATTTTATAGATTATCATGTAATTTTAATATGGTTAAACCGCGATGTTGTCGATGTACCTTAAACCCAAAATCCATTCAAGATGGTTAAATTAAGAATTGAAGTTGGCGAATTACGTACCGTTAAAAATGTAGGCGTTAGGCCCAAAACCAACCTTAATAAAAAAAAAGTTTGAACTCTTGTTAAATCACAACATCGTGTCGTGTAAAGTGTGTGATAAATGGATTCGTTCAGTTAGAAAACCATGAAGCCAATGAATTCCTCACACGATGCGTTTAAAATTATTTATTAAAATAATATGCGGCACGTGAGAATCGTTTCTTTTTAGTTAATTATCATTGGAATGGGTAAAATTTTTCGTCGGAACCTGGAGGGGTTTTATGTGCAAGCGAATTTCATGGGTCGGATTTTTATGGTTATGGGCTGCATATACATTCCCATACATATTTAATTTTACATGCTATTTAAGTTCTCTGGTGCGCAAATTTAATCGCTCACGATCTGCACATTCTCTATTTAGTGGAGATAAGAAAGTAAGATACCAAAGAAGTGTCAATAAATTGGGTGTATATGAATTATATTTTATTTAGCAAAAATGCGAATAAGAGGCTTTTTATGCTAAAATTTATGTCCAGAGGATGTACAACGCTTCAAGACTGTTTTAAGACAGTTAATATTTTAATTATACAATTTAAACATTACTTTCTCCGATCTGAATCTCTGTAATCGCTTTGTTGTGCCATTTTGCACGTAGTCATTCTTCAAAGTTTTGTTAGTTTAATCAAATTAATGAATTCCTTAATATTCGGAAGTAATATTACAAAATTGCAAATTATAAATATATTTATATTCAGGGGCGGCTCGTTATATAGAGCCACGGAGCCATGGCACTATCTGTAGACACAAGCTCAGCAAGTATTTTCAACTGGTTCTTAAAAAAACTTTTAAAATGTTAAACATCTGTAACACCGCGTGGAAGTTCCACATTCATTTCAACAGATGGTTAATATTTCTGAATAATGTGTTTTTACAAATTTCCAAAGAAAGCAATCGCAAGTTTACCACAACAAAAATGGTTGCACTAAAAAGGAAATTTTGATGACCAATAAGGCGCATTTTTCAGAAATTCCACATTAATTAACAGATGATTGAAATTTTGACAGACTAATTTTGAATAATGTGTCTACAAATTTCCAAAGAAAATAATTTTCTTCTAAATTTTCGTTTTTTTTGTTAAAATTATCGAATTTTTGGTCCGCAATTTTGATTTTTAGGATCGAATTTTTGCTCAAAGTTTTGAATTTGTTATTCTATATTTTAGATTTTTTAACCTAAATGATTGCTTTTTATACGCAACTTTTTTTTTTTACCGACATTTTCAAGTACAGTTTCTGATCTTGCCCTTCATTTTAGATTTTGAAACTTGAATTATTATTTTTTATGGGCGATTTTTTTTGCTTTTTGGTTACTTTTTGACTACCGTTTTCGAGTTTCTGGTCGGCAACTAATTTTGAGCTAAAGTGTTATTTTGGGAGCTGAAAATGGCAAATTATTTTCGTTTTCCTTGATTTTTCAATTTTTTGGTTTGCATTTTTTATTTTTAGACTAGCATTTTTGATTTTTTGGCCTATATTTTAGATCTTTGACCAGTACTTTTCATTTCTTCGTTCCAAATTTTAGAGATTTTGCACGGAATATTCTTCGTTTTGATTAAACTTTCGGATTTTTGGTCTGCATTTTTCTAACCGCGAATTTTTGATATTTGTCTGAATTTTTGATTTTTTGTGCTTATCTTTTGGTTTTTAAGAGTTATTTTGGGGGCTGAAAATGGCAAATTATTTTTGTTTTCCTTGATTTTTCAATTTTGTGGTTTGCATTTTTTATTTTTAGACCGGCATTTTTGATTTTTTTGGCCTATATTTTAGATATTTGACCTGTATGTTTCATTTCTTCGTTCCAAATTTTAAAGTTTTGCTCTAAATATTCTTTATTTTGGTTAAACTTTTAATTTTTTTTTTTTGTTGAAATTTTCGGATTTTTCGTCTGCATTTTTTTAACCGCGAATTTTCAATATTTGTGTAAATTTTCGATTAGTTTTAGTTTTTTATCTTAATTAAGAGCTAATTCTGCAAGTCATTAATTTTTTACAATTTTTCAAAATATTGAGTGCAATTTTTGTTCCCTCCAGTGCAGTTTTGAGTCCATTACTGTTGTTTACAAATGCAATATTGCAATTGTTTTTTCAAATAATCAAAAATACACTGTTTCTGAATGGTTTCAGCAATTTTGAAACGAATTCTGCAAGTAATTAATTTGTTATAATTTTTGAAAACATTGAGTGCAATTTTCGTTCCTTGCAGTGCAGTTTTGAGTTAATTCCTGTTGTTTTCTGTACCAATATTGCAATTATTTTTACAAGTAATCACACTCTTTCTGCATAGTTTTAGTAATTTTTGAGCGAATTCTACAAGTGATTAATTTTTTACAATATTTCAAAACATTGAGTGCAAATTTCCTTCACTACAGAGCAAATTTTGAGTTTATTCCCTTGTTTTCTGCAGGAGCATGTCGTTGTTTTCAGGAAATCAAAAGTACTCTATTTTTGAACAATTGAAATTTATTTGAAGCGAAACCTTCAAGTAATACATTTTTTAAATTTCCTTCCCTACAGAGCAACTTTTGAGTTTTTTCCTATGTTTTCACCCCGAGTGCTGAAAATGGCAATTTTCGGACTTGAATTTTCAATCTTCTTGTTTTCATTTTTTTATCGTTAAGTCCGGATTTTGATATTTTGGTCTAAATTTTTAATCTTTTAGCCTAATTTTTTTCTAAATTTTCGATCTGTTTGTTTTTGATTCTTTGTTCCGCAATTTTGATTTTTAGGATCGAATTTGTGAATTTTTAATTCTATTTTTTTAACCTAAATGATTGATTTTTATGCGCGACTTTTTGCATTTTTTTGTCGACATTTTCAAGTTTTTTTGACAGTTTTTGATTTCTTGCCCTTGATTTTAGATTTTTTAACTTGAATTATTATTTTTTATGGGCACTTTTTTTTACTTTTTGACTAAAATCGATTAAATTGAATTTTCTTCGATTTTTTTTTTAAATTTTTTTCCGGAGACCATTCTGAACACTATTTGTCCATAAAATTTTGTCGTGGGACTTCCAGGAACTAAGGTTTTCGAGTTTCTGGTCGGCAACTTATTTTGAGCTAAAGAGTTATTTTGGGGGCTGAAAAAGGCGAATTATTTTCATTTTCCTTAATTTTTCAATTTTTTGATATAAATTTTTTATTTTTAGACCAGCATTTTTGTTTTTTTTTGGTCTTTATTTTAGATCTTTGATCTGTTTTTTTCATTTCTGCGTTCCAAACTTTAGAGTTTTTGCCCTAAATATTCTTTATTTTGGTTACATTTTTGTTGAAATTTTTGGATTTTTGGTCTGCATTTTTTTTTAACCGCGAAGTTTCGATATTTGTGTAAATTTTCGATTTTTTGTGCTTATATTTTTAGTTTTTTACCGAGCGTATTTTTTAATGGACTATACTTTAGATTTTTAACATGATTGATTTTTATGTGCAAATTTTTGATTTCTTGGCCGGTATTTAATTTGTATAATTTGTTATTTCCATCTTTCATAATTTTGACGATTCAAATGTCAGTATCATCCGATCCAATAAATTGTAAAAGTGGCTCTACCATCAACATGTTCCACGAGCCGCCACTGTTTATATTATTAATTATTTAATTCGAAATTGTTTGAATTAAAATAGAAATAATTTTAATTTGCGAAAATTCTATTGCAACCACATAAGAAAGAAACTAAGACGAAAATGCTACCAGTTTAAATTTACAGTAGTAGTACTCGTGTTTGTTTCAATTTCCCCAATTGGCCATCAATCACGAGGTCATTCAGCTGTGTAGGTTTGTGTATTTGTATGGGTTTGTGCGCGACTGAGCTTGTTAATTCGGAGGTTCGCCCTCGTCACTCTGTAAGTCCCGTTAATAGTATCCCAAATGGTCACACATCCAAAATTAGAGCTCGGCCAACGTTGCTTGACTATCGCAAAAACCGCTCCGGCGCTGAAGCCAAATCCACCAATCGCCGGCGTTTAAAAATTCATAATAACTTGAAACTAGTAGCATGTTCGTATGTACCGTCATAATCAGGGCCGATCCTGTACCCTTGGCCGCCCGCGTGCAAATGTTGAGTTGACCGCCCCCACAAGTGCATTTCTTGGGGGTTGCGTGTTTACCATTTTAGTAATAAGACACCAAAAAGTAACTTATTATCAAGAATATGTATAATTTCAATTATGTATAATACGTAACTTTTTGCTACAAAACGAAATATTCGCGATTTTTTGCATTTACGGTTTTTTTTAAATATTGTTTCAATTAAATAATTTGTGCAACGTTACGACAATAGAAGTCGCCCTAATGGTGTATCTATCTATTACGAATACTTGGGGTTACAACTCCACAGTGAAAAACCCTTTCTCTGTCAGCGTCTATATTGACCTGATGAGATCTAATAAGATTGAAACAATATTTCAATGTTTATCAATGATATTGTTATAATTGTCGCTAGTTTATGGTTTCTTATTGTCTGTATATTTCTCCACTCAGTCAAGGAAATTGTCCAATGTTAAGATAATAGATGTTGCCCTGATGGTGTGTCTAGATATTACGGTTTTAAATTTTAATTATTTACATTCAAGTTGACACAATGCCACCGGAACATGTTGATGGTAGAGCCACTTATACAATATACCCTCCCCCCATCATTTTTTGAAGAAAGAAAGAACGATTTATCTTCCTAGACCAAAATAACTGGCGAAAAAGTGTTTTAAGAGTTAATTAAAAACTCTTGCTAGGCTTGAAACTGCAGGTTCTTCTTGGCTCTATATAACGAGCCGCCCCTGACCTCTGCAAGTTTAGTAATTGATAATTTAACAGTTTTGTGGCTGATAATTGTTGATAAATTCATTATATTTAAGGATGGGTGACATTTCACGTAACTGTGATTTTTCACTGATAGTAAAAAATCGCAGGTCGTTACTAATTTTCACCGTGACTGTGATTGCGACTGTTAGCCCAACTGTGACTGCTAATTAAACAGTGATTGCTACTTCAAACGTGATTGCTACGTAAAATTGCAACTGATACCTAAACTGTGGTTGTTAGTGAAAATCCTACTTTTTTGACATTTTTCACCAATTTTATAGAACATTTTCTTAACCATTTTTCGAAGACCGTAAATTTTGGCACATTTTGGTTTTCAAATAGTCGAGATCACCTGATACGTTTGGCTATTATAAACCTTTAAAAAGTTACTTAATATACGTTTCTAAACTTCTGGACTCAGAAACGTTGTTTTTGGACATTTTTTTACACATTTTACAAACAATTTTCTTAACAATTTTTTGAGAATATTTTAGTTTTCAATCAACGGAGATCATCCAACGCGTTTTGCAAGTTATAAACCTCGAAAAAATCACCGGCAAAAACTATCTAATAACAAAAATGCAAAAATCATTTATATTTTTCTTGAATGATTTTTTTCACATTTTAAACTTGGACTGTTAAAATTGTCCAACACATTTGAAAGTGCTATTTTAAAAAAATCGACAAACACCTTTTGCAAAAATTTAACACAGAAATGTCTCGATTTTGACGTTTCAATAATCAAAAGAAATTTTCTAAAACGAGAAAAAAAGGTTAAAAACAAGATTTGCAGTGTTTAACACGTTTGGTTTAAAAAAACCAAACATTGAGGATTTGATTTTTAAAACGTACCGGGTGACCCAGCGATCTGTAAAAGCCCCATAACTTATTTGCTATTTGAGATATCAACTTCTAGTTTTCTTAAACTGCTACCCACACTTATTCTACATATTTTAAAAATATATATGTTTTTGTACAGGGTGTCCCAATATACATAACAGAACAAAGTTATGTTTTTTTAAATGGAACACCCTATATTTTATACTTTATTTTCAGTCCTCTTGAGAAGTTGATAAAAATAGTATAAGATAGTATGGGTCTATTATGAACGGTTGGTTAGTTATGGGCAAATTTGTGGCAAAAACATGTACACATTGAAAACATTGCAGAAGCGTTCCTAGCAAAGATAGCATCATTATTTATACACTAGAAAATTTCCCTCATCATAAACACACATCACACACATCGGCTTTGGTTCTCTTTTATTCACAGTGCTATACAGGGTGTCAACATACGCAAAACAATGGATAACTATTTTTTTTCAAATGGAACACCCTATATAAGTTGCCACCAATCTATGGCATTTTTAATAAGCTCTCTAATGATATACAGTTTGTATAACAAAATATTAAGGATTCTTGAGATTTATCAATAAAAACATAATTATTTTGTCACCTTCTGCTGATTTTTGGATTTTAAGCCAAAACTATGCATTTTCAGGAAAAATTATAAGAGACCAAAGTTGTAGAGTGAAAAATTTTCGATCGATAACGGTCTTTTAACTTTTAAGATAATGCGTGCATTGCCCGCCAGAGCGCACAAAATCGTGACCTTATATGCATTTTAGCGTTTTCTTTTCAAATTTTTTATTAATAAATTGCACTTTACTTTATTTTCCGCACCCTCTAGCGAAAAAACGGGAAATTATAGGAAAACTAAAATGGCCCATATCGATTGAAAATGTTCCGCTCTATAACTCTTAATAGAAGCAATTTTTGCCAAAAATGCATAGTTTTCCCTAAAAATGCAAATTGAAAATCTATGTATCAATTTTTGCATTTTTCAATGGTTTTTTGCGTTTTTAGCGAAAACTATGCATTTTGGGCAAAAATTGCTTCTTTTAAGAGTTGTAGAGCGGAATATTTTCAATCGATGTAGGTCATTTAAATAATTCTATAATTTCCCGTTTTTCTGCTAGAGGACGTAGAAAATAAGGTATAGTGCAATTAATTAACAAACAATTTGAGAAAAACGCTAAAATGCATATACTGTCACGATTTTGCGCACTCTGGCGGGCAATACACGCATTATTGGAAAAGTCGAAAGACCTATATCGATCGAAAATTTTCCGCTCTACACTTTGGTCTCTTATTATTTTTTCAGAAAATGCAAAGTTTTCGCTGAAAATCCAAAAATGAGCAGGAGGTGACAGAAGAACAATGTTTTTATGGATAAATCTCAAGAATCCTTAATATTTCAATATACAAATTGTACACCATTGGAAAGCTTATTAAAAATTTCATGTATTGGTAGCAAGATATATAGGGTGTTCCATTTGAAAAAAAATAGTTATCCAATATTTTGCGTATGTTGACACCTTGTATAGCAGTATGAACAAAAAAGAACCAAAGCCAATTTATATGATTCTTCGTGATGTGAAAAACTCTTTAGTGTATAAAAAATGACGCTAGCTTTGCTAGGAGCGCTTCTGCAGATTTTTCAATGTGTCCTTGTTTTTGCCACAAATTTGCCCATAACTAACCAACCGTCCATTATAGACCCATAGTATCTTATACTATTTTTATCAGCTTCTCAAGAGGGTTGAAAATAAAGTATAAAATATAGGGTGTTCCATTAAAAAAAAAAAACAACTTTGTTCTGTTATGTAAATTGGGACACCCTGTACAAAAATATACATATTTTTAAAATATGTAGAATAAGTGTGGGTACCAGTTTAAGAAACCTAGAAGTCGATATCTCAAATAGCCAATAAGTTATGGGGCTTTTACAGATCCCTGGGTCACCCGGCATAACGACTACATTTGAAAATCTTTATGTTCTAAACTTTTCTTTTTAGAGAATTTTTTTTGAAAATCGTAAATTTGGCACTATTCTGCTTATGAATGATCATAATTAAGATTTTATTAGTGCTTTATTAAAATTTTCTATTTTTTTTTATTTCGACTTGAAATCGGATGATCAAAATCAAGATTTTATTATCTTTTGATTAATTTATTCATTGGTGATAAACTAGGTGCGTGGGCAACAAGATATAGCCCACCCACCACGTAAAATAGCACCCACCCATCATCCACTCTACCAACTTTATTCTAACCTTAAATTCTGTATGGTTGAAGAAATTTGAAGAAATAAAAGTTTACAAATAATGCGAAACGTATTTTGTAAATCTAAAAAGCTTTATTAATTACTTTATACTCCATTTGTCACCGCTCTCATGTTCAAATTACTATTTTCATGAACTGAAAAAATAAAAATAAAAATAAAAACAAATACTGAACTTACTCAAAATTCATTTAACTTTAATATTCGGTTCGAACAATTAAACATTCCTTTATTATAATTGTTGAAATAATACCACGCAACCAGCACTATAATAATTTTCAAATTTCACGAACTAAAAAAAATATAACAATTCTCTCAAAACTCAAAATATACTGGACGATTCGACGTTAATTATTTCATTTAAAAATAATCCCTCGAGAACAGAACAAATCAGCATTCTAAATATGCGCTTTTTCAGAGGCAAAACACAAATTTAAAAAAACGATTATCAAGTACTTGAATTGAAACTTTACAAAATGACTAAAAATTCATTCCATTTTACGATTCTGCAAAAATCTTTAAATGCTTCTCATCTCGATTTTAAAACAACTCCCCGAGAACAGAAAAAATCGTTATTTTGAAGATGAACTTTTTCAGAGACATTTGCAACATACTTTACTCAAAATACATTCCACTTTACGTTTCCGCAACAGTCTAGAAATGCTTCTTCACTAATTTTGAAATAATCACAATTTCAAAAGGTGTTACGATGTTTACAATCCGTGATCACTGTTCAAAATCACTGATATTAAAAAGTAGCAATCACAGGTAGCAACGTGATTCAAAAGTAGCAGTTTTGCCCATCTCTAGTTATATTTAAAAGTGTTATCGTGTATTAATTTATTTCTATACATAATCATTTGTGTAATTTCGATTATATTTCACAGTCGACAATAACTGAGGACCGATTTGGACCTACATTAGTCTCAATCAGCACACTACGGTCGTCGTTGATGGAGAAATGGAATTAGACTATGCCCTTATAAGCCAGTCAAGTAACCGTTAGGATAAAAAAAACAATTAGGGCGACATCTATCGCCGAAAATGTTACAACGTTCTGAAATTAAAATATATGGGCGATAGATGTCGCCCTAATTGTTTTTCTATCCTGATGGTTACTTATTGGTTTATAAGGGGTCAAAATTCAGAAAATTTGATGTATTTTAAATTGATTAATGGTGTATTTAAACAAAATATAAAGAAATATTTATATACAGGTAGTGCCATGGCTCCTTGGCTTTATATAACGAGCCTCCTCTGCACACAGTGCAGGATTTCTCAACCTTTTTTTGTTTAACACCACATCAATATAAACTACCATTATATGTAACACCAGGGATCAATTTTTCATTTTGATAAAATTTTGATGAGCGAGAGGTGGCCATAAATAAAATTTTCTCGCGTATGATAGAAAGATAGAAAGGTCGTGCAAATTTAGTTATAAAAACCCTGTTTAATGTTAAACTGTATGAAGGATAGGATAGCGCCCATCGTATCCAAAAATCGACCTAGCCAAACTGAAAACATGGATTTCTCAGTTGAAAAACAAAACTTTTTGTTTTTATTGCAAAATATGAAATTTGAATAAACTCATGTTTTGTGTTCTCTTTAATTTTTCAATTTTATTTAAATGATCTGACAATAAGAGGTCAAATTTAGCTAGCATTTCTGATGCCTTTAAGAAGATCGTTATTTCTCTTATAGAGATTGGAACTACTTCATCTAAAAGCAAGACATTGACTTGTTAAAAAGTGCACAATAGCAATCATTCTTTCTACAATAGCCCTCCATCGTTTTTTTTCGAATTCAAATTGTTGTTGCTCTTTGTGTATGATTTCTATTTATTTAAAGGGATTTTTAACTCCCACCATTTTTGGAGACAATTAATATACTTTGCACTGTTCTCATGTTTTACAAATTTGTCAGCACAATGGCGTAAGTCTTTAAAACCCGTAGTTATAATTTTAATATTTCCTTTTCCAAATAATTTACATACGAAACAAAATCAGCAGCTTTGTCTTACGTTTCGCGGGCTTCGCCGGTTTTGCCGCCCCTCTAATCGCCACCCACGTGCCATGCACGCTCCAGCCCTCCGGTAGGATCGGCCCTGTTCCTAATTTTTCATTTTCATAAAAAAATATATATTGGAAAATTTTAATAGAGAACGAAACATGTCAAATTCTTCAATAATAATGTATTTGACTGTTTGTAGATAACGAACATAGATATCATAAATTCTTTTTAAAGTATCGAATTACGCAGACGATTAACAGTTGAAATTGTGCATAAAAACATCGAATTAACCCGATTACGTTCGACATGTGTTCATAAATATTTAAAATAGTTTTGTCATGAACCAATTTGTTATCATTTTCGGTGTTGCGTTGCTCAACGTAATTAAAAATACCCACACTCTCTAATCTCTGTTTGAATGATTTATAAAAATATATACATAAACAAAGTACGTTATTGTTTAAAACAATTGTTATGTAATAAGGTACTTATTTAAAAATATCGATATCAATATGTATCACTACTGTTTTCAAAAAATTTAAATTTAAAATTTTTAATTTTAACCAAGCTCAGCTGTATTACCTTGACACATTTTGGGCTAATTATGTAATTAGTTAAATAGTTGTAAAGGGAGACCTAATTTGTGCACAGGAATGAATTATTTTTAAATAAATCAACTCTTTAGTTAATTTTATGACCACAGAGGCGGATTAAGGTCAGCAGAGGCCCCGGGCGCAGAAATAGAAGAAATAGAAAATATTATTTACTATTAATGTTTTATTTTCAATAAAATTTGTACGTATATTGAGAGTAACAATCAGAAGATTCAACAAAAAAAATCATAGAATTTAACTTGAAATAAAAATTTCAGAATCCGAATTTGAAATAATTTTGAAATTATCTTTAATCGTTCACGAGATATTAGCCTATATATAAAAAAACAAACGGAGGCGAAATTGTGTTATTGATTGATGGACTCGAGAAGCCAAATTTGAAGCAAGTTTTCGACTATCTCCAACCGTTCACGAGATATCCGCCTAGATGTCAAAAAGAAGTGAACCCAAAAACTGTTTTTTTTTGCACAATCGGCTGTGAATTTTGAATTGAACTGTCGGATGTTTAAGTGTCATGAATTTAAAATTTCAAAATCTAGGAGTGTTGGTAAAATTCGTGCATTCTATTTTGAGTAGATTTTAAAAGGTAGGAGTTTCTTGCAATTCTTTTTATAAATTTTTGGCGACTTGAAAAATGTTCGACCGCAGAATTGAAACGCAGAGTGCACAACAGTGATAATTTTAATACTGGAAACGCTAAAAGTGTCATCATTTTTTTGTGGAATTATGAAGCACAGACCATTTAAAGTATATTAAGAAAGTTTGGATCTTGTTCCATTTTTTTTCCTTTTTATTGACGACTTGGAAAATGTTCGACTTTAAAAAGTCATCAATTAATTCGAAATTGGCATATTTTTATGGAATAATAAAGTATAATCAGTTTTGAGTGAATTTTAAAGTCTAATTGTTTTTATATTTTTTTTTGTGAAAATGTCCGACGTCAAGTGAAATTATTTTAAAATAAATTGGTAGGTTTTGATAGAGCTTTATTCTGAGTAAAAATGAAAAAGTTTTAGTTAATTGTTTTTCTATTTTTAATAAGTCGAGTTATAAGTAACTTCCGTTTTTTTATCAGACATTTATTTTGTTCTCGTTAAATAACAAAATTATATTAATTTATTATGTATTCACGACTACTATGTATAACCTTCTCCCATATTCCTGGCAGTTTATCAATTCCTTCCTTGTAAAATGTGGTTGGTTTGGACTAGAGATGGGAAAAACGGTTCACTGTCGGGAACGGGTCCGAACCGGTTCACTTATTGGAGTGAACCGGTTCCTTGGAGCGGTTCACGGGTCTTTTCTGCAGTTTTATACCAGATTGTTAGAAATGAGTTCCAGGCTTCCAATTAATTAAAAAATATAGAATATAGGTATTCATAGTATGGCCACTACTGCAATATATTTTTACTTTTTTTGTATTTTATACTTGGTAATATGAAGAACTGAGAAGCTATTGGTAAATATTTGTAAACGGGAAGTGGGCATTAAATATTTACTCTGTTTTTTGCATGTTTCAATTGATTTTTAAAATTGCAAGTTTTAGTTTATTCCTGTGATGGCTTCTTCTATTTTTACATTATTATTTAATTTTCACATTTTCTCCTCTCTCTCATCGATAGTAAATATAAATCAAATCTGGTAGATTTTTAAACTCTGGTCATTTATTTACTCTTGTACACCGGGGCACATCCGGTATATCATACTCTGCTTAATTTTTGAATGAAATAAATAATTTTAAAATTGTATAATTTCTTTATTATGAAATTATAAAATATTATTGAATTTTTTATGCTGCAGATTAATTAATTTTTTATTTATTAATTAAGCATCTAAAAGAAATGTCAAATTTAACTAAAGTTAAAAGACTTTATGATAAATTAATGTAGTTATTTGACTTAAAGTCGACAAGTGTCCGGAAAAAGACTAATTTTGACTTAAAGCCGTTAAGCCTCTAAAAAATGTCAAATTTAAGACAAAAGACCATGTCCAAATTAATGTCGAAATTTAACTTAAAGTCGAAAAACGTCCAGAAAAAAAAATTGGCTGAAGTTAAGAGACTTTATTAGCAAATTAATGTCGAAATTTGATTTAAAGTCGATAAGCAAAACTAATTTTTACTCTAAAAGCGTTAAGCTTCCAGAAAACATGTCAAATTTAATTAAAGTGAATAAAGTGTCCAAATAACTGTTGAAATTTGACTTAAAGTTAAGAAATGTTAAGAAAGCAAGACTAATTTTGACTTAAACCCTAAAGCCTCTAGAAAAAATGTCTGGGTAGAATTAAGAGACTTTATGAGCAAATTAATGTCGAAATTTGACTTAATGTCAACAAACCTCAAGAAAAACGACTAATTTTGACTGAAAGTCGTTTCTAGAAACAATGTCAAATTTAATTCAAGCTAAAAGACTATAAGAAATTAATGTCGACATCTGACTTAACGTTAAGACAAAAATACTAATTTTAACTTAAAGCCATTAAGTCTCTAGAAAAAATGACAAATTTAATTCAAGTTAAAAGACTTTATACCAAATTAACGACAAGCGTCAAAAGATAGACTAAGTTTAACTTAAACTCGTTAAACCTCTGGAAAATGTCAAATTTACTTTAAGTTCAAAGACTTTATGACAACTAAATGTAGAAATTTGACTTAAAGTCGACAAGTGTTAAGAAGAAAATTTTGGCTTAAATCCGCTAAGCCTCTAGAAAATGTCAAATTGAATTAATGTTAAAAGACTTTATAACAATGTAATGTCGAAATTTGACTTAAAGTCGACGAGCGTTAAGAAAAAAGACTCATTTTGACTTAAATCTGTAACTCTCTAGAAAAAATTTCAAATTTAATTAAAGTTAAACGAGTTTATGTTCAAATTAATGTGTAAATTGGACTTAAAGTCAAGAAGCCTTAAGAAAAAAGGCTAATTTCGACTTAAAACCTAAAGCCTCTAAAAAAAGTTTCAAATTGAATTAAAGTTAAAAGACTTTATGTCCAAATTAATGTGTAAATTTGACTTAGAGTCAACTAGCGTGAAGAGAGAAGACTAATTTTGACTTAAAGTCGTTAAGCCTCCAGAAAATATGCCAAAATTGAATTAAAGTTAAAATACTTTATGTTCAAATTAATGTCGAAATTTGACTTAAAATCGTCAAACGCCAAAAACGACTAATTTTGACTTGAGCCTCTAAAAAATATCAAATTTAATTAAAGTTAAAAGACTTTATGACTAATGAATGTCAAAATTTGACTGAAAGTGACAAGCGTGAAAAAAAATCTAATTTTGACTTAAAGCCGTTAAAACCCCACAAAAAATGTTGACTTTAATTAAAAGTTTTCACATTTTAATTTAAATTTCCAAATGTAAAACTTTAAGTCAAAATTTAAGCCTGGACTAAAAAAAATCACGAGAACCGCATGAAATTTCTGCATGAAGTTTTCGCAGATAACTTCAAGCGGTTCATAACGGGAACGCTGTTTGTACGAACTTCACGCGGTTCCCGGTATGAACTGAAGTTACCGCGGAAACTCTATGAGTTTCGAGGTTTCTTCATGCGGTTCATACCAGGGAAACCGCATGAAGCTCGTGCAGATAGTGGAGTGAACCGCATGAAATTTCCGCAGTTAACTTCATGGGCATATCTTGGAACCGCATGAAGTTTCGGCAGGTGACTTCATGCGTTTCCACCGGAGCGCTTCTACAGGTAGGGGTACGCGTTTGGTTTTCACTCTTGAAGAAAAAGCACATATTAAAGAGCAGAGGAACCGCGGTTCCTTTTGTCCGAACCGGTTCCTGAGCACTCTTTGCTAGGAACCGGTTCCTGAACTGTTTGTCCATTTCTAGTTTGGACTGAAAGAAGTTTTCGACAGCCTGACTGACTTGCTTTTCAGAATTAAAGGTTTTTCCAATCACAAAGTTTTGTAAGGAACAGAAAAGGTTTTAGTCTGTCGGGGCAAGATCCGGGGAGTAAGGTGGGGGTGGTAAAACAGACCATGCAAACTCAATAATTTTTTCTTGAGTTACCCTTACTGTTTGTGGTCGCGCATTGTCATGTAAAATGCGCGATTGACGAGTGCAGGACGCTTTTTATGAAGTTTATCTTGCATACTTTGCAACTGTTGAACGTACCTATCCGGAGTAATCGTTAAATTTGACTTCAACAACTCGTGGTGAATTATTCCTTGACCACACACACAATAAAAACTTTTTGCTATGGATGTTTTTGGATCTGGTAGGGGTGGTTGATCCTTATCAAGCCACTGTCTTTTGCGGGCCATATTGTAGTAGGTAATCATCATTTTCTGGTTTGCTGTATAATTATACCATGCAGGTATACTAGAGTGGTTCTTATTTTAGAAGTATGTGAAAATCAACGGGACAACCCGGAAACTTGTTCGTATAGATAAAAAACTAACAACTGTAAATTTTGAGCCATATCGAACATCGGCAAGCGAGTCCTAGCCCTCTAAAATTTGAAAAAGTCGGTTTATTTCCTTTATTTTGATTTTGGTCCAAATTATATATTATGTCGATAGAGGACGTTAATGTGAATCCAAAACGTGTTTATTTGTTAAAATTGGACTAAAATTGACGAAGTTATGAATGTTTCAACGCCCCTCCATTCATTGAAATTGGAATTAGAAGAAAATTACAGGCCAAAGATCTAAAATATCTGCCGGAAAATCAAAAACCCTGGAATAAAAGTAAAAAATGCGGATGAAATAATAGAGAATTCAAGTAAAGAAAAATTAATTTGACATTTTCACCCCCAAAATAACTCTTTAGCTCAAAGTAAGTTTCCTGCCAGAAACTTGGAAATAACAGCCAAAAAATAAAAATAAATCACGCAATAACATCAATAATTCAAGTTAAAAAATCTAAAAAAATATGACGGAAAATCATAAATTTAGACCAAAAATCGAAAATTCGGGACTAAAAATCAAAAACTCCGATTAAAAAATTGAACAAAATTTCGGCCACAATAAGGAAAAATTTAGACCGCAAAGTCGAAAATGCAAGTGAAAAAATCTAGAATATAGTCCAAAAAAAAATCAACAATCGGCCAAAAATCAAACATTTTGACCCAAAATCGTAAACTCGGGCCTAAAATTAAAAAAAAAACAAAAAAATCGAGAATTTCTGCCAAAATAAAGGAAATGTAGGACAGAAGATCATGAATTTAGACTACAAAATCGAAAATACAGGTCAAAAATCTAAAATATATACGATATAAAGAAAACTTTTAACTTTTTTATACCACTTTTATTTTACTTGACGTGACTAGTTTCAATTACACGGTAATCATTATCAAACTGAGTGGTATAAAAAAGTTAAGTGTTTTCTTTATATTGAAATTGAAAATGTACCACGAAGTGAATGCCTCCAAGATTCAAGAATTAAAATATATACTGGGGCCGCGGTGGTCTAGTGGGTAGAGGTCCGGCCTCTGGACCCCGTTGGTGCGGGTTCGAGTCCCGTCCGGACGGTCACTTTTTCAGAACGAAAAATGGCCGTACGGGTCCCTGGGTGTCTAGTGTTTGTCCCCATTTCATTTAAATATGAATTATTACTATATATCGGTTGTGGCTGAATGCCCTAGTTGGCTAAGCCAGGTCCCCATCATCCTCGATTCCCTAACCCGAACTCCTATCAATCATCTTTCCTTTAAAAAAAAAAAAAAAAAAAAAAAAAAATATATACTTTAAAAATCCATAACCGGGACCAAGAAATCAAAAATTTTGACCAAATGATTCAAGTTAGTCAAAATATAGGACTAAAAAAGATCGAAAAATCACGCCAAAGATCTTTAATATGAGCCAAAAATTCAAAAATCCCGGTCTAGAAATAAAAATGCTGACGAAAAAATTAAAAATTCAAGTAAAAGAAAAACAATTTGTTTTTATACACTTTCAGGAGCATTAAAATGAATACAATTTTCTTAATTTCGCGCTCTATTAAAAAAATTGTATCACAAAATTTGATTAACATGTGTGCCCAGCTTTTTCCAAAATCTTAATGTAGAATGAATTTTGAATAATTTTGGAAAGTTTCAAATCGATGGGTGGGCCTTATCCAACAATCAAGACAGTAGAATCGAAATATGGATTTTAACCGTAGGTTTGTGTTTATTTTTGTAAAGATCCAACTGTTAAAACTATGGTCAAATGTTTAACTTTTAGAATTGTAGGATAATCGAAAATTTTAATAAACAAATCGAAAATTTAGGTCACAATATAGAATATTCAGGCCAAAACAATTGGTAAGAAATGGGTAAAACGGGCCAAAGATCTTAAATATGAGCCAAAAAATCAAGAATAAAAAATGCAGGCCAAAAAAATTAAAATTCTAATAGAAGAAAAATTTGTGGCCCCATTTCAGGTCACAATGTAAACGATTTAATTATTATTAAATATTATTCATCAATGTGGGCTATAATTTGAACCCATCATTGTGTCCCAATGTTAGTATTATGTTGTCGGCCGTGAGATTGTTAGCGAAATTTTTGTTGTAAATGACGTTTCAGAACGAAAAGTCAAATTAATTGAAAAATGTATTACTCTATTAACCAATGAAAAGGAACAAAAGCAGTTTTTATTATTAACCTTTGAGGAGTATCACCAGAAATTTTAATAAAAATACATTAATTGGTAATATCTAAAAAAGTACGAAACATCGAAAAAAACAACTAAGTCAATTTTAGTCCGATTTTAATAAATAAATTCGTTTAGGATTCTTATTAATATCCTCTGTCGACACAATATATAATTTGACCATTAGGGTAGACCGCTTAATATTAGGGGGACCAAAATAAAAAAAAGGGGAATAAACTGATTTTTTCAAACTTCAGAGGGCTCGGTTAGGTGATGGTCGATATAGCTCAAAATTTACAGTTATTAGTTTTTTATCTATATGAACAAGTTTCCGGGTTGTCCCGTTGATTTTCGCATACTTCGAAACTTCCCCTATATATGCTATAACCACTCTAAGGTATACACTGTGGACATAAAGTAAGGAATAAATTAGATTAAAATTCAGGGCATTTTCTTTCAGAAAAATGTCCGAGAATTTCTAAAATTCAAGGCACTTTCTGTCATAAAAATGCTCGGACACGTGTATCATTATTTTTTAACGCGCATTTTTTGCGATAAAATTCAAATGTACAGGATGTCCCAAAATTGAGATACGACCCCTAAGTTAAAATTTTCAAACGTGAACCCCCATTTTTTGTTACATTTATAGATTCTACGTAAAATCCTGAGTATTTTTCATGTAGCATACCCCATGTCAATATTCAGCTGTTTTCGAAGAAATGGCGTTCAAAAAAGTACTACTACTATTTTATTTCTGGTAAAAGATAACATGATTTCATCGAAACATAGGAATTAATAAGGAAAAATCATTATTTACTTAATGAAATGATTTTTCCTTATTAATTCCAATGTATCGATGAAATCATGTTATCTTTTACCAGAAATAAAATAGTAGTAGTACTTTTTTGAACGCCATTTCTTCAACAGCTGAATATGATTTTGGGACACCCTGTAAATTTGAATTTTATCTTAAAAAATGCGCTTTAAAAAATAATAATATACGTGTCCGAGCATTTTTCTGACAGAAAATGCCCTGAATTTTGGTCGAATTGATTCCTTACTTTATGTACACAGTGTATATCGTGTAGTTAAAAATTATTGTAATAAAGCTATATTATTATTAATAATTGTTTTAACTCAAAACGGATTCAATCCTTTCAAATGCCCCATTAACGGAAGGAAATGTGTTTCAATTTAACCCCAACCGCTATGAGCTGACCACATTGACTTGAATCTGAGGCAAAAAGTCACAGTGTGGTTACTTTCAAATTAAAATGTTATTCTAATTTTTCTGTATACAACAAATAAAATTATTTCGAATTAACACCTGCTTTTACAAGATCTACCGCACTTCATTTCCATATTTATCTATATAACTCATTGCAACTAATTTAATCAACCACTTGTGTGTTATACATCATGCAACAGAATGTAAGAGATATTTCATAATTCGTTCGATATATTCCGATATAGAAAATGAGGCACATAAATCTTGGCTCTCAGTGATCTAAAAAGCAAACAATATTCCATTTTACGTTATAATTGACTCGACAAACGGGTTTGATAATGCAACGATGATGGCTCCAATGCGTATGGTAAACAAAGCGGAGCAATACATTTACATTTTAAATCGCGAATTATGTAATTCATCAATCTATTGAACTGCAAGTTGGTATATTTTGAAATGGCGGTGTATCTGGAGGGAGGAGTAGGTATGTCAGATAATTTCGCGATAGTTCTGGATTCAGAACCTGGGCACTAATAACATTGTTGAAAGCTTCTAAAAATTTTACAACAGCCAAAAAACTTCTTTCAATGTTCGAGTTTACGAGTAACATGGTACATTTTCGACTAATTTTATTGGGTGAAATGGAAAAACAAAAACGTATAATGGTCTATCAAATCGATGATAGACAGTATCACCGCATGTTACTGCTAAATTGTTAACAAGTAATCAAGTAATCAAATTTATATTCGATGATTTCCCGAATTACGGAGTATTAATATAATTCAATAAATAATAAATGAAGATTCTCCGTATATAGCTGAATCAAGTGTGAACATGCCTCCGGCAAGGATGGAATCTGGAGGTTGCAGGTTCGATCCCTGTCGAAGGCATGTTCACACTTTTGATTCAGTTATTTACGGAGAATCTTCGTTTATTATTTATTTAATTGATCAAATTTAGTTGAAATATCAGTGTGACGTTTACAATTTTCTCATCGATACATATCTAAAATTGCTGCTCCCTCATTTAATTTCCATCGGCTTTAACTCGGTGCCAGTGTTGCCATACGTACGGTATTCTGAGCGAAACTACGGTATACGGTCCAAATGTTAAAACCGTACACAAATGTACGGTAATTTTCACCCTGTATAAAAGTATTTTTACCGCGTTTTTAATTCGACAAATTTATCGCCCGGTAGCAATGGCCGCTCTATTAAGAGTGTTGGGAGTAGTGGAGAGAATAGGATTGTGAGAGGTACAACGTCCATCATTTGTAAATTCGCCAATTTCTCCCCGAGTTATGATTTTTTTATTTATTTTTTTTATAAGTTGAACAAATTTAGAGAGTATAAATACTCAAATGGTCTAAATTTTTAATATATCCACACGATTTAACATAAATTTTGATTTTTGAGTTATAATTTTTTTTAAATGAATTTTTAAGTAGTCAAATATTTTTACAAGGAAAAACTAGAAAACAAATCATATCTATATGATTGAATTCCTTAAAAACTCTGATGAAATCATAATACATTCACCTTTAAAATTAACCTTGATTTTTGAAATTGAGTCGATTTTTGCGCAAAAAAATAAATACTGATATAATACTAATTCCTCAAAAATGTTGATATCTTTACAAAACATTTGCCTTTAAAACTAACTAACTCTGCCAATTTCTGCGTGTTATGAATTTTTGAAAATTGGTCGAAATATTTGAAAAATAAAATAATATCGATATGATTGCATTCTTTAAAAAGTCCGATGCTATCATAACACATTTATGTACCTTCAAAAAAAACTTTATTTTTTGAAAATGTGTTCTTTTTTGCGTTTTAAATTGTCGTTTTTGGCAGTTGAAATTGTCATTTTTGGCAGTTAAAAGTTGTCATTTTTATCAGTTAAAAATAGCCGTTGCCGACACTTGAAAATTTGCCTTTTTTGCAGTTGAAAATCGTCATTTTTGGCAGCTTAAAATGGTCGTTTCCGACACTTGAAAGTTGGCCTTTTTGGCAGTTGAAAATTGGCCTTTTTGCCAGTTCAAAATTGTCACTTTTAGCAGTTGAAAATTGTTATTTTTGGCAGTTAAAAATTGTCACTCTTGGCAGTTAAAAATGGTCGTTGCCGACACTTGAAAATTCACCTTTTTGGCAGTTAAAAATTGTCATTTTTGGCAGTTAAAAATCGTCGTCTCCGACACTTGAAAATTGGCCTTTTGGCAGTTGAAAATTGGCCCTTTTGGAAAATTTTCGTTTTTGGCAGCTTAAAACGGTCGTTTCCGACACTTGAAAATGGGCCTTTTTGGCAGTTAAAAATTGTCACTTTTGGCAGTTAAAAATTGTCTCTTTTATCAGTTAAAAATTGTCATTTTTGGCAGTTAAAAATTGTCATTTTTGGCAGTTAAAAATTGTCATTTTTGGCAGTTGAAAATTGGCATTTTTGGCAGTTGAAAATTGGCATTTTTGGCAGTTAAAAATTGTCATTTCTGGCAGTCAAAAATGGTCATTTCTGACATTTGATTTATTACATGATATGCTAGAATTTATCAAAAACAAAAAAAAATGTATATTCACAAAACATCTGAATTATCTTTAATTTTTGAAAATGCGTTAGTGATAAATGTTTAAAAATGATGTTTTTTAATTTGTCGAATATTTGAACAAAGAAAAAATAGAAAAAAAATACTGATATGATTGAATTCCTTAAAACGTTTAATGCAGTCATAATATATTTACCTTTAAAATTAACTTTGGTTTTGAAAATGTGTTATGAATTTTTGAAAATTAATATTTAAAGTTGTCGAAGACTTGAACAAAAAAACATTTTTTTAATACACTCACAAAACTTTAAAGGCCTTTAAACTTTAAAACTTACTGTAGTTTTTGAAAATGCGACACTTTTTTCGTAAGTTATGAATTTTTTAAAATTAACGTTCTAAGTTGTCGAACAAAAAAAAATGATATAGAATTTCTCAAAAATTTTAGTAAGTATGTTCACAAAACATCTGCCTTTAGAATCAACTTAGACTTTTGAAAATGTATCAATTTTTGCGTGAGATTAATTTTTGAAAATTAATATTTAAAGTTGTTGAAGACAAAAAATCGATTTTTTTTTCATATATTCACAAAACATCTATTTTTAATTTATTTAATGTGCCAATAACAATGGGTTTATACAGGTCAATATACATAATATAATAAGTGGTTTCAATTAATAAAAGAAAATATAAGTCATAACAGATATAAAAAAAAGTTAAACTTACAGGATGTAGAAATATGTATGTAAAAGATGCGTTCAGAAAGAAAACTGTAACATGGATAAATAACAAATGTATCTTCCTTTAAAACTAACCTTAATTTTTGAAAATGTGTCACTTTTTTCAATTTTCAAAAACGTATTTTTAAACAAGGAAAAACTAGAAAAAAAACATAGCTCTATGATTGAATTCCATAAAGAAACTCTGATGCAATCATAATACATTTACCTTTAAAATAATCTTGATTTTTGAAACTTTGAATTTTTGAAAATTAATGTTTTAAGTTGTTGAACACCTAAACGAAACCAAAATCGAAAAGAAAATAAGGTCTGATATGATAAGAGTTCCTTAAATATTTTAGAATATTCACAGAACATCTATCTTTATTTTTCGAAAATGTATTAATTTTTCCGTGAGTTATTTTTTAAAAATTAATGTTAGTGCTTTTTCTTTAGTAAAATATACATTTCGAAAATAAAGTTCAAATTTAAATTTAATTACGGTAGTTTTCTCAACTATCCAACACAATTCCATTGGAAAATCCGCCAGCCGCTAAAACGAAAATTACTCCGCAACACTGCCTATGGGAAGTATTAAAATCTATCTCGCCCCGATAGTTAACATTATATTAGCAGATAGGACCATCTAGCGTCGATTTATGTAACAAATTCGTAGAAAAATGTGTAAATCCCCGAAATAATGCAATAGAATGAGATTTTGAAAGGGGAAAAAACGTTTTTTATGTGATATTTTCAGTAAAAAAAAAAAAAAAAATTAGAAAACCTCCGCTTTACCTCTGAAATCGTAAGTTTACATCATTATAAGTGTGTATTTCTCGTAGTCCACAACCTAATAAATTATCACATTTAACATGTTTGTACGGTAATTTATTAATAAGTACGGTAATTCAGAATACGCGGGTACGGTAATTCGTTTTCGAACGTGTGGCAACAGTGCTCGGTGCTATCACCGATGATAATCATACTACTTGTTATATTACCCCCAAAAATATGAATAGTTCAATTCTATTGGTAGCACGCCATGGTGTTGTCGCGATAATACCATGTTGCTTCTGTCTTTCTATTGGATCTAAAAACTCACGCACCATGATTACCAAATAACATTTCAGTTGACTTGTCAAACGTTAATAAATTCGACATTTTTCAATCGATTTAATCGACCGAAAATATAAAAAAAAAATATCCCGAACAATTCAATAAAATCAAAATGATTTGTTTGGAAACAGTTTACACATTTTTTTAAGGAGCGAAATTGCCAATCTGATACAGAAACATCAGGTGAAAGATGTTAGATAATCAGGATTGGAGCTTTAACATATGAAAACTTGACGGAACAAATTATAAAGAATGTGTGATACAACAGTGGCGGCTCGTGGAACATGTTGATGGTAGAGCCACTTTCACAATTTATTAGATCGGATGATGGCCTTTAAAACGTCAAAATTATGAAAGATGGAAATGACAAATTATACAAATTAAATACCGGCAAAAAAATCAAACATTTGCACATAAAAATCAATCACACAAGTTAAAAATCTGAAGTATAGACCAATAAAAAAATACGCTCTTAATTAAAGAAAAAAACTAAAATATACGCCCAAAAGATCGAAAATTTAGAGAAATTTCAAAAATTCGCGGTCAAAAAAATGCAAAAAATTTCCACAAAAAAAAAAAAAATGGAACGAAGTAATGAAAAATACAGGCCATAAATCTAAAATATAGGCAAAAAAATAAAAAATGCTGGTCTAAAAATAAAAAAATTCAAACCAAAAAATTTAAAAATCAAGGAAAACGAAAATAATTCCCCATTTTCTGCCCCCAAAATAACTCTTTAGCTCAAAATAAGTTGCCGACCAGAAACTCGAAAACCTCAGTTCCTGGAGACAAATAGTGTTCAGAATGGTCTCAGTTTTGAAAAAAACAAAAAATAATAAATAAATTGAATCGATTTTTCAAAAAAAGTAACCAAAAAGTAAAAAATCGCCCATAAAAGATAATAATTTAAGTTAAAAAATCTAGAATCAAGGGCAAGAAATCAAAAATCATCAAAACAATAAAAAAAAGTCACGTATAAAAATCAATCATTTAGGTTTAAAAAATCTAAAATATAGGATAAAAAATTCAAAACTTCGACCAAATCTTCGATCCTAAAAATCAAAATTGCGGACCAAAAAAATCGAAAATTTTAACAAACAAATCGAAAATTGAGAAAAAAAATAAGGCTAAAAGATTACAAATTTAGACCAAAATATCAAAATCCGGGCTTAACGATAACAAATGAAAACAAGAAGATTGAAAATTCAAGTATGAAAATTGCCGTTTTCAGCACTCGGGGTGAAAACTCAAAATTTGCTCTGTAGCAAAGGAAATTTGCACTCGACGATTTGAAAAATTAAAGAAAAATATTACTTGAAGGTTTCGCTTCAAATAAACTTCAATTATTCAAAAATAGTCTACTTTTAATTTCCTGAAAACAACGACATGCTCCTGCAGAAAACAAGGTAATAAACTCAAAATTTGCTCTGTAGTGAAGGAAATTTGCACTCAATGTTTTTAAAAATTGTAAAAAATTAATCACTTGTTGAATGAGCTCCAAAATTACTAAAAAGAAAGAGTGTAATTTTCATTACTTGTAAAAATAATTGCAATATTGCTACTGAAAACAACAGGAATTGACTGAAAACTTCACTGGAGGGAACGGAAATTGCACTCAATGTTTTGAAAAATCGTAAAAACATAATCACTTGCAGAATTAGCTCTTAATTAAGGTAAAAAACTAAAATATAAGCTCAAAAAATCAAAAATTTAGACAAATATCAAAAATTCGCCGTTAAAAAAATGCAAACCAAAAATCCGAAAATTTCAACAAAGAAAAAACAAAAAGTTTAACCAAAATAAAAAATATTTCGGGCAAAAACTCTAAAATTTGGAAGAAAGAAATGAAAAATACAGGTCAAAAAAATCAAAAATGCTGGTATAAAAATAAAAAATGCAAACCAAAAAATTGAAAAATCAAGGAAAACTAAATTAATTTGCAATTTTCAGCTCCTAAAATAACTCTTAAGCTAAAAATTAGTTGCCGAAAACGGCAGTCAAAAAGTAATCAAAAAGTAAAAAAAATTCGCCCATAAAAAATAACAATTCAAGTTAGAAAATCTAAAATGAAGGGCAAGAAATCAGAAACTTGAAAATATCGGCAAAAAATAAAAAAGTTTCGTATAAGAAGCAATTTCGGTTAATTTTTTTTTTAAATATGGTCATCAAAATTTGTTTTTTAGTGCAACCGTTTTTGTTAAAATAAATAAAGAATATTTCGGGCAAAAACCCTAAAATTTGGAACGAAGAAATAAAAAATACATGTCAAATATCTACAATATAGGCCAAAAAAATCAAAAATGCTGATCTAAAAATTAGAAATGCAATCCAAAAAATTGAAAAATCAACTAAATTAATTTGCAATTTTCAGCTCCTGAAATAACTCTTAAACTCAAAATTAGTTGTCGAAGACGGCAGTCAAAAAGTAATCAAAACGTAAAAAAATTCGCCCATAAAAAATAATAATTCAAGTTAGAAAATCTAAAATGAAGAGCAAGAAATCAGAAACTTGAAAATATCAGCAAAAACTAAAAAAGTTTCGTGTAGAAAGCAATCATTTAGGTTAAAAAAAATAAAATATAGGGTAAAAAATTAAAAACCGTGCCAAAAAGTTCGATCATAAAAATCAAAATTGCGGGCAAAAAATTCGAAAATTTTAACAAAAAATCGAAAATTTAGAAGAAAATTATTTTCTTTAGAAATTTGTAAAGACACATTATTCAAAATTAGTCCGTCTAAATTTCAAGCATCTGTTGCAATAAATGTGGAATTCCCATACAAATTTCTGAAAAATGCGCCTTATTGGTCATCAAAATTTGCTTTTTAGTGCAACCATTTTTGTTGTGGTAAACTTGCGATTATTTTCTTTGTAAATTTGTAAAAACACATTATTCAGAAATAGTCTGTCAAAATTTTAACCATCTGTTGAAATGTATGTGGAACTTCCACGCGGTGTTACAGGTGTTGTTTAACATTTAAAAAGTTTTTTTAAGAATCGGTTAAATTATTTGCTGCGCTTGAGTCTACAGGTAGTGCCATGGCCCCGTGGCTCTATATAACGAGCCGCCCCTGTGATACAATATGCAATTCAATTGCCAATTTATTGCAGGTGAAAGACATTAATTAATTTGAATCATTTAAATATTTCATGAATTTCGTCAAATGCATTTTCAGTTATAAGTAATATTAATAAATTACATAAAATATCTTTAAAATATGACTTGTTATTTATATAATGAGTTAAATTGTCTTGCAAAATACCAGTCGATGATGAATACATCTTATAATTCTCTTTTATTTACTAACTCAATTGTGTCGCTTTAAGAAACTTAACTCGTCCTGCGGACTAGTTATTAAATAAATCGACAGAACTGTTGCGAGTATTCACGTACTCGTGGTATTACTACTGATCATTTTTTATTTCATTCATCTCATATCTTATTTCGCAATAAAATGTGTTAATTTATTATCCGGTTATTTAACAACGGGAGCTTATTACATCCTGACGACGGGAGCTTATCCGCTCAATCAATTTAAATCGATTAAATCAATCTATCTACATATCGCTCATTCCATGTCAAACTGGACGGTTCTCGGAAAAACATATAACAGATGATTCCGATTTTTTTTTTAATTTTACAGACGCATTCTACAGATGAAATAATGGAAGTCATGTTTCGCGAATAAAATTTGAGATTTTTTTTTGAAGAAGATATGCACGGTTGTAAATTACAAGAAATCACGAAAAACGTCGATCGTGCGAACATTAAAACAACGGTATCGTCGAATCCATTAGTCGTACAAAAAAATCAACAGGTCGATTTTGAAGATCTTAAGTAATTCTATGAAGTAGTAAATAATAATAATTTATTAATAGTAAACGCAATTTTCAAATACACCACTACATAGAATGACTCAAGATCTTCAAAGTTCACCTCTTGTATTTTTTTTTGTACGACTAATGGGTTTGACGATACAGTTGTTTGAATGTTCGCACGACCGTAAGCGTAAATTTAAATGGTACCATCAAGTCGGAGAAAGTAACATGATGGCCACATCGCCATTTTGACTTATGGTGGCCAATATAGTTGTTTTAGTTTTAAAAAGCTATAATTTCTAATTATAGGCCTGTCCTTTCCTCATATGGTTTTATTAGTAAGATACTATGGCAAACAAGGGAAATATAATAAATTAAATATACAATAACTGAATTGAATTGAAAACATATTTTTGTAATAATAATAGATGTTTATTTCCGATGACTACAAATTGTTCGATAGTAAGGAAATTAAATGCAATTACGAGATGAGATCACCCAGGGAGGAAGAACTTGCATAAATCACTTGACGGCGACACAACAATACCCTGACAAATTACTTTTCCATTTGACAATTGTAACTTTTTGTTTTGTCTCTTCCTAGCCGGCCATTTCCACTTCCTGTGGAAGTTGATTAGTTCCCATTATTCGCGTTTATTCAGTTATGGGGTTATTTGTCCGGAAATTAATTGCGCGTCACGTTTAATACATTTTGTTTAACTGATTGTATATCCATATCATCCGTTAACTATTCCCACATGAAATCTATATAACATACGTATTGCTTCAATAAATAGTTGATTGCTGTCTTATGCTTAGATGTTCTGATTCAGCAATTATCAGAAGATACTTTGCTTACGCAAAATTGTTCCTTATAGAACTTTTTACGACCGATATATAAAGTGGGCTTTTGCGCATTCATTTGAAATCGCAAAGTAGATGTTTTCCGAACAGCTGTTCTTTCCTGCACGTTAACCGTACCAGGGTGTGGGAATAGTATATTCTGTAACAAGGTTAGAATGGAAATTCGATGCGAGTGGAATATTTCGAGCGCGAGCCGTGAGGCGAGCGCGAGGAACCACGAGCATCTGAATTTCCATTCTTACCGAGTATCAGACTATACTTTCTCCTCGACTAGATAAAATAGACTAATAAAGTAATTAACATAAAGAACTTACGTTTTATTATCACGTTTGTGGTTATGTTTATAGTATTTTGACAATTGTGATATCCAAGGCTAATTGTTTTATTCGAAACGATGTGAGAATATTCATTCTATCCCTTGTTATGGAATGAATTACATGCAAAACGCATAAGCGTTTTGTTCCATAACAAGAGTGAGAATGTGTACGTTCTATAATCAAAATTGATTTCAGAATGCTTAAATTCTATGGTGGTCGTGGAGAATAGTATATTCTGTAACAAGGTTAGAATGGAAATTCGATGCGAGTGGAATATTCCGAGCGCGGGGAACCACGAGCATCTGAATTTCCATTCTTACCGAGTAGCAGATTATACTTTCTCCTCGACCAGATAAAATAGACTAATAAAATAATGAACACAAATAACTTACGTTTTGTTATCACGTTTGTGGTTATGTTTATAATGTTTTGACAATTGTGATATCCAAGGCTAACTGTTTTATTCGGAACGGTGTGAGAATATTCATTCCATTACTTGTTATGGAATTAACTACATGCAAAACGCATAAGCGCATAGTGTGTTGTTCCATAACAAGAGTGAGAATGTGTACGTTCTATGATCAAAATTGATTTCAGAATGCTTAAATTTTACAGTGGTCGTGGAGAAAGTACTTTCCCGCATATTTGAATTAAATGTAGGTAATTTCAGTGTACTTGCCAACTTTTGGTTTCTTTCATCAATTTTGGAATTTTTGATACTGCTTTTCATAATTTATCTTATATTTTTCCGGTAATAATTTCAGCGCGATAGAGCTCGCAACATCTGCGATATCGCACTGTGTAATTATAAAATCACTATCGTTGCTAGGTTCACTGTTTTCACTAATAATTATTTGTTGAGGGGAATAATTGATTTTCTTCAGTGAGCTAAAACTGAAAATGATAATTAAAAAATGGTGATGTGGCCATCATGTTACTTTCTCCGACTTGATGGTATCATAGCCATTTATATTTACGTGTTCATGGTTTATTTTCAGTTGAAATCATATTTTAAATGTACATCGAGCGTTGTGTAAACTCGGATGAAACTGACGGAGGGATTTCGAAAAAACCTTATTCTTTATCAGTTGTTCATTTTAGCATTCTCTACAATTATTATTAACATACATTTGTTCTAACTATTATCGTTTTATAATTATAAACCAAAAATTAAAAAAAAGAAATAAATTTTTTTCTCGAATAAAAATGATTTTATGAAAAATGTTTTTAAGCAAAAAATGTTCATTTCTTTGTTGTCTTCAATGTTTGTTTAAATGTTTTTGTGATATTTTTCATATTTAAGAAAATATTGGCAAAAAACAAAAAAACAGTTAAGGTAAACACCCACTTCCGGTGTACGAAATTTTACCAAAAGTTTTTCAGTTCTTCAAATTATTAAATAAGACGTATATTCGAAGTTTCATATCAATTGTTCTATTAGTTTTTGAGATACAGCGCGCACAGAGACACACACACAGACACACACAAACACACACATAATTTTTTTTTCCATAAATTGTTGAAATGGCATCTAGGGACCTCAAAACGGATATTTCTGTAAAAAAAAATTTGAAAAAAAAATCACGATCACAATACTTTCTCGTACTTCGTAACGGAGAAAGTAAAAATGGTGATGTGGCCATCATGTTACTTTCTCCGACTAGATAATATCATTTATATTTAGGCTTTCATGGTTTATTTTCAATTGAAATCATATTTTAAATGTACATCGAACGTTTCGTAGACTCGGATGAAACTGACGTTTAAAACGTCAAAATTATGAAGCATGGAAAAATTATAATGCAAATTTATAAACTAAGTTTACTCAAAAACTAAAGAAATTAAAAAAAAACTTATTCATTATAAGTTGTTCATTTTGGCATTCACTTCAATGATTATTGACATAAATTTGCTGTAACTATTATCGTTTCATAATTATAAACCAAAAATTAAAAAAAAATACTAAATTTTTTTCTCGAATAACAATGATTTTTTGAAAAATATTTTCAAGCAAAAGATGTTAATTTCTTTGATGTCTTCAATATTTGTATAAATATTTTTGTCATATTTTTCATATTTAAAAAAAATATTGGCAAAAAACAAAAAATAGTTAAGGTAAACACCCACTTCCGGTGTACGAAATTTTACCAAAAGCTTTTCAATTCTTCAGATTATCAAGTAAGACGGATGTTCAAAGTTTCATATTAATTGCTCTATTAGTTTTTGAGATACAGCGCGCACAGACATACACACACACCCAGACACAATTTTTTTTCCAGGAATTGTTGAAATGGCATCTAGAGACCCCAAAACGGATATTTCCATAAAAAAAAATTTTGAAAAAAAATCACGATTACAATACTTTCTCGTACTTCGTAGCGGAGAAAGTAAAAAGTGGACTTGATTACGTTCTGTAGAATGTGATTTATTGGACGTTGAAGTAAGTTTTGATCAAGTCATTGATGATTTTGCAAATTCAAAATTTTGATATAGGATCATTCCATATCAAATCAACCAATAAAATTTTTAAACTCTAGGTTTTCAAATTGCTTTATATTTGGTAAATAGTTTATTCTCATCAATGTGACCAAAAATACTGAATTTTATGTTTTTCTGAACATTCGTATTTGAGTTATAAATTTTTGAAAAATTCAAAAACTGCAGTTTTTTTGAACGTTAAGAATTGTTAAATGTAGTTCAAAACTATTTGTCCGAGAAAGCTGAAACTTTTACCATTCTTTTTAGAGTTACAAAGGCTTTCATTTGACATATAACTTAGTTAAAATAATGATCCTTAACTATTTTTTCTTTTTAATAAAAAATAAAATTATTTTAATTGAAAATCCAAAATCGAAATTAAAAAAATATATATATATATATATACCGGGTGTGGCACTTAAGACGCCTCGGACCATAGCTCCTTTACGATAAAAGCTATCGAAAAAAATCTAAGAACAAAGTGGTGCATAGTTACCGTCGCTATGTTTTAAAAATATTTCTAATCATCAGTGGCGTGCCGTACTCCAGTGGCGTACCAAACTTATGTTTTTTTAAATGGAATGCCCTATTTTTTATTGCATATTTGGAAAGTGCTCGACGAGTACTTATTTTTTTATCTAACATGTTATACCCTTCACTTTAGCGGTTTCGCTGTTATAACCCCTTCTTTCAAAATTGCGCCCCATTTTTGAGATTTTTTTGTAGAGAAACTAATTGACGCCGGCGCCTAAATTTTGAATTGAGGTACAGGTTAAGACCTCGTATACCTTCACATAATTTTTTTTCGGGTAATTTATGGAAAAAAAATAATTTTTGATTGATCTTCGTATGTTGTCATTTTTTCCGAAAATTTCAAATGGCACCCCCCTAAAAAAATTACGGCGTTGTACAGCCAAAACTCTAAATTTTTCATTGGTGTAAAAAAAATTACACATTGCATAACAAAATTTCGGAGAAAAAAGGAATTTCATCGCAAATGTCGGGAAACGTTTTCCGTTCCCAAGTGTGCCATGAGAAAACAAAAGATTGGTAATTGTCAAAGTACCAAAACAAATACACAAATACGGTCAACATAATAGTATGTACCTATTTATTCAACATGATATGAAAAATGCAGATTAAGAAAATTTAACAACTTAAACTAAATGTTCGAAATGACGACCTTCCTGCTGGAGGCATAACCGCAACTTCTGGTGATATACCGCAGTTCATTATTTTCGGTAATAACTGCCTTCTTTCTAACTCTCCTTGGCCGTTTCACACTTCCCGTAGTAGTAAATCTCTCCAACACTTTTTGAAACGCACGTTCATTTGGATGTGCCCTGTGCGGATATCTCGCAGCGTACACTCGTGATGCCAAGAAACAATTCTTGTTACATTCTCCAAGAATAAATATCATGTCAACCATTTCCTCTTGAGTTCGGAACATTTTTAGAACGTTTATCAAAAATGACTTATGGCTGCTACTGACGTCTAATAATTTACTTTGACAATTACCAATCTTTTGTTTTCTCATGGCACACTTGGGAACGGAAAACGTTTCCCGACATTTGCGACGAAATTCCTTTTTTCTCCGAAATTTTGTTATGCAATGTGTATTTTTTTTACACCAATGAAAAATTTAGAGTTTTGGCTGTACAACGCCGTAATTTTTTTAGGGGGGAGCCATTTGAAATTTTCGGAAAAAATGACAACATGCGAAGATCAATCAAAAATTATTTTTTTGCCATAAATTACCCGAAAAAAAATTATGTGAAGGTATACGAGGTCTTAACCTGTACCTCAATTCAAAATTTAGGCGCCGGCGTCAATTAGTTTCTCTATAAAAAAATCTCAAAAATGGGGCGCAATTTTGAAAGAAGGGGTTATAACAGCGAAACCCCTAAAGTGAAGGGTATAACATGTTAGATAAAAAAATAAGTACTCGTCGAGCACTTTCCAAATATGCAATAAAAAATAGGGCATTCCATTTAAAAAAACATAAGTTTGGTACGCCACTGGAGTACGGCACGCCACTGATGATTAGAAATATTTTTAAAACATAGCGACGGTAACTATGCACCACTTTGTTCTTAGATTTTTTTCGATAGCTTTTATCGTAAAGGAGCTATGGTCCGAGGCGTCTTAAGTGCCACACCCGGTATATATTATATAATTGAAATTAATTTGTGTCTGTAGCAATTGAAGTAGCTCCACATAAGTAACAGCACATTGTAGATGTCGTCGATGTTACCGCATTGCAAACCTTCCCATCTATCATCGTGAAAGCCATCTCGTATTGAACCTTGATCTCTTTTCCGTTGACAATGACCTCAAATGGAACTAGATGTTTTATTTGTTCCTCGATGAAGATCATCTCATCAACCGTAGACGGTGCATCTTCATGAAGAAACTGTATTCTGATTGGTCTACAAAATCGAGGAGACGAGGGCCGCGGATTCTTCTAAAATGTTTGCTCATTTATCTCATTATTGGCCGACAGTTGTAATGGGACAATTGATGTAAGAAAAATACTTGCATCTGAGCTGCTTTCATTGGCAAACTGCTGCTTGTATTCGCTCTGCCCGGTGCTACCATCACAACCCCACTTTAAAATGAGTTTCATGCTTCTTGCAATCTCCGCAAGTGTGATTGCAATTTGACCTCTGCACGGTTCTCACTTACTGTAATCGGCGAAGGATAACACCGAGTCTTAGCTTCTAGTACTTTTGGATAAGAAGGGTATATAGGAGCATTGTTGTTTTTCGATGCCACTCTAATCACCTCATACTGACTTCTTGTCAATTTTGCTTCAACAGGGATGGGAAGTGCAGCATCTCCAGTCATTTTTGTAATATCCGGTTTTGCGGTCAATTTAAAACCTCTTTCTCGCGTTGGTGATGATGTTAACAAATCTTTAACAATGTTGGCGGCATCATTTACGCCGGAAGAATGAAGACTCATCTGAGTTGCATACATCAACTCTGGTGTGCTGAGTGTTTCACGTACTTCAGCACCTCTTCTCCGTTTTGTTCGCTCACTAGCTTTTGCAAACTCTGCTGAAGGTCGACCCTGTTTAATAAATAGAAGTTGAGGGCTGATTACTCGATTTTGCCAGTTGTCCTTCAGAAATTCGAATACTCTGAAAAAGTAACTGTCAATTTATTGTATATGAATTTTTATATCTTTCAACTGGCAAAACTGAATTATTTCTTCATAATAATTTTAAAATTGAATTATTTGTATTGTACTTACTGGAATAGTTATTGAAGAGGATAACCATTTTTAATTTTTCTTCAAGAATCGCTCCATTTTCCGCTGTGATTTTTGCCATTTTATTGCGATTTTAGATAACAACTTCTTCACATTGTTCCTTGCATCAGGATGTATTGAAACTGTAGCTCCTCTATTTTCGGTCTATTTATTTTCCCACACGTATAATTGTGTCTCCAAGTTTTTGTGAAAATGCGCTTGAAGCACGAGGAAAATTTCCCTCCGTGTACATTTCACGTTGTGCATGCTTGGTTCGTCTATAAATATAATGTAATCCAATTTTGAAGTTATACGAATTGAAAAATAATATAAGAATTATTATATCTTACTAAATATATCAAATTATTTGTGTCCATTTTTACATAATGGTTTTTAGAAGAAATGGTTAAAGAAAATAAAAACAGCACATGCGCTCGAAAATGTCGTGGGCGTGGCTGCTGAAAAATAGCATGACGAAGAAAGGCGCAGATATGCGCAGATTTTTTTTTTATTTCGATAGAAAACATCACTAGTATCATATTGTATATTTCAACTTCGTGGGATCTCCGGGGTTCATAACTATTTTCATGATCTACGGGCTTTTCAATGAGTTATTTGATACATGTCGATATAGATTTTTTACAACTAAATGTTAACAAACGTGCTACATACCTTCCTTAAAACCTTCCATGAAGCCGATTTACAAAACACACTTTTTTAAAAAATTACAGGCACTATTAGGACTTTCGACATTTCCGTGTTGCTCCGTGTGACTTAATGCGTTGTAACAGCGTTCAATTTGAACTATCATACCACCGCAGATATACAACCAACCGTACTCACCACTTGTATAAGTATGCAGTAGTAGCCCCTAAATAAGATTTTGTGTACTAAACTCAAAATTGCGACTATCATTTTTTCGAATTTTGGCCAGCCTTTTCGGAATTTTTACCACTGTGCGTCGTGAAATAACACAGAGCACATTAACTTTTGGGGAATCTCGTTCGCATTGTGAGATTTCATCAGGATTTTCGAATCCCCAAAATCCGACGTTGTGTTTACCTTGCCACTAAGATGAAATGTCAATTTATCATCGAACACAACACAATCAAGAAAATCATTACTTTCCTGCTGCAACATTTTAATTGTGAAGTTGGAACGCACAGCGTAGTCAGTAGGCTTTAAAGCCTTTAACAGTTGTAAGTGGTAGGACGCATCTGCAGACTTCTTTTTAAGAGCTTTCATACTGTCATCACTGGCATTAAAAGTTCACGACTGGACAGACTTTTTAGGATTGGTTAAGAACGAATCCCTAACACGCGCAATGTTTTCTTCAGACACTTTCGGTCGTCTGGAATTTTTACCCTTACAGAGACAACCGGTTGTTTTAAAGTAGTTATGCCATCCAGGGGCGGCTCGCTATATAGAGCCAAGGAGCCATGGCACTACCTGTAGTTTTAAGCTCAGCAAGAATTTTTAATTATTCCTTAAAACACTTTTTTTCCAGTTACTTTGTTACAGGAAGATAAATCATTCTTTCTTTCTTTAGTTGTCTAAAATTGTGTTTATTAGCTGACAATAATGGTTTGTTGCAGTTGTCAAGAATGATATGTACCAGCTGTTAAAAGGCAGTTTTCAGCTGTTTAGAAATGTATTATTAAACTGAGGAAAAATATAGTTTTCAGTTGTCAAAAATGTTATTTTTCAGCTGCCAAAAAAGATATTTCTCATCTATTGAAATGGTATTTTTCAGCTATCAAAAAAAGTATTTTTTAACATTTTTTATTTCTTAAAAATTACATTTTTCAGCCGTCTAAAAATGTATTTTTTGTTCTATTTTTTAGCTGACAATAATAGTTTGGTACAGTTGTCAATAATGTTTTGTGGCAATTGCAATTGTCAAAAATCGTATTTTTCAGCTGTTAAAAACGGCATTTTTCAGCTGTTAAGAGCTGTCAAAAATGATATTCTTCAGTTACCAAAAATGTTTTTTTTAAGTCAAAAAATGTATTTCTCACCTTTAAAAATGTTATTTTTCAGTTATCAAAAGCAGCATTTTTGCGACTTCTTTTTAATTGTCAAAATGGCATTTTTAGCTGTCAAAAATTGACTTTTTGTAGTCAAAATTTGTATTATTTAGCAGGCAATAATGGTATGTTATAATTGTCAATAATGGTTTGTTGCAGTTGTCAAGAATGGTATGTTTTATCTGTTAAAAAAGGTAGCTTTCAGCTGTTGAGAAGTGTATTATTCAACTGTCAAAAATGGTATTTTTCAGTTGTCAAAAATGCGATTTCCAACCTATAAAAATAGTATTTTTCATCTATCAAAAGCAGCATTTTTCGAGATTTTTTTAACTGTCAAAAAAACATTTTTCATCTGTCAAAAAATGTATTTTTTGTTGTCAAAAATTGTATTTTTTAGCTGATAATAATGGTTTGTTACAGTTGTCAATAATGTTTTGTGGCAGTTGCAATTGTCAAAAATCGTATTTTTCAGCTGTTAAGAGCTCTCAAAAATGATATTCTTCAGTTATCAAATTTTTTTTTTTAAGTCAAAAAATGTATTTCTCATCTTTAAAAATGTTATTTTTCTGCTATCAAAAGCAGCATTTTTCCGACTTTTTTTTATTGTCAAAAATGGCATGTTTCAGCTGTCAAAAATTGACTTTTTGTAGTCAAAATTTGTATTATTTAGCAGGCAATAATGGTATGTTATAATTGTCAATAATGGTTTGTTGCAGTTGTCAAGAATGGTATGTTTTATCCGTTCAAAATGGTAGTTTTCAGCTGTTGAGAAGTGTATTATTCAACTGTCAAAAATGGTATTTTTCAGTTGCCAAAAATGCGTTTTCCAACCTATAAAAATGTTATTTTTCATCTATCAAAAGCAGCATTTTTCGAGATTTTTTTAACTGTCAAAAATAACATTTTTCAGCTGTTACAGTTGTCAATAATGGTTTGTTACAGTTGTCAAGAATGATATTTTTCAGTTGTGAAAAATGGTACTTTTCAGCTGTCAACAAGGTATTTCTTACCTATAAAAATGGTATTTTCAGCTATTCAAAGCAGCATTTTTTGACATTTTTAATTGTCAATTGTATTTGCTAACAATAATGGTATGTTACAGTTGTCAATAAAGGTTTGTTGCAGTTGTCAAGAATGGTATTTTTCAGCTGTCAAAAAAGGTAAAAATTGTAGTTTTCAGCTGTTAAAAAATGGATTTATTCAACTGTCGAAAATGATATTTTTCAGCTGTCAAAAAGGGTATTTCTCACATATAAAAATCATATTTTTCAGCTATCAACGGCAGCATTTTTGGTCATTTTTTATTGTCAAAATGGCCTTTTTCAACTCTCAAAACTTGTACTTTTTGTTGTCAAAAATTGTATTTTTTAGCTGACAATAATAGTATGTTACAGTTGTCAATAATGGTTTGTTGTAGTTGTCAAGAATGGTGTGTTTCAGCAGTTAAAAATTATATCTTTTAGCTGTTAAGTATATTTTTCAGCTGTTAAAAAATATATTTTTCAGCTGTCAAAAATTATATTTTTCAGCTGTCAAAAATGATATTTTTCTGCTGTCAAGAATGGGGTACATCCCACCAACAAAAATGGTATTTTTCAGCTATCAAAAGCAGCATTTTTCAATATTTTTTTAATTGTTAAAAATGGCATTTTTCAGCTTTCAAAAATTGTACTTTTTGTTGCCAAAAATTGTATTTTTTGTTTTCAAAAATTGTATTTTTTAGCTGACAATTATGGTATGATACAGTTGCCAATAATAGTGTGTTGCCGTTAACAAGAATGGTATTTTTCAACTAATAAGAATTGTATTTTTCAGTTGTCAAAAGTATAATGTTTCAGCTGTCAAAAATTATATTTTTCAGCTGCCAAAAGTAGTATTTCCCACCTATATTAATTGTATTTTTTAGCTATCAAAAGCAGCATTTTTTGACATTTTTTAACTGTATGTTTCAGCTGTCAAAACCTGTATATTTTGTTGTCAAAAATTGTTTTTTTTTTATTAAAAATTGTATCTTTTAGCTGCCAATAACGGTATGTTTCAGCTGTCGGGAATGGTATTTTTCGGCTGTCAAGAATGGTAATCCTCAGTTGTTGAAAATAGTATTTTTCATCTGCCTCGAGTTGTATTTTAAAGTTGTAGAAAATGGTATTCTTCAGCCACCAAATATGCTATGTTTCAGCTGATAAAAACAGTATTTTTCAGCCAGTAAAAATAGTTTTTTCGACATTTTTGAATTGTAAAAAATTGTATTTTTCAGCTGTCAAAAGTAGTATATTTCGTTGTCAAAAGTAGTATATTTTACTGTCAAAAATAGTATTTTTCGTGTGTCAAGAATGGTATGTTCAGCTGACAAAAATGGTATTTCTCGGCTGTTGAAAATTAGTATTTTCCAACTGTCAAAAATAATATTCTTTTTGTCAAAAACAGTATTTTTCGTGTGTCAACAATGATATGTTTCAGCTATCAAAAACAGTATTTTTCAGCTAATAAAAATAGTTTTATTCAACATTGTTGAATTGTCAGCTGTCAAAAGTAGTATATTTTGCTGTCGAAAACAGGGGCGGCTCGTTATATAGAGCGCACTACCTGTAGTTTCAAGCTAAGCAAGAATTCTTAATTCATTTCTAAAACACTTTTTCGTCAGTTACTTTGGTCTAGGAAGATAAATCGTCTTCAAAAAAAGAGAGGGAGGGGGCATATTGTATATGTGGCTCTATCATCAACATGATTCACGAGCCGTCATTGATGCCATCGACGAATGTTGTTGGTATTTGGAGGATCACATGTAAACTCCTTAAACGCTCATTGAACACAACTATACTCGGCGCGCCGACTCGGTGGTATGATCACGTTGCATTCACTCCGTGTCCTCGCGATAGTTCGTCAAGACGTTATGAAAAACCTGATTCACACTGCCTTGCCACATTTTAGTTCTGTGCCGGAAATATAAATATTACTACTTTAATCCACAAATACTAACTATTTACCACTTTCTATTTAATTGTAATTGAAAAAAACGATTTATGGATAGAACGTAATCACTACATTTAAATAAGCCAGAAACACGAGAATACATGGCAAACAACGGGACATTAAAAATTTCGGCTCCGTGACACACGCTTCACATGCGTTTGCGCTGACCAATCAGTGAATATCACGCGAAGATCACGCAAACCCAATATACCACAGGTTCGGCGCGCCGAGTATAGTAAAATGCAAAACACAAACCGCCTTCTGCTGGTACTGACGCAGCCAAGCAGAAAAAAGGAAACTATCTGCACGCACTGAAATTCTAAAACATGTTCTTCAATTCTAGCAGGCAAACTACGTACACCTCATCTAATTGATAATAACGCATTCAAACTGCTATATTCTTTTATGTACATCCTGTATATGCATTTCAAATTGGGTGATTATTTTTTAGGCAGCCTGTATATTGCTGTCTTTAGAAACATTAATTATCAATATTTAAGAAATGTATAGAATCATATTTCTACAATAAAAATTCGCATCACATTTTAATTAAAGAATAATTACTTCATACGTGCTAAATTATTTTGACTTTTACGAAGTAATACGATACAGTTAGCATTTGTCGCGTACATTTTTTTAAATTTTCCACGCGGTCGCAATTTCGTGGGATTATTAAAGTCGCATTAATAACTCAGGCGAGCTCTTATGAGTATAGATCGTGTTTGGTGTAATTTTACTTTTATGATATCATCTCCATATTATTATATAATTTATTGTGAGAAAGTTTATTTGTTTAGTTTTTAGTATGCTCATTATATTTAATAGCGATTGTTCGAGACGGATCGATTATTTATAATTTTGGTATAATTTATGATCCCCATTAGATTGAATCAATTATCTAAGAGAAATGAGAGATAGACTGAAGTCTATTTAGGAGTTTGGATAATTCGACTCCTCGTTATTCTTGTTAAGCTTTATTACCTCCACGAGTGAAATAACTATTTGAATATTGTAAGTTGTTATTTGGATAGTTTTCGTACGTCGCAAACAAACATAGCAAATTTTTCAAATGATTGATTACTGCGTAATCAATGTCACAAATGGACGATTAACGATAATTTGACGTTTCTAATAAAAATTTACTGAAGCAACAGGAAAATTAATTCCAAAAAAATCTTCTGAAATGTATGATAAGGAGTATCGACTTTATAAATGAAAATAAATAATAATGGTGATGTAATTTATGTTTTTATTAAATTTGTCAAAAAGTTACATTTTAATTTCAAAATAACCGTAAATTGTCTAGCAACCTTTTACCGATTTTGAGACTGTAAAATTCCACTTACCGGACTGGGAAAAGTCTGGAAAATCATAGAAAGTGACACATAGTCTAGGGAATAGAGACACATATCATCTTACAAAAGGTCAAGTAGTTCTAATTTGTTGATGTTTATATGTCGATCCCGTGGTTTAGAATCCTAGTTTTCGATCATTCCGGCCGTTTTTCACTTTATTGATCATATCTATTTAACAAAGCATCTTAGAGAGGAAAATACAAAGTTGTAGAGTATTAAATCTGCTAAAAGGGCTTTCATTTCCCTGTACGATGCATTTGTGCGTCCTATTCTGGAATATGGGGCAATTGTTTGGGATCCGTTTTACCAAAATCATATCAAATCAGTGGAAAACATTCAGCGTAAATTTTACAAAACAGTCTGGTTCAGGAAATTTGGAGTATATCCTCCTCAGGGTTTTAACCATGATGCACTTTTTGAGGAATTTAATGGAGTTCCACTTGCTAAACGCAGACAAATACAGGGGCAAATATTTCTCTTTAAAATCATACACAACTTAATTGATTGTCCAGAACTGTTAATTAATGTAAACTTTCACACTCCTAGGTTGTCTATTAGAAATTTTAATTGTTTTTATTCTTCCCGTGCAAATTCTAATATTATTGAAAAATCCCCTGTTTATAGAATATGTAAATTTCATAACGGGATTGCATCTGAGTGCGACATATTCAATTGTAGCTTGAGCCAATTTAAAATGTTTTTGAACAATATCTAATTTCTGATGTATATGATCACTGTAGCTTTGTTTATTTGTTGTGTGTGTATATAAACTTGTCTATATATGTATATATGTGTGCTTGTATACATATGTACATATATGCAAGCATACTTATTATTTTTAGTTGAATTCCTTAGTTTTATTTAATTTGTAATCATTTTGTTTTTTTTTTCTCACTGTATTTACTCTGTAATTAGACTTTTGCCTGTTGGGTAATAAAGATTATTATTATTATTATTATTAAAACTTTTCCTTTCAATTTTTCAACAAATTTACAAATTTTTCATAAAAATGCTACGTTAAAAAAATGTCGATTTTTTTAATTATATCTCTGGAAAGGTACGTCTTAGAAAAAAATATCTCAAATAAAAGTTGTAGGATATAAAATTTGCTATACGTGTAATTACAAAAATTATTATCTTGGCTAATAACAAAGGAGCTACGCTGCTCTGAAGTATTATAAAATAAGAAGAAATTTAAACATTAAATATTGTTCCCCTATCAGAACACCTACGACCGTTTTCGACCTTTCAGATCTCATCAGTGTAGTTAGTTGCTGATCGGGAAACGGAGATTACTATTGTCGGTGTTAAAGCCACCCGGATTTGGTTCGTTACAGCATTCAGGCAATAGATTCCGCCACTTTGGCGTTTCTACCTTTAAGAAGAAATTTTATAATTATGTATATTTGGTAGTAACAATTAAACTTCCAATTTTCGGAATTTAGTTTAGTGTGGCCTCGAAGGCTCAGCTAGTTCCTCCTCGACTTTTTCAAACAACACTTCAGTAGGATCGTCTTCTTCATTGTCATTAATTATGATTATTAATTACTTTAACAAATTATGGAGCATCTCAGACCGGCCTCTCTATAACTGCAGACCATACTGGAGCTTTGCTGCACTGACAGGAAACGTAAGTCAGGATTGACGACAAAGGACCTGGATCTCTGGTAGTTTTAATAGGAAGTCCTTTACTGTCCTTCCTCCATCCCTAGTGCAGAGGGTTTTTCAGTTGGCCCATCTACAGTATGTCTCTGTAAGTTGGAACCACAAGGAAAACTTCTTTATTATTAAATTTAGGAAAAAATGTTATTCTTTATAAAAAGTTCTGCATGGTCTAAAATCTAAAATGCAACCTTCAGATATCTATTTTTTTTCAATAGTTTACTAGATTTCTCAAAAAAATATTAATTTTGCTCTCGAGTAAAGTACATTTATTTTTGACAATATCGATAAATGTTATTAAGAGAAGTTGAGCACAACTAAAAACCACGTTCAATTATTCAATTAAAACCTTCTAGCATGGATCTTGTTATTTTTTACTAATTTTTCTGCATTATAAATTACTATTAATTTTGCTAATTTCAATAATGAACATTTTTCTCTAGTGATTGATAAAAACATGATAACCTTTCCTTTTAATTTGCAAATAAAATAATAAATACAAAAAATAAATTGTGTCGCTAACATAATTATTAATGAAAAAAATTCAAATTTAATTTTCACCTATTCAACTATTGCCTCGACATATCCACCCTCTCTTTCAATACATTTCATCGTTCTATTGGCAAATTCCCGCAAAGCTTTCCTTATCATATCTGGAGAATTTTCCCGGCATGATTCTGAAATTATCCTCTCCAAATCATTAACATCTTGAAACAACCCTTGTTGGTAATTTTTTTGTTTTAAGTGACCCCATAAGTAGAAATCCAGAGGGGTTAAGTCAGGTGATCCAGCAGGCCAAAAAGATCGGAATATCTGTGAATCACTTTTCCATTGAAAATATGTTCAAGATAATTCCTAGTATTTAATGTACTGTGGCATGAGGCACCGTCCTGTTGGAACCAAATACATTGACGTTCTTGTAAGGGAAGTTCGTCCATAAAATCATTGATGTGATTTTGTAAAAATTGTAAATAACGTTCGGCATTCATAGATTGGTGGAAAAAAATACGGTCCAATTAATCTGTTTTTATAAATACCACACCACACGTTCGTTTTAAACGAATATTGGTCACGAGTCTTTATTGTAAAATTGGGATTTTTCTCAGACCACCAGCGACAATGTTGTGACTAGACAATTCCATTTGCAGAAAATGTTGCCTCATCAGAAAAAATTATACGTCTCATAAAAAAAGGATCATCTTCTAACGTTCCTTGGATGAGGCAGCAAAAATCAAAGCGCCTATCATAATCCTTTTCTTTCAATGTATGAACATTTTGGTTTGAATGGTCTGTATTTATTTAGTTTTATTCTTGCCACTGTATTTTTACTTACATTATTCTGTATCAAGGATTTTCTTTTGCGCAATGACATTTTTGGATATTCTACAGCAGACAGTATTACTTCTAACAACGTGTTCTTATTGGCAACTAATTTTCGGCGTTTTACATTAAAATTATTTTTAATGCTTCCACTGGTCTTGAATTTATTCACTATTTTCGCCACAGTTAAATGACTAATATTTCTATTGGGATGTCTATTGTTAAAAATACTTGCTGCTTCTCTATGTGTTTTATAGTTTTCTCCTACAATCAAAACAATTTAAATTTTTTCTTCGCAAGTTAATAACACTGCCATTTGTTTGTATTTTATAAATTCTAACACGTTTGACGGTCATTGTCGAAAATTTCTTGTCACTTGCCAGTGAATACCAGATTACAGGTAACTACAATTAAATTTACGTTCTTATTTTGGAGGTGTATGTTTTGATAAAGAAAAAAAAACTGTTTTTTCAATGTAAACGGACGTTATTACAAATTTTAACGTGGTTTTTAGTTATGATCAACTTCTCTTAATAACATTTATCAATATTGTCAAAATAAATATACTTTACTTTGGAGCAAAATTAATATTTTTTGAGAAAACTAGTAAACCATTAGATATCTGAAGGTTACATTTTAGATTTTAGATCATGCAGAACTTTTTATGAAGAATAACATTTTTTCCTAATTTTAATAATAAAGAAGTTTTCCATATGGTTCCAACTTACAGAAACAGAGAGCTTAGTGACATGGTACATTCTGTGTTGATAGTACCTTTGAAAGATTGAACTTGTTGCCAGTAGCACATTTAGAGAATACATGATAGCACAAAGCATCCATTGTATCTGGTCACCACCATACAGAGCAAGAAGTCTACACTCTCCTACTTCAGAAATGGTTGAAACACTGGCGCTAGGATCTCTGAAGATCCTTGCGAATTCATGCAATGCTGGTTTGTTCTGAAACAAAGTGTAGAAACTTTTGTCAAATTCAAACGCTTCAGGCTCTGACTAGTTGTAGGATGATGTGGAAAATAACTCGTCAGGAGCACCACTTCTTCCAGGTTTTCAAAAGTAGATGGGGAATTCTTGAGCCAAAGTCATGAGAACTAACAAATCAATATCCTCCCCGATGATCTCCACAGCATCATACTTTGTAACGAGGGATATAGCAGATGTTACAGTAGGCACATCAGCATCTTCCGCTGCCTACTCTACAGTTATATTGTCTTGAATAGGCGTTCCCTTTAGAAGTGCTAATAAAGCGATGTGTTTGTTGCGATTATTTTCGTTCTGTAGGAATTTTTCCTGCGGCACTTGAGCATTCACATGAACCTTTTGTCAGGGACGGCCAAGGAGCCATGGCACTAACTCTAGTTTCAAGCTCAGCAAGGATGTTTAAATAATTCTAAAAACATTGATTGGTAATTTTAAATGTTTAAAAAATATTTTCCTGCGAAATTTAAATGAGCAAGGAAAAATTGCAACGCATTTGTTCCCCAAAGCAACGTTTATTAACGGTGCCAACTTACTTCTGGCAAGGCATTTCATTAGAATATAGGCGGTAGCGTGGAGGTGCGCGGTTGAGGGTTCTACTTCGTCTTTGTTTGATTTATTTAATGCTTCAGCAACAAGTAAAGGTTTTCAATTTCAATTATCAACCGAATTTGACTTTGAGAAGGAATGCAACGTCTACCACGGTAGTTCGATTGGGTGGAAGTTTGATTGTGTTTTGTAATGCTTAAAATGTTAAATACAGAGATGGTTTTGTACCTTTACATTGGGTAAGGAGCCAGTTCATATTTGAAAAAACTCTTCCAAATCTTTCGGTGTCTTCTTGGGAATGCAAATTCTCTGAAAAAGTATCAGAGGGTCAATTTATTATCCCCTATTTTCAAAAAGTCTATATCATATGCTAATGTTACTACCTTGTTGCTCCTTTTTAGTTGCAATGTTACCACCGACGGTACTGTAAACTGCTGCAATTCCAAACTCTTGCGTTAAATGGCAATTCACTTTTTCACTGTCTACGACCCCAGAACTGATGGTTATAATTACATCAATAACTGGAAAAGGAGAATGTGTCGGCAGCCAATTTTTCATCTTGCCCACATTTCTGTCGTCTCTTTCCACGCGGGTTCGCTTCAAATCAATTTGTAGTTCGGATGCAGCTAAACTTGTGTCATGTGTCTGTATATTTTACCACTTCTTTGCAAATATTTTGAAGGGCTAACATACCCAATGTCTAGATCTTCGGTTCTTGGTGTTCGGCTTCAGTCCAAGTTTGAATAAAGTTTCGCCTGCCGTTAGTCGAAAATCTGCTAAACATATTTCTTTGGCCTTTAGGTTTTTTTTTGCAATTTGGACTCTTCAGTATAGAAGCCAAGAATTAGCCACCGTGAGGTCTAATAAATAATAGAACATCTGAACTTGCAATCTTTTGCTTCGTATCCTAATTTTGTATCTACCCATAAAAATAAATAAATAATTTGGGACTTACACTTGATCCAAAACTTAATTGGCAGCTACATGGTGGTTCTGTAATTTAAAAAAATCTCTAGAGTAACCTATTTACTCAGACAGCCATCAAATATGATATCGACACATGCATTAAGATCGGTACATTTTGCCCTTGCCCTGCTACAATCGGTAATATGTTATGGTGTCCTTACCTCGGGCCACTCTGCTGTTTTAGGGCGTCTATTCGGCGCACAGAGACGAGCTCTAAGAGCTATGAAGTCACTGAACTTTAGACATGACGTCAAAAATGAATTTGTGGAATTAGAGCTTGTTACACTACCAAGTATATACATAATCGAACGTATCTTGTACGTACGTATGAATATGACACAATAGAAGTCGCATGGTGATATGCATAATTATTCCACCCGATCGATTCACCACATGCCTTGAATATACGCGTTTAACTAAATCCAGAATTTCAGTTAATTATTATGGTCCTAAGATCTTCAACCTCTTGCCAGAACCAATTAAGAAGCTGCCAATGGTGAAACTCAGGTAAGTCTTAAAAAAGTAATTCGTTACAAAGGCATTATATAGTCTAAAAGAGTGTATTTCTAACACGGGTGTAAAGTTCGCAATAGATCCAGCAATAGATTTTAAATATTCATATCTCAGAGAAAAGAAAAGCAATTCGAAAAAAAAGTTAACCGTACCATTGGGAAAGGTCTAAATTAATAACGCAAAAAGAATCAACCCTTAATTTGAACCCTTTATATTTTTTCACCCCTTTCAAAAAAGTTTTTGTTTTTTTTTTAGGTTTGCAATCTGCCATAAATAAATAAAAATGCTTATTTTTATCACTAATACAATGGAATAAGAAAACTTTAGAGGATTATTACTCTTGGTAAATGTAATCGAAACACTTTTTTTAAATTTAAATATAAGTAATTATCTTGGCACCATTTTTGCACTTGCTGCAGATCATAATTTAATTGTTCACTATGAGTGATATTATTAACAGAGTGGAATAATTTTAGATCGTCTGCAAAAAGTAAAAAGTTTGAGTATTTAATTACTTCACAAATGTCATTTATAAATAACAAAAATAAGATGGGACCGCAATGCGAACCTTGCGGTACACCAGATGTAACAGATATAGGTTTAGAAACATATTCATTGATCTTAACAGTTTGGGTACGCCGTATGAGAAAGCTTGATAACCAATTTACAACTTGATTACCAAAGCCAACTGCTGCGAGTTTAGATATTAACAATGAATGGTTTATTCGGTCGAACGCCTTTGCATAATCAGTGTAAATTATGTCAACCTGGGCTTCTGATTCTAAAGAATCTATTAAAAATTATTTGAAACATAAGAGATTGGTTACTGTTGATTTGCCAAGAGTAAATCCATCTTGCTGATCAATTATAATTTCTTTACAAACCCATTGCAATTGTTTACTTACTAAGTAATCAAGCAGTTTAGGAATTGCAGACTGGATAGCTATTCCCCTATAATTACCCACATCGTCACGCGCACCAGATTTAAATAGTGGTGTTATGTAACTAGATTTCCAAACAGTGGGAATATTACCGGTAGAGATAGATTTAGAAAATAAAATATGTAAGGGAATTGCTAAAGTAAATTGACATTTCTGTAGGAAATAATGGGGAATGCCGTCAGATCCATAGTTATAAGACGCTTTCAATGAAGAAATACCTTCCAAAATATCTTCCAAACTAAATAAAAATGACGTACAATCAACTTGGCTATCAAAATTAAATGACTTTGCAGGAGCATTGACATTACTGTATACAGAAGAAAAAAAGTCAGCGAAAAGATTTACACATCCATTACCAGTTGAGCATGACTTGCCATTCAAAGTTATTTCAGAAGGGTATTTATTCCGATCTAGTTTGTTATTTATAAAATTCCAGAACTTTTTTGGATTAATTCCAAGATCAAAGTCAACCTTTTTAATATACTCCGAATACTCACTAGGAATACACATCTATATGATCTACCAATCCATAAATTAGTAATATACGAAAAATCCCCGTACTATGCTGCAGTCAAATTTTTTAATCAACTTCCTAGAGCACTTCAGGTAGAAGTCAATTTAAACGCATTTAGAAGAAATATTAAAGATTACTTAATTCAAAGAGAACTCTATTCACTCTCTGAATACTAACTGGTGAAAATTCCTATAATTTTTGCTACAGTTTACTATATTGGACGTTTTCAACTTAGTGTGTTATAGGTATATGTATATATGTTTGTATTCGCATTATTTTTTGAAATAAATTGAATTATTATTATTATTATTATTAATATAACAGTTTACTCAAAGTTTTACATTGCATGCGTAGCTGCTGAAAATTCCGATAATCAGCTGGTAAACCACTTGTTTTATATTCATAATGCGCAGTTCTTTTATTTTTTATAAGCTGAATTCGTTCGCTGTTAAACCATACTAGGTAATTATTTGATTTGACAAATTTTAATGGTACATACATAGCAATAGCATCGTAAATTAAACAATAGAACAAGTCACTAGAAGCATCTATATCATTTGCACATAAAACATTATTCCAGTCAATACTCACAAAAAACTCATTTAATAGCGAATAATTGGCACCTTTAAAGTCGAAGATCCATTCTCCAGATTGTAGATGATTACTACCCCTATTCATTGGAACAGCGATGTCATGGGCTGAATGATGAGTGCTATTTCCAGTTAATCCATCTTCCGCGTAGCTGAACTTAATGTCTTGAATATGACTTGTTTAATATTGTTTAATAAGTTCCAAGTTCCTCGGGAAGTAACATTTTCAGCTCCCGTTTTGGGTTTAATTTTCTATGAAAATCCAGAAACCCTACTGAAAACAAAAACATTCTTTCTGGGATCATAGGTGTGTCAATAGATGAGTTCCAATGACCGTTTACTCTCGGTAATTGTATCAAGATATCATATATATTGCTCCAATAAATTGCTGGATATCAGTTACTTGAAAGGATTAATTAGTATTTTTTTGAATAATTTAAAGATTCGTTTGTTCAGCAATAAAACTTATCAGGTCTTTAGGAAAAAAAATATAAAAAGTATTGAGTTCTAATAAATAAGTCGGTAAAGTGGAATTTCCCAGAAATTGTATTTGTTGGCTCCTTAGAATACGCTTCTTTTTTTCCCATGGCAAGTTTTGCTTTTTTCGTTCTTCAATGATTGAATCTACTTCAATTGCTGTATTTTCATCAAAGTCAGAATAATATTTAATACCATCTAATACTCGTTTGTAATGGGGATCTGCAATGCTATCATTATCGTCATCCAATCCTTCTTCACTATCCGTTTGACAAAGTATATCAGTTAACTCAGCTAACTCATCATCCTGCAATGGTCGTGATGCCAATCTGAAAGAAAATGAACCGATTACATTTTTTTATTATTTATTACTCCTATTATTTATGTATTCTCAAAAACAATCCTAACGTGTCTTAGTGATAATAACCGCGAAAATCTAAATCCATCTACTTTACCCTTACCACTCAATGCAACAGGAATATCATAAATACAAAAACTTTCTGCTGACATTTGAAACGGCGAAAATATTGATTTCTAACAATAAATAAACTTATCCATTCACTTATCCTTGAGGTTTACAGGAAAATAACACTATTTTTCACTTTTTTGTATTTTTTTGTGAAATTCCAAACTTGCACGAGTAGAAGCTTGTCACTGTCGATGAGCATCATCAAGTCAAGTTGAAAGTGGCAGAAATGTGTAGGTTACGCCGTCTATGATTTACCGCATGTACTAATTTGTTTAATAATGTGTTAGAGTCTTTGACTATATAAACATGGACTGCTATTCCCCCTCCATTACCCATATGATCACTGCTCCAAAAGTTGACCGCGAGCTGGAGCCCAATATAAGTCCCGCCCCTAAGCCGAAAATGGAGGGTAATTTAAAAAACTGGAAAACAAAAAAAAATATTTCTCGATGTACTCATCAGCAACGTGGAGAATGCAAATGCGACCATATTTCGGCAACTCGGGTCCATTTTACGTTTAAAATAAGGAATAAACAACTGACGTGTACATCAGCTGACGAGTATTATAATCGCGTTGGCATATATACGTGGACGTATTGCAGCCTTTCGCACAGCAATAGTGTGAATATTTGACAATATAAATGTTTATATATTCAAAGGTGTGAATAAATTGCAGGGTATCACAATATGCAATGTGAGCTCATAGAGTCATATGTCATAGACACAAAATAGCTACCAATTTACTAACATAACGCAACCACTTAGGGTCGCGCCGCGCCACCGTTGCTTGGAGACACACATGAAGTTGGCGTTAGCAGTCCATATGTATATAGTCAAAGGTTAGAGTAATGTTACATCGATCTGAATGAAGTAAATTTAATCGGTGTACATTCTGACGGGATTTTTGAGGTTTGTTACAGAACTGTCACATGAGACTACGAGTGATTAAAATAATATTCAGGAGCTATGCTCGATATTTTCAGCCGTAATACAACGAGTGGTATGATTATTACCGATGATATTTTGGAGTTGAAACCGAGCTGCAGATTCAACGAGCGCTAGCGCGAGTTGAATGTGCTGCTTCGATTTCAACGACTAAATATCATCGGTTATTAATCGTACCACGAGTTATATTTAGTGAGAGAATATAACGAATAACCTTTTATAATCTTGATGACAACTCACATATTGCAATGTTTTAATTCGTCTCGTAGTTTCTTGCAGCACAAAGACTCCGTAAACTGTTGGCACTGCGACTCTTTATTCCTCGCGGTGTTTCTGGGCGTCGTATTTTTCACCATTTCACTGATTTCACTGTTAGAAACTGCATCCCAATAATTTAGTATGTCCATTTTGAGGTTTAAAATTCTGACAGGACCACAATAAAATATGACCGCTACTTTTGTTTTTTATCATCGCGGTGATACACATGCTGCTATGCATTTTGTTGCATATGATTGGCTGAAAATATATTCTAGTAGGCCATGAGTTGTCTTCTCGATTTTATAGCTTGATAGCCATCTGACTCTTTTCAAAAATACACTCGGTCTTGGTTAATAGAATATTGTGGCCATAATGACGAAGTATAGGTTTAAAAATTAAAATTCACTTGGTTTGTTTCACGATTAAATTGTTTTATTATCAACTAGTTTCGGCTTAGTGCCATTTTCAAGAATGATGTACAAACTAATGGCATTAAGCCGAAACTAGTTGAAAATAAAACAATTTAATTGTGAAACAAACCAAGTTAATTTTAATTTTTAAACCTATATTAACATAATGTTTTACCAAGTGATCAATGAGAAGCAAGTATATGACATAATGACGAAGATTTACATTTCTCTACTAGTTCCGAGAAATAAGCCAAAATAACAATTTTGAAAAATTATTTGATGTTCTTTCCAATGCGCCAATCCATACAGTTTTTGTAGATCAATTGATACTTGCCTTTGGACTTCTGCGGTAATAGATTTAACGTTGTAAGATAAGCCGCTACTCGAATATCGGGTGGCGTACGAATTAGTGATAAGATAAGCGGTTATTTCCAGTAACGGTTATAACAGTTACTGTTACTAGAAAATGAAAGTTATTTAATAACCGTTATTTAATGTAACCTCAGAAAACTTTAGACAGTAACAGTTTGTAACAAAGTGAATTTCAAATTGAAAACTAAATTAATTTTTTAGTGATTCTAAATTATCCTTTTTTAAAAATATTTTTAAGTTTAATAAAATTATAAAATATAAAGTAACATTTTTATCATCTGATCAGCAAATTTGTACATAGTACTTCAAAAATTTTTGTAATTGGCATTTTAAAAGAAATGTTTTTTTAGAAATATCGATAGTCGATAATCCATTTCCAAAATTACATGTTTCTGTCTGCAAATACATGCTCTTGTCTGAATATAGACGTTGTTATATATAAGGGTATAAATAAATTTACGTGCATTTTTTTTCGGTATGTGAACGTGATATCTGAACAATAACAACGACATTCCAACGTCAAATATTTGAGGCGTATAAATTTCGGCATTATTTTCCATGACGCGATGTGTAAATATTTTTCGAAATAACAAGCGTCCAAAATTACGTTCCCAGAAACGCACACATACACCGACATAATAACCACACCGAAATGAATTAAGTCTATATTTAAATTTTATAACACATCACAAACTACAGAGAAACTTCCGAGCGCAAGCAATATAAGATCTAAACGAGTCACGACCGTTAATTGAACCATAAAAAGAGTCGTCTAATTTCAAGTGCAAGAAATGCTCTCCATTGGTTAGTGAGAGAGACAAGTCCGCTTAAAAGAATAAAATGTGATCTTAAATGCATGAAGTAACGGTAATGGTTAGATAAATTCAAGGAGTCATTTCTTTTATCAGGCGCAATCGATTATGGCAGTAAAATGATATTTTAGTTAGCAGGAAGCAGCATATAATACAAAGAAAACTAACGGCAAAACAAATATTAACAAGTTTTTAAAACTTAACATAAAAGAATCACAACTACATAAAGATATTAAACAAAAATGTAGAAATTAAATGATGATAAAGCTTGGCTGTTTTACGACATATTTAAATTATTATTTATTTATTTACAATATACCGATGTTTCAAGGAAAAATTATAATTTTAATACATTGTAACACAACCAAGTGTTATCATTTCATTACTCAAATTGTTTTACCAAGTGTGCAACGAAAAATTAACAAAAGGTAGGAAAACATAGATAACAGAGTAGGTTACTACCAGTTATAATTAAAAATGTTTTAATATATAAGCATTGTTAGTTCATATTATTAAGGATAGCAATTTGAAATAGATGCAATACATTTCTTGGTTATACAATTTAACACCAGTTTTATTGATAACATACCGTGTAAGTAACACACCTAAATAACATTAAAACAAAGCATTTTTAGAAAAAAAAATCCCTATAAAAGTTGGTCAAGGGAAATGTAATGGCGATATGTATTTTACATATACAGGACGTTTTCAAGCTCATTTGAGGTCAAAGTTGTTTAAAACCCGTTTTATGTTTTGACTAAATCTGTATTTTTTGTATGTTATTTGTTTAATGACACATTTTACTTTAAGAATGTAAACAGTTTAATACATTTGCTTATAAATAGAGTCCGGATTTATATGCGCTAAAAGAGGCATTATAATTTTTTTATATTCGCTAAAAAAACATTATAATTTTTTTACATGCGCTAAAAATGGTATTATAATTTCTTATATGCGCTTAAAATTAGCCAATATATTCGACAAAATGATTCAAATATGGATTTTATCTGCAGTTTAATTAAAAATAAATATATATAATAAAAAAAAATACGACTAGCAACTGATGATAATTTATTTATTGGAATTACAATGTAGAACCAAAATTTGGTTTTCATTTTCATTTTAGGTTAGTTAAATAACATGGGGTTCATGTTAAAATTTATTATGTCCTCCTCAGTCTCGCCTTTTCAAAATGCCACAAATCATTTAAATTTTTTCGTATCCCGGATTTCGATATAATCAAATATCAAATATTCGCTAAAATTAGGGAACTAATTTTAAATTTTCGTACAGTTTATTCATAATTTTAAAAGTCTCAATTAAAGGCATTTGAGCTGTTTCTAAATCCTTGATTGCAGTTATTAAGATGCAAAAATGAGCAATAAAAGCTAATTGTTACAAAATATTTATACATGCAACACAATCTTTACATTTTTTAAGTGCTGCCGATTCTTCATCAATAAAATTAAGAAGAATATTTTTTGATTTTTCAAAATTATTGGTGTAGAATAAAGGAGCTTCCAGCCAAACACAATTACCTGGTACGGTTGCATCGAGCAGTGTTGCCAGGAGTAATTTTTAATTTTCACCCAATATTTCATTTAAAAAAAAACAAAATTACGCCAAAACCTTAATTTACCCCCATTTTGGAGACCCCTTCCCCAATCTGGCAACACTGGGATTAGAGAAGGCACGCTGATGACATTTCGGAATTTGCACAAAAAAAGTTGCTTTCGCTGAATCACAAATCTCACGCATCAGTTTTATAACTTCGTTTTTCCGAAAATATGATGTAGGTAGTACAAAAAGGCCATTTAAAAAATTAGAAGAATATTTAAACGTGCTGTGGTATCCTCCAATTAATTAAAATAATTCTTTAATTTCGCGCTAATTAACTACTGAAAATTGTTCGCAATTTTATTCATAATTTCCATACAGTTACAGTTAGATCGGGTGATCAGTTTCATTCCGGGCAAAAGTATTGTATTTAACAATTACTAACAAACTAAATTGGTTGCAAAACTTATTCTTTTGATTTAAAAATTACGAATTTTCGAAAAAAAAATCAGAAATCGAATCGAAATATTTGAAAATTAAGTTTTTCCTTAAACACAAATCGCACAGGCTATATTTTTTAGCTAAATATCAAAGTACATTAGTTTTATCTTAAAACAACCACTATAATTAAATTAAAATCACTAAAACAAAAAATTTGAAATTAAACAAATAACCTAAAATTAATACAAAAAACCAAGTACAGTCCAAAAATATCAAAAATGCAGTCTGCAAAATCTATGTAATAGGGCAAAAAAGTCAAAAACTTGGACCAAAAAAACTCGAAAATATCGGCCAAAAATTCGCTCATAAACATCAACAACCAATAAAAACTTCGCTCATCAAAATTAATAATTGAGGTAACAGAACTAAAAACATTGCCAAAAAATCGAAAACCCTTGGCAAAAATAAAAAAGCAGTCAAAAAACAGAAAATTTCAACTAAATAGTCGAAATTTTTGGTTTAGATGCCAAAAACATCTAAAATATAGGCCAAAAAAATCAAAAACCCTGGTCTAAAAAATAAAAATGCAGACTAAAAAAATTGAAAATTCAAGCAAGAGAAAAATAATTTGCCATTTTCAGCCCTAAAAATAATTATTTATCACAAAGTAAATTGCAAATTAAATTTAAAAAGTCTAAACTCAAAAATTATTCAAAAAATTCGCCCATAAAAACAATAATTCAGGTTAAACCACCTAAGATGAAAGGTAAAAAATAAAAAATTTGGCTAAACAAACTCGAAAATACCAGCCAAAAGTTCGCACACAAAAATCAACAATTCAGGTTAAAAATCTAAAGTATAGAACAATAAAAAATTCTCTTATTAAAATTAATATTCAAGGTAAAAAAATATAGGCAAAAAATCGTAAATTTAGACTAAATCGCAAATAAAAAATGCAGACTAGAGAAAAACGAAAATTTCAACTAAATTCTCGAAAATTTTGGTTTATAAGCCAAAAACTCTAAAATTTCAAAAACTCTAAAATTTGGACCAAATAAATGGAAAATACAGACCAAACATCTAAAATATAGGCTAACAATCAAATATCGTGATGTAAAAAATAAAAAATGTAAACTAAAAATTTGAAAATTCAAGCAAAAGAAAAATAATTTGCCATTTTCAGCCCCAAAAATAACTTGCCGAAACTCTAAACTCGAAAAAGATTCGCCCATAAAAACCATAATTCAGGTTGAAAAAATCTAAAATCAAACAATCAAAAACAGCTCAAAAAACTCGAAAATACCCCAAAAACAAAACAAAAAAATCGTCCATAAAAATCAACAATTCATGTTAAAAATTTAGAGTGTATATCAATAAAAAATTCGCTCGTTAAAATTAATAATCAAATGTAGATTAAAAAAACGAAAACTTCAACAAACTATTAAAAAAATTCTAACAGTTAGAACAAAGAAATCAAAAATACAGATCAAACATCTAAAATATTAGCAAAAAAAAGTAAAATTCGTGGTCTAAAAATTAAAAATATGCAGATCAAATACTTGAAAAATCAAGCAAAAGAAAAATAATTTGCCATTTTCAGTCCCAAAAATAACTCTAGCTCAAAATAAATTGCCGACCAGAAACGCGAAAATGTTTCAAAAAAAGATAAAGGACTAAAAATCAAAAACACATAAAAATGAATAATTCAGGTTGAAATATAGGGCAAAGAATAAAGAATTCAAGCCTAAAAATAAAAAATGCCGACAAAAAAATTCGAAAATTTTAACAAACAAATCAAAAATTAAGACCACAATGAAGAAAATTCCGTTCAAAAGATCGTAAATTTATACAAAAAAAAAATGGCGATGTGGCCATCATGTTACTTTCTCCGACTTGATGGTATCATAGCCATTTATATTTACGTTTTCATGGTTTATTCTTAATTGAAATCATATTTTAAATGTACATCGAGCGTTGTGTAAACTCGGATGAAACTGACGTTTAAAACGTCAAAATTATTAAAGATGGAAAAATTATACTTCAAATTCAAAAACTCAGTTTACTCAAAAACTAAAGGGATTTCGAAAAGAACTTATTCTTTATAAGTTGTTCAATTTAGCATTCTCTACAATTATTATTAACATAAATTTGCTGTAACTATTATCGTTTTATAATTATAAACCAAAAATTAAAAAAATTATAATACATTTTTTTCTCGAATAAAAATAATTTTATGAAAAATGTTTTCAAGCAAAAGATGTTCATTTATTTGTTGTCTTCAAAGTTTGTTTAAATGTTTTTGTGATATTTTTCATATTTAAGAAAATATTGGCAAAAAACAAAAAAAACAGTTAAGGTAAACGCCCACTTCCGGTGTACGAAATTTTACCAAAAGCTTTTCAGTTCTTCAGATTATTAAATAAGACGGATGTTCAAAGTTTCATATCAATTGCTCTATTAGTTTTTGAGATACAGCGCGCACAGACAGACACACACACACACACACACACACACACACACATTTTTTTTTTCCAGAAATTGTTGAAATGGCATCTAGGGACCCCAAAACGGATATTTCCGTAAAAAAAATTTTGAAAAAAAAATCACGATCACAATACTTTCTCGTTCTTCGTAACGGAGAAAGTAAAAAATAAAATAAAATAAAATATAGGTCAAAAAAATAAAAATCCAGGCCTAACGATAAAAAATGCAAACAAAAAGATTGAATATTTAATATAATAATAATAATTTATTTACGGGCAACGAGTGTTGACAATGGTAATTTTGAATTTTCCCACAAATATTTAATTAAAAACCCCCAAAATTACACCGCTGTCCCTCTCTAAAATAATAAAATTTGAAAATAAAACGTAAATACAGTGGATTTATTGGAAACTTACATATACATATATATAAAATTAAAGTAGTATAAATATAAAATGTATTAAACATATTTTTTAAATGAGAGTGCAGCATCTCATTGGGGTCACAAAATTATGAAAACGACAATAATAGAATTATTGGAAGGACAACTTCCATAAATGATGTCACAGGCTGAGGAAAATTACTGACTTGTTTATGGTTGTGCATTATTGGTAATGATGATTTCTATCAAATGTAATAACATGTTCATTAATTTCCCCAAAAATACCCTTCGTATAAAATACCCACCCCAAAAAAATTCTCCATGGATTGAAGTTCCCCAAAATACACCACAAAACAATAATTTGCCCCCATTTTGGGGAAGAAAACCCCAATCTTGCAACACTGGCATCGAGTATCATCAGCTTATGGGGAAATCTCCTATTTCTATATAATTAATATCATATATACATATCTATGATACATAACACAAGGTTAAGTTCGCTAGTTAGGGTAATCCCGTAAATTTACCTTATACGATTTTATAAAAAAAGATACGCTCGCAAATTTTATCAATAAATTACAACAAAATAAATTACAATTAATGGAAATTTTGACTTTATATGTAGTTATATGCGGATATATGCTCAAATAAGTTTAATGTGACAAAACCTCGAAATATTAAGTTATATGCGAAATAAAACTTGGTACTTTGATTTATTTCCGCGAGAAACGTATTTATACAATTCGCCAGGGCCATACGAAATAGCAAATAAAACATGTAAAAAAATATAAATCCGGACTCTACTTATAAATAAGCCTAAGAAACACTTACATCCATGAATAATAAGACCCTTAAAATTCAGTCAATGTTAAATGAACACCCAGAATGTCAAATATTCGCAGCTACCGAACATTGGCAACCATCCGAATTTTTAAAATTAAATAATATTGAAGGTTTTAAACTCGCTACAAGTTTTTCACGGCCACATTGCAATACCAAACAAACCACCTACGGTGGTGTAGCAATATACACTAAATGTCAATTCGTCTTTAGCATAAGAAAAGATATTAATATGCTAGGGACTATATCATGTTTTGAATGCGCTGGAATTCAATGGAATTCAAACAATGTGAAATATGTATGTACTGCTGTATATAGAGCTCCAGACTCAAACACAGATTTATTTTTTATTCAATTCTAAAAGCTTCTTACATTACTATTAAATTTAAACTGTAAGTTTTTCATCGTCGGTGATTTTAATATAAACACTTCAACTGAAAATACACTAAGTAATAGATTTAGAAATATAACAAACTCATTTAATATAAAAATCACCATTGCCAATTACACCCGAGTGTCAATGACGTCTGGGACTACTATAGACGACATTTTAACGAACTTACAGGAAAACTATAAATCTGATGTATTCGACACACATATCTCTGACCATCGCGCCCAAATCATATACTTTGAACAAAATTGTAACAAACGTAAGGTAACTAAATACAAACTTATTCGCATATACAATGAACAAAACTTCAAACGGTTCAACTCAATTTTAAATAAGATAAACTGGAATGTTCTATTAGATACAGATAACATAAATGATGCATGGGAAATATTTAGTAATACATTTAAATTGCACTTTAATAACTGTTTCCCAAAAAAGAGGGTACAGGACAATAAAAATAAAAACAAAACAGCTACAAGTGACACATCTGAACTCAAAAACTGCAAAGAAACCCTAGACATATTGTCAATACTTATGTTCAAAAATCCAGAGCTTAAGGACCTATATAATAAACAAAATAATCTATATAACAATCTATTAACAGCTTCTAGAAAAAACGTAAATTTACAAAAAATTCAAACAAGCGATAATATCGGTAAAACATCGTGGGACATCATAAACCAGCATACAAATGCAAATACAAGTAAACTGGAAAAGCTTCCAGTTGGAGATTCAATTATCGTCGCTGATAAGTTTAATAGTTACTTTGTAAACTCGATACAAGCTCTTGTAAATACATTGCCAGTCTCTAGTCATAATTCAAGCGTAAAATGTAATACAGAAACGTTGTATCTTCGCCCAGCAACAGAGAGTGAGGTTTACAATATTGTGTGTAACTTAAAAAATAAATGTAGTGCTGGTCATGATGAAATAAATTCACGAGTACTGAAATCATGCATCCTAGAAATTCTCAAACCACTAACCGACCTAATAAACTTATGCCTATTGTCAGGAACTTTCCCTGACTCACTGAAGAAAGCAACAGTATTGCCCATATTTAAAAAAGACGACCCGGAATGCTATGAAAACTACAGGCCAATTAGTATACTGAGTATTTTCTCAAAAATTTTTGAATTAATAATTACAAATCGCATCATTGGTTTTTTGGATAGACACAATATTTTAAACTGTGCTCAACATGGATTTCGTAAAAACAAAGGAATAAATACAGCTATATTTCAGTTAATTTCACAGATCACTAACTATCTTGAAGATAAACAACTAGTTTTGGCTACATACGTAGACCTATCTAAGGCGTTTGATAGCATAAACCATAACATATTACTTGATAAACTGTGGAGGTATGGTGTTAGAGGGGCTGGACATAACCTCATAAGATCATACCTATCAGGTAGATATCAGGTTGTTACTATCAAAGGCGAAACATCTAAACCTTTGCTAATAAAAAACGGGGTGCCCCAGGGCAGCGTTATAGGACCACTGCTGTTTTTAATTTATTCAAACGATCTCTTACAAACAGTTGACACAAATGAATGTACCTTAATTAGTTACGTCGACGATACGACTAAACTAGTTAAAGGAAAAAGCTTATCCGATGTAATCCAGATCGCAAATACGAACTATTGCAAATTAAAGTTATGGTTCCAAGAAAACAGTCTATTTCTAAATGTTAAGAAAACGGAAGTCATGTTCTTTAAAACAGTTAGGTCAAGTATTGACACTCCGACAGAAATTAATCTAGATAATGACAAAATCTATGTTAAGGATAGCGTCAAACTATTGGGGATTGTGCTAGACACAAATCTAAATTTCAAACAACATATTGAACGTCTTGTAAGCTCACTAAATAAAATAATTTACATGTTACGCTTGCTTAAACAATTCGTAAATGCAGAGGGGTTACTGTTAGTATACCACGCTAAATTTGAATCATTAATGCGTTTCGGTATTATGTTTTACGCAAGTAGTAGCAGTTTTGATAGAGTCTTCAAATGCCAAAAACAGGCTATTAGAATTATACAAAATTTAAAATATCGACAGTCTTGTCGCAATGAATTTAAGAAAAATTGTATACTAACCGCAACGGCACTCTACATTTACGAAACTCTCATATTCCATTTTAACAATAGGCTAATATTTGATGAATTCTCGCAAAAACATTCATATAACACAAGACATGTTAAAAACTACGCATTACCAGTGCACAGGCTCAGCGTTTACTCCAAAAGCACACTGTACACTGCTATGAAATTATTTAATCAACTGCCTATGGAATATAAAAATATAACCAATATGAAATTATTTAAAAGCGCCCTATTTACTTATTTATGTAACATTGAACCATATTGTGTAGATGATTTTCTTAATTATTAAGTGTTCTTCTATATTTAGATTGTAGTAAATTGTACTCTTGACCTTTTTCGTATTTTGTACAACGATGTATGTATAATTTAGGAAATAAATGTATTATTATTATTAAATGTATTATTATTATTATTATTATTATTATTATTATAATTACATATTATACTTCATATGCTGTCATTTCGCCCTGGTAATTTAAGTTACTTAATCTTAAATAAAGTAAACTTCATATTATTTACACAGTATGTTTTATTCTGAATGGGGTTTTCCCTTAATAAACGATTTATTTTATTTTTGTAATTCGAGTTTTAAAATTTTATTAACCGAAAACTAGCTGCGAGATGAAACGTTTTAACTGCTAAACAGAGGTGGTCGGTCCACGTATTGGTCGAACACACCGAACTGCGGTCGAAGGGGTCCTCGGTTCGAATCTTAGCTTGGACGTGACCATTTAGAGGTTATTAAAATACAATTAAAAAAAAATTGACATTGGCTAATGTGGTCAAGTGTCCGAGGCAAGGCGTGAGGCGAAACAAAAGACTTGTATTTGTATCTTCGTCTATCTTATGTATAATCTAAATTGAATTAAATTCGAATCAGAGCATTGTGGATACGCGTTTATAATAGGTGATGAAAGAATGCGTTTTTTTCGGTCTCTATCCGGACGCTAATCGCCTCCGGGGCAAAGAAGATTAGACGATGTTTCGCAATTTCCTCAATGTGATTTGGTTGTTTGAACAGTGTGTTGTTTTCGAGCTCTCGTTTTTGATTTTTGAAGGATTAGAAGTAATCGCTATAGATATAGACATTATTTAACGAAGGTAAGTGAATAGAACTAAGCAGGGCCGTCAGGGCCGGATTACCGCCTAGGCAAACTAGGCAGTTGCCTAGGGCCCCACAAAGATTCGGGGGCCCCATTTTGTTTTCCGATTATTTCACAAACTCAAAAATTAAAATTAGCTATTCATTAATTTGTAAATTTGGTAGACGATCGGAATATCATAACAACATACACAAATAATGGCGATGTGGCCATCATGTTACTTTCTCCGATCAAATTCTAATAGTCATGTGGCGTCGCGTCGCCCTGGCCGCGGAGCAGGCGGTGCCAAAGTTTATCAGGGCAGCGTTGGAATGGGGAAATGGACCGATTACCAAGGAGACGGCATAAATAAATATAAAAACAGAATTATAAAATTTTACACACAAAATCTCTGTACCCAAAAACCAAAATTAAATTTTAGAAACTTGAGAAACAATATAAGTGTAGCCCTTTAACTCATACCATACTATACAGTCAGTTTACTCAAAAACTAAAGAGATTTCGAAAAAATGTATTGTTTATAAGTTGTTAATTTCGGCATTCTTTGCAATTTTAATTTATCTAAAAAAGTTAATAAACAAAATGGTTTGATTTTTTCGCAAATGCTTAATTATGTGCCAATAATCTAAAGTCTGCATTTACGTCAGTTTTTGAAAAATCAATCCCTTTTCGATATTTGAGCATTGAAAATTGCAATTCTTTGGTTTTTCTAGAATGATTCCCCATGATGTTAAAGTTGGAAGTCTGTGTTTACGTCAGTTTTTGAAAAATTAATACTTTTTCGATTTTTGGGCTTTAAAAATGATCGTTCTTGGGTTTAATGTTGATTATTCAGAAAACTAAATAATTAGCAAAGTTTGATTTTTTATAATATCAAATCCTAATTATTGCCCAATAACGATGTTTAAGCTGAAAGTTTGTATTTAAATCAATTTTTAAAAAATCAATACTTTTTCGATTTTTGAGCTTTAAAAATGGTCATTCTGGGGTTTGATTTTAATTATCTAGAAGATTAAATAATGAACATTGCTTGATTGTTTTATATGATATTAAAGCCCAATGATTCCCCAATTAGGTTGTTAAAGTTTAGTCTTTTAGTTAGCTTTTAAGATGATTTAAAAAAAATCAATACTTTTGTTTTGAACTGAGCATTGTAAATCGCAATTTTTGGATTTGATGGTGATTATCTAGAAAACTAAATAATTAACGTTCTTTCAAATTAAAAAATAAAATAAAGTCCAATTATTCGCCAATAGTTTGTATTTAAGACAGTTTTTGAAAAAAGAAATTTGATTTTTGAAAATTGAAACTTGTAAATTTTGGATTTGATGATTATCTGAAAAACTAGGTCCTTAACGGACATGGAAATTTTTTATATTAAACCCTTATCATTGAGAACTAATTTTATGAAAGTTTGAACTTGCATTTGTTTCTGGTTCTAAATAATGCTTTTCTGAAAGTCGAAAAAGCATTATTCAAAACCCCATAAAAATAGCCATTCTTGGTTCGATCGTGATTATCTGAAAAACTAAATATTTAACACGGTTTGGTTTTCAATAATATTAAAGCCAAGTTATTTCGAAATAATGCTGTAAAAGTTGAAAGTCTGCATTTCTTTTGGTTTTTGAAAAATCAAAGCTTTTTCGATTTTTGAGCGTTGAAAATGCCCATGGAGATTAAATGAAAAACTAGGTAATTGATTATGCTTGAATATTCAAGACTGATGATTTCGGAATGAAATGAAGCCTCTAAATGTTTTCAGTTAAAAAAAATCAAGGCTTTTTTTTAATATTCGAACGCTTAAAAATGCTCTTGGTTGGGTTTGATAGTGATTATCTGAAAAATTAAATGATTAACATGCTTGGATTTTTCTCGAATTTCGAATCTCAATTATTTAAGATCAGATTTAAAAAAAAATCAAAGCTTCTTCGATTTTTGAGCTTTGAAATGGCCATTTTTGGCGATTGATGGCTGTGCATATTTGTGTGTATGTCTGTCTATCTCTGCGCGCTGTATCTCAAAAACTAATGGAGCAATTAATATGAAACTTTGAACATACGTCTTATTTCATAATCCGAAGAACCGAAAAGCTTTTGGCAAAATTTCGTACACAGGAAGTGGGTGCTTTTGTTTTTTTCCAATATTTTTTTAATACTAAAACAAATACTGAAGACAACAAATAAATGAAATTTTTTTTAAAAATATTTTTCATAAAATTATTGTTATTCGAGAAAAAAAAAACTTTTTTTATTTTTGGTTTATAATTATGAAACGACAATAGTTACAGTAAATTTATGTTAATGATAATTGTAGAGAATGCCAAAATAAACAACTTATAAAGGCTAAGTTTTTTTTTTTCGAAATCTCTTTAGTTTTTGAGTAAACTGACTATTAGTATTTTAAGTATAATTTGTCATTTTCATCTTTCATAATTTTGACATTTTAAACGCCAGTTTCATTGATTTCACAAAAAAGTCGATGTATACTTAAATTGTGATTTAAATTGAAAATAAACCATGAAATCGGAGAAAGTAACATGATGACCACCACCATTTTGTTTTTTTTTTGTTAAAAAAATGATTTTTTTGAAAAATATTATTTGTTTGTTGTTTTATTAACATGCACTGATTTTTCCCAGAAATTAAACCTAATATTTTTTTAAATATTTCTTTAAATGTAAGATGTCTGCATTTGTTTGTTGTAATTTAATAATTTTTTTTCGAAAAAAATGATTTGATGAAAAATATTTTCAATCAAAAAATGTTCATTTCTTATTCGTCTTGAATATTTATTTGAATGGTTTCGTAATATTTTCCATATTTATGAAAATATTGGAAAAAAATAAAAAACGGTTAAGGTAAATACCCACTTTCGGCGTACGGAATTTTACCAAAATCCGGATTGTCAAATAAAACTTATGTTCAAAGTTTCATGTCAATTGCTGTTCTAGTTTTTGACATACAGACACAAAATTTTTATTTTTTCAAAAATTGTTAAAATGGCATCTAGGGACCCCAAAAAGGATATTTCCGTGAAAAAAAAAATTCACGATCACTACTTCGAAAGTAAAAATTCATTGTCCTCGAGGGGCTCAAAAATATAACTACAAATAACGTTGATTCTTTTATTGAACATTTGGATGTTTACGACAATGATCTAAATTTAAACGAATTAATTCAACTTCAAAGTTTTATGACAGACGATTTTATGTTGCATACGACTGAAAAATACATAGTTTTATCATCGAAAATCAATTGACTTCTACTTTTCAAAATTTATCAATATTAATCAGAATTTATTTAATCTTACCCGTTAGTAATGCAAGCGGGGAAAGATCATTTTCATCTCTGAAATTAAAAATTATCTCCGCAGTACAATAAATCAAGATAAATTTACAGATTTAGCTTTATTAAATATTTAAAAAAAAATGGCGATGTGGCCATCATGTTACTTTCTCCGACTTGATGGTATCATAGCCATTTATATTTACGTGTTCATGGTTTATTTTCAATTTAAATCATATTTTAAATGTACATCAAGCGTTGCGTTAACTCGGATGATACTGACGTTTAAAACGTCAAAAAGATGGAAAAATTATACTCCAAATTCAAAAACTCGGTTTACTCAAAAACTAACGAGATTTCGGAAAAAACTTATTCTTTAGAAGTTGTTCATTTTAGCATTCTCTACAATTATTATTTACATAAATTTGCTGTAACTATTATCGTTTCATAATTATAAACTAAAAATTAAAAAAAATAATAATAATTTTTTTTCTCGAATAGCAATGATTTTATGAAAAATATTTTCAAGCAAAAGATGTTCATTTCTTTGTTGTCTTCAAACTTTGTTTAAATATTTTTGTGATATTTTTCATATTTAAGAAAATATTGTCAAAAAACAAAAAACAGTTAAGGTAAACACCCACTTCCGGTGTACGACATTTTACCAAAAGGTTTTCAGTTCTTTGGATTATCAAATAAGACGTATGTTCAAAGTTTCATATCAATTAGTTTTGAGATACAGCGCACACAGACAGACACAAACACACACAGATACAATTTTTTTTTTCGAGAAATTGTTGAAATGGTATCTAGGGACCCCAAAACGGATACTTCCGCAAAAAAAAAAAATTGAAAAAAAAAATTGCGATCACAATATTTTTTTGTACTTCGTAACGGAGAAAGTAATATAATTTTAAATGGCGGTTATAAAGCTACAGGTAGCAACTTTCTAATTTTAAATGGACCCCAAATTAAATATGACTTTTTTAATCTCTCTTAGGCGATGTATTATAATAAGTAATTTGATTTTACTCTGTAGTCTTATTGTTAGTAAAACATGAAGTTTTTTTAATTATCACTGGCAAAGATTCATTTTCCTCATCTGTACTGTATTAATGAGCACCAATATTCAGAAACCAATCGAGAATTCTCGAATGTTCGAATCGAATGTTCCCCACAATAACTTTGTGCATTATTTGTTTACAAAGTAATTGAGTTATTAAATGATTATACTGTATTATTATTTAGATCAAATGTTCGGATAACACAGATTTATAAAAAATAGGTCTTGTTGTACAGCATGGATAAAAATATCTTATTAAAGGTCACGCCTGCTCTTTTAATAAGTTGCTGCTCCATAATAAAGGGCTTCACCAACGAGAATTTAATTTAATCCGTGGTATCATATTATCTCGACGTTGATCAAAAATAATTAATTCTTTAAAAATGTCTTTAATGCGAGTACTTAGGGTATTATTAATGGGATTTAAAATTACGTCTCATTATAGAAAATATATTAATATGCTTTGATTTATACATTAATTAAACTGGCGGTTAACATAAAAGCTGGTTAAAATATGTTTTAACGCAGTATGTATAAATTTTCTCGCAATATTCTTTAAAAAAATAAGCTAAAATTGAGTAACTATAAATGTGTATACCCATCTAGTTCCAAAAAATTGCAATGTGGCCATCATGTTACTTTCTCCGACTTTATATTTACGTTTTCATGGGTTTATTTTCAATGGAAATCATATTTTAAATGTACATCGAGCGTTGCGTAAACTCGGATGAAACTGACGTTTAAAACGTCAAAATCATGAAAGATGGAAAAATTATACTTCAAATTCAAAAACTCGGTTTACTCAAAAACTAACGAGATTTCGAAAAAAACTTATTCTTTAGAAGTTGTTTATTTTGGCATTCTCTACAATTATTATTCACATAAAATTGCTGTAACTATTATCGTTTCATAATTATAAACCAAAAATTAAAAAAAAGTTAATAAAATGTTTTCTCGAATAGCAATGATTTTATGAAAAATATTTTCAAGCAAAAGCTATTAATTTCTTTGTTGTCTTCGATGTTTGTTAAATGTTTTTGTGATATTTTTTATATTTAAGAAAATATTGGCAAAAAACAAAAAAATAGTTAAGGTAAACACCCACTTCCGGTGTACGAAATTTTACCAAAAGCTTTTCAGTTCTTCAGATTATCAAATAAGACATATGTTTAAAGTTTCATATCAATTGCTTTATTAGTTTTTGAGATACAGCGCACACAGTCAGACACACACACACACACACACACACACACACACACACACACACACACACACAGGCAGACACACACACACGCAGACACAACATTTTTTTTTCCAGAAATTGTTGAAATGGCTTCTAGGGACCCCAAAACGGATATTTCACAATACTTTCTCGTACTTCGTAACGGAGAAAGTAAAAATGGTGATGTGGCCATCATGTTACTTTCTCCGATGGTATCATCATTCATATTTATACTTTCATGGTTTATTTTCTATTTAAATTATATTTTAAATGTACATCGACCGTTTTGTAGACTAACATGAAACTGACGTTTAAAACGTCAAAATTATAAAACGGAAAAATTATACTTCAAATTCAAAAACGCAGTTTACTCAATAACTAACGAGATTTCGAAAAAAACTTTTTCTTTAGAAGTTGTTCATTTTGGCATTCTCTACAATCATTATTCATAAAAATTTGCTGTAACTATTATCGTTTCATAACTATAAACCAAAAATCAAAAAATTAATAATAAATTTTTTCTCGAATAGCAATGATTTTATGAAAAATATTTTCAAGCAAAAGATGTGCATTTCTTTATTGTCTTCAATGTTTGTTTAAATCTTTCTGTGATATTTTTCATATTTAAGAAAATATTGGCAAAAAACAAAAAACAGTTAAGGTAAACACCCACTTCCGGTGTACGAAATTTTACCAAAAGCTTTTCAGTCGGATTGTCAAATAAGACGTATGTTCAAAGTTTCATATCAATTGCTCTATTAGTTTTTAAGATACAGCGCACACAGACAGACACACACACACACACACACACACACACACACACTCAAACACACATACATACTTTACTTATAGTTTGATAATGATCATTGTTTGATCGAAACTGCAGTCACTAACAAATAAACAGTGTGATATAAACTAAGTAAAAGTGTGTTTTATTTAATAAAAATTTCATGCAAAAAAGAAAATCGACGTGCTCCAGAATTTTTTCCCAAAATATTTGATTCCTATTTAACTGACTTAAACTGAGTATCCTAATATTTTCTATTGTGACATGTGTAAATACTATTGTATGTTAATAAACAATAAATAATTCTAATTCTAAAAAGTAATCTAGGGGATTTAATTCAGGTGAATATGCAGGTTATGGGAATGATGAACATCTTCCTAACAATTTGTGTTAAAATTGCTCGCTAAAATATTGAATAACTCTGCTTTTATTCCATTTAAAAATATACTATTAACGAAAACACATTTTTTTTCTACGACCGCTCCCGAAAACAGATATATCATCGCAACACCTTTGCATTAAAAGCTATCAATTGTATATTTGTCACTTTTGACAAGAATCATGCTTGAGAATTGATTTTTCAAAACAGACGTTTCGAAAGCGAAATCCTCAAACTTCAAAAAAATGTGTCAAAATCATTCAAATAAAATGGGTACTGACGAAGAACAATTAATTATTTATTAATCGATTTTAAAATAGCAATAAGCAAATTTAGATTAAAAGTTAATGTTTTGACACTAATAATTACGCACATATTTAATTGAGATAGACGCGGGTAAATTCGAGAAAAAATATGATTGAAACATACTTAAGAAAATGTTTGGTCGTGGGGAAAGCAGAGTGTTCAACACGTTTTGAAAGCTACACTGCATGCTCGTACTTTGCATTTACTCGCCTTACGGCAGTCAGGGCGGCTCGTTATATAGAGCCAAGGAGCCATGGCACTACGCTCAGCAAGAGTTTTTAATTGATTCTTAAAATTATTTTTGTTTTCCGTGTGTATTGTTTGATGGTGAGGTTACGTGGTCGAAGAATGTTGTTACAGATTTAGTGCATGTCTGGGACGAAATGTAAACGCACGATAAGTACGCACAAATCATATTTTCAGCTTGTTTGAATTCGGCTGTTTGAAATCATGATCCTTTACTTTACCACTCAAAATAATCTTGGACTATGAAGATTAATCGTGCTTTCTTTCTTTCTTTAAAAAAGGAGGCGAGGGCCTTCCCATATTGTAAAAGTATCATCAACATGTTCCACGAGCCACTACTGAGAGTCATACTAACCAAGTGAATTGTTTTATTTGAATTATTCAAAATGTATCTACTAAATCTAAAGTTGTCCAAACTGCCGGCACAAAAGGTGAAACAACAAAGTTAATGGTTTTATTTGAATTCTTTTTCAAATTAGTTTCACTTTTTTGGACAATTAAAGCGAAAATTAAAGAAAAAATATTTTCCTAATCTACTCTGTATGAATTCATCTCATCATTTCACCCAAATAATTAACACCCACTATTTCCCTATCATTCGCTCATTACTACTCATTGATCACAAAATACCTGGCAGAAAGACCTTCGGTCGATAGCCAATTGACATGAAAACTCCATGTATTTATTTGTTTATGTATATATGATAATTTGTAACCACCTTGTCAATAAAGATTTTGTATATATATATTTTCATATTAAAAAATAATTGGAAAATGATTATGAACAAAAGAGTGATTTTTGAGACTAATTTAAACCATTTTCTTACTAGAATATTCTGCGTTTTTTATTATTAGGCCTGTATTTCCGATTTGTCTTTTGGCTAAATTTTTGATTATTTGGCCTAAATATTTTTTACTTTCACCTAAATTTTAGATTTCTCTGTTAAAATTTTCGACTATTTGGTCCGCATTTTTTATTTCTCCTGACGAATTTTTGGTTTTTAAATGTTTGACCGGTATTTTCGATATTTTTGGTCAAAATATTTCAACTTTTAGCCTAAATATCCTTTATTTTGACTTTTTAATTTACGATTTCATTGTTTAAATTTTCGACTTATTGGCCTGCATTTTTGATTTTCACGCCGAATTTTTAATTTTTAGATTTTTGACATGTATTTTCGATTCTTTTAGGTCTAAATTTGTGATCTGGTAACCTTAATATCCTTTATTGTGATATAAATTTTCGATTTAATTGTTGAAAATTTTGATTTTTCGGGCCAAATTTTTAATTCCAGTTCCAAATTTTTGATTTTTGATTTTGGTTAAAATATCTATAACCTGAATTTTTGATTTATATGCGAGGTTTCTTTGAATTTTTCCGGTATTTTCGAGTTTTGTTTGTTGAAATTTTCGATTTTTTAGCCCGCATTTATTATCTTCAGGCCCAAGTTTTCGATATACTGTCTAAATTTTCGACTTTTTGGCCAACATTGTAGATTTTTTTTAATCTTTTATCCTAAATTTTTCTTTATTTTTTTTTATTTGTCTGTTAAAATTTTTGTTTCCTTGACTCACTATTTTTATCTTTAGGCCAGAATTTTAGATTTTTGGTTTCAATTTTTTATCGTATATTTTTTTTTTTTGATTTTTGGTATATGTTTTAACTTGGATTATTGATTTTATTTCATGATTTTTTAATTTTTTGCTTTTATTTTTGAATTTCTGGTCAGAAACTTATTTTTGGCGGCTGAAAGTGGCAAATTATTTTGCTTCCACCTTTCGATTTTTGTCTGCTTTTTTATTTTCAGATCAGGATTCTTGATTCATTGACCCATATTTTAGATTTCTGTATTTCCGATTTTTTTGTTCAAACTTTTTTTTTGTTTTTCTTTATTTTGACCTAAATATTCCATTGGTTTGTAGAAATTTTTGCAATTTTTATCTTTACGCTCGTTTTCGATGTTTTGTCTAAATTTTCACCGTTTTAGGCTATATTGTAGTTTTTTTTTTATTTTATGGTCTAAATATTCTTTATTTTGACGAAAAAATTCGATTGGTTTGTAGAAATTTTGGATTTTTTGTCTGCATTTTTTAACTTTACGCCCGAATTTTCGATGTTTTGTCTAAATTTTCACCTTTTTAGGCCCTATGGTAGGTTTTTACTTTTTTGGCCTAAATTTTGTATTTTCGATTATCTTGGTTTCAATTTTTGGTGTTTTGACCGAAATTTTCTTTATTTTGACTTAAATTTTCCATTCGTTTGTTAAAAATTTTGATTTTTTGGTCTACCGCTTTGATTTTTGGGTACGAATTTTAGATTTTTGGTCTTAATGTTTTATTTTTTGTCCCATATTTTAGATTTTCTTGCGAATTTTTTATTTATTTTTATACAGGGTGTTTCAGAGTTCTGGGAACGGTCAATCACGTGCTTATTTTTCAAAATTTCGAAAAATGTTTTATACAAAAGTTGTGCATAATAGTGAGCTGCACACCCTAAAAATATTTAAATTTATACAGGGTGTCTCATAACAAAGTTACAGACCAAACTTATGTTTTTTTAATGGAACACCCTGTATTTTTTGTCATTTTTGAATTATATGGAGCAAATAAAGGTAAGAGACTTCAATACTCCCTATACCTATTGTTAGCCGTTTTCAAAATATTTGAAGATTTGTTGAAATGCATGGTCTGGGTGAAATTTTATTTTTGCTCCAGTGATTGACGTTGAACGAATAAAATCATTTCTATTATTTGGTTGAAGGTTCAAACTATAGAGCCAACCATGATTTCATACAAAAAATTATACAGGGTGATAAAAAAAATGCGGTAGAAAAACCCAACTTATAAAGTTGAATAACTTCGTTTTTTCAAATGGCACACCCTGTATTTAGTAATGTATTCTCAAGTAGAATCCAATTATCTTTAAGATTATAATAATTATTCCTGATATGATAATCGCCGAATACAAAAAAGCTATTGAGATTAGGAACAGGAAACCCTTATACAATCTGAAAGATAATTGGATTCTACTTAAGAATACGTTACCAAATACAGGGTGTGCCATTTGAAAAAACGAAGTTATTTAACTTTATAAGTTCGGTTTTTCTACCGCATTTTTTTTTATAACCCTGTATAATGTTTTGTATGAAATCATGGTTGGCTCTATAGTTCGAACCTTCAACCAAATAATTGAAATGATTTTAATCGTTCAACGTCAATCACTGGGGCAAAAATAAAATTTTACCTAGACCATGCATTTCAACAAATCTTCAAATATATCGAAAATGGCAAACAATAGGTATAGGGAATATTGAAATAACTCACCTTTATTTGCTCCATATAATTCAAAAATTACAAAAAATACAGTGTGTTCCATTTAAAAAAACATAAGTTTGGTCTGTAACTTTGTTATGAGACATCCTGTATAAATTAAAATATTTTTAGGGGGTGCAGCTCACTATTATACACAACTTTTGTATAAAACATTTTTCGAAATTTTGTCAAATAAGCACGTGATTGACCGTCCCCAGAGCTCTGAAACACCCTGTATATACAAACATCTTTATTCACAGAAATAACATCTAAATAAATTATGTTAAAAACATGAAATCCTCTTTCCGTTGTCTGTGAATGGACTATCGATTTTTATGTTTGCTATTATTTTAGAATTTCTCGTTGGAACTTATTTTAAGCTAAAAAGAGTTATTTTTGGGGCGGAAAATGGCAAATTATTTTTCTTTTGCTTGTATTTTCAATTTTTTGGTCTGCATTTTTATTTTTAAACCTGGGTTTTTTATTTTATGGCCGATATTTTAGATCTTCGGCTGTTTTATTGCTTAGCCAAAATACTCGATTGGTCTAGCAAGATAAATGGTTCTTTGTTTCTTCAAAAAAGGAGGGGGGGAATTGTATAAGTGGCTCTACCATCAATATGTTCCACGAGCCGCCACTGACGGCAGTAGGTGAAACTTTTGAGCTCGGTGTGTCAAAATTTAAAAAAAATCGAAACAGAATTTTCATGGCGTGTCACACAAAAGTAAAGACTAAAAAAAATAGAAATCCTTATAATTTTTGTATTAATTATAATTTTATTAATTATTAATTGTTATTAACGTAAGTAATAATATTATTATTAATAACCAACTCTGTCTTATGAAAGACAAATATTTGAATTATGAAATTTTGCATCGCGTGTCAGCACTAGGTTCGCCATCACTGTCCATGGGCTCGTGAATGCAAATTAGTACTCGCATGCAAAACAAAGCTTTCAAAACTTGTACAACAATCTACTATTTCTTCACTATTATTTTAAAGTGATGTAGTTTATTTTGCAATATTACCACTGTTTGACTGTCGAGATAAACTCTCAACTGAGTTGTTCGATGAGGTTGATTAATTGGAGTTAAAAAATTCAGTATTGAAAGAAACTATTTCTAATATGTATTTCACAACGATGCTGACTGTGCAAATATAAAATTTGTCCTATCTTGGGAACGAATTCATGTAGCAACCAATTAACGATTATTTTTTAGTAGGTTGATACATACATTTGAAAATTCTGAAAAAAAAATATGCAAAAACGGTTAATTTTCTATTTTCTTTTTAATTTTCATCTGAGTATTAACAATCTTGCAAAAAATCGCTACCATCTATTGTGCGGCACAGGCCTTTAATGCAACCAGATGATGGATTTCATCAATTTAAATATTTACTCCATCTCGTATATGTATTTAAGTGTAATTACCTACTAATACATGACCGAAGGAGTAATTACTATAAAGTCGTTCCTGATTGAAACGTGCGATAGAATGTGAAATATGTTGCTATTATGTGCAGCGGTGCAAAATCGCGTAGACGCAGTTACACTAATGATGCAATTAACGTAACATCACAAGACATGCCTCAATTTATATTAAATTCAAATTTCAATACTATCTAGTTAAATCGAAAATTTAATAAGGCAAGAGAAAGACTTGCAAAGAAAAGGATGAGAGAGGATATTGATTAAACCCGCTGTGGGTCGTACACTAGCGTTTTTCCAGCGGGATAGGCCGGGGCGGGAAATCCGCGTTTTGTCAGAGGGTCCCATCACGCTCCATTCAAGTTTCTACATTAACTGGCGATAGCGTGTTACCCGCTCCAATATACTCATATGAAGTCGTATGTTGAATTATCTCTACTGGCGCCCGACCCGACCCGAGCCGCTGATAAAACGCCAGTGTATGACCGGCCTTAGAATGAGACTCTAATATGTTATACATATACTCACTTTCATATGAAATGCACCACTCAGAAAGAATAATACGATTGATGCGAAACTTGGTGAAAACAATTGTTTATTCGTTGGTACAAAATGATTAAAGTATCAACCGAAAAAAAACTTTAATTGAACAGAAAAAAAATTAATAATGAGTTACATCGCCTCGCACAGCAATGCAAGAATTTACCCTTCTTTGCATACTTATAATTAAATGGTCTATATCTTCTCATTCCAAGTAACTTTTAACTGAAGTCTCAGATCATCGCTCAATGCCGGCCTAGTAGCCTTCGAAGATTGAGCCTATCGCTGTTACTGCCAGATGCGAAATTCGCGCTGTGATACGTTTTTTATGTGCAAAACGGACTTCACCTATTGATATTAATCGTCAGTTAATCGAAGTTTATGGGGAAAATTGCATATAAGTTCAACGTGTTCGCAAATGGTGCAGAGAATTCAGTGAAGGTCGCACGGAAATTCACGATGAAGACAGGAGCGGAAGGCCTTCAGTTTCAGATGGAATTGTCGAAAAAGTTGAGAGAATATTGCTTGAAGATCGGATGATCACCATTAACGAACTTGCTTACCGTATTTCTGAGACTTCCAACACTAATTATTCCCAAAATTAAAGGAACACTTCGGTGGTTTACGCTTCAATACCGATGATGAAGTCAAGGAAGAGGTTACTTGATTCCTCAAAGGATTGGCGGTAGAATTCTATAACATGGGGATAGAAAAACTGGAGCATCGTCTGCAAAAGTGTTTGAACAGAAAAGAAACGGCGATTATGTAGAAAGATAGCATTAGTTTCAAGCTTTAAAATGATGCATAACACTAAGAAGAAAAATATAGCTGTCTATGATTAAAAATCATGGGAACCTTATTTTACGAATTCCCCTCGTACATATGAAATCAAAGAAATAAAAGTACTCGAAGGTGTGAGTCTTCATTCCTCTCACACATTATAGTTTTCTCATTAAAGCAAATGTTTCAAAATTCGACCTTCAAGTTCAATACACTTATTGATCCTTCTTTCGATTGATTGTACACACGATAGAAGCATATCCGCGGCAATTTGAGCACAAGCGTTTCTTATGCATTTTATCATGCTTTCTCTGTCTGTTGGCACTTGTTGATAAACTTTATCTTTCAGATAACCCTATAGAAAAAAATCTGGTGATGTTAAATCAGGCGACCTAGCAGGCCAATTGATAGGACCACCTCTGCCGATCCACCGAGCATCATAATCACGGTCTAATACTTCCCGTGCAACAATTGAATAATGCTCTGGGCAACCGTCATGCTGAAACCACATACTTTGGCGAACATCTAAAGCAACATCCTCAAGTAGTATTGGTAGTTCATGTTCCAAAAAATGTCGATATTTAATTCCATTTAAAGTACCGTCAATAAAATAAGGACCAATGAGTTTGTTCCCGATGATTCCACACCAAACATTTACAGACCAAGGACGTTGATGCTCAATTTGTCGTAACCAGTGGGGATTTTCTACACTCCAGTAATGCATGCTAGGCCGATTAATACTACCATGATTTGCGAATGTAGACTCATCTGAAAATAGTACATTGACGAAGAAATTTGGATTAGTTTCTATTTGTTGAAGTGCCCATTCACAAAATACTACTCTATTAAGAAAATCATCTCCATGAAGTTCTTGGGGCAATGAAATATGATACGGATGATACTTATTACGGTGCAAAATGTTAACAATACTACCTAGGGAAATTCCGGAATCGCGTTGTAATTCTCGAGTACTTATTTGTGGATTTTGCTGAACAGCTGCTAGCACAGCTATTTCATTGCAAACTCCTGTGACCAGTGTTGCCAGATTGGGGTTTTTTTCCCAAAATGGGGGTAAATTATTGTCTGGGGGTGTATTTTGGGGAACTTCAATCAATGGAGTATTTTTTGGGGTGGGTATTTTATACGAGGGGTATTTTTGGGGAAATTAATGAACATGTTATTACGTTTGCTATACTCGGCGCGCCAACCAGGTGGTATGATCACGTTGCGTTCACCCCGCGTCCTCGTGATAGTTCGTCGAGACGTTATAAAAAGCCTGATTCACACAGCCTTGCCACATTTTAGTTCTGTGCCGGAAATATACATCTTTCTACTTTAACCCACAAATACCAACTAGGTATTTACCATTTCCTAATTAATTGTAATTGAAAAAGGCTGATTTAAGGATAGAACGTAATCACTACATTTAAATAAGACAGAAAAACAAGAACACATGGCATACAACGGGCCTGATTAAAAATTTTGACTGTGTGAGACACGCTTCACATGCGTTAGCGCTGACCAATCAGCGAACATCACGCGAAAATCACGCAAACCCATGATACTACCAATTCGGTGCGCCGAGTATAGAAATCATCATTACCATATAGAAGTCAGACATTTTCCTCAGCAATGAGGAAAAACCTGTAATATCATTTATGAAAGTTGTCATAGGGATTCCGTTATTGCCGTTTTCGTAATTTTGTTACCCCCAATGAGATGCTGCACTTTTAATTAAAAAAAATATGTGTGTGCCGAAAAGAAGATGAAAATATTGAGGATGAAGATGAATAATAAATTTTAATAAATTTTACAATTATAATGCTTTCATTTTGTATATTTTCCACTGTATTTACGTTTTATTTTCAAAATTTATTATTTTGGAGAGGAACAGCTGCGTAATTTTAGGGGAGTTTTATTAAATATTTGAGAAATTAAAAATTGCTACTGGCAACACTCGTTGCCCGTAAATAAATTATTATTATATTAAATATTCAATCTTTTTGTTTGCATTTTTTATCGTTAGGCCTGGATTTAGATTTTTGACCTGCAGTTTCTGTATAACTGAATAATTTTTCTTCATTTTGGTTTAAATTTTCGATTTGTTTGTTAAAATTTTCGATTTTTTGGTCGGCATTTGTTTCTTTTTAGGCCCGAATTTTTGATTTTCTGCAGTTTCTGTATAACTGAATAATTTTTCTTAATTTTGGTTTAAATTTTCGATTTGTTTGCTAAAATTTTCGATTTTTTGGTCGGCATTTGTTTCTTTTTAGGCCCAAATTTTTGATTTTCTGCCCTATATTTCAACCTGAAATATTCACTGTAATATGTGTTTTTTATCCTTTATCTTTTTTTAAACATTTTTGCGTTTCAGGTTGGCAATTTATTTTGAGCTAGAGTTATTTTTGGGAATGAAAATGGGAAATTATTTTTCTTTTGCTTGATTTTTCATATTTTTATTTTTTTAGACCAGAAATTTTATTTTTATTTTTGCTTATAGTTTAGATCAGGGGTCTCCAAACTACGGCCCGCGGGCCAAATGCGGCCCGCGACCTCAACGAATCCGGCCCACGACAAGCAGTTACATTTTTCGTAAATGTCACATTTTAAAATTCTACAACGATTTTTTGTTATAGGTTTTGAAATTAGTTATAAAATTGATTATACCTTGGCCCACTAGGTTATAAAGAATTATATATATGGCCCGCGATGGAAAAAGTTTGGAGACCCCTGGTTTAGATGATTGGTCTGCATTTTTGATTTTTTTATTTGTTATAACTTTTAGAGTTTTTGATTTTGGTCTAATTTTTTTTAATAGTTTGTTGAAATTTTCTACATTTTTCATTTTTCGATTTTTTTAGTTTTTTTTATCTTAATTATTAATATTAATGAGCGAATTTTTGATTGGTCTACACTCTTGTTAATTTTTATGTGCGATTTTTTTTGTTTTGAGGGCATTTTCGAATTTTTTTAATTACTTTCGAGTTTTGAGTTTCGGCAATTTATTTTGGGATAAAGATTCAATTTTTTAGCATTTTTAATTTTTTACATCAGGATATTTGATTGTTTGTTTATATTTCAGATGTTTGGTCTGTGTTTTTCATTTCTTTGTTTCAAATATTAGAGTTTTTGACCTATAAACCAAAATTTTCGAATATTTAGTTAAAATTTGTTTTTTTTTTCTGGTCTGCATTTTTTATTTTTGCCGAGAGTTTACGATTTTTGGTTTAAATTTATGCCTATATTCTAAGTTTTTTTTTATAAATTTTAACGGGCGAATTTTTGATTGGTCGATACTTTAGATTTTTAACCTGAATTGTTGATTTTTTAACCAAATTTTAGATGTTTTAACCTGAATTATTGTTTTTATGGGCGAATTTTTGAAATTATTATTGAGTTTAGAGTTTTGGCAATTTACTTTGAGGTAAAGAGTTTTGGGGCTGAGAATAGCAAATTATTTTGCTTTTGTTTTAATTTTCAATTTTTAGCCTGCATTTTAATTGTTTTGACCAGAGTTTTTGTTTTTTCGGCCTATATTTTAGATGTTTTTGGCACCTAAACCAAACTTTTCGGTTTAGTTGAAATTTTCTGTTTTTTAGACTGCATTTTTATTTTTCCCAAGAGTTTTCAATTTTTTAGTTCTGTTACCCTAATTATTAATTTTAATGTTGTTTAATTGTTGATTTTAATGAGCGAATTTTTGGTCGACATTTTCGAGTTTTTTGGTCCATTTTTTTTGCCCTATAATTTAGATTTTGCAGACTGTATTTGATATATTTGGCCTGTACTTGATTTTTGTATTAATTTTAGGTTATTTATTTCATTTGAAATTTTTTGTTTTAGTGGTTGTTTTAAGATAAAACTAATGTACTTTGATATTTAGATAGAAAATACAGACTGCCCGATTTGCGTTTAAGGAATTACTTAATTTTCAAATATTTCGATTCGATTTTTGATTTTTTTTCGAAAATTTTTAAATCAAAAAAATAATTTTTGCAGTTAATTTAGTTTTTTTTTAGTAATTGTGAAATATAATACTTTGGCCCGGAATGAAACTGATCACCCGGTATAACTGGAACCGTTTGTAAATTATGAAAAAAAAAAATGCAAACCATTTTAAGTATTTAATTAGCGATGATTTCCGAAAAATTAAAGAATTATTTTAATTATTTGGAGGATACAGCACGATTAAATATTTTTCTAATTTTTTAAATGGCCTTTTTGTACTACCTACATATTTTCGGAAAAACGGAGTTATAAAACTTTTCTTTGTGCAAATTCCAAAATCTTATCAGCGCGCCTTCTCTAATCCCAGTGTTGTCAGAGATAAATTAGGGTTTTGGTGTGTATTTTGGAGAACTTCAATCGATGGGGTATTTTTTGGGGTGGGTATTTTATGCGAGGGGTATTCTGGAGGTTTTTTATGAAATATTTGGGGAAAATTAAAAATTACTCCTGGCAACACTGCCTGTGACAGTGTTTGCCCGTTTTCTTTGTTTGGGTTGTACACTACCATCCGATAAAAATGTTCTAACAATATTGTAAAAAAAGACCGCGATCGAACATAATCCGGAAAACGCTCAGCGTATAAGATAACAGCTTCGTCAATATTTCTCCTACATTCGCCATAAATCAGAATCATTTCAATTTTTGTTCTACACTTGCACGAGGCATTGCTCACTTGTAATTGTTTTCTAGAAATGAAATTAAATTAATTCTGCAGAAAATAAATACTATCCAAATCTTTTTTTATCAGAGATGCGCACGTGAGTCGACTCATTGTCGTTTTATGATGAGTTTTAGCGCTTCAGTCATGTTGAACAGATATGCAATTTCCCCCATAAACTTCGATTAACTGACGATGAATGTCAATAGGTGAAATCCGTTTTGCACTTATCGTATCACAGCGCGACGGTGACAGCGATAGGGAGCTCCATCTTTGAAGGCTGCTAGGCCGGCATTGAGCGATGTAGCGTGGTGGGAGAGGTGGGAATAGAGAGAGGGAGATTTGACAGTGTAAGACAGTGTTTTACATTTCTCCCAGCACGTCGCATTATTTCTCAGCAGCATAGGGAACCTTATTTTACGAATCCAAATTTCTCAGGAAATCCCCATTTTTCAACGATTTTTGCCAATTTTAAATTTTGCCGATTATAGCGTCGTCTGTCACGAATACAAAAAAAAATCAGATGAAACTTTCTTATTTTTTCCCGGAGTATTCAAATCCGTACAAAAAAATGGGGGTTCCTATTTAACTTTTCTATTTCTCACCCCTACCCCCTAGGGGGTTGAGGGTAGTGGGTCGAGTTTCATATCATTAGATGTCCCCCTCCGAGGCGAACAAATTTTAATTATATTTTTTTTATTCGATGTGTAGTTTTCTAGATATTTCAATGTCTTCACTTAAATTGAACACGCTGTATATTTGTTTCTGATTTTTCTGCAAATTGGACAATTTGCAATCTTCATTTTTTATGAACTATTTGGGTTATAGGATGGAGCGCACCCGCCTATCATGGTATCACCTTTAACTTAAGCTACAAGACCTTATATAAGTTAAATGAAATTTTGTTGTTAATTTATTTGGAAACATGAATTGATAATACTAATTAAGAAAACAGTGTTTATAACTGAAGTAAAATTGAGCTCAAGGATGGCGGATGAGTTCTATCCTACAATCCAACCAGTTAAATTCAAGCCAGGGTTTTTATTAAACGACCAATTTCCAAAAGAAAGACAGTATATATACAGAAGGAAAAAAATGAAACACTTGAAATTCGTGAAATTTCGACCATTTTCAAACCGCCATAACTCGGCGTATTTTCAATCGGTTTTGATGAATCTTTGAGGGCGAAAAACTTTGAAGTCATACATGCGAAATTAAGCGTTAGCCCTTCCGCCCCCTCTAGCGCCCCTGTGAAAAAAACAAGTTTTTTCTGGAAACCATGTCCAACTTTGACGATGTCTACGGAGTTGGAAAAATTTTGTCGGCTCGATCCACCATAAAGGCATTAATAAAATTTTGATCAATTCCCTATGCAGGACTCAAAGAAAACAATTTCGTCGAAAAACTTTGGACTTATGAGTAAAAAAACCACAAAATTCGCTTTTTTCTAAACACCCATAATTTTGTGCCAAATCGCCGTAGGAACTTTGTTTTTGAGTCCTGCACAGGTAATTGAACACATTTCAATGCCCTTTTGGTGGATAGAGCCGACACATTTTATTCAACTCGGTACACTTTGCCAAAGTTGGACGTTTTTTTTGCCCAAAAACGTGTTTTTTTGTTCGGGGGTTGAAGGGTTCGAAAAGGGATCATTATAATCTGAGTTTACCTCCCTAAAATAGGGCCAAAATGGAATTTTTTCCTGAAAGAATCATCAAATTTGGTTGAAAAGTCGCTGAGTTATGTGCGAAAAACCTCAAAATGCACGTTTTTTTCAAACGCCCATAACTTGGTGCCAAATCGACGTAGGAACTTCGTTCTTCAAGTCCTGCATAGGGAATTGATCAAATTTTAATGGCTTTATGGTGGATCGAGTCGATAAAATTTTTCCAACTCCGTAGACATCTCCGTTAGACATAGTTTCTTGAAAAAACATTTTTTTTTCACAAGGGTGCTAGAGAGGGGCGAATAGGGTTACGCTTATATTCGCATACATGACTTTAAAGAAGACACTTTAAAGTATTTTGCCCTTAAAGATTCATCAAAATCGATTGAAAATACGCCGAGTTATGACGGTTTGAAAATGGTCGAAATTTCGAATTTCAAGTGTTTCATTTTTTTTTCTCCAGTGTATTTGTTTCTGATTTTCCCGCAAAATGGACTTGATTTTTGATGAATTGCTTGGATTATAACTAAAGCCCATCTGCCTAATATGGTATCACCTTAAGCTTAAGCTTCAGGCTCACCATGGGGATCTCGCTTATTAGAAGAGATAGAGGGTATTTTTAAATTTGGCAGTTTTGCAGAATTTTATGCTGATTAATAATCAACTGAAAAAAAAATACTTAAATTGTTTTGTTTTTGAGTTAAGTCCAAAAAACTGAAAAAAACTGATTTTCGTTTTTACTTTCTCCGTTACGAAGTACGAGAAAGTATTGTGATCGTGATTTTTTTTTTCAAAATTTTTTTTTACGGAAATATCCGTTTTGGGGTCCCTAGATGCCATTTCAACAATTTCTGTGTCTGTGTGTGTGTGTGTGTGTGTGTGTGTGTGTGTGTGTCCGTCTGTGTGTGTGTGTGTCTGTCTGTGTGCGCTGTATCTCAAAAACTAATAGAGAAATTGATATGAAACTTTGAACATACGTCTTATTTGATAATCTGAAGAACTGAAAAGCTTTTGGTAAAATTTCGTACACCGGAAGTGGGCGTTTACCTTAACTGTTTTTTGTTTTTTACCAATATTTTCTTCAATATGAAAAATATCACAAAAACATTTAAACAAACATTGAAGGAAACAAAGTAATGAACATCTTTTGCTTGAAAATATTTTTCATAAAATCATTGCTATTCGAGAAAAAAAATTATTAATTTTTTTTTAATTTTTGGATTATAATTATGAAACGATAATAGTTACAGCAAATTTATGTGAATAATAATTGTAGAGAATACCAAAATAAACAACTTCTAAAGAATAAGTTTTTTTTCGAAATCTCGTTAGTTCTTGAGTAAACCGAGTTTTTTAATTTGAAGTATCATTTTTCCATCTTTCATAATTTTGACGTTTTAAACGTCAGTTTCCTCCAAGTTTACACAACGCTCGATGTACATTTAAAATATGATTTCAATTGAAAATAAATCATGAAAACGTAAATATAAATGGCTATACCATCAAATCGGAGAAAGTAACATGATGGCCACATCACCATTTTTATTTCTTTATAACATCGTTATTTGAGGAGATATTTAAAAATGGTAAAGACGTTCTTAAAGCACTTTGTATTATCTAATAGTTAGAGTGTAACATATTTCGTTTCTTTTGAACCATCATCAACTTTCTTATTTCTTATGGACGCCATATTTATTTTCTATTCTCAATGCTCAATTTTTTGTAATAATAATAATACATTTGCCTCTGATATTTTCTTTCAACATACCTACAAAACATACATATGTTGCAAAGGGCCATCGACTGAGTCCTTCAGCCCTTGCTTCTGATTTTCTTGCAAAATGGAAATTTTGTACAGACCTTGATTTTTGATGAAATTTTTGGATAATGGGATGGAGCCCTCCCGTCTCCCATCGTATTTGCTTAAGGGGGACTTACACCTTGTCGGTTTAAAAACAAATTCCTCATTTTTCTAATCTACAGATAGATTTTGATTTTTGATGAACTTTTTGGATAATGGGATAGAGCCCTTCCGTCTACCATCGTATTTGCTTAATGGGGACATACAACTTGTCGGTTTAAAAAAAAATCTCCATTTTTCTAATCTAAAGGGTCTTATAAATGAGCCTGTAAAAGGGTTTGTCAGATTTCTCTCTAGTTCGAAAGTTATAGCTAGTTAAACATGACATGGCCGATTCGCGTGCTCCTGGGTCGCACCTGCGTGTCCTTGCTTGTTTGCGAGTTTTTTTATTGTAAAATGGGCCTTAAATGGTCACGTGAACGTAATTACCGAGTGTTTTGGTCCAAAGAAACATAAGCCGTCGAATCCAAAAACTATTGAAGTACGTCAGCACATCAACGCAGAAGCTCAAGAACAGGCATCTACTAGAAGCTCCAATCACCCCTGAAATCGTGCATCCTAGAGTTGACTCAGTTTTTGCTGCAATCTCTCAATTCTTTGTTTGCAAAGAGTGTCATAGTAACATCAATTTTTCACAAGAAAAACGGTACGGTACGTTTTTTATTTTTCATTTGGAGCATGTACACTCATTGGATATTTTAGTAGGGAAGTTGTCGATTCGATGGTAAAATCTAATTTTTGCCAATCCTGTGAAAATCATAAGCGCTTATCGTTAGATGATTTGCTAGATCGATATTTAGGAGCTCACACTGGAAACAGCAATGAGTCTTTCAATAGTTTTTCAAATTTGGTTGATCGCGCCTAAACATTTGTATTCCGTGAAGAGTGTGGTTGAAATCACAACTCATTTGACTGTTATAACTTTCAATGAAACGAGCAATAATTCAACAAAGATAAGAGCAGGTGACCCATCGTGGATTTCGTATTTATCAGGAAGGCTAACTGTACGGACCTAGAATTGCAGATTAATCGCAAGTCCCGTCATTTACACGTTGTAATGTTCTAAAACTCCAAACGGGTTTTCCCAAAAGTTCCATCCAACATCCATTATTTTGCAGTTTTCTGTAAATGTTTTGTTTTGCCGTAAAAACAACATTAATTCAACATTAATAAGAAAAAAAAAACTATCTAAAACTTTGGAAAGCACAGTGGAATGTAAAAGAACATCATTATATTGGCTACCCACTTCGTCCGAAAGAATTTCCAATTTTCTGTGGTTCGGTTCTCATGCTCGGATATAATTTACTACACTATGACTGTTTTCATCACACATTATATTTTGTGATTACCAATACTTGCATTCAAGTTTTCCTGATGAATAATGCAATAAAATGTTATTAGATTTTTCAAATTATATTTTTGTTTCCTTTCCGGATCCAGTCATTGTACAGCCATCGGAACTCTCACACACTATTTTTCAATAACTACATCTCGTTATGATAAAAATAATGCAAATAATATCGAGATAATCTGTGCCTCTGGTTCAACCTTCCATTGGAAGGAATTTCAAAAATTTTCTCTTCAGTATGATATCTTACAAAAACCGAATGTTGTGATGTTGCTGAAATATCTGTGCTGGAATCAAAGTCAAACACTTGCTGTTTGTCAAGTCTTTATTTATACACAAATTAGAAACAACTTTACTTGTTGCAGAAAGCATTAGATAAATACAAGAAAACTAAATGTAGCCTGAATATATGAATATTCAACCTGTTTGTTAATCTGCAAGCAAAAAATATATTTATAGTCTTAGTAAGACTTAATTTTTGCTTGCAGATTAACGAACAGGTTGAATATTCATATATTCAGGCTACATTTCGTTTTCTTGTATTTATCTTTATTTATACTATTACAAATTTATTTTACGATTTCTTCAATACGCCTAAAACAGGTAGAATGTGAGAGCTGGATTTGTTTTATTTTTTTATTTACAGTTAGAAAAATATCTCTCGTAATTCACACCCTCACGACACAAGCAAAACCAAAATAAACTATGACCTTCATCCAAGCAAGAATAACGCACCCTATGACATCATCGACTGAACTATTCCTAAGTTCCTAACGCATGCACAACGGTTCCGTATATGTATATGTATTACTACAACTACACGCAGAGGCGGCCAAGGAGCCATGGCACTACCTCTAATTTCAAGCTCAGCAAGAATTTTTTATTCATTTTAAAAATTCGTCATTTTAAATGCTTTTTTTTAAGTTTAAGCCAGATATATACTTACAAAACAATGGCTTTGAAGAATGTGAAGAAGAAAACACATTTTTAGTTTTCATTGTGGTTTGTTCAGAGGTAAAAACGTCAATTTTCTTTTTGAAATAAATTTATAATAGATTAAAATAGATGAACAATTCTTACAAGCATGTCATGCACTCATTAATTACATGTCAATTGAGCAAAAACCGGAAATTCGACGTTCAATTGTTTTATTTTTTTATTTTTTGAGGATAACTCTTTATCCAAAATTCGGCAAATTTTCTCAGAAACACGTAATCATCAAATAGATGCAGATAAGATCCAAAAAAATTAATTTGTAGTTCAATTGGTTTCAGTTTTTGAGGATAATTCTTGAACGAAAGGACTGATTTTGAAAATTCTTTCAGCAATATTGTAGATGTAGATAGAACCAAAAAATTAAATTCGTTGTTCAATTGTTTTCTGCCTTTCGGAGGATAACTAAGTTTCAATAATTTTCTTTCGACCGTTATAAATACACTTTATGCTAGATTAATCTGTCAAAATTTCAGACACCTGTAAAATTAAATGTGGAATTTATAAAGAAATTTATAGAAAAAATGATCAAAAATTTGTTTTCTAGCACAGCTATTTCGGTCACTGCAAAATTTTATTAAATTTCTTTAAGCTTTCTAAAGGCAAGTTACTTGTGAATAATCAGACAAAATTTTAAACATCTATTGTAAGAAATATAGAATTAACACAGCAATTTATGAAAAAATGTGCATTTTTTAGTGAGACAAATGTGTCTTCTAGAGCAGTTGTTTGTCTTGCCGCAAAAAATCGATCAATTTCTTTTGATATTTGTAAAGAGACGTTATGGAGGATTAGTCTGTTAAAATTTCAGACACTTGTCAAATTAAATGTGGAATTTATAGAGAAATTTATGGAAAAAGTGCATTTTTAGTGATCCAAAATTTGCTTTCTAGCACAGCTATTTTGGTTACTGCAAAATTTTATAAAAAAATTTTAAGCTTTCTAAACGCAAGTTACTTGTGAATAATCAGACAAAATTTTAAACATCTATTGTAAGAAATATAGAATCGACAGAGCAATTTCTAAAAAAATGAACATTTTTTGGCGATAAAAATTTGTCTTCCGCCGCAGTTGTTTTTCTTACTGCATAGTTTCGACAATTTTCTTTTGGCAATTATAAAGACACGTTATATAAGATTAAACTATTAAAATTTCAGACACCCGTTGATTTAAATGTGGAATTTATAAAGAAATTTATGGAAAATGTTCATTTTTAGTGTTCAAAATTTGCTTTCTCTTTCTAAGACACCCATTTTGGGTACTCCAAATTTTTTATAAATTTTTTGAGCAATTTTAAAGGCACGCTATTTGTGAATAACCTGATAAAATTTTAGATACTGAATTTACAGAGCAATTTCTGAAAAATGTGCATTTTTTTGTAATAAAATCTTATATTCCACCGCAGTTGTTTCTATTACCGCCAGGGGCGGCTCGTTATATAGAGCCAAGGAGCCATGGCACTACCTGTAGTTTCAAGCTCTGCAAGAATTTTTAATCAATTCTTAAAAGACTTTTTTTTTACTTTAGTCTAGGAAGATAAATCGTTCTTTATTTCTTTCTTCAAAAAAGGAGGTCGAGGTAGGGGTACATTGTATAAGTGGCTCTACCATCAAAATATTCCACGAGCTGCCACTGACTTCACGTAATAATTGCTACTGAATTTTGGGAGTTGTAAAGAAGGAATTGCTATCCTATTCAATTTTACTTTTTGTGCCGTACTGAAGCTAATGACGAAAAATGTTTACCGAAAAGATTTCTTTCAAATAACCGGTCGTATGAACGGTTATTTGACAAATGGCAAACTTAAAAGTTCATGGATTTTATTCATTTCTGATCTTTGTCAATGTTTCTTGAAAAATAAATAGTTTTCTGCACTGACGTTAGTTGAAAGAATTTTCAACTGTCAACATATTGGTATTTGATGAACACTACTTCGGCCATTCTGATTGCTGTGGTTTTGTTTGTGTTCTTTTAATATTCTATGCATTAAACTATTTACATAATTGCATTTACTTCTTACCCACCAGCAATTCATGCATTTTCTCAATTTCAGTTACATGATAAATTATATTTTTATCTAAGACTTTGGTAATTTCCATGACTTCAACAACTTCAACGCTTAATTTCAACACCAATCGGTCCAATTTGTACGCTTGGGAAAATGGCGACCGCTGGATGAACTTGTTCACGATCAACAGGGCATTCATCAGAAAATTTCCCAACGGTTGGCAGTAAATTCCCAACTGTTTTGTCTGATGAATGCGCCCATTGAAAGGCATATTTACTTGAAATGTTATTGTGTTGAAAGAAACAAAAACATAAAATTTACGAAATGTTAGGAAATCTAAGTAAATATGTTATTTTATTGCCAGTTTTACATGCACGATTTACCGCAGGTTAAGTATCGCTGCTCTAATACAACATATTCATGCCAGAAAAAAAACAATCAAAATCCACATTTGCTTCTGATACTGACAAAATAAACATTTTGTAAAAAAAAAATTTTTTTTTTAAATATACTCGCCATCCGCGGTATAACTTTTAATGGAAAAAATGGTTTAGATTAGGCAGAAATAAATGTAGACTTTCTTTCGCACCTACCACCCTCTAGTTCAGTTTTTCTTTAGGTACAAAGACTGTTTTCTTGTATTGAATGAACAACGAAGTTTTATTAAACCTAAAGTCTTGTATCTTCAGCTTAACTAAACTGAATTGATAAATTCACTATGTCTTGACCAAAAGTAATTATTTAAAAAAATATATACAACTTGAGAAGCGGGGTTAAGGCAGCTTAAAGAGAGGCGAAAAAATTAGTCCGGTTTGCTCGTTAGGGAGATTCACTGAAGGATTATGGCTCTGTTTGAAAATTCCGACTCTAACGACTTAAGGTTAACGTTGAAATAGCATTTATATGTTTCTTAGATCGAAATTACTTATTTAAGGCAAACATATCCATTTTCCTTTAATTTAAATTTGAAGCTTATCTGAGTTAAGGGAATAGTGCTGGCAGGCGCGCACTCAGGGGGTGGCTATCGGGCTTGAGGCTACCCCACCCCAAGACATTAATATGCCGAATGTTAACCACCAAACCTGGCCATAGCAAAATAGTGCTTCTGGAATTTAATTAATTGTAATGACATTGCTATATTGCACATTTACTGTGATATTCACGATGTTCAGTTTACATATAGGTATGTTTGTGTGTGAGTTATTATATGCGTGAGCCCCTCCCCCCCCCCCCCCTCCTTAAGCTAAATTTCTAGGTGCGGGCCTGACTGCGGGTGGCCCATACCTTATAATCCAATTATTATTAGATTAACACAGGAGTTCTACACAATATCCCATTTTACAATAGAAACAAAATCCACCTTTTCTTCTGATTTTCCGGAGAATGGTCATTTTGTAAAAATTTTAGGTGCTCTGTTGGTTTTCATTTTGCAAAAAAAAATATTGCGCCTTATGTTTGATATACCTTTCAGAGAGACGTGTAAAGGCTGCTTCATTCATGAAAACATTTTAACGCTTCCTTCAATTTACATCTTAAAAACGTTATTGTATGTCAAAAACAATTTAAGAAATTTCAAATTATTAAATCACTCCTACGCTACTCGTCGGAAATCGCATTTGTGCATTCAGCCTCATAAAAGTACACTTTACGCAGATTCATTCATTAATGTCGGTACAAAACTATTTAATAAGTTAAGTTCAAAGTTTAAAAATTTGCCATTTTCAAAATTTAAAAAAAACCTGAAAACTCATCTACTGAATCACGGATATTATTCAGTAGATGAATACCTTGAAAAATGCAATTTGTAAGTTTAATTTAGTTATACTGTATTGTATAATTTATGGACAATTCTTATTTATTTTGACGTTCGAACCTACCCTGTAATGTAACATTATGTTCTTTACTATGATGTAGCTATGCGAATAAACGATATTCTAAACGATATTCTATTCTATTCTATTCTGTTCTATTCTATTCTATTCCTCTTACTTGAATAAACCAGCCAATTGTTTTCAGCTTAAAAATCTTGAACTATTCAACAGTTATTTCTTCCTTACATCTTTCTGTATTCCGGCTTAATTGCTACAACGCTGCCTCGATGCCATTTTTTTATTGTTATCAAAAAAATTGGTTGCATATAATATACGTTCACCAAAATATGAAAAACCTTTCAGATAGTTTACCTAATTTCACTAACGAAAAGGTTTGATAAACCCTTGTGTCGTAGGCACGATCTTGCAGTAAATTTCATTAAGATTTTGGGATAGTCTTAACCAGCTTGCGGTGTGACGTATTCCTGATTTTAGCAGGTTGAGTATTCAAATATGCAGAAGACATCGCCTATAGGTTTTCATTCGCAAGGCACCAACAATTAATTTCGATCAAACGCACATTGGCCCTGTGGTATGTTTGGCAAATGTGTGGACTTGGATAACATTTTGCCAGCTATATAAAAACAGTTTAAGAACCTTACAGAAAAATCTTTACAATATTCCAGATTAAATTTAATTATAACGTTATTTTTACTTTTTCTGTTACAGAGTAAGATGGTATTCATGTTTTCCAAGTATGAACTACTAATGCGTATACATGAAAACAATTAACAACTCTATTATTTATTGACATTTGGCAAGCCTGTCCGTTCGATTAATAATCTGTAAGCAAGCACATGCACTAATCGAATATTTACTTTTAACGCAACGCGTCACACTCTGTATATTATTGTTAAATATTTTTATAGCTGTTAGTTTACCCATATCTTAATTAATGTAATAAAAGTTCTAATTGAAGCTATTAATACCACACACAAATTTTGTAATAAATTCGACTTCATAATAAATTAATCCAGATTATAATTCATGCCACTGTTGATATCTCCCGAATAAAGCCAAATTCCAAAGTTATCAATGGTCATAAATATTAATTAATGATTAGTATATCAATGCGGATATGGTGTTCGGTATCAAAAAATTAAAACTGTATTTGAATTTAAAGGGATATTTCTAAGAGCCTATTAAACTACTTATTGTTGTTCATATGTGATGTATTTTAAGTTATTGAATATAAAATAAACAATTGTTTATAATTTATTGTCTAGCTTATATCTGCTTAAATATTGAAGATACAAAAAAAAGTTTAACAAGAAACTTCAAATGCAACCTGGTATAGAAAATGGCACAAACAATGATTTTACATACCCTACCTACTTTCTTTAAAAATAACTAGATGTTTTTTTTTAATTTCCTTTACCTACTCCCACTTTGTAATTGATGAATTACCGAACTGTTTTCACCAATCGTAAGCGATCCATTACGAATATATAGAGCATATATAAATGTTAAATGTTGTACATAAATTTGTAACATGTATTATTACGACTTATATACATATAAATTATATACTTATTAGCCAATTACAATTGTCCCCATCATTCGTCTGTTCATCTTAAAATATCTTCTATACTTCCTTCACAATGATATCTTAACAGATTAACACGTCACAACGAATACAATGATTTGTGTCCGTAAATTTGTTCAGTCAATGTATTGGATAATATATTATTCGACGGAAAATTGTTCGAAAGATAATTCGTTTGTTTAGTTGGTAGTCCTCCTACATTGGCATTACCGGGCAATTTAATACAAATTTAAAAGTCACCCTGACAAGATTAAGTTTCAATATGTCTTTGGTTTAAGCGAATAAATGTAAGGTCGAAGGTAAAGTATAGTACATAACGCGAGTTGTAAAGCAATTACGCGCTCGTGCAATTACGTTACTCGCCACTACGCGGCTCGTACGCAATTTCTTTCACTTGCGCGTAATTTGCTAGTTACAACTCTAGTTATGTAATTTACTATTACAATGATATATCACATGTATCACTTTACTTTTTTAATAAATATTCCCAAAATGTTGCGAAATGCAAGGAAAAGCATAATTTCTAGGATTAAGGTCTTGCACTTGGTGCAACATATAGTAATATGTAATTGAATTATGTATTAAAATTTGTAACAAACTTATTTTGTTAGTTTCTAATCAAGTAAACGTTTATCAAGAGTTTTTTTGGAACAATCATATTGATATTTTTTAAATATACATGGTGTTACAAATTCTATGAATTAGCATTACTATCTCGGTAACTATAAAAGATAGAGAGCCAGGTAAAAAAAATGTGACAAGTGTGACACATCATTAGTTTTGGGAGCTGAAAAGCTACTTAAAAGTTAAATAAAAAATCCTGGTCCGTATTTAAAAATATGAAGTTGATGGGGGTATCTAAATAACGAAACGTCGTATTTGAAAAATAAAATTATTTTCTAGAAGAACTTACGAAAGTGTCTTAAAATTGCTCTTGGGTTTTCAAAATAATCAATAATAAAGTCGTAAAAAATCTAATATCTCCGGAAGTACTCGGAATATTTTAAATTTCTTTTTAACAAATCATTCAGTATTAGAATACGCAACTTTGCTTAACCATCTATCTTGTCTTATAGTTACCGAGATGGCAATGCTATTGCATCGAATTTGTAACACCATGTTTAGCATAATTTAACAGCAAAATGGTACTTCTGGTCATGGGCGTCCGCAGGTGAGGGCAAGGGGGAGAAAATGAATTTATTAAATTAGTTTTTAGTGGCAGAAATGCAGAATTTTTGACAATTTGTAATTGTTACTTTTGACCATTGGAAATGTCCCTTTTTTAATATTGAAAAATGCCGATAATGATAGTAGAAATGCTTAAATTTTGGCGGTTAAAAAATTTTCGAATTTGGAATTTTTGTTTTTATTGTTGAAATGAAACCGTTTTCAGTAAAGAGCAATTTTTGACAGTCCTGAATAGTAATTTTCGGCAATTGAAATTTCCTTTTTACTGCCAACGTGCCATTTGTGATGGTATATATGTGTGATTTTTGACAGTTCGAAATTGTCATTTTTAGCAGTTGCAACTTTCTTTTTTTTTAATATCAAAAAATGCCGTCTTTGATAGTAAAAAACCACGATTTCTGGCAGCTGCAAATTTCTTTATTTACCATTGAATTGTATCATTTATGGTGGTAGAAATGCAGAATTTTTGATAATTCTAAATTGTCATTTTCTTTTTTTATAACAAAAAATGCTGTCAAAAAAATCCACAATTTTTGACAGCTGCAAATTTCTTTATATGCCGTTTGCGGTGGCAAAAAATGCAGAATTTTTGACAATTCGGAATTGTCATTTTTTACGGTTATTTATTCGAAAATTCTGTATGAAAGTTTGCCCTCCCCTTGGAAAAATTTCTGCGGATACCCATGCTTCTGGTACAAATGTAAAGGGCAAAGAAAATCTGATTTAGAATCTGATTCCGCAAAAATATACAGTGTGTTTCATTAAAAAAAAAATTAGATTCTATTCCGCAAAATATGTATGGAAAAACATTAATAAATCATAACATAATTTAACATTTCGATCATCACAATCTTCAATTTGATAGTGAAATTTCAAAAATCAAATGTTAATGTGAAAGTACTTGAATAAAATGCGTTTTTTTTTATTTACTGATTTTATAAAAAAAATGTCTTGATTTATTTAAATCTACTATATTAGCTTTATTTTAACATTCCAAGCATAAAAATCATGCGCTCGGACATTGTGTAATTAAAAAAAAAACATAATCACGATTTTCGAGGTCTCGGACTTGGAAAATGCAATTTTGATAGTTTCTAATAATTTTACAAAAAGAAAAAAATCTCGTATTTTAAGTACATTAGGTTGGCTGTATTTTGACGTTCGAATTATGAAAATATAACAACGTGTTGCGCGATCCTAAAAATCCAAATCACAATTTTCGACTTGAAGGAATTGAAAAACATGCAATTTTAACATTATTTATTGATTTCAGTAGAATGATTGTTAAAATATTTTTAATTCGTACTTAATTAACTATATTTCAACATTTACATCAAGACGTGTTCGAAAGTTGTTTAATTTTCAAAAATCGAAATCATAATTTTTGTGACGTATTATTAAAATAAACGAGGGGACTGAGACGTCTTGCAAATATTTTTTTTAAATATACTGGATTTAGCAAAAATTTAACAGTGAGTTCGGTAGTTTAATGTAAAAAGAAAAAATCAAATTTTTGGTGCAGTAGAACTTGAAAGACGGTAATATTTATCTTTTTCACTAATTGCACAAGAAAATATCTTGACAAGTTTGCAAATAATAGTAAATTATCCACATTTTGACATATCAATTATCAAAATTAAACATTATGTTTGGAAGTTCTGCAATTTTGTAAAATACAAATCACAATTTTCGAGACATACGACTCGAAAAACATGAGTTTTTGACGCTTTGTGAAAAAATTGTTTTTAAGTTTTTCAAATAAATTCGCTATATTTTGATGTTTAAATTATCCAAATTCAACTGCGTTTATCCAAATTCAACTGCGTTTGGTAGTTGTGCAATTTTCAAAAATCGGAAAAGCAATTTCCGAGACGTAATTATAAATTTTATAAATAACAGATTTTGTTTTATTTCAATAAATGATTGAAATGATGGTTTTTATAGAACACCCGTTTTTTTTTACGTTTAAATAATCAAAATCTAACAACGCGCCAGAATTTTTTTCGGTTGGTTTTTGTTAAATTTATTGTGTGCATCAAAATCTCAAGATCAACTAGAATAAAAAAAAACTTAAATATTAACAGTGCAAAATTAAGTTATATTTTCAGTTTTTTAAGAATGCAAATATTTAGTACTATGAAATGATTACCGTTTGCGTAATGACTTTTGCGTCAATGTATTTATTAATAAATAAATAAATAAATAAATAAATAAATGTGTTGGATGTAGTTATAAACCAAGTAGACAGCAGATTTAAAAGGATGTACGCAGTTTCAAATTTGGACAAAATGAAACAAACTGACCTAAAATCTTTTGAATCGTTTAAAATATAAGATCGTAATATAAGATCGTAATACAGATTTTACATTACAGATAGTAATGATAGCGTCTATGGTTAAAGAGGAAATTTTTAAATTTCGAGTATAAAAGAATTAGCCAAGTTATTATTAATTAAATAATCTACAATATCTTCAAGTTTTGAAAATGTCATTACCGCATTGTTATTATTCCTCGCACTACCCGTTACCGTGGCAACGGCGAGAAAATCATTTTCAAAACTAATATTATTTACGCAATTCAACAGGCGAAGAACGTTTGTATAATCGCTCTTTCTTAGGGATTGAAGTGAAAACTGCTAAAAATGTGAACATCAAAGATGTAATTTGAGATTTTCCAATGCAAAATCTAGGAAAATGAATTTTACATTTTAAATATATGTTTTTAATAGAATGTTTATGTGTTATTTTTGTTGAATGCCTAATAAACCAAAGCCAAAAGAGAAAAAAATATGTTTTTTTCTTTTGTGAATGCCACTTTGCCTTAAGGCATAAACATACACTAGATCGTCAGAATTGCTTAAATGAGGCGTAATTAACAAATTGGCGAAGTAAATAAGTTTGTGTTTGACAACTGTCAAATGAACATTAACATTTTTGTTTAAATTTATAGCAATAATAATAATAAATTTATACTGAAAATTTTTTTACGATCAAAAAATCTTTAATTATTTATTTCGACATCGGCAAGAAATCGGACATATGTTTATTTGAACTTTTCTGTTCAGAATAACACTATTTACTTCCTGTTTTCGTTTAGCACACTCGAAACGAGAAACCCTGTATAATAATACTGTAATTGATCGTGGCAGAATACCCTAGTTGGTTACGCCAAAAAGCCTTTACCATTAATGCTTCCTCAACATTCAAGTGTAATAACCACCTCTCAAATAACAAAATTATTGACACGCATATACACGTCTAGACATAATTAGCACTATAAAATGCATCTGGACGTAAGGTGCCGTTAATAAAGTGCACCATAAAACCCTACAGCGGGGTCAGCAATGACTTAAGTGCAAATACTGCAAATAAATGTAAAAAGTTATTATATTTTTGAAATTTAACAAAATGGATTGGGGCCGCGGTCGCCTTGTGGATAGCGTTCCTGCTTCTGGGCCTCGAGGTCGTGGGTTCGAATCCCATCAGTGCGGTCACTTTTTCTAAATGATAAATGGCCGTGCGGGTCCATGGATGTATAAGTGGTTGACCTTTCATATATATGTATGAAAATTATTACAAACAATCGGTTGTGGTAGAATTTCCTAGATGGCTACACCAATTCCCACTATCATTCGCACTTCCTTAATCCGAATTCTCATCAACCATCCTTCCGTTAAAAAAAAAACAAAACGGATTATTTTAGGATTTTAGATTTAGAAATCAATACCAAATATATTGCAAGATATTTATAAAAATAACAATGCAGACCCTGCTTTACGTAATATTTCTTATTGTTATCGATATAGTAGATATGAAATAACAAACCGTAAATGCAACGATTCACCTATATAATTATTTCAAGGTTGCATTACAAGCTTTGTATCCATATTCTTATGGCAAGAAAAGAATGCTGCAACGGTTTGAATTTTAATGAATAAACGGAATTATTATGCAGACTTTATCTGGTATAAATCTTAGCGATTGAAAAACTAGTCATTAGCACTCTTACCCCTCAGGTAAAATAGTTTCCTGTTTATCAGGCGCCGATGATTTTTAATTCCCAATTAAGATGCATCCATTACAAATTACAATTTTAATTTTAACACCAAGCGATTAATATAGCTTAAGAAAGCTACACGTTAGATTGAGTTCTCCTTAAACATAACAAGTAATCAATTTATAACACTTGAATCATAATCACAGGTATTTGAAACGGTGTAATAAAAGGCGAATGTTAGAATTTCACTTATATTCCTAGAGACCTTACTACAATTGGGCTTCATGACACATGAACAATAACACAGCCCCACAAAAAAAAAAATTCCGGATCTCTAGACCAGACATGTGTATCCTTATGTATTTTTGCCCGCCGAATCCGAATCCGAGGTCAGAAAAAGCCCTACACCCCAGGAATTGGCCCCAGAGGCCGAAAATGGCCGCTGAAAGGTGTGAAACGGGAATTCCGGCATGACGGATGCTCAGGGCAGGTTGAGATTGCATTCTCAAGGCAAAGTCGAATTAGTGGCTAACGGAGGTTAGATCCAACAGGCATCGCGGCCCCTGAGGCCGGAAAATGGGCCCTTGGGGGCCGAAAAATCGAGATTTTCACGTCGTCATCACGGCACTCAAATTTCTATGGACTCTAAAACTCAGGAAACACTGGCAATGTAGCAACATTTTGAGGCCCATTGTAATTCATGCCCCGGCCCAGAAAATGGACCCTTAGGACCAGAAAATCGAAATAGCATGCCGGCATCCCGGGGCTCGGGTTTCTACGGACTTTTAAACTTGAGAAACACCCAAGATGGTGGAACGGTTCAAAGCCCATCGGAAGTCATGCCCAGGGCCCGGAAAATTGGAGCTCGGTGGCCGGAAATCGAGATCCCTACGTCTGAATCACGGTACTCGAATTTCCATGGAGTTTCAAACACCAGAAACGCAAACGATGGTGGGACAGTCCGAGGCCCATTGAAATTCATGCCCGGAGTTCAGAGAATGGCCGCTCTGGTGTCGAGGAGGAAAATTTTTTTCCCCCCATATTTTGTTAATATTTTTCTGTTATTTGTCTTGTTGTTATCGTTATGATCGGACCTGTTATTCAACTACTGGAAGTGCTTGTGGGTGACTGGTTATACCTGCAACCAGTACTCTCACATGCTGCTGTGAGCTTGCTCTGCCGATGTAGTTTGAATTGCAGGCTTCCAGAAGCCAACCCTTTCGAGCCCTGATCAGGAAGTGCGCCATGAATGAGACTGTCGGAGGTCTCATCGCTCCGAGTGGGTGCCGGTTCGTCCGTGTATTCCGGAACTGGTTAAATGTAGGTTGGGCCTCAGGGAACTGGGGTAGGATAACCATCCGAGGGTATACCCGTTCCCAACTGTACAGCACGCTCCTTGCCGCACGATGCGTTGGTAAAATAAAAATATGTCATCTTCAGGTACAAAAAATAGCAAAAGTGTTGGTCTTGCACAACCAGGTCCTAGTTCTTCTGGCAGCACAATCCCAAAGAAATGTAAAAATAATCCCGAACATTTCTGTTTTATGTGTGGACAGTTGGTCTTCCAGTCAACTCAACGTAAACTCACCCCCAATATGAAAAATATCTATGAAACGCTCTTCAAACTGGAAATCCCTCACAATCCAGAATGGTGGATACCAAGGTTGCTGTGTAACTCTTGCTATCTCTCACTGAATCATTGGAAAAACAAAGAAGGATATGTTATGCAAATGAAAACACCAATGAGATGGAGAAAACCTCGAGCAAACCATGCCAACTGTTATTTCTGTCGTTGTAAGGTATTGGGTATAAATCAGAAAAACAGGGGTAATGCCATCTATGGCACTGTCGACAGTGTGACTTTTCCAACGTTTGCCAATAAGCCACGTGCCAAGTCACAGGTTGGTCAAGTGGAAAGTATGGACCTTGGTGAGGAAGTAGAGCCTGAACCGGTTGTCGAAGAAAGTGATGATGAAGCACAACCAACGACAATACAACCTAGGCTGTATACTCAGGACCGGCTAAGCGACTTGGTGCGAGATCTTGGATTGGATAAGGATAGAGCAGAGTTATTAGCATCGAGATTCAAAGAAGATAAACTCCTAGCACCCAAGACAAAAGTGACAATGTATCGGACCAGAGAAAAAGACTTCCTGAAGTTTTTTAGGGCAGAGAATTCCCTGGTATATTGTTCTAACGTCGAGGGATTAATGTCTGAAATAAAAGTGAATTGTTATAAAGATGATGAATGGAGATTGTTCATCGATGCCAGTAAGAGGAGTTTGAAGGCGGTTTTGCTGAACAATAAGAACGTGTATGCCTCAATTCCGGTTGGAAATTCCGTGAAACACCGTGAATCCTATGACACCTTCAAATATTTGCTTGACAAGTTAAATTACAATCAACATAATTGGGCTATTTGTGGAGATCTGAAAATGATCACAATACTTCTTGGTCAGCAATCAGGTTACACAAAATTACCGTGTTTCCTGTGTTTATGGGATAGCCGAGCGGATGATCGTCATTATATTGTCAAGGACTGGCCCCAACGGGAAGAATGGGTCCTCGGGAAAAATAACATCCTCTTCAAGGCTTTAGTGGATCGCCACAAGATTTTGCTGCCACCGCTTCATATCAAATTAGGCATGATGAAGCAATTTATCAAAGCCCTGAATAAGGAAGGCAAGTGTTTTCAGTACCTTTGTGAGAAATTCCCTCAAATTTCGACCGAAAAATTGAAGGCAGGAATCTTTGATGGTCCACAGATTCGCACAGCCATGAAAGATGCTGATTTTGTGAAAGTGATGAATCCTCGGGAAAAAAAGGCTTGGTTAGACTTCAAGAGTCTTATCGAAAACTTTTTGGGTAATAAGAAGTCTGAGGATTACGAGCAACTTGTAGAAAATTTTTTGAAGAGTTTCAAAGATTTGGGATGCAGAATGAGTCTGAAGCTCCATTTTTTGCACTCACATCTAGACTATTTCCCGGAAAATTTAGGCGATTGTAGCGATGAGCAAGGGGAAAGATTCCAGCAAGATATCTCCGAGATGGAGAAACGATACCAAGGCAGGTGGGATGTCCATATGATGGCTGATTACTGTTGGTCATTAAAAAGGGACACGCAAGACCACCATAATCGCCAGCCAGTGAGAAGATCCTTTGAGGATAAAGCAATAAGGTACCACAAAAAAAGGGAATAGATCTGTTTTATGTTATTTATCAAATTTTTATCATTGAATTTATTTTTCATAAATTCAGTTTTCATTAAATTTATTTTTTTTTGTAAATTTATTTTTTACCAAACTTTTCTTTAGTGAATTTATTTTTATTGAATTCATTTTTGATCGCATTTATTTTTAGTGGATTTATTTTTTATAAAATTTGTTTTTTTACAAAAAATTTTTAATTAATTTATTTTTGACATTTTTCTCAGTAATTTTCGATTCTCGATTTCCGGCCCTTCAGGCCCATTTTCTGGGCCCCGGGCATAAATTCAAATGAGCCACGAATTGTTCCAACATCGTCAGTGTTTCCTGAGTTTTAAAGTCCATAGAAACTTGAGTGCCGTGATGACGACGTGGAAATCTTGATTTTCCGGCCCTGAGGGCGCGGTTTCCGGACCCTGGGCGTGAATTCCAATCGTCCTGGAAGAGGTTCCACCCTCTTTACGTTGCTGCAGTTTGAAGTTACAAGAAAATCCGAGTGCTGCGATCCCGACGTGAAAATCTCGATTTTTTGGCCCCAAGGGCCCATTTTCCGGCCTCAGGGGCCGCGATGCCTGTCGGATCTAACCTCCGTTAGTCACTAATTCGACTTTGCCTTGAGAATGCAATCTCAACCTGCCCTGGGCATTCGTCATGCCGGAATTCCCGTTTCACACCTTTCAGCGGCCATTTTCGGCCTCTGGGGCCAATTCCTGGGGTGTAGGGCTTTTTCTGACCTCGGATTCGGATTCGGCGGGCAAAAATACATAAGGATACACATGTCTGGTCTAGAGATCCGGATTTTTTTTTTTTTTTGTGGGGCTGTGTAATCATCGTTTATTTGCTGTGGGGTGAAACAATTATAGCGCAGTATCTCTTGAAATATAAGTGAAACATTCTAAAATTTATACTGGATTTTCACCAAGCAGCCTTACTAATACAATATTCAAAACAGCTACATGTTATAATTCTGTGGCCGTTTGCCAAAAACAGACATGTCCATTTTTGCTACTTTTCAGGAGAGCAAAGACAAATTTGTATTTAACCAGAAAATCATAATTTAAGAAATTTCAGATTTGGTTTTGAAATTAAAATTTGTATAATTGTCTACTTTCGTTTACATATTATAATAATTAATCCTTTCAAATCATCCTTTTTTTTTACATTACATTAAATTAACAGCCCGCTGTCGTTAAAATGTGCTCCGTGTATAATCATTTATAAGTGGTTAAATACAAATACGTGGCTAGAGCTGGCCACATGGACATGCATCCCATGCCAAAAAAAAAAAAAAAAGAATCGGTTTTTACTGAGTTTAATAAGTTGCATTCAAGTAAATATGAGCATCATATTGTGAAAATTGCAACAAAATCCTGCCACTTCTAAACCCACCGAAATAGTAAGTGCCATAGATATAAAGACTACAATTCCTTACAACCTGCCTAGCTGCGTTTTTTTTTTTGTTCTTTTTTTACTTGTGCAAGGTCATTAATCCGTGCACGCGAAAATAAACGGGACCATTTAAATTTAGTATTTCGAAATATTAAATGAGTATTATATGGATAATCCAATTTACCCACCGTTCTCTATGTTTTCCCATCCGATGTCTAACTATTGTTTGTGTTTTTTGTTAGTCACTACAACGGACACTGTAGTGTGAAGCGAGTGTCCACGTTATTGTATTTCCATAACTCCACGTCCATTATTGCAAATATTAAATTATTATTACTCACTTTTGTTTAAACACAAATAATGAACGAAGCGCTAGCTACGGAAATCTTACAAAAAATTAATTACTTAATAGAAGAAAATAAAACTATTAAAGATACCCTGCATTCCATCAACTGCAATGTGAATCAAAGATTACAGAAAATTGAACAAAGATGTTCTAATATCGAAAATACATTAAGAAAATTGGAACGAAAAATTAAAAAGAATAACATAGTCAGATTTGGCCTGAAAGCCGAGAAACACAATCTTTTAAAATTCACAAAACTAAACAAACTCCTGCAAATATCAATCTCAGAAAATGATATCAATAATATACCGGGTGTTTCAGACCACCCGTCCCAGGCCTTTTTCTCGAGAACGTGACGTCATAGAGCTTCGAGAAAAAGAAAATAGCATTACCAATGCCTACCCGAAGAATTTAATGGAGGTAGTTTCGACATCCGGATGTTACCGGAAGTAGGCGCAACTTCAATATTTTAAATGCGAACCTAGGTCATGTATGGTATCTTTGGCTTTGACGTATTTTAAAGATAACAGATAACATTTTTTGCAAATAAACGAATTAAACATTAAAAGCTTAAAGTTGCCCAAAACCGCAATATGAAAACAAAATAAACACAAAACATTTAAATACCAAAAAGTGTTTTTTTTTTATAATAAATACTCAAAGTGTCTTCCTGCTTGATCGGTGCGGAAAAATACTATAAATAGTTTCGCGAGCCACTCTCGAATAATGAGCTGGGCACCCGTCTTATTGCAGCCACATTCTTAAACGGGTTACCAAAGGAACATCGCTTAAGAGTTCATAAAGTATGTTCTCTATGAAATCTTTATACATTATACCGTTTAAAGACTCTTCGAAAAAATGTGGTCCAAGTATTTGGTCTGCTAAGATGCCACACCAGACATTAAGGCTCCAAATATGTTGGTTGTTTTCTTCGCGTAGCCAGTGAGGGTTTTCGCGAGACCAGTAATGCGCGTTGTGAATATTAACATTTCCATTATTCTTGAATAATTGAATGTTGCCTCATCTGACCAAAGAATTCGACGGTGGAAGCTCTGATTTTTGTTCAACAACCATCCACAAAAATCCAATCGGTCCTGAAAATCGCGTGCCCCAAGTTCTTGGTGAAAAGGATGGAATTGGTTTTTGTTTGTGATTCTCCACGTTGTTGTGTGACTAATATTGTTGGTCAATACTAATAGCAGCAATGATATCAGTTGCTCTTTCGTTCTGCACACGTTGCTTAACACGCTGGTTTTTATTATGGCTTGGTTGTATTTCACCAGACGTCTTAAGTCGGTGGGCTAGGCGACGAAATACCTTTCTTGACTGACGAGTTCGCTGAGGGTATCTTTCAGCATGTAGCCGCTCAGCCGCACGATAATTTTGATGACACTCACCCAAAACCATCAGCATATCAAACCCTTCTAAATTTGAAAACACCATATTAACAAACAAATATTACTGTCAAATAATAATAATAATTTCATTGCGGGTAGCGTCGTTAGCAACCCACAAACAATTATAATATTATGGATTATTAATGCCTATGGTAATTAATCAATGATTTTGTATGCATCAAGTAATTAACTAATCTTATAAATACATGGTCGATAAAATGAAAATTATGAACTGGCTACAGGTAAGTATCGTTATGTTTATAAGAAACTAAATCTAAATCAGCTATTTTCGTGATATGTGCACGTCGTTTTAAAATTTTGCAACAAGTCAACTTGATAAAAATTTAATTGTAAAATCTGGCCAATCTGCCCGGGACTGGCTATTTGAAACATTAATTTTTATTTCATTACGCCTAACATTTAGAAATAAATTTTTCAAACAAAAGTTGTTTTTTTTTAAATACCTATCCAATGATACCCCACTTGACCTAGGTTCCCATTTGAAATTCTAAAAAATTCTAGAAGTTGAGTGTAGTTACACCTACTTCCGGTAACTTCCGGAAGTCAAAACTACCTCCATTAAATTCTTCAGGCAGGCATTGGTGGTGCTATTTTTTCTCGAAGCTCTATGACGTCACGTTCTCGAGAAAAAAGGCCAGGGACGGGTGGTCTGAAACACCTTGTATATGTAGTTGGCAACACAAATACTATAGTTATTGTCGAATTTATATGGCCGGTTATGGCAATGTAGGACGACTACCAACTAAACAAACGAATTACCGTTCGAACAATTTTCCGTCGAATAATATATTGTCCAATAAATTGATTGAACAAATTTAAGGGTGCGGATCGTTGTACTCACTCTGAAGTGTTAATCTACTAAGATACCATTGCGATGGAAGTACCAATAAGGCATAGCGTAAAGTTTATTGTGTCGGTTATTCTTTTAACCAATAAGTTGCAATCTGACGTTTAAATGTCACTGTCACTTTTAATATTTAAATATGAACAGACGAATGCAGGGGACTCGGCGGACGTTGATTGTAATTGGCTAAAAAGTATATAATATACCGAAGTGCATAAGCGGTAATAGTACATGTTACACATTTATGTACAACATTTAACATTTATATATGCTCTATATATTCGTAATGGGTCGCTTACGATTGGTGAAAACAGTTCGGTAATTCATCAATTATAAAGTGGGAGTAGGTAAAAAAATTAAAAGGATCCGGTGTCGCAATTAATGACGACCTTAGTTTAGAAGATCGTCATAATAATAAGATATTATACCGAGAATTAAAAATTGCTCGTAGTAAAAATCTAAATGCCTATATTAAAAATAATATACTCTACATTAATAATGAACCATACCACCAGCATGATTTTATTCATGAAAATGCTGACAACAGCTTGGCTAGTGTCACCGCAGAAATTGTTCCGCCATCCAACAGCGCACCATCTACACCACTAATCCATCAACATACTAGGGAAAATTTACAATTCCTTGGATTAATAGAACATGTCATAAGATGCAGCAATGATGAATCAAATATACCAGCTAAAGATTGTAGAAAACAGGACACCACCTCGAATCAAAGCTCTGGACTAAGAAATGAAAACCCCATCGAAGAAGAAAAAAGAGACAAGGAAAGAAGCGTAACCAAACAAGTAAACAAAACCACACCTGAAGCCAAAATCCCGCAAGTTAAAGATGGAAATGACCCAAGAAAATTGAGAAGTAACTCATCATCCTCCAAATCTTCACATCACCCATTACCATCTTGGAAATCAAAATGAATGAATACATAAAAGACTTTGTAACCAACGATATAAAAACAGAAAATCTCGTATCATTTAGTGAGTGTGATAGTGTTTGTAGTATTTACGAGAACAATTTCAATTTTAAACTAATGCATCCCAATATTCGTAGTGCTAATAAAAACTTATGTGAATTGAAGTGCTATTTAGAACAACTCTCTTGTAAACCTGATTGTATAGTGTTAAGCGAAACATGGCAACTAGACAACATAAATGCTTTAAATATCGAGGGGTATAACGTGCTGTTTAACGAAAGTTCATACAATCAGAGTGATGGAGTATTGATATATCTAAGAGCAAACATACTTGTGACATTGTAGAACTCGCAGGTACCAATATGCTATCACTCAGATTGATATTTGAAAAAAAAAATTGTTATATTGGCTACATAGGTACCGGGTGACCCAGTGATCTGTAAAAGCCCCATAACTTATTTGCTATTTGAGATATCGACTTCTAGTTTTCTTCAACTACTGCCCACACTTATTCTACATATTTTAAAAATATGTATGTTTTTGTACAGGGTGTCCCAATATACATTACAGAACAAAGTTATGTTTTTTTAAATGGAACACCCTATATTTTATACTTTATTTTAAACCCTCTTGAGAAGCTGATCAAAATAGTATAAGATAGTATGGGTCTATTATGGACGGTTGGTTAGTTATGGGTAAATTTGTGGCAAAAACATGTACACATTGAAAACATTGCAGAAGCGTTCCTAGCAAAGATAGCATCATTATTTATACATAAGAAAATTTCCCACATCATTAAGAATAATACACATCGGCTTTGGTTCTCTTTTATTCATAGCGCTATACAGGGTGTCAACATATGCAAAACAATGGATAACTATTTTTTTCAAATAGAACACCCTATATAAATTGCCACCAATCTATGGCATTTTTAATAAGCTTTCCAATGATATACAGTTTGTATAACAAAATATTAAGGATTCTTGAGATTCATCAATAAAAACATATTTGTTTTGTCACCTTCTGCTGATTTTTGGATTTTCAGCTAAAACTATGCATTTTCAGGAAAAATTATAAGAGACCAAAGTTTTAGAGCGAAAAATTTCCGATTACATAGCTCTTTCAACTTTTAAGATAATGCGTGCATTGCCCGCCAGAGCGAGCAAAATCGTGACCGTATATGCATTTTAGCGTTTTCTTTTCAAATTTTTTATTAATAAATTGCACTATACTTTATTTTCCGCACCCTCTAGCGGAAACACGGGAAATTATAGGGAAATTAAAATGGCCCATATCGATTGAAAATGTTCCGCTCTACAACTCTTAATAGAAGCAATTTTTGCCAAAAATGCATAGTTTTCCCTAAAAATGCAAATTGAAAATGTATATATAAATTTTTGCGTTTTTCAATGGTTTTTTGCATTTTTAGCGAAAACTATGCATTTTGGGCAAAAAATGCATCTTTTAAGAGTTGTAGAGCGGAATATTTTCAATCGATGTAGGTCATTTAAATAATTCTAGAATTACCCGTTTTTTTGCTAGAGGACGTGGAAAATAAAGTATAGCACAAAAAATTTGAGAAAAACGCTAAAATGTATATACGGTCACGATTTTGCGCACTCTGGTAGGCAATGCACGCATTATTGGAAAAGTCGAAAGACCTATATTGATCGAAAATTTTCCGCTCTACAACTGTGGTCTCCTATTATTTTTTCAGAAAATCCATAGTTTTGGCTGAAAATCCAAAAATGAGCAGGAGGTGACAAAACAAATATGTTTTTATTGATAAATCTTAAGAATCCTTAATATTTCATTATACAAATTGTACATCATTGAAAAGCTTATTAAAAATTCCATGCATTGGTGGCAAGATATATAGGGTGTTCCATTTGAAAAAAAATAGTTATCCATTATTTTGCGTATGTTGACACCCTGTATAGCAGTATGAACAAAAACAACCAAAGCCGACTTGTATTATTCTTCATGATGTGGAAAATTTCTTTAGAGTATAAAAAACGACGCCAGCATTGCTAGGAGGTCTTCTGCAACTTGTTCAATGTGTACATGTTTTTGCCACTAATTTGCCCATAACTAACTAACCGTCCATAATAGACCCATACTATCTTATACTATTTTGATCAGCTTCTCAAGAGGGTTGAAAATAAAGTATAAAATATAGGGTGTTCCATTAAAAAAAAACATAACTTTGGTCTGTTATGTATATTGGGACACCCTGTACAAAAACATACATATTTTTAAAACATGTAGAATAAGTGAGGGTACCAGTTCAAGAAAACTAGAAGTCGATATCTCAAATAGCAAATAAGTTATGGGGCTTTTACAGATCCCTGGGTCACCCGGTATATACCACCATCAACTTCTTCCTCTAATTTTTTTGAAATGTTGGACAATTATGGACACATTAAATGATATTAACGTAGATCATTACACTTTTGTTGGTGACATCAATATAGACATATTACAGTCCACGGATATTAGCACAGAATATTTAAAACTTATGTTCGAATTTGGATTTCAGTCCCTAATAAATGATATACTAGATGTCAGGGTAACAGCAGATCCTGCATTGATCATATATTTGCTAAAACAAAACACGACATAGGTCTGATGTTGCCAATGATATTACAAACAACTATTACCGACCATTATACGACTTTTTACTTTCTCCGTTACGAAGTACGAGAAAGTATTGTGATCGTGATTTTTTTTCCAAAATTTTTTTTTACGGAAATATACGTTTTGGGGTCCCTAGATGCCAATTCAACAATTTCTGGAAAAAAAAAAATTGTGTCTGTGTGTGTGAGTGTGTCTGTCTGTGTGCGCTGTATCTCAAAAACGAATAGAGCAATTAATAGGAAACTTTTAACATACGTCTTATTTAATAATCTGAAGGACTGAAAAGCTTTTGTTAAAATTTCGTACACCGGAAGTGGGCGTTTACCTTAACCGTTTTTTGTTTTTTGCCAATATTTTCTTAAATATGAAAAATATCACAAAAACATTTAAACAAATATTAAAGACAACAAAGGAATGAACATCTTTTGCTTGAAAATATTTTTTATAAAATCATTGCTATTCGAGAAAAGAATGTATTAATTTTTTTTTAAATTTTTAGTTTATAATTATGAAACGATAATAGTTACAGCAAATTTATGTGAATAATAATTGTAGAGAATGCCAAAATTAACAACTTCTAAAGAATAAGTTTTTTCCAAAATCTCGTTAGTTTTTGAGTAAACCGAGTTTTTGAATTTGAAGTATAATTTTTCCATCTTTCATAATTTTGACGTTTTAAACGTCAGTTTCATCCGAGTTTACACAACGCTCGATGTACATTTAAAATATGATTTCAATTGAAAATAAACCACGAAAGCGTAAATATAAATAATATCATCAAGTCGGAGAAAGTAACATGATGGCCACATCACCATTTTTTACAAATTGTCTTTAGTGGCTATAAAAGCTACTAGTAATAAAGAAATGGTGATGTTACTTTCTCCGACCTTATGGTATCATTTATATTTACGTTTTCATGCTTTATTTTCAATTGAAATCATATTTTAAATGTACATGGAGCGTTTTGTAGACTCGGATGAAACTGACGTTTAAAACGTCAAAATTATGAAAGATGGAAAAATTATACTTCAAATTCAAAAACTCAGTTTACTCAAAAACTAAAGGGATTTCGAAAAAAACTTGTTCTTTATAAGTTGTTTATTTTGGCATTCTCTACAATTATTGTTCGCATAAATTTGCTGTAACTATTATCATTTCAAAATTATGAACCAGAAATAAAAAAAAAATGGTGATGTGGCCTTCATGTTACTTTCTCCGACTTGATAGTATCATTTATATTTATTCTTGAATCTTGGAGGCGTTCACTTCGTGGTACATTTTCAATTTCGATATAAAGAAAACACTTAACTTTTTTATACCACTTTTATTTTACTTTACGTGATTAGTTTCAATTACACGGTAATCATTATCATTAACTAAAGTAAAGTAAAATAAAAGTGGTATAAAAAAGTTAAGTGTTTTCTTTATATCGAAATTTATATTTACGTTTTCATGGTTTATTTTCAATTTAAATCATATTTTAAATGTACATCGAGCGTTATGTAAACTCGGATGAAACTGACGTTTAAAACGTCAAAATTATGAAAGATGGAAAAATTATACTTCAAATTCAAAAACTCGGTTTACTCAGAAACTACCGAGATTTAGAAAAAAACTTATTCCTTAGAAGTTGTTCATTTTGGCATTCTCTACAATTATTATTCAAATAAATGTGTTGTAACTATTATCGTTTCATAATTATAAACCAAAAATTAAAAAAATAATAATAATTTTTTTTCTCGAATAGCAATGATTTTATGAAAAATATTTTTAAGCAAAAGATGTTTATTTCTTTGTTGTCTTCAATGTTTGTTTAAATGTTTTTGTGATATTTTTCATATTTAAGAAAATATTGGCAAAAAACAAAAAACAGTTAAGGTAAACACCCACTTACGGTGTACGAAATTTTACCAAAAGCTTTTCAGTTCTCCGGATTATCAAATAAGATGTATGTTCAAAGTTTCATATCAATTGGTATATTAGTTTTTGAGATACAGCGCGCACACACACACACACACACACACACACACACACACACACACACACACACACAGACACACAGACACAATTTTTTTTTTCCAGAAATTGTTGAAATGGTGTCTAGGGACCCCAAAACAGATATTTCCGTGAAAAATTTTTTGAAAAAAAATCACGATCACAATACTTTCTCGTACGTTGTAACGGAGAAAGTAAAAATTTTCTCGAATAACAATGATTTTATGAAAAATATTTTCAAACAAAAGATGTTCATTTATTTGTTGTCTTCAATATTTGTTTAAATGTTTTTGAGATATTTTTCATATTTAAGAAGATATTGGCAAAAAACAAAAAACGGTTAAGGTAAACACCCACTTCCGATGTACGAAATTTTACCAAAAGCTTTTCAGTTCTTCGGATTATCAAATAAGACGTATGTTGAAAATTTCATATCAATTGCTTTATTAGTTTTTGAGATACAGCGCGCACAGACACACATACAAACACACACACACACAGACACAAATTTTTTTTTTCCAGAAATTGTTGAAATGGTATCTAGAGACCCCAAAACGGATATTTCCGTAAAAAAAAATTTTGAAAAAAAAAATCACGATCACAATACTTTCTCGTACTTCGTAACGGAGAAAGTAGAAAGTATTAAAATAATTAATCATGATAAATTATACAAAAAATTAAACAAAATTGAATGGGAATGTGTATATCAAGAACAAAAGGCGGCCATTGCAACGGATATATTTATTAACATAATATCAAACGCACTGAGAGAATGCAGTTACATTAAATATTATAAACAGAAAAAACAAAAATCTTGGACAACTAATGGAATAATGAAATCAATACAAATAAGAGATACATTATACCAAGAAGTATTAGAAAATCCGGGTAATCAAATTTTAAAAAACAACTACAAGCTTTATAGAAATTAATTAACAAACCTCACAAAAATAACTAAAGATAACTACTACCGTCACAAAATTGAAGACTCTAATAATATCAAATAAATATGGAATGTCGCAAAGGGAAAATGTAGTGAAGTTACACAACCTCAGAATATTATTAATAACTCCATTAGTAACACAAATACCCAATCAATAAAAAAATTAGCCAATACCTTCAACGAATATTATATTCATATCCCTAATCAAATAACCAGTAATACAAACATATCCGAGGCAATGTAAACCTACAGCCGGTTAATTACACACATTAATTATATATTAAACCAACATCACCAGATGAAGTTTTAAGAACCATAAAATCGTTAAAAAATAATAAAGCTGTTGAAATAGATGGCATCAGGGCAGAGACATTAAAAATTATCGAAGCTGTAATCTCGAATCCATTAGCATTTATTATAAATCAATGTTTTGTAGATGGCTTATGTCCAAGTGAGTTTAAAACAACTGTAATAAAGCCAATGTACAAACAGGGAAATAAAAAAGACTGAACCACAGGCCAATATCTCTTATAACCACATTCTCAAAAATCCTGGCAGTTAGATTAAATGGTTACCTCGAGAAATTTAACATCTTGTCAGGAAAACATTACGGTTTTCCAATAGCTACTGCAGACGCTATGTCTAAGCTAACCGCAAATATGTATTCAACCTTGGATAAAGGTAACCTACTCTTGAGGTCCATTGAAAAAATAGGTATTAGTGGAATAGTGCTGGAACTCTTTCGAAGTTATTTTAATGAAAGGATCCAATGCGTTCAACTTAGCTCTATAGCTACGCGCACACTTATCGGAATCGGACGGACGGCACGCATCGGAAAAAATTGCTTAACACAGTTGTAAACGAGTCAACGCACATTTATCCGTTCCATGCCGTACCGATAAATGTGCGATGACTCGTTTACAAGTGTGTTAAGCAATTTTTTCCGATGCGTGCCGTACGTCCGATTCCGATAAGTGTGCGCGTAGCTTTAAAGGAGTGATTTTAAATCCTTGGGATGTGAAGTTCCTCAAGGGACAGTTCTCGGTCCCATTTTATTTAATATTTACCTGAATGATCTGTTCTATGCAGAGAAAGATTTAAAAAACATCTTCGCATGATTCCTAAAAACTTATTAAGTATAAATGAAAAAAAAAACCTACTTTCTTCCAATATCCTCAAACTCACGAGCGCTTCTAAATTACAATACTCTTACCATCAACAATACAATAGATATAAAATTAACGAAAGAAATGAAATATCTTGGAATAATTATTGATTGCCATCTGAAATGGGATTCGCATATAAATTATGTAAATAATAAAATCAGGCGACTACTATATACATTCCATCGATTGAAAAATATCTTAGAACCTAGCCTACTTAAAATGTTATACCATGCGCTTGTAGAAACGCATAAACTATGGCGTTAAAGCTTGGGGAGGTGTAAGTAAAACACACCTAAACAAATTAATGACGAATAAATACGAATTTTGAAAATAATCTTTAAACGACCTAATATGTATCCATCCAATCTACTATACAGGGTGTCCTAAATAGAGTAGGATTGCATGGGTATCTTTCTTATTCTTAAAGCTAGATGCAATCCTACTCTGTTTAGGACACCCTGTATATCGAAAATCATATAATGGACCCCAGACAACTATATTTTTTCAATGAACCCAATGGAAATACAAGAATAAACATTTATTAAGGACAAATGAACAAGTATATGATACACGAAACAAACACAATATTTATACAACACCACATGTATACAAATCCGTTGGCCAAAGGTGCATTACGTATTTGAGCCCTAAATTTTTCAATTTCTTGCCGGAGCAAATTAGAAAAGCGAAACACATAAATAGTTTTAAAAAGACAACAAAAGAATACATATTTAATATAACTAGGCAATCTATACACGACTGCATATACTTAAAACTCGAAATTATACATTTTATATGAACTTAAAATTTTACTATATCGTTTTTACATAATCACACATTTTAATTTTAAGTTTAAAGAGTTTTAGGTTTGAGTTTAAAAGTGTTGAATTTTGAATTTTGAATTTAGGTTTTAAATTTTAGGTTTTAAGTTTTAGATTTTGAATTTTCAGTTTTAGATTTTGAATTTTAAGTTTTGTATTTTAAATTTTAAGTTTTGAATTTTAAATTTTAGGTTTTGAATTTTGAATTCTAAATTTTAAGTTTTAGTTTTTAACTTCTATTTAAAGTTTAATTTCAATTTCAATTTTGATTCTGTTTTTAATTTTAGTTTTAGTTTAATTTTAAAATTTTAATCTAACTTTATATTTATTAAGCTCTGCGTTTTAAAGTTTGAATCTGTTTTGCGTCTATTAAAATGTATATTTATTTTAATTTAATGCATTATTCAAACGTAACTTATACTTACGTGCCAAATTGCGCCCGTATCTAATTTTATTTTAATTTAATACCCTGAGTAATTCTAAATCTCCAAATCTGTTAACCCACTAACCCCTCCGCACAAGATTTATCTTTTAGGAGTGTTTTTCTATGTTTATTGAAAGAAAATATTTCATTTTATGTACTAATACGTTATGTGATCAATAGACACTATTATTATTATTATTATTAAAGTACAAAAAAAAATTACCCTGTTTAGTGGACATAACTGCTTTTGGTAAACGGCCACAGAATTATATTAGCTTTGGAATTTCACCAAACAATAGCTTCATGAATCGAATATTTAAAAAAGTAAAATGATAAATGTTGCAATTGCATCAGAATCAAATTAACTGCACCAATTTTGTTGCAGCGCTTGAATTAATATCTCGTTTATCGGCCATTCCATAAATAAATGCACACTTTTTAGGGGTACATCAGGGTTTTTAGCAAATTTCACATAAATAATAAAGGCTACCAAGACATGACTTTTGGTCTTTACTAGAAGTTCAGAAAATCATTGTGTCAAAAGTTATAACAATATAAACTTTTAGTACACTTTTATTTTGAACTCAAAAATATCGTAAACCGTTACGGATATGAAGAAAGTTATTCTATACTTTTTTATGCTTAAATGTTTAAAGTTTGATTTAATTTTTGTTCCAAAACAAAAAAAAAACTTTATTTAGATAGTTTGTTTTTAATAAATAAAAGAGATATATTTTATTTATCAAAAAAAACTATCTAAATAAAGTTTTTTTGTTTTGAAAAAAAAAATATTGCAAACTTTAAACATTTAAGCATAAAAAAGTATGAGATAACTTTCTTCATATCCGTAACGCTTTACGATATTTTTGAGTTCAAAATAAAAGTGTGCTAAAAGTTTATATTGTTATAACTTTTGACACAATAATTTTCTGAACCTCTAGTAAAGACCAAAAGCCATGTCTTGATAGCCTTTATAATATATGTGAAATTCGCTAAAATCCCTGATGTACCCCTAAAAAGTGTGCATTTTTTATGGATTGGCCGTTATGGAAGAATGTAGGTGCTTTAGAGCCATTTTAAAATGTTTACCTCTGACAGATTTTTAAATCAATACTCCACGAGCAGAATTTTTATTTTTAGATAGTGGGAAATTATATTAGAATTTACTTTTAAATTTAAAAGGATTTAAGAAAAGTATAATTTGGGCTAAAGCCGCCATGCGCACTTAGCTATGAATCTGCATGATACTTCAGAGTCATGAACAGAAAGTCTACTTTTAACCAGTTTTGTTACCCTTGCCAGTTCGTCCGTATCGGTATGTCGATGATGCAGTAATGAAGTGCTTGACTGTGTGCTCATACAGTGTCGTCGAGATCTGCGTCCGTAATATGTTCGCTTCTATCCAGCCGGCGCGTATTTTTCTTCGCGTGCCTATAGGCACTGTTACGTCTTATAAGACATAACAGTGATTAAAAATTAGCACTAAATCTGTTATATTACTTAGCATTATTAAAGCTTAATCCAGACCATCTGGACAATAGTTCCATTGGTTGGAATCTATGCTTATTCAATGAGCAAGAATGAGTGCGAAATGCGTAGTAATCTGACTTGACCCGTCCGATGACGTCCCTACAAATTGTGGTATATTTGACGTTACGAGATTTTAATATGAATGAGATCAGCGTAATATAATTGAAGCAATTAATACTTAATACGTCTCCCTTCAATCAACGCACATTCGTCCATTCATAATAATAAGTTTACCAATAACTCATGTCAACTCTAATTCCGAACAGTTCGTATTATTGTGAAATCATTTAATCGGGATGCGAGTATAAATCACTCCAATGTTAAATTGATAATGAGTAAATCCTCATTCTCGTTACGTAATAAAATATTCATTCATAAATTCACGTCTACTAAGCCAACCGCAGATAATTATAAGAGGAGTGTAATCGTCAGAATGGTGGCGATCCTTAATTCGTGGTAATAAATATGTAACCAGTAAACCAAGCAATTTGTTGTGTAGGTACGTGCAATATCCGTGTATTAATTACAAAAAATGGTGATGTACCCATCATGTTACTTTCTCCGACTTCATGATATCATAGCCATTTATATTTACGTTTTCATGATTTATTTTCAATTTAAATCATATTTTAAATGTACGTCGAGCGTTGTGTAAACTCGGATGAAACTGACGTTTAAAATGTCAAAATTGTGAAAGATGGAAAATTTTTTTTCAAATTCAAAAAATCAGTTTACTCAAAAACTAAAGGGATTTCGGAAAAAAAACTTATTCTTCATAAGTTGTTCATTTTAGCATTCTATACTATTATTATTAACATAAATTTGCTGTAATTATTATCGTTTTATAATTATAAACCAAAAATTAAAAACAAATAATATTTTTTTTTCTCGAAAACATGATTTTATGAAAAATGTTTTCTAGCAAAAGATGTTAATTTTTTTGTTGTCTTCAATGTTGGGTTTAAATATTTTTGTGATATTTTTCATATTTAAAAAAATATTGGCAAAATACAAAAAACAGTTAAGGTAAACACCCACTTCCGGTGTACGAAATTTTACCAAAAGCTTTTCAGTTCTTCAGATTATTAAATAAGACGTATGTTGAAAGTTTCATATCAATTGCTCTATTAGTTTTTGAGATACAGCGCACACAGGCAGACACACACACACACACACACACACACACACACACACACACACACACACACACACACACACACACACACACACACACACACACACACACACACACACACACACACACACACACACACACACACACACACACACACACACACACACACACACACACACACACACACACACACACACACACACACACACACAGACACAAAAATGGCAAAAAGAAAATCACGATCGCAATATTTTCTCGTACTTCGTAACGGAGAAAGTAAAAACATACGTCATTGCTATCAAGAACAGGGGAAAAATGAGTCACATTTTGAAAAAATTACATTTCATTTAGGAGGTACCAAATGGAAAAATGTGCCGACACAAATATTATAGAGGGATTCTTTGTAAAACGATTAGAGTACTTTAATATTTAAACAGAAAGAAAAAAATGGTGATGTGGCCATCATGTTACTTTCTCCGACAAGATAATATCATTTATATTTACGCTTTCATGGTTTATTTTCAATTGAAATCATATTTTAAATGTACATCGAGCGTTGCGTAAACTCAGAAGAAACTGACGTTTAAAACGTCAAAATTATGAAAGATGGAAAAATTATACTTCAAATTCAAAAACTCGGTTTACACAAAAACTAACGAGATTTCGAAAAAAACTTAATCTTTAGAAGTTGTTCATTTTGGCATGGTCTACAATTATTATTCTCATAAATTTGTTGTAACTATTACCGTTTCATAATTATAAACCAAAAATTTAAAAAACATTAATAATTTTTTTTCTCGAATAGCAATGATTTTATGAAAAATATTTCAAGTAAAAGATGTTCATTTCTTTGTTGTCTTCAATATAAGTTTAAATGATTTTGTGATATTTTTCATATTTAAGAAAATATTGGCAAAAAATAAAAAACAGTTAAGGTAAACACCCACTTCTGATGTAGGAAATTTTACGAAAAGCTTTTTAGTTCTTCGGATTATCAAATAAGACTTATTTTCAAAGTTTCATATCAATTGCATTGCTCTATTAGTTTTTGAGATACAGGGCACACAGGCAGACACACACGCTCACACACACACACGCACGCACACACAGCAGCCACACACACACACACAGACACAACATTTTTTTGCAGAAATTGTTGAAATGGCATCTAGGGACCTCAAAACGGATATTTCCGTAAAAAAAAATTTTGGAAAAAAATCACGATCACAATACTTTCTCGTACTTCGTAACGGAGAAAGTAAAAATGGTGATGTGGTCATCATGTTACTTTATCCGACTTGATGGTATCATTTATATTTACCCTTCCATGGTTTATTTTCAATTTAAATCATATTTTAAGTGTGCATCGAACGTTTCGTAAACTCGGATAAAACTGACCTTTAAAACGTCAAAATTATGAAAGATGGAAAAATTATACTTCAAATTCAAAAACTCGGTTTACTCAAAAACTAAAGAGATTTCTAAAAAACTTATTCTTCATAAATTGTTCATTTTGGCATTCTCTACAATTATTATTAACATAAATTTGCTGTAATTATTAGCGTTTCATAATTGTATACCAAAAATGAGAATAAAATTAATAAATTTTTTTCTCGAATAACAATGATTTTATGAAAAATATTTTTAAACCAAAGATGTTCATTTCTTTCTTGTCTTCAATATTTGCTTAAATATTTTTGTGATATTTTTCATATTTAAGAAAATATTGGAAAAAAACAAAAAAAGTTAAGGTAAACACCCACTTCCGGTGTACGAAATTTTACCAAAAGCTTTTCAGTTCTTCGGATTATCAAATAAAACTTATGTTCAAAGTTTCATATCAATTGATCTATTAGTTTTTGAGATACAGCGCGCACAAACACACACACACACAGACACAATTTTTTTTTCCAGAAATTGTTGAAATGGCAGCTAGGGACCCCAAAACAGATATTTCCGTAAAAAAAATCACGATCACAATACTTTCTCGTACTTTGTGACGGAGAAAGTAAAAATACGCAGTCCCAAAAATGTATGAAAACAGTTGCTAAATGACTCTTCAGAACCGTAAAAGGTTCTGAAAATTTTGAAAAATTTATAATAGAAGCTAGTCATACTTTTTAATAACCGTGGAAATTTCAGCTCTTTCGCTACAAAAAAAACACATCCCTGAGAGTAGTATCAGGAACAGGGGGAAACATGAGTGACGTTTAGAAAAAAATGATATCTCAATAAGTATCAAGAATAGGGGAAAAAATGAGTCACATTTAGAAAAAATCATATATCATTAAGGAGGCACCAAATGGTTAATGTGCCAATACAAATATTGCAGGGGTTCTTTGTGAACTGATTCAAGTTCTTTTATGTTATGTTCTATCAAAAACAGAGGATGTAAATGCACCCCGAAAAATATCTTACAACCGCTGCACTAAAATCGCAGGGGAGGATCCACAATTTTGAAAAAAATTCAGATGAAAAAATTTCTGATGAAATTTCTTCGAAAGAAACTTCAAAGTAGGTGTAATTATTTTGGCCACATTTTGAATAATCATATCTCGTTAATGGGGCAACAAATGGAAACATGTACCGAAACAAATATTGTAGGGTTTTATGTGAAGTTACTAGAGTATTTTTACGTTATAACCTATGAAATACAGAGTGCGAAAACGCACCCCAAAAAATGTTTTATAGCAGTTGTTAGACACGCCTTAGAAGAATGCGGGTGTTTGAATTTGAAAAATTCAAAAATTAAAGCCTTATAAGACCATACCCTTAACTCTAAATAAAAATTTCAGCTCTTCCGCTTTAAAAGAAAAAATAGGTTCGTGAAAGAACAGGAGAAAATGTGATTTACATTTTGAAAAAAAATATATCTCATTAAGGGGTACCACATGGAAAAATGTTCCAATACAAATATTGCAGGAGGGAACTGACTAGAGTACTTTTATGTTATCTTAAAGAGTCGTACCCTCTACTGATTCTGAAAAAATCAGCTCTTCTACTTGCGGCGTTCTGGCGCACGCCTGAAATCATATATTTCGTGCCACAGCTCCGAAATCGCTGGAACGATTCTCGGCGAAATTACCGTGGCTGCCTCTGGAGTATCTGGTAAAAATTTAGAAAAATCTGGGAATAAGTTTTTTTAGTTTACCTTACACACTTTGAATTTGGCATTGACAGTCAAGCGAAATCGGGGCAAAAATCAAAGAAAACAAAAGAGGGAGCATATACGAAATTTTATTAGAAATCCAAAAAACTTGATCGGCATTTTTTGCTGCTTGAAAATTAAAGGAGTTCTGACATATTGCGGTTTTTTCAATTTGTATCCCTTTGAAAATTCACTGGGATGGGCAGAGTCGGAAAAAAGCCGCTAATCCACCATTAGACAATGTAGAAAAAAATATACAAAATTTCCCCTCTGCCCTCTGGGGGTGATTTTCACGTTACGTTCCAACACTCCGAAACCGGTTGCCCTGCGCTCAGCAAATTAGCTGTGGGCCCTTTGGCTGATAGGCGGAGTCTTTAGTAAAAATTAAATAAAATAGACTTTCAATTAATTGGCTTAGTTTACCTGAAACTGCTCTTTTTTTGCCAAAGAGGGCCGAGCAAAACCAGGATCCTCTTTAAAATATTTTTGAAAATTCAAAAGGATAAAAAGAATCGTCGCTACCTTCTTGCGCGCACGCCAATGGACTTCTGCTCCGGCGAGTTTTCATTTTTTTTTAATTCACGCGAGGAGGTGAGGGTGGGATTGGGCGGCATCAACGGGAACAGTAAGGGTGCATTAGACCGAGTTAAAATGTCTTTTGACTTTCACATAGGGATGGGGTCCATGACCAAAACTGGGGTTGAAAGTTGCTGTTCGGGGTGGTCGGCGCAATAGGCGTTCTAAATGTTTTGTGAAAATTAAAAAAGCAATTATTTTTTTTCCAAGGTTTTCGTAAAAGACCTATTTTTAAACGGTAGTAAAAATTTCAAAAAATTCTCAACGAATTTTACCTTAGAATTAAAAATGGTGATGTGGCCATCATGTTACTTTCTCCGACTTGATGGTATCATTTATATTTACGCTTCCATGGTTTATTTTCAATTTAAATCATATTTTAAGTATGCATCGAACGTTTCGTAGACTCGGATAAAACACGTTTAAAACGTCAAAATTATGAAAGATGGAAAAATGTACTTCAAATTCAAAAACTCAGTTTACTCAAAAACTAAAGGGATTTCGAAAAAAAAACTTATTCTTTATAACTTATTCATTTTGGCATTCTCTACAATTACTATTAACATACATTTGCTGTAACTGTTAGCGTTTCATAATTGTATACCAAAAATGAAAAAAAAATTAATAATTTTTTTTCTCGAATAACAATGATTTTATGAAAAATGTTTTCAAACAAAATAATCGCATTTCTTTATTGTCTTCAATATTTGTTTAAATGTTTTTGTGATATTTTTCATATTTAAGAAAATATTGGCAAAAAACAAAAAAACAGTTAAGGTAAACACCCACTTCCGGTGTACGAAATTTTACCAAAAGCTTTTCAGTTCTTCGGATTAACAAATAAAACTTATGTTCAAAGCTTCATATCAATTGGTCTATTAGTTTTTGAGATACAGCGCGCACAGACACACACAGACACACACACACATTTTTTTTTCCAGAAATTGTTGAAATGGCATCTAGGGATCCCAAAACGGATATTTCCGTAAAAAAAAAATTTGAAAAAAAAATCACGATCACAATACTTTCTCGTACTTCGTAACGGAGAAAGTAAAAATAAAAGGGGGTCTTTCTTATCTAATTAATCGTTAAGCTATTTAAAAAGTTACGGGATAAATCTATCTATGATACAATGTTGCGGCCTCTATGAAATAGCAGTCATGCGTGTGGCCAGAACAAAAAATGGTGATGTGGCCATCATGTTACTTTCTCCGACTTGATGGTATCATTTATATTTACGCTTCCATGGTTTATTTTCAATTTAAATCATATTTTAAGTGTGCATCGAACGTTTCGTAGACTCGGATAAAACTGACGTTTAAAACGTCAAAATTATGAAAGATGGAAAAATGTACTTCAAATTAAAAAACTCAGTTTACTCAAAAACTAAAGAGATTAAAAAAAAAACTTATTCTTCATAAATTGTTCATTTTGGCATTCTCTACAATTATTATTAACAAAAATTTGCTATAACTATTAGCGTTTCATAATTGTATACCAAAAATTAAAAAAAAATTAATAATTTTTTTTCTCGAATAACAATGATTTTATGAAAAATGTTTTCAAACAAAATAATTGAATTTATTTATTGTCTTCAATATTTGTTAAATTTTTTTGTGATACTTTTCATATTTAAGAAAATATTGGCAAAAAACAAAAAACAGTTAAGGTAAACACCCACTTTCGGTGTACGAAATTTTACCAAAAGCTTTTCAGTTCTTCGGATTATCAAATAAAACTTATGTTCAAAGTTTTATATCAATTGGTCTATTAGTTTTTGAGATACAGCGCGCACAGACACACACCCATACAGAAACACACACACACACACAGACACAATTTTTTTTTTTCCAGAAATTGTTGAAATGGCATCTAGGGACCCCAAAACGGATATTTCCGTAAAAAAAATTTTTCTCGTACTTCGTAACGGAGAAAGTAAAAAGTTGAGTATGGCTGCTATAAACAAAACATCCGAAAAATTCACTGCATGCATCCGAAAACACCCCTTTACCGAATTATGGAAAACAAACGTCGTCATCGACATCAGAAAGAAAAACGAAACCCCGAAACACCCACTAACTACTACCCAATAAATCTTCTTTGTACTCTAGGAAAAATCTTACAAGGGAAGTTCGTAAAATTTTGTATATTGTTGGAAAAGTTTCTAAATGTAAAATAGGTGCTTTACAGAACGGGGGAGACATCTAAGCTCCTAATCGCAAAAGGAGCATGATACAATATTTGAGAGTCGATATTTAGAATTTTACAAAGAATATGACCATTATTTTGGTTTGGAAGTCGGAATCTTCTAGACACCCCTGAGCGGGGCGGTGTCGAATTCACCTAAACTTACTCCGATCGTAGTAAGGCGGTCCGTTGCCTGGGGCCGTTCTTGGGTAGACTCTTCGTGCTATTCTGGAAGTCGTTTATAGGCTCTTGTGGCCAATTGACTCTGGGTCTCAGCTAATCGTACTGGGTTTGGATGTCATGCTCCGATTATTCCCTGGTAATGGCCTGGATAACTTATGGTATGATTATGGCTGTAAGATCGGCGGTGGTTTTGGAAGCAGCGTGAGATTGCAGTTTTGTTGCTACAATGTTCCTGACCTGCTTGTACTGGCTAGATGGCCGTTGAGTCTCTTTATGTGTGGTGGTACTGTTAGCGAGCTCCATTGTGCTTCCTCTTGGCCTCTTATATGACATCAAGGTCGAGGATTCTTGTTAGTCGGAAGATCCCCTTCGTCTTGTCATTTTTGGTTAGCTGGACTTAAACCATCTTCCAGCTTATCGTACTAACTGTCGTCTCATCCTTGCCTGATATTCTGGTGCCAGAAAAGACGGTTAGTTAACGGGCCAGCAGCCATCTTCCCCCTTGATGAAAGGTGGCAATCTTTGTATTACCACCTTCTGCGTCTTCTTCTCAACCAGTTGGTAGCTGGGGACGGTCATTATTTGGTCCTCCAGAATCCTGATCCTGGTTAGGTTTCAGAAGCTGGCTGTAAACTTCGCCGACAAGTATGCCATTCTGTTTGTATTGAGGATCTCTGATATTACCAGCCAGTTTGTGTCGGCTGCTAGCACAACTGGTGGAGGTCTCGGTGATGTCGTTGCCGAGGAGGCAAGCCCGGGTCGGGCTGTAGAGCCTCTGACAGATGTCGCCGGTCATTATTTAGTCCTCCAGAATCCTGGTTAGGTTTCAGAAGCTCGCTGTAAATTTCGCCGACAAGTATGCCATTCTGTTTGTACTGAGGATCTCTGATATTGTGGAGGTCTCGGTGATGTCGTTACTGAGGAGGCAAGCCCTCGTCGGGCTGTAGAGCCTCTGACAGATGTCACCAGTTTGATGACCTTGGGTCTCAGTGTATTCGGGTTCGTGCAGGTTGGGACCTTTTTGGACGAGTGGCCCGAATGGGAGAGGGCGATTCTCTGATTGATGACCTTGGCCTGCGTGGCTGGAGAACCTTTTTAGAAGTATCCATTCCTAGGCACGCATAGGCGTTGCTCGTGGGGTCGGTGCGGTTGTAGATTATGGACTGGGCATTAACCGCCGCTATTTTGACTGTTGCCGCCGAATCGCGACTTATCGGCGATTAGGAAATTGAAGGTCTTACGATGGAAGCAAACCTTTACCTGGCAAGGGGTGGCCCATCATCCAACAGGTATCCAAGCACCCTAGGGAGAGCAAGGACGGTTTATGCTTTGTTCGCCAGATAGTGGACAGAGATCATAAACAAACCACTTCCAGGAAACATTAAGGCAGAATACAAGCAAGGTCACGTTTCTGACGAACAAAGAAGTAATAAATGTGCAAGATGGAACGGACTAGGTATTACGAGACCACGTGGAAAAATTAGCGGCAACAGGGCAAATTATCGTTCCCACGCCAAAATTATAAGGACGAATGACAGGAGACCTTGACCATCGGCAGCCCTCCAGGAGAAGGGAGAAGTACCACCCCCAACAAGTTTGCAGGGAGCTCCAGAAGAAATGTAGAAACACACCTCGCAGATATCAATCGAGCAACACATATTTTGTATTTATCAGATCAGGGCAGTTACTGTAAATAAATAGTCTACATATCAATATAAGCGTTTTAATGGGGTCCATTAATGGTCCTTCGAAAATAGTACGCGGAAAGTCCGAACATTGACCTTCAAATCAAGTCTCTTCTACGTAGCGTGCAATTGCTGCATTGATCGCCGCGGCAATGTTCCTCTTCTTCTCCCTGGAGGTTCGTCGTTGAGAATGAGGACATGAAGTCCGGTATGGTATCTGTGTCCGTGGATCAGAAGTCAGTAATCTGTGCTCGTTGAGACTGGTGGCTCGTCATCGAGGATGTAATGGACGAAAAGTCTATTGGGGGAAACATATCGGCTTTGTCAGCAGACCAGGAGTCCATCCGGTGCATCGTGCTCGAGTCTGTTCTACTCTCGACTCTGCACGAACGTGCAGTTTTTCTGCCAATTTATACACACTCTGCATATAAAGAGGTTTGTTTAAAATAAGTGTGCGTACAGCGTAGTGCAAGGTTTGGCTTCTACCACTTCCCCGCCATCTAGAGCGCTCTTTCATATTTTATAATAATAACAATAATAACTCGTGCCAAAAACCAATGTTCTACACAAAATACAAATATTCACGAAGAAATTAAATTAGATGAAAAGTGAAAAAGCTTAAAGTCATTCCCGACTTCTAATTTGTGCGAAGTTCGGTCTTTGGCGTTGTTGTGATAAAAAGCTAAGGATCGCGCGAAATTCAATGTGGAAAAAGAAATGAGGGTAGCTGTGTCGTTTGATTCCAAGATGCGAGAAAATATTCGGCGATCAAAACGCTCATCCATACCACTAACTATAATAATTATTTGACTTGGTAAATGTTTTCTTTTTATACATACTCTTGAATACGAGTTTTTTTATTTTCACATATTCCTTGAATAAAAAAGTTTGTTAAACTATATTTTTAAACTTTAAAATACGTGTTTTATTTATTTGCACATAACCCTAAATGAAAATATTTGCTATTTTGTCACGTGTACTCGTAAGAATTTAAGATAGATCAAAACCTAGATTCAGGGAAACGACTGTAATGAAAAAGCTGACGAGACTTTTTTGGACAAAAGGTACTCAATAGAAAATTTATGAATTTAAATGAATATACTCATTTCAGCAATTATACATTTGTCCAGTTCAAAAACTGCACTAACTAGATGTTACAGATAAATTGATTGATTGCAGTACACGCAAGCATTCCTAACTCTGGTTACGACCAGATGCGTGTATTATTGGGGCAATAAATAAATTTAAAAATCTCATTTTTATATAAAATACATCTAATTATCACCATCATACTAAATTGAATAAAAGGCCGGCATTCATTGCCCGAAAGCAGATATCTCAATTAGAATTGACGTTAAATTGTTGGATCTGGCGCGGCTGTTATCTCCGCTTAGACATTTTTAGAAGCCATTTCAATTAATACGAAGCGGAAATGACATTGATATGATTGTTTATAATAAATTTCAATGAAATTTATTCTTGAACAATCGAATTAACCTATTTCGTTAATTTTTATTTCGTTATTAATTTTCCTTAAAGTTTTATAATTTAAATCTGCACACAGTATATTTAATTTTATACAGGGTCTCTAATACTTTGATTATTAAACTAATTTATGAAGTACACAAAAGTGCGTTTTTATTTTAATTATTTCTTCATACTGGTGTTTTACTGAATAGATTATATGCGGGGCTCTTACATGCAAGTAGAGGCGGACCTCGAACCTTGGGGCGCACTCAGGAAGGGGCCCAGCCCCAAAAACGCAGAAGAAAAAATAGTTATTTTTATAATTATAATATTTATTTGCTTGTCTGTACAGGATTGGGCATATGTGTCGGAACACCTGATTTCTGGCTTAACGTCTGTTTTCTTATTACTTTAAAAAGAAATGTGTATAGTTTTATTTATACTATTCAGTGACGTATTTCTATCACAAAAACATTTAAACAAATATGAAAGATAACAAAGAAGTGAACATCTTTTGCTTGAAAACATTTTTCATAAAATCAGTTTTATGATTAATTAATTTCTCACTTAACCCTGGTGAAACATAATTATATAATTTGATTAATTAAAACACTTGGTTTTGTTTCACTGATTTTATTTTTCTCTAAAAAATTAAATCATTTTTATTCGAGAATTTTTTTTAATTTTTGTTTATAATTATGAAACGATAATAGTTACAGCAAATTTATGTTAGTAACAATTGCAGAGATTGCTAAAATAAACAACTTATAAAGAATAAGTTTTTTTCCGAATCCCTTTAGTTTTTGAGTGAACTAAGTTTTTGAATTTGAAATATAATTTTTCCATCTTTCATAATCTTGACGTTTTAAACGTCAGTTTTATCCGAGTCTACGAAACGCACGATGTACATTTAAAATATGATTTTAATTAAAAATAAACCATGAAAACGTAAATATAAATGGCTATGATACCATCAAGTCGGAGAAAGAAACATGATGGCCCATCACCATTTTTTTAATATATCACACTGCATACTTTTACATTTTAAAATACACACCCTTTCAACAATTACAATGATATAGGGTTTGGTGGGTGTGTGACTTGTGTTTTTTAAATTATAAATTAAATAATAAAAAATTAAATTTGTGTATTTCCTAAAAATTTTGTTCAACCCTTGAACATTTTGAATGATAAATATTTTTAAATTTCTCTTGGGGAATGTTGCAAATATTGCATGCATCTTGTGGAAATATCTACCAATCTCCAAAACTAACCATCATTAAAAACGTATTTTTTTTCACGTTCACGCAAAATTGAACAGCAATGTTAATATTTCACATGGATACTATCTATCAGTTACAGAAAACATAAAAACACGAAATTGTTTTATCAGAAAACACTGTAAAAAGATGTAAAAAGCCAACTCGATGTAGAATTATTTGATTTAATATTTAAAAAACCACAAGTCACACACCCACCAAACCATACATCATTGCAATTATTGCAAAAGTATCTATTCGAAAATATAAAAATATACAGGGTGTTCCATTACAAAAAAACTGCCGATGACGTCATATCTAAAAAAATAAGGTAGCTGTAGAAAATCAAAATACCTCACTGAATAGAATAAATAAGACTATACACATTTCTTTTTAACGTAATAAGAAAACAACAGTCGTTTAGACAGAAATCAGGTGTTCCGACACATATGCCCAACCCTGTATGTACAGTTTTCCATCATCTGGATTTTATTTTTTGAAATATTTTTATATTCATGTAATGAATTTGTACAAAAATATTTTGTTTTATCGGCTCTCCCAAAATGAAATCCCAAGTGTGCCAGTCATTGTTTGGATGGTGGTTGAAACAAGAGTTGAATATCAACAACGAATGCATAAACAGTGTTTGCAGGTTAAAAAGAAATTGTAACGGCGGGTGGTGGATGGTTCCGATCGTGCTATCTAACCGGTTAAACATAAAATAAGGTTTACTTACAAAAACCAATTTACAAACAAAAACAATTAAACTTTCTTTTGTTCGTCGCTTACTTTACATCTATAGAACCCTTGTTTATGCTCTACTGTTTGGATGGCGGGATAGTACCCACCCATCACCCTTGATTTCAACGTTAATTTAATTCACACACTCTGTTTTTGGTTTTCTGTTTATATCATTGAATCAAGAGTTATATATTAACAAAGAATACAGAAACAGTATTTGTAGGTCAAAAATATGAAGTGGTGGATGGACCCTTCCAAGCAGTGAAACATAAAACAAGGTTTACTCACGTAAACTAACTTGCAAGAAACACACAAAATCAACATATCTTTCCTTTGTTCGTCGCTTACTTCAAATCTATAAAATCCTTGTTTATAAAGAGTGATTTTTTTATCAACTTTCTTTTTGGCAACACTGTTTTTGGCAGCAGAACTGTTGTCACATGTCACTGTTCGACTTACAAACGAACAATGCTTGCAGATTATTCAATTTTATTATCAACATTCATGCTCGGTTAAGAAAGTGCATCGTGCACTTCTTCCACTTTATGGTCAGTTTGGGCGACCTTCTGAGGCGGCTATTCGGAATCTTGTAACTAAATTTCGCAACAAATTTACATTATTGGACATTAAACCACCAACACGCATACGTAGAGTGCGGACAGAGGAAAATATCGTAGCTGTATCCGCCAGTGTTGTTGCTGACCGTGAATTATCGATACGGCGCCGTTCGCAGCAATTGGGCCTCTGTTACTCCACTAGGTGGAAAATTTTGCCGAAGAATTTGGGTCTACAACCTTTTAAAATACAGTTGATGCAAGAATTGAAGCCACACGACCTGCCACAATGGGTAACTTTTAGTGAATGGGTGCTGGCAAAGTTGGATGAAGATCCACTTTTTTATCGGAAAATTGTGTTCAGCGACGAAGCTCATTTCTGGTTGAATGAATACGTCAACCATCAAAATTGTCGTATTTGGTGTGAAGAGCAGCCAGAAGCACTGCGAGAACTGCCAATGCATCCCGAAAAATGCATTGTTTGGTGTGGATTATGGGCCGGTGGCATCATTGGACCGTACTTTTTCAAAGACGATGAAGGCAGTGTGATGTTCTTCATATTGTTGTTGGTTTTAAAGACTTGATCTTGTTTAATTAAAGATTGAAAATATAACGTTACTGTGAATGGCGAGCGCTACCTTGCGATGATTACAATTTTTTTTACCCAAAATGGAAGAGCTGGACTTGCCTGACATGTGGTTTCAACAAGACGGTGCCACATGCCACACAGCACACGAAACAATGGCCCAATTGAGAGGCGAGTTCGGTGAAGTTTATTTCACGTTTGGGGCCGGTCAAGTGGTCGCCTAGATCGTGCGATTTAACGCCTGTAGATTATATTTTTTGGAGCTATGTTAAGGTTCATGTTTATACGGACAAGCCCGCAACGGTTGACGCACTGGAAGCCAATATTGAAGAATTTATTCGTGAGATACCGGCCAATATGTTGGAGAGAGTATGCCAAAATTGGACCCAGCGTATGAACCATTTGAGGCATAGCCACGGTCAACATTTACATGAAATCATCTTTAAACATTGAATTATATAGATCGTTCTATCGACTCAAATAAAGATTTCATATATTATCTAAATTTTATGGTTTTTTTTTTAAATCAAATCCGAAAGCTCTTAAAAAATCACGCTTTATTATACTCTTTGGATGGTGGGATAGAGCCCATGCACCACCCTTAATTTCTACGTTTACCTAATCTACTATCCTCGATTGAAAAATCATTTCATTAAGTAAATAATGATTTTTGCTTATTAATTTTAATGTTTCGATGAAACCATGTTTTACCAGAAATAAAATAGTAGTTGTACTTTTTTGAATGCCATTTCTTCGAAAACAAATGAATATCGACATGGGGTATGCTACATGAAAAATACTCAGACGTAGAATCCATAAATGCAACAAAAAATGGGGGTTCACGTTTGAAAATTTTAACTTAGGGGTCGTATCTCGATTTTGGGATACCCTATACATTTAAATTTTATCTAAAAAAATGCGCGTTAAAAAATAATAATACACGTGTCTGAGCATGTTTCTGAAAGAAAATGCCCGGAATTTTAATTGAATTTATTTCTTACTTTATGTACACAGTGTATATTTCTTTTATTTTCCTCTAATTTTACATCTATAAAACCCTTGTTCATGTTTTTCTGTTAAACCCAGATGAAAAAATATTTATCTATAATTATTTTTGTAATTTAAATATTTATTTGTATTTTTATAGTGTCGTATCTCTCTCTATATATACACTCTTCCAATCTCAGGATTGTATTGATTAAATTATGTTTTTATTCACCTAATACAGGGGTGGGAAAATCTTTTTTATTGTCGAGCCACATTAAAATTCTTATTTCCTTTTTTAAAAGGTTTATTTTGTAAATTACAAAAGCAGTGTTTTTAAATCAATGCCCATTTATTAATTTGAGAATTTAAAAAAAATTGAAAGGAATTTTTTTAAACATTAACATCAGATATTTATCTCACATAATATTCAAAGTTAGGAAAAATTAGGACTTTTTTGTTTGTTGTTTTTTTAAGGTAAAATTATGTCCTTTTTTGTGAATAAGTATTTCCTGGCTTTTTGAAGGTGAGGACCTTTTTTTTGCTCATCACTTTTTCCAGACATACTTAAATTTGGAATTGCTTTAATTCATAAAATGGTTCGTGGGCCGGATAATATTTCTGCACGGGACGGATCCGGCTCACGGGACCCAATTTGCCCAAATTATTCTAATCAATTCAATCAATTTGCACAAAAATATTTTAAGTTGAATCAGTACCTTTCAAAATTAAATCATGAGTGCGCCACTGCCTGCGCTAATCTAATTAACTAACCTTATCGCCATTCTCTTATAAAGAACTGCAAACTGGCCATCATGTGACTCAGTATAAGTGGAATTTTTATATTTAATAATAATAATAATAAATGTGTTTATTTGCTAACTCAATAATATACACAAGAAATAAATCTAACATACACATTTATCGATATGATTTAAAAAAAAAGATTTAAAAAATAGTTATTTAAGGTATATTTCGGCAGGCGACGTATTCGCCTACCTCAAATGTTAATACGTCCTTACGTCCCTTGTTGCTTATTAATTTTTTTTCCGCCACCGGAAATATATTACTTAAAAAAGATCAGAAAATATTCTAAAATACGGCTTGTAACATTTGGGGTTAAAATGTTTGTAGTCACCTATGCGCCCTATGGCAACCCAGCAACCGAGAAAACAATGTCGAATTTTGTTTGTTTGTCAGTTTTTGCGGACATGGATACAAACGAAGCTGTGAATATTGCGTGTTAGAACCTGTTACCGACAAAATCGAAAAAGGTATGTGTCCTGTTACGACTCTTTTAAGCAGTGGTTATGTAAAAAGGATGCCGATTCTGTAGGTATAGACGAAAATGTGTTGCTCGCCTATATGTTGGACCGTTACGTTTCTGTTTATTATTTTCCTAGGTCCGTAAGTAAAAAATTAAGTTCTGTCGTCAAGGACAACAAACACCACGAATGTTATCAGCCACTTACGGTACCTGTAACCATGGATACAATACTTAGTTACGTTTTTTTTTAAATAAATAAAATATTTATAAGTTGTTCATTTTGGCATTTTCTACAATTTTTGTTTATATAAGTTTGTAACTATCATGATTTAACAATGACATAATTGTGATATGGCCATCACGTCATTTTCTCCGATTTAATGATGATTTTTAGAGATTTCATAGTTAGTAAAAAACTTTGAAAACCCTGATTCCTTATAATTTGTTCATTTTGGCAATCTCTACAATTATTGTTAATGTAAATTTGATGTAATTTTATATTTATAAACAAAATACTACAAAAATTGATATTTTTAATTTTATTCTAAAAAATCAAAAAGTGTAGAGAAAACATTTATTGGGAAAGTTTTTCTAATATTTTTCATATTTCTATAAACATTAAAAAAAAGAACGATGGTCATGGATTCATCCACTCCCGGTATACAATATTTTACCAGAGAGTGAACAGAGACGAGTCCGACAATTGCATATATGTATGGGTGGGTCTGTCTGTGGGCGCTGTATCTCAAAAACCACTAAATGTTTTCAATTGAAACTTTCAACGTAATCTTTAGTTGACAATCTGAAGAATTGATTTTTTTTTTGGTAATTCATATTATATTTAAATTTAAACATAACCAATTTTGATCCAAATTTCTATTATTTTTATCACTAAAATGAAATTACTTTTATAAGATTTTTGTTGTCCGAGTATACGAGCTTCTTCCCAAGATCACCAATTACCAAAATATTTTTGTTCACGAAAATATTATAATGTGCGCATTATTTAATTCTATGGGCAACATTAATGGGGTACATTTAACACTCATTTTCTTAAACACGCAGTTGCGTGTTTAATACGCGTATTATATGTATGTATATATATAATATGGTTATTAAACACGCTAATTCGCGCTTTCATTCACAGAACGCGATTTATGATAATATTTTGTTTACCCTACTTAATACTGATTTTATTTTTTTTTCAATTGTAATTGTAATTACAACTTTAATTTCGATTTTAGTTTTCATTTTTAATTTGTTTTTGTTTTTTTTATTTTGATTTTGATTTTAATTTTCGTGAACAAAGTATAGTGTACAACTCGCATATAATGGCTATTAATCACTCAAACGATTTGCTCCACTCTCCTACGGCTCGTTCCGCAAACATCGTTCTCGTGATTAATAGCCATCATTATATGCTCGTTGAACAATATGCTATTGTACCACAAATTCAAAAACACCCTCCTTTTTACTTAAAAATATCGCTAACGACCGTACTATGCTGATGAGAAAAATTAGGTTGAACCCAGTCACTAAAAACAATAATTAATGGGAATTATATTTAAAACTCTGTTTATATACCAAATATGATGAATTTGTATTTGACAATAAAACAAGTCTACATCACACTATTAGCTGGTTATAGTTGTCGCCATTAATCACGGCCTCTTACCGGCTAAATTAAATTACATCAGACTTAACCCAAGCGCCCTTGCTTTATTTTTTAGTTTCCTCAATAATCGGCACCAACAGATGAAGCTCGATAATATGATAGCTAACTATGTTAGATGTTATATTGGTACTGGTATTCCACAAGGCTCAATTATAGGTCCCATTTGATTCTCTTTGTATTAACCCTTTAACGTCCATGAGCCACTATAGTGGCATTCATATTTTTGCATGTTATCATGAATTTTATAGTCACCATAAATAATTAGTGTAATTAGTCTGTATTTCTATTCTCCATTGGCGCTTCTTATTTTAAGTTCTTATATTTTCACAGAAAAAAAACGTATTGTTTGCGGAGTGATAAGCTCAGAGATCAGTTACTACGCCAGAAAAAACTCTTTGGTCGTTAAAGGGTTAAAATATGTATTAAAATTCTGTACGCCTAATTTGTATCCAGACAACACCCATTTTAAACTTGAAAGTTTGGAAACAGCAAATAACAATATAATTACTCAACTCTATAAAATATCTATTATAGACATTCCTTAAATATAGATCTTACAAAAAACATCTGCAGACATCTTTTAAGTATGAAAACCAAACGTTTGTTTTGTAACACCTTAGTGTTGAGTCATTTCAATTTTTCTGATGTTGTCCACACTTCATGTTTAGATATAGAAAACTAGTGAGCGTATAGAAAAACTGCAGAATTCATATTATTCGGATAATATTTGGAATTACGAAGTATAACCATATATCTAAAAAAATTGAATTCGTTGAAGATGGCTGGCGGAGAACTTTATAATATACATTGCTAAAGTCTGGCCGCGCTATGAAGGCATTTGAGGGCAGCCCTCATGTGTCTGTTGAGCGGATGCTTTACGCGTCTCAAATGCCTGAGGTTCTCAATAAGCGAACACGAGATGTTGGGTTGCATGCACATTTATCTCCGAAGTTATCTGTAACCTTTAAGAACCACTCCCGATCCCCCGTCAAGCTCCTCAGACGCCTTCATAGCGCGGCCAGAGTATATACAGTAGTTTCTCAAACTTTTGGGGCCAAACGCCCACTTTGTCAGGTCCGCTTCTTAATTCGCCCCCTTAAAATTTTAATAGCTCAAAATAAAGTTTAAAATTTCCTGGTTATGATGACTTGTGTGTTTAAATTTAGAGAAATTAGTATGGCTTTAAAAAATATTAGGAAATATTCATGTCGAAATCTGAAATTTTTGATTTTGTAGAATTGCTAAAATATTGAAAGCTTTTTTGATGAATATGAGTTATTTGTTAAAATGTAAAGAATTTATTATGTTTTAAAAAGTATTATGAAAAATTAATAATGGTTTAAGGAAAACTATCAAAATCCTCAAAGTTCAAAGGCAACAAATTCGCGATTTCGATTTTTAAAAATTGCTGAGGTGTTAAAAGCATTTCTTGATAATGATAATTTTTTATATGGTAAAAGCATAAAAAATATTCAGTTCAAAATAACGAAAATTGACAAACTCTGAAACTTTTCAACAACATCGCGTTTTCGATTTTGAAAATTTGATTAATTTCCGAACGTGTTACTTGATTTTGATGATTTAAATTCCAAAATGTAGAGAATTTAGTGTGTTTTAAAAAATATAAAGAAATTTACATATCGTTCAAAGAAAGTTGCCAAAATCTATTGTTTTCCAAGTTCTAAGTCAACAAAATCGCGTTTTTGATTTTGAAAAATTGATTAACTTCCGAACTTATTATTTGATTTTGATGATTTAAATGCTAAAATATATCAAATTTCGTGTGGTTGGAAAAAGTATTAATAGATAATCATGTCAGGTCTTTAAAAATTGCCAAAGAATAACTTTGTATCTGAAATCACACGTTCCAGCAATTTAGGAAATATTTGCGTGTATCTATATTTAGAACTAAATTATAGACTTGTAAGGGTTTCTTAGGCTTATAAGCATTAGAAATATAAAATAATTTCATCCATTCATAACCTAATTTAATTTAGTTTTAGCTTAGTTAATACGTAGGTTATGTGAAAGAGCAGTATCTACCTCAATGAACTTCGCCTACTCTTGTTATGTTCTCTCTTGTTTATTTTTACTTTCTCCGTTACGAAGTACGAGAAAATATTGTGATCGTGATTTTTTTTTCAAAATTTTTTTTTACGTGTGTGTGTGTGTGTGTCTGTCTGTCTGTGTGCGCTATATCTCAAAAACTACTTGATAAATTGATACGAAACTTTGATTTAAACTCTTATTTAATAATCCGAAGAACTGAAAAAAAAACCTTAACTGTTTTTTGTTTTTTTTTCCAATATTTTCTTAAATATGAAAAATATCACAAAAACATTTAAACAAATATTTAAGACAATAAAGAAATGAATATCTTTGGTTTAAATTTTTTTTTCATAAAATCATTGTTATTCGAGATTTTTTTTTTTTTCATTTTTGTTTTATAATTATGAAACAATAATAGTTACAGTAAATTTATGTTAATAATAATTGTAGAGAATGCCAAAATTAACAACTTATAAAGAATAAGTTTTTTTCGAAATCTCTTTGATTTTTTAGTAAACTCAACTTTTAAATTTACAGTATAATTTTTCCATCTTTCATAATTTTGACGTTTTATACGTCAGATTAATCCGAGTCCACAAACGTTCGATGTACATTTAAAATATGATTTAAATTAAAAATAAGCCACGAACGCGTAAATATAAATGATACCATCAAGTCGGAGAAAGTAACATGATGGCCACATCAATTTTTTTTTTCTCAATAAAGACAATTTGCTATTATTTTCATTATTATATATGCAATGACACCGCAATAAATAATAATTATTGTAACATCTTTTTGTTTTGCTTAACCTAACTTTCACCAACAATTGATTCTAATTGTGTTTTGTTCCATTTATATCATCACCACAAAAAAAAACGTGATTCTTCCCAAGCTAATAACTGTTTTAATACAATTGTAACCGGCCATTATTTCACAAAACGTCTCAATAAAGATTTGTTCATAATCCGTCACGATTTTTATTCATTTGAGCCATGAATGAGATGCCCTCCGGCGTTTATTTCGGTAATTTGGGACTCGCGCTTCGAGATAAGGAATGCCAGAATTTTTATAAAACAAATATTGTTTTTAGATGGCAATTATGAAGTCATTGTCCCGTTGCGCGTTTCATCAACTGTTTGAAGTGGTAATTGGGTCACGTCGTACCTGCATTTTGATAATACCTAAGGCCGAATATCCAGATTAGCTTGTTTGGATTATTTTGCCTTAAGAGTAAAAATTATTTATAAATGCAATTATTAATGGTAATTCGATTAAACACTATGCTTTAAAGATTTATGTCGAAAATTATTCATCGTGTGATATTTTTGATTGATTGATTGGTGAGGTAGTTGTAAGTCCATATCATTTTTTTTTAAATAGTTGCAAGAATGTTTTGTGATTGTTCATATTCGTTTAAATATGAATTTAAGGTTGTGGCTACCATGTGTGTAACGTGTGCAACGCAAAATGGGGCGCTACCACTTCGCAACATAAATTTCCAGTACCGCCCTGCAGGAAATACAGCGAAAAATGAATATTTTGTTTACCATTATTTATTAATTCATTTGATGCTTTGAATCTAAATTTATCTTTTTGATTTTCAAGAAAAACAAGATTGATATTGTAATTAATTATAGTAAAATAAAAAAAATAAAAATATTAAGACCCTTTTTTTAATTTTAAATGCACCTTCAAGTTTGTACTTTAAACGTCTGTTTCTGAATATTTCACATACAATATTTATTAGACTTGAGGTATCGTTCCAAATATTAATATCAGATTGAATACTTAGATCTATATCTTTAATATCTAGAAGAACCGTATAAATGTATTTTGATTCTCGTTTTTAGACTTAAATGTTATATTTTACTCGGCATGCAATGTGTAAGATCAAAAGCACATACACTGAATTAAAAAAATCATTACGTGTTAACCACAAATAATTTAATTTTGATTAAAACATAGTGGATTTTTCAATTTAGATAAATGCTATTTATTATAATTGCTTATACTCCTATTTCGAAAAATAAGCTTCAAAAATCAATAAGTTAAAATTATTCTTTATTCAGCACAGAGTGAATCATGTGCGTTATATTTAAACAAGTAACTGAACACCAAATACATTTTTCGACTTGTATTTATCACAAGTTGAAATTTGACGCTACATGTGCGCCAATTTTTCTCTCGTGGTCACTTTATAGCGGTTTTACCACAAACATATTACTTACACATGACACGCACAGGACTAATCGCGATTTATTTTTACTGCCCATTTTAATGGCCACTAGAAACTTGTTGATAATTTCCTTATCGGCACTTTTTATTAGCGCCCCGTTATTATAACAGAGGAAACGCTATTAAGTTTTATGGCCTGGCTTCCAGCAAATAACAATAGGAGAACTAACCTGAAAAATATCCATTCATCGTTTACAACAGTTGATAAGGTTATTCGTGTTGCAAAATTGATTAATATCATTAATATATTTATCAAATATTGAAATTCGGAGATTTTAAAGTTGGGCAATTATTGGGGCAATATCAAAATCCTATTTTGCTATGCAAGTTGACAATTTTTGCCTATTTATCGGAAGGTTTGTTGTGAGATTTCGAAAGAAAATTATTCTTTATAAGTTAGTCATTTTGAACTTGAAATTGACACTTGAATTTCCTTTATTACGTTATCCACATATGTTCGACAATTGCAACCCATTGATGGAAGAATGTTTCAAAGTTGAATCATCCGTTCAAAAGTTACCCTCATAAAACTAAGAAATAATGCATTTAAAACCTCGAAAATATGCAACAAAAATGCATTATTATTCTGAAATATGCAAGTAATAAATTGAAATACGTCAATAAAGTTTCTTTATATACATTTTTAATAAAAAATAAAAATAAAGTCACATACATTTATTAATGTTAATAAATAACGATAAATGAAAAATGCCATATATTTTGTAAATAATTAGTTTACTTTCCTGGCTAATGCCGTGACGAATATTGAATTATATACAAAAATCGCAAATCCCTATACTTGAGGGAGTTAATCATTAGAATCGCTTCTAAACCAAATATTCTACTAACAATACCAGAGTGTCCCCAAGCTAATAAACCATATGATATGTAGCACTCCACTAGTGCGCGACAAGCAGGTTTGAGACAAAACTTAGGCAGAGTGTTTCATCATATTTATGAGGTAAATATTGCTACATAATTTGTTGGCTAGTTTCAAATTATGTTTGTGCCTTGTAAGCTTAGAATCAAGATGAGCTCCAAGAAATTTAGCATAGTTCAAGTGTGTATCAGGTTTTAAGGAGAAGGCAATATTCTTTGATTTTTCCGGATTCACTGTTAAATCTAACCAGCTCTCTTAGCTGTAAAGCAGTCAGTGACCTCTTGAATTACGTTGCTACCAAGTGATTGGTGAATGCATTTATTATGGTAGTATCATCCGCAAATAGAGTTAGGGAACAATCCAAGCGTTAAACGGAAAGATCGTTTATATAAATGAGAAACAGTAAAAATACCAAAATTAAACCCTGAGGCACACTGTAATTTAATCAGAGGAGCACTTACTAAAATAAACTTGTTGTCAACGACAGGTCAGAGCTGAGAGCTCAGTAAACGGCAGGTTTTAGGCAAAAAGTTTAGGCATTATAATTTTCATAGAAGAACCACATGCGAAATACATTCATCAAATGCTATTGTGAGATCCATAAAGGTTGCAATTGAGTAAGATCCTATTTTAAAATCCTCATAGATCCCCTGGAGAAAAGTAGTTATAGCGTTGGTCGTGGCACTTCCCCGGCGAAAATCATAGTGATCGCATGAGATAAAGCCGTGCCTAGGAAGGAACTAATTTGTTCAAATAATTATCTTTCAAAGATCTTGGATACAATAGGTACGGTACAATGGATATAGGCCTATGGTTATTAGTGCCGTAGAAACAACCTTTTGGATGAACGGGGATAACACACGCAAACTTATGGCAATCCGAAAATATACCGATTGATAAGAAGTTTATGACCTTAGTCAGTATTTTGATGATAACATAAGTAATGCTTTTAAGAATCCTAGAATTCATACCGTGTATACTGTGGGGATTTTTTGGCTGTTGAAGTATATCACGAATTTTGTTGGGACCATATACATATTAGTGCATATTACATATGGCTCGTAACTGTGCGAGAAATAAGTGCGCATTTGTTGATTCTACGGCGATTAACGATGTTTAAACTATCAGCTGTTCTCTGACACAGACGCGAACATTCTTATTTGTCATTGCTCGGAATCGACGCAAGCGTCAAGGAAGCTCTCACAGTTAACCGTCCTTGTTTGACTTCACTAACGCATATGCGTTACATACATAGTTCGCGGTATATTCTAATAAGTATATTGTTGGGACTGATTTCAGAAAATTCAAATTAGGGATAACTAACGAACTTTGTACTAGTCACATAACTAATAGGATCATTTCAAGTGGCTGGCAGCTGCCCAACTATATTTTCAGCCATTTTATAATAATAATAATAATAATAATAATAATAATAATAATAATCTTTATTTGTTCAACCCAAAAATAAAAACAAGTGTATAAGGGATACGTAAATGAATTTGCACACATCAAAATACAGAATCATATGTACAAAATTTCACCAAATTAATCTGGGAAGACAAACCACAAGGCGAGATTCAGTTTTGGGGGAAATACCCAACTGTTCTTCCATCTAAACCTTATAAATATAACAAGAAAAAAACTAAATAATAATAAAGTATACTAAACTAAAACTAAAAACTAATACTAATAAAAACTAATAACTAATAAAGTGCCATACATATACATATATACATATATATACATATATATATATATATATATATATATATATATATATATATACATACATACACACACACATACATATAATCAAATAAAATACAATGTAATAAGAGCGAAAAATTAAATGTATCAAGAAACGAAAATACAAAAATACAGAAATTAAGTAAACAAGTTTAATATTGCATACTAATTGAATTTACTTGTAATTGTGTTCAAAATTAATATTATTATTAATAATGTTATCATCAATGATGTTAAATAGCCAGTGACATTTTGAAATACCTATACCGACGTCTAAAGTTACTGATTGTTAGTACCTTAAAATGATGAGGAATAGCATTATAGACTTTATAAATTTGATATGAGAAAGAACGCTCAAAAAGTGAAGTGCGGTGTACAGGGGGTGATAGTCGACCTTTAAATCTTGTATTTAGTGTATGAACATCCTCACGAAATTTAAGTCTATTATACAGATACGGCGGTTTTTTCAATAAAATCACTTTGTGATAGAAAGTGGCTGCACGAGTCAACCTTCTGGTTAGCATGTTGGCCCAATTCGCATCTTTTAGCTTATGAGATATTTTGTTATATTTTCGAATCCCATATATAAATCGTAGACAAGAATTTTGTACATTTTGTATGCGATTTGAAGTTATTTTATCAATGGCAGGACTATAGAGAGTTGAACAATAAGAGAAATGAGACAAAACGAATGAATTGCACAATGATATTTTTGACTTGATTGGCAGACTAAGTCGATGTGGGTACAGTTTTTTTAGATTACAGTAAGAAGTTTGGATATACTTATTAATTTGCTTTTTGTATCTAAAGGAATTATCAACGATAACACCTAGATTCTTAGCACTCTCTGAATACGGAATAGGTGTACCATTAATTACAATATTTAACTTGTTTCGTAGATCATTACATATTTTATTGTTGTCAAATAGCAGAAACATAGATTTTAAGGGGTTAAGCACCAAGTTCAAAGAACAAGAAAAGTTATAGATTCTTTGCAAATCAGAATTAACCCACGCTACTGCTTCATTGAAAGAGTGGGGCAAAAAGGAAAGGTACGTTTGACTATCGTCAGCATACATATGACATTTACAATGTTGTATTTGATTTAATATTGTACAGGTATATATGGAAAATAAGAGTGGTCCGAGGACCGAACCCTGAGGGACACCTCGTTGAATATTAGCAAAAGTCATTGTCAATTTCAACACATTGTCTTCGACCACGTAGATAACTGCTTAACAGCTTCCTCGCTGACTCATCCAGACCAATATAGCTGAAAATATTATCTAATATATCATAGGTAACAGTATCGAACGCCTTGCTATAATCTAGTAGGATTAAAATTGATACTTCACCTTTATCAGATGCTGACAGTATATCATCCGTTATATTGACTAGGGCGGTTTCACAGCTGTAACCATCCCTGAAACCCGACTGAGTTATAGGTAGTATGTGAGACTCCCCAACATAATTTCCTAATTGCTGTTTAATAGCCTTTTCTAAGATTTTTGATAATGTTGGAAGTATACTGATTGGCCGCAGATGACTAAGCTCAGATGGATTATTTATTTTAGCAATTGGTTTGACAATAGCATCCTTCCAAGAAACAGGAAACACTGATTCTAGTAAACACGTATTAATAATATGAGTAATGTAAGGAATTATAATAGGAAAACACATACGTATCATATTAATATTAATATTATCAGATCCCATTGATGCAGATTTAATTTCATTGAGATAGCTAAGTACATCATTATCAGTTATTAAAGTAAAGTGAAATAATCCAGCATTTGGGTGCCTGTTATTTAAAAATACAGTATTATTATTAATAATACCATTATTGATCGGTGGAATGCAGTTCTGAAAATATGTATTAATATCGTCAGCATTTCTTAAAGAATTAGGAATTTGAGGAGTTTTTTTTTTATTCCCAGGAATCGAAGATGTTTCCATAGTCTTTTGGTCACAGTTTTCAGTAATATAATTGTAATAAGCTCTTTTTTCATTTCTGCTTGCTGTGGTTGTATAATTACGTAAACTTTTGAAATAATTCCAGTCAGATGGTTGTTTAGTCTTTTTAAATTTTGCTTTAGCTTTGTTTCTCAAATCAATTAATAGTTTTAAATTGTCAGTTAACCACGGACAGCTGGCTTTTGATATTTTTTTTGTTGTTAAGGGAGCATGTTTGTCGAATAAATCAAGTATGCATTTATTAAGAAAGCTTACTTTATCATTAATATCAGTCATATATATATAATATTACTGAAAGGAATATTTTGCAAGTCAGCATCAAACTGTACATAATCTATGCTGCGCAGGGGTCTAAATGTTTTCAAATTATTATCACAGATTGGAGAATTAAATGTGATGGCACAAAATACCGCGTCGTGGTCAGAAAAATAACAATCAACGACACATTTAGAAATCAAATTAATTGTGCGGGAAATACATATAATGTCAAGAATTGTAGATGTAGTCTCGGTTATTCGCGTTGGCTCATTTATTATTTGGATTAAATCCATACCATCCAACAAATCAGAAAGGAGGGCATATGAATTGTTGTCAGGTTTAGAGAGGTCTATATTTAAATCTCCGCAGCATATAAAATTATCAGTGAATGGAAGACAATTAATAATAGAAAGTTCAAGGTCGTTTAAATATTGCGGGATGTTAAGATGAGGGGGCCGATACAAAGATGATACTGCAAAATTATATTTACTTGTTTTTACTAAAATCCATAGTTCTTCAATGTTATTAAGCGAGGTAATTATACTAAATTTTAAAGAGTTTAAGACGTACATTCCAACACCTCCACCCCTAGTTGAACGATCTTTTCTAATAAAAGTGTAGTTATCAATATTCAAATAAACATCAGTAATATTAGGAGCCAGCCAGGTTTCAGATAGTGTTAAAATATGTATTTGCTTATTGTGTAAAAACTGTTTAACATCATTAACTTTCGGTAGCAGAGATCTTACATTTAAATGGGCAATTACAATGTCACCTACCATAAGCAGATATAAATTATGATAAAAATATTCAAAAAAATTTTAAAGTAATATTATTGCAAAGAATACGTGATAAATGAACACAAGTACAAGTTCAATGGATATATATATACAGGGTCTTCATTTCAAAAGGAGCCACCCTGAATAACTTTGGATCTGAAGTAGTTACGGTTTCAAGAAAAAATACGTCAATTTTGTTTTCGAGGGAGAACTTAAAAAACACTGTTTTTATAATTTTATCTTTCACCCCCTCACCCCCAGCCACCCCATCTTTATAATTTCAAATGGCACCCCCTATTGTGCAATACCTCATTTTAAAGGGCATAAAAAATGCTATCCAGCAAAGCAAAAATAATTGAAATCGGTTCATTTGTTTTAGAGAGAGAGGGTATTCATTTCAAAATAAACCACCCTGAATAACCCTGGTTCTGAAGTAGTCACGGTTACAGGAAAAAAAAAGTCAATTTTGTTTTTGTGGTGGAACTTGAAAACACTGTTTTTAAAACTTTATCTTTATCATTTCAAATGGCATCCCCTTTTGTGAGACACCTCATTTTAAAGGGCATACAAAATACTGTTCAGCAAATAAACATTAATTTAAATCAGTTCATTTGTTTCAGAGATATTCATATCAAAATATGCCACACCAAAGATTGTATGGCTGGGGATGAAAGAAAAAATTATAGAAACAGTGTTTTTCAAGTTCCACCCTCTAAAATCAAATTTTTGCTTAAAACCGTAACTACTTCAGATCCAAAGTTATTCAGGGTGGCTTGTTTTGAAACAAATACCCTCTCTTTCTTAAACAAATGAACTGATTAAATATTTTTTATTTGCTGGATGGATAATATTTTGTATTGCCTTTAAAATGAGATATCGCACAATAGGGAGTGCCATTTGAAATTTTAAAGTCGGGATGGTTGGGGGTGAGGGGGTGAAAGATAGAATTCTAAGAACAGTGTTTTTTTAAGTTCTTCCTCAAAAACAAAATTGACGTTTTTTTTTGAAACCGTAACTACTTCACAACCAAAGTTATTCAGGGTGACGTATTTTGAATTGAATACCCTCTCTAAAATAAATGAACTGATTCCAATTATTTTTGCATTTCTGGATAGTATTTTTTAAGCTCTTTAAAATAAGGTATCCCACAATGGGGAATGCTATTTGAAATTATAAAGATGGGGTGGCTGGGGGTGAGTATTTTGAAATTAATACCCTCTCTCTCTAAAACAAATGAACTGATATCAATTATTTTTGCTTTGCTGGATAGTATTTTTATGCCCTTTAAAATGAGGTATCGCACAATAGGGGGTGCCATTTGAAATTATAAAGATGGGGTGGCTGGGGGTGAAGGGGTGAAAGATAAAATTCTAAAAACAGTGTTTTTTAAGTTCCCCCTCGAAAACAAAATTGACGTATTTTTTCTTAAAACCGTAACTACTTCAGATCCAAAGTTATTCAGGGTGGCTCCTTTTGAAATGAAGACCCTGTATAAAATGAAACAAGAAAATTATTTCAAAAGAATATTGAACAAAAACAGTAAATGATAATGGAGTAGACAACCAAGATGCAAACACAAAGGTGAGCACAGTGTGCTATATGTTAAAAATTTATACATTCTCCAAGTCGAATTTATTATTGATACGCTTTATACCTCCGGCAACTTTGATGTACACATTACCGTGATTAGTAAATACGTTTTTAGTTGTAAATTTAGAAATAGCCAATTTTATGATCGCCAAACGAGTGAGTGTTAGATCTTCACGAATAATAATTCTGGTACCTTTCAGTTGTTTTTTTGCAGCGTATATCTTGTTCCTTAATTCTCTATTGTGGAGAGTTACAAGGACAGCTGAACCTACTTCACTGCACCGATCCAAATCCGCTCGTGTGATTGGAATTTTTAATTTATTATTGCACAAATTCAGGAAGGAAGTTTCTGGGGCCTTGTTGTTGTCCTTGGCAATACCGAATATTCTGAGGTTGGAACACTTTTGATTCTGTTCAATCGCATCCAATTTTTCCTCCATTTTGGTAATATTGGACTGAAGTGAGTTCACCTTGTCTTCTAGGATATTGAAATCACCTTTTTTTTTTTTGTTCTCGTATGGATCCCAGTAAGTTGTTAATAAATAGTGGATTTGATAGGACCCTTTCCACTACTTTTTGAATTAAAACTTCATCCCTATCACTATTACTTCTTGTACTAACACCAGAAAGCATTTTGGCACTTTATATGCAGTTATTAACAAAATTATACGGTAGTATAGCACAGCGTACGAGAGCACGTCTACTCGGTGTGACTCATTCGCTCTATGAGATCTCATTCGCTCTATACTAAAATGTGAGTTTAAGGTATTGGCATCTGCGTTACTGAAAATGTTGCTCAGAAGCGACCATAACAAGTACTGGGTGTCTCGAGTAATTATTAAAATAGTTCACAATTAAACAGGGCTAGAAACTTAACAGTATCATTCATCTATCAGAAGTTATATATCGTACGTGGCGATATAATATCACGTATTTAAGGGGCAACACCACTCCAGCGGCCGAAAAAAGAAGCCTAAATTTGACGATTTATTTTGGGAGTATGGAAAAAGGAATGGGATTTCTCTTTAGAAGGTTTATATAACACTTATTAAAGTATAAAACAATATATTTGTATTACCATTTTAATGCAAAATGGCGGCGACAGAGCCAATCTTCGAAATCGCCGTTTTTTTAAATTTCTAAACGTGAGGTCGGATTTCTGGTAAAGTATAAGACTTGGCACAAAGAAACAATTTTTTAAAATTAAGTTATCATTGGCTATGGAAGTACGTAAGGGTTATTTTCTGAATTAAATTTTGTAGAAATAGTACACATTTAAAAAAATGTATCGATTTTTGGCCAAAAAATAAGCTGTAATAAATTTATAAATTCAAAAGTACACAATATATAAAAAAAACGGCTACTTATTTATATCGCGAATATTATTGTGAAGCTACTGTCAAAATTTGAAATTGATCCATGCGAAGATGTTCAAGTAATCTTGATCACTAAAAGTGGTTTCGAGAAAAACGTGTTTAAAGTTTTATAAGTAAATCCTTACTGCATTCGCGCATTTTGGTGGACTCCTGAGGAACTCTAAGGAATTTTCTCACTATAGGACCAACTGGATATTGTTTATAAGACCTTAAAATATTGTTTAAGCAATGAAACGAGTTTTCCAAAATCCTTGAGTGGTGCATACAAAATCCCAAATGCTGCGATATTATTAATTGTAAGAGGTTGCATTCATCAAGCGTACATCAAATTCGTGCATTAAGGTATTATTGCGTTTGTTATTTACATCATTTGCTAGTGTGTTTGCCTCACTCGGCCACGCTGCCATTTGCCTTCAAACTTCACACTCGCTAACTATTTCCCACTTACGGCCCTTGTTGTGAAAGGCAACTTGAATTCCTCTGTGGTCGGAAAGTCCTCAATCTATACTCTGTTCACGGGGGAAATGCACGGGGTAAGCGGTGCGATTGCACAGGGTCGCTGCGCGCTTTCACTTACAATCGGCATGTACGAAATGCACGGCGCGCTCGTGCACAAAATACAAACTGAATCCTGCGTGATGATGCAAGAACTCGCATCACTGAACGGACATTCGCATGCGTCACGTGAAATGATCTCAATCAGCTGGCATTGTTTACACCAACTGTATCTTCTTAGTGAACAGACTACAGTAGAGAAACGACTAGATTGAGCAGATCAATATTCGAAAATATAATGAGGAGCTTTTTTCAATGTGCAACATGTCCACAATACTTTTGCATTCATGCCCGCAGAAAGTTTCACTGGTTTGACACAAACAAACAAAATTCGACATTGTTTTCTCGGTTGCTGGGACGCATAGGTGACTATAAAAATTTGAATCCCAAATGTTACAAGCCGTATTTTAGAATATTTTCTGATCTTTTTTAAATATAATATTTCCGATAGTAATTAATAGTCTCCGCCTCGGCTTGTATTCGCCTACCTCAAATGTTAATACGTCCTTACGTTCCTTATTGCTTAAATAACTATTAATTGACATGGCAATGATCAAAATTTGTTAAGTCTAGTTTTTGAGTAATCATTATGAACCAATAATTGGTAAGTGCCGCAACAATTATAATATTAAGGCGAATAAATACATACGAGTAAGAAAATCATCTAAACATGCCAAATAAATTCAGTTCTAGAATTGTCTATTACATACAGCCTGGTAAATAATGTCAGATTGAGCACTTACGAACACTGTACTTATCCCCATTCAGAAATTGATGTTTTAATCTTTAATGGCCGTTTCAATAGTCTTCGGCAGGAAAAAAGGCAAATTCTTACCACACACACACACACACTAATTACCAAATTTACATAATTGATACATTTGAAATGGTGCAAACCATCGAGCAATCTACAAAAGGGACCATTGGATCGGAATGCTCAATGTCTTCATATATTTTCAAAGTATGAATATCGTATTATTATGCTGTAATGGTAAAAATATAACTCATATAAGTGCATAATACCAAATGAATTATTCATCGATTTGCAGTACATTGAAATTGAGAGCTTTAATCTGGTTTCTTAGTTTTACCCTTCACAAAAAAAAGATTATTTTACAACGCGTTTATTATTTGCTTATAATTTAATCAGAAAATAATGATTCCTATACAGGGTGTTGAATTGCAAAACAGGCCATAGCGATTTACATGTAAAATTTGGAATGTGTTAATATTGGCTCCCCTAATTATTTGACAGTATCGGTCTTCTTACATTATTTTTAGAGCTTTTTAAGCTGAATGATTTGGTACCTTACTCAATAGTTTATGCAAAGTATTTACCGAGATATTTGAAAAAAACTTTACTATTATTTTGAATTGAAAACAAAGATTTGCCATGAAATCATAATGGCGGATATTTCATTTTTCTCTAAAAAGTGACAGTAGCTGTCACCAGGGGCGGCTCGTTATGTAGAGCCAAGGAGCCACGGCACTACCTATAATTTCAAACGAAACTAGATTGTTTTTTATTAATTCTAAAAACACTGATTTGTCATTTTAAATGTTAAAACGATGCCTGCGAAAGTTTCATGAGACGAGAAAAATGGCAATGCATTTATTTGAAAATGTATCGCTCAAACAAATTAGCAGATTTGAAAAATTCTTTCCGGAATTGTGTTTTGTGTTGTTATCTTTAAAACCAGTGATGGGGTATTTTGAGCTTTTTGGAGGTTTATTAAGATCAATGTATTTTGAGTGAATTGGAAAAGTTTCAAGTGTGTTACAGTTGTTTTTGTATTTATTTTTTTCACTCCTAAGAAGTGAAACTTAAAAAATCGTAAGGGCTATTCTCGGTCGGTTATCTTGAAAACTTGTGATGGGGTATTATGGGTTTTTTAGAGGCTTATTATAATTAATGTATTTTGAGTAAATTTTGAGAGTTTCAAGTGTGTTGCACTTGTTTTTATATTTTTTTTTTATTCGGAAGAAGTGAAACTTAAAATCTTGAAAACTAGTGATGGGGATTTTTGAGTTTTTTGGAGGATTCTTAAGATTACTGTATTTTGAGTAAATTTGGAAAATTTCAAGTGTGTTGTAGTTGTTTTTATAATTTTTATAATTTACACGTAAAGTCGCAAAAGCAATCGACGGAATGTATTTGAATATTCTACTAAATCACTCTTGAATTAATATTGAGTGATTTTGTAAAGTTTCAAGTGGATGGCAATTGTTTTTATGTTTTTTTTTCGCGTCAACGAATTTATTGCATTTTTTTTTAATTTTATCTGCGTTCACATTGAAATATTCTAAAACTTAGAAACAATTCATTCTTAATTTTTACGGAAATGCAGAATCACACGTGTTGTCAGTTGTTTTGGAATGTTTCAAGTCGATGGCAATTGTTTTTATATTTTTTTCCCGTCGACGAATTTATTGCATTTTTTTTTTATTTTTATCTCCGTTCACATTGAAATATTCTAAAATTTAGAAACAATGCATTTCTAATTTTTACGGAAATATAGAATCACATGTGTTGTCAGTTGTTTTGGAAAGTTTCAAGTCGATGGCAATGGTTTTTAAAAAAAAAATTCGACGAATTTTTTGCATTTTTTTTAATTTCATCTCCGTTCACATTGAAATATTCTAAAATTTAGAAACAATGCATTTCTAATTTTTACGGAAATGTAGAATCACATGTGTTATCAGTTGTTTTGGAAAGTTTCAAGTCGATGGCAATGGTTTTTATATTTTTTTTCCAGTCGACGAATTTATTGCATTTTTTTTAAATTTCATCTCCGTTCACATTGAAATATTCTAAAATTTAGAAACAATGCATTTCTAATTTTTACGGAAATGTAGAATCACATGTGTTATCAGTTGTTTTGGAAAGTTTCAAGTCGATGGCAATTGTTTTTATATTTTTTTTCCGGTCGACGAATTTATTGCATTTTTTTTAAATTTCATCTCCGTTCACATTGAAATATTCTAAAATTTAGAAACAATGCATTTCTAATTTTTACGGAAATGTAGAATCACACGTGTTATCAGTTGTTTTGGAAAGTTTCAAGTCGATGGCAATTGTTTTTGTATTTTTTTTCGCGTCGACGAATTTATTGCATTTTTTTTAAATTTCATCTCCGTTCACATTGAAATATTCTAAAATTTAGAAACAATGCATTTCTAATTTTTAAGGAAATGTAGAATCACATGTGTTGTCAGTTGTTTTTGAAAGTTTCAAGTCGATGGCAATGGTTTTTATATTTTTTTCCCGTCGACGAATTTATTGCATTTTTTTTTAAATTTCATCTCCGTTCACATTGAAATATTCTAAAATTTAGAAACAATGCATTTCTAATTTTTACGGAAATGTAGAATCACATGTGTTATCAGTTGTTTTGGAAAGTTTCAAGTCGATGGCAATTGTTTTTATATTTTTTTTCCCGTCGACGAATTTATTGCATTTTTTTTAAATTTCATCTCCGTTCACATTGAAATATTCTAAAATTTAGAAACAATGCATTTCTAATTTTTACGGAAATGTAGAATCGCATGTGTTGTCAGTTGTTTTGGAAAGTTTCAAGTCGATGGCAATTGTTTTTATATTTTTTTTCCCGTCGACGAATTTATTGCATTTTTTTTAAATTTCATCTCCGTTCACATTGAAATATTCTAAAATTTAGAAACAATGCATTTCTAATTTTTACGGAAATGTAGAATCGAATGTGTTGTCAGTTGTTTTAGAAAGTTTCAAGTCGATGGCAATTGTTTTTATATTTTTTTTTCCCGTCGACGAATTTATTGCATTTTTTTTAAATTTCATCTCCGTTCACATTGAAATATTCTAAAATTTAGAAACAATGCATTTCTATTTTTTACGGAAATGTAGAATCACACGTGTTATCAGTTGTTTTGGAAAGTGTCAAGTCGATGGCAATTGTTTTTATTTTTTTTTTCGCGTCGACGAATTTATTGCATTTTTTTTAAATTTCATCTCCGTTCACATTGAAATATTCTAAAATTTAGAAACAATGCATTTCTAATTTTTACGGAAATATAGAATCACATGTGTTGTCAGTTGTTTTGGAAAGTTTCAAGTCGATGGCAATGGTTTTTAAAAAAATTTTCGCGTCGACGAATTTTTTGCATTTTTTTAAATTTCATCTCCGTTCACATTGAAATATTCTAAAATTTAGAAACAATGCATTTCTAATTTTTACGGAAATGTAGAATCACACGTGTTATCAGTTGTTTTGGAAAGTTTCAAGTCGATGGCAATTGTTTTTGTATTTTTTTCGCGTCGACGAATTTATTGCATTTTTTTAAAATTTCATCTCCGTTCACATTGAAATATTCTAAAATTTAGAAACAATGCATTTCTAATTTTTATGGAAATATAGAATCACATGTGTTGTCAGTTGTTTTGGAAAGTTTCAAGTCGATGGCAATGGTTTTTAAAAAAATTTTCGCGTCGACGAATTTTTTGCATTTTTTTTAATTTCATCTCCGTTCACATTGAAATATTCTAAAATTTAGAAACAATGCATTTCTAATTTTTACGGAAATGTAGAATCACACGTGTTATCAGTTGTTTTGGAAAGTTTCAAGTCGATGGCAATTGTTTTTGTATTTTTTTTCGCGTCGACGAATTTATTGCATTTTTTTAAAATTTCATCTCAGTTCACATTGAAATATTCTAAAATTTAGAAACAATGCATTTCTAATTTTTAAGGAAATGTAGAATCACATGTGTTGTCAGTTGTTTTGGAAAGTTTTAAGTCGATGGCAATTGTTTTTATATTTTTTTCGCGCCAAAAAAAAAGATTATAATTTGTCATGAATTTACACGAAAAATCGCCAAAGTAATCGACGGAATGTATTGGAATTTTCTACCAAATCACTCTTGAATTAATATTGAGTGATTTTGAGAAGTTTCAAGTGGATATCAATTGTTTTTATATTTTTTCGAGTCAATAAAGTACTAATCGGAAAAATGTAAATAAGACCAAAAAATTTATTCGTCTTTAATTACTTTTTTGTTGTTTAAGGATAACTCTTAACTCACCCGAAAGATATATAGAGGACCAAAGAATTGAATTCGTTGTTCAATTGTTTTTGGTTTACAGAAGATAACGGGCGACCAAAGTCAAATTCTTCCAGAAAAGTCCATCGAAGTTTCAATAAGTTATTTGTAAGACTTAATTTTTGTTGAATTACGAACTGCTTGAATATTTATATATGAAGGCTACTTTTCTCTTTATTTAATTTACTGAATAATTTTGCAACAATAATCGCTTTTTTTTCTTAAAAAGTATATTATATGCTAAGTGGCTCTACCGTCAAAATGTTCCACGAGCTGCCACTGGCTGTCACATTACGATTTACAACCGGTCGTATATTATACACAAGAAATAGTATTTATAAGTACATAAATGGTTTTACTTAGGTACTATTGAAGAAGTGCATGTGATTTGTTTAGTGTAGAATTTCTAGAGAAGGCACTACCCAGCAAACATGCTATTCAATAAAGTATTAAAAATAATGTAAGTAGATTGATATTACAAAATAATTACAGGAGCCAATTGTAACACATTTCAAATTTAGAGTAAAGTTGTAATTATTCATTGAATAGTACTTTTGCTGGTTATTGCCTTCTCCGGAAATTCTTTCTTGTGTAGAAAGTGTAAATCGCAATGCGATAGCAAACGTCACTTTTTAGAACAAAATGAAATATCCGCAAACCTTTGTTTTTAATTCAAAATAGTTGTAGTTTTTTGGAAATATCTCGGTAAATACTCTGCAGAAATTATTGAGTAAGGTACCAAATAATTCAGCTTAAAAAACTTCAAAAATAATGTAAGAACACCGACACTGTCAAATAATTAGGGGAGCCAATATTAATACATTTCAAATTTTACATGTAAATCCCTAGGGCCTGGTTTGCAATTCAAGACCCTGTATAGCATATAAATATATTGGATTTTAGAGATTTAATGGTAGATTAAATGTAAAATAAAATTGTGTACCATTTTATAATATTTTTTTGTTTTTATAAAAATTATTAGAGTCAGATTAGGGAAGCGCGGCTGATAGGAAATTATCTTAGCCAGTGGCATTCCGTTACGTCCAAATTGTAATTAATTTATTAGGGAATAGCAATATAACATAGATATTAGTACTGCCAAATATAAAATAAATTCTTATCTAGTTTCAACTTATCAGAGCATTTATAAAATAATTGAATACAAGTTTTATAGAATTTTACACTTTCCTCTTAGAAATGCCATGATAGACCTGAATTTGAAATATTTTTAAAGACTTTAAACTGTTCTTTTATTTAGAGGTAATAAAATATTTTCCATATTACTATTTTTATTGTTAATAATAATTAAATAGATATAAATTCTACTAAATAAAAACTTTAGATTGTGCATTTTTTTATTCCACTAAAAGTGTCCTAGTAAAGCGCAACTAGTCATGAATTTTAAACATTCAGAATCCAATCTCAATTTTTATTTGGCAGAATTAATAACTATTTCATATTAGTATCCTTAATAATATGAACTACCAATACGTAAATATTAAGAATTTATTATATGGGCTGGAGCACGGAGAAATGTTAATGTAGCCAAAATGACCCTGTTGGCAACCCTACCCGGTTGAGACTCGAACCCGTACTAATGGAACCCACAAGCCCTCTTCTAACCACTTTCTCACCCCGACCCCATACAACAATTTTCATTTATTATTTGTAATAAATTATTTCTAAAAATATTTTCTAATTGCATTTTACTTATAATTTACACACACACTTACACAATTAACTTACTCAGCAATTAAGTCGACGTTTATAGTAAATCATCCATGTGATATTCCGTCGGGATGATTTAGTGGGCGAGTTTTAGGTACGAATTAATTGTTGTTGTCATATTTACTACAATGATTTGAATATGCCGTAACAATAGTGGAGAGAAAATTGTTGTTGTTGAACCCACGTGAATATTTTATAATTATTCGTAGGAAGCGCTCTCTTCTGAAATTCATGAATATTAAGTTTCCTTTGTTCACGAAATACTCATATTTTTGGTAATCGATTACGGTTTTACACCCAATTTATGAAAATATATTTTCTAATCAAATATATTCACGCTTTACGTCAAATCCCAAACTAAATAAATGAATAAATACAGAATTTATTGGTTGTTAAGTTAAGAATTTATTAACAGTGCGGTGCTGACAGTCATGACTATGTACGAATAAATTTTAAACAAAACACAAATCTGAGTAATTTTTATTACCGGTCGAACATTTTCGGGAATTTTACAGTTATTTCAGTGCACGGTGTTGGGGAATCATAAAGTGCATTAAATATATGTGCACCAAACAATATTTTATGTCAATGGTTGGAAATAGCATTCCGGCGTGAATCAATATTTGCTTATTTTAAACATTTTTAAGTCAATTGACTCGATGCCAGAAATATCCATGTCTACTAAAAATAAATCACGAACACGCAGATGTGATCGATGTGGAACCTTTTATATATATATTTGTTTTCAATAGTTCTACAGTAGTTAATAAAACAAAATAGAGTTTTTTGCGCTGAATTCTTGAGATACACTTTAATATTGTTTCTATTTCAATGTCTTTTAGGGGGTGCGTAATTTTCGATTTTGCGGAAAAAAAAGTTGCTCCAGAAAGCTAGTTCCAGCTACCTCCACAAAAATTGGAGCTAACTCCAAAAAGGTAAAAAAGTTATGGCGGGGCCAAGTTGACGTTTGTTCCCCACTTTTGATTTTTTAACTTTTTCTTAATGATTTGGATTCCTCAGAACTAGCTCCAGCAGACTCCATCAATTTTAAAGCAAGCTCCACCCCACAACCCTTGAAAATTACAAAAACAGTTTTCACCCCAGCCCCCCACTTCAATATTGTTTACTCAATTTCAAATGAATCGATAGCTTAGCTCCCGCCGAATATGTAAAAATTATTGGAAAAAAGAAGACGGATAAAAAGATATAAAGGTTTTAATTAGAAGACATGAGCATTCCTGAATCATGTATGCGCATTCCCATTCATGTGTTCATAATATAAAGCTAAATGCGAATTTTCGGTTAAATCACAATTATCCAATCCGGAGTTGCTGTCAATTAAATTATTATATACGGTGCTAAGGGTTCCTTAAATATTGTATAACCATCATTTACGCGTTAAAGCCGCCCTTAAATTAAATATGTAACTTATAAACAATTCGTATATTTGATAAATTATTAATTAATTAGTTGAAATATACAGGGTCGTGCATCTCACCTCCCGTCTTCTATAGCTCAGTTACTAATTAAGTTAGGATTTCGATATTTTGTAGAATATATTTGTATCCTATGATGCATTTCAGGAAAATATTTTTAATTATACAGGGTATCCCAAAAAAGCGTGACGTCATGATGATATCATTTTTTAAATTACATACTATGTATTTTATTACTTATTTGGGTACCTTTTATGGTTGCCTACATACTCCTATAATTTTATTGTAATCGATTCAGGGGTAACGGAAAAAAAAGTTAAAACTAAAAAAAAATCAGTTTTGCACTATTGTTTTAAAAAATGAATAAAAAATAATAATAGTACCGTGTTAATAAAATCATACAAGGCACTTATTAAATAAGGTCTGATAGTCCCGTTTACTAAGTTTGATTGATATGAATTATACAGGGTGTCCAAAATTTAGTGTCAAACATTTCAAACTTTAAAGCACTTTATTTTTCTTATTTTAAATTGGAGCCCCTGTATATTATTTATTCATTCCATGCATAATTAAAAAAAACAAACATTTTTCATAATAAAAACCCTGTCCCAATTCCTAACGCATTATAAGTTATTTGTAAAACACTCGTTTTATCAACCATTGGCTTTGAAAAACAATTTATTGACATTAAAATTTAACAAAGTGACAAGAGACTATTTTGACTTTAGTAATGTAAACGTTTAAAGCATTGTTAGCTTAAGTTCTTTATACTCAAGTACAATATTTTGTCATGGGAAAAATAATTCTTGAGTACAAAGAGCTTAAGTTAACAATGCTTTAAACTTTTATATTACTAAAGTCAAAACAGTCTCTTGCCATTTTGTTAAATTTTAATGTCAATAAATTGTTTTTCAAAGCCACCTTCGATTTTTATTTAATAAAATGGCCATTGAAATGGTTGATAAAACGAGTTTTCTGCAAATAACTTTTAATGCGTCAGGAATTGGGACAGGGTTGTTATTATGAAAAATGTTTGCTTTTTAATTCTGCATGGAATGACAAAAAAATATACAGGGGCTCCAACTTAAAATAAGAAAAATAAAGTGCTTTAAAGTTTGAAATGTTTGACACTAAATTTTGGACACCCTGTATAATTCATATCAATCAAACTTAGATAACGGGACTATCAGACCTTATTTAATAAGTACTTTATATGATTTTATTAACAAGGTACTATTTTTATTTTTTACTCATTTTTTAAACCAATAGTGCAAAACTAATTTTTTTTAGTTATAATTTTTTTTTGCTGATATCGCTGAATCGATTTCAATAAAATTATAGGAGTATGTAGGCAACCATGAAAGGTACCTAAATAAGCAATAAAATACATAGCATGTAATTTTAAAAAAATATCATAATGACGTCACGCTTTTTTGGGATACCCTGTATAATCCAAAATATTTTCCTGAACTGCATTCCAGGATGCAAATTTATTCTACAAGATATCAAAATTCTAACTTAATTAGTAAATGAGCTATAGAAGACGGAAGGTGAAATGCAGGACCCTGTATATTGAAAGTTAAAAAATAGTCAATTGTGAGTCTTGAAACAAAAAGAAGGCAAATCTTGTAAATCAATGTGTTATAAAGACAGTGGCGTAGTGAGTGATTGATTGAGGCATGTGAAAATATAAGTTCCTGAATTTGAAAATAAACACTGACAAAGTCAAATTTGAAGTTTAAAGTTTTTTGAGAAATACATAAGAAAAGACAAGCGACTTCTTATTTATGACCTGCTTTGATTAATTCTTTTTTCGATCTCACTGAATTTTTGCAAGGGAAATTTGGATATAGAATAATCAAAATGGCGACCAGTAAAGAAGCAGTCAAAATTTCTTGTGAAAGAATTTTAGTGTAAATGTATGCAGTAAGTGTTCGGTGATATATCCGCACAGGAAGACTGCTCTTGCGAAAACTGCGCCCAGCGACAACTCGTCACATGGAATAATGCTCACACGGAAAACTCCGCACACAGAAAATAACGCGATAATTGCGCACACAAAAATTGCTCACACAGAAAAATGCTCACACGGAAAATTACTCACTTTCATCAATCCTCACAGGGTGAGGAGTTAAAATTCAAGAATAACACTCCGTCACACTGTTAAAATCTAAAACACCGAACAAACTCGCCGGTGGAACTGGAAAATTTTGCCAGGTGCGAACCGCCGAATCATTTGACCTTTGCCCCTGAGGCAATTAGTATCCGGCGTAGATGTTTGCAAAAACACATTCTTTCGTCGTCTGTTATCAATCCTTATCTACAATGCACGAACGCATTCCAGATTAAATCTCTTTTTAGTCATTGAAAACCGTTCGATTCGGCAGTTTACCTTCCACCGAGTGAGTGAGTGTTCGCGTGGTTTAGTGTGTGCAGAAAATTGAAAATTATATTAATGGAATTGGATTATCAGTTATGAAGATAGTTCCTACTATTGGTAAGCGATTAAATGAAATTTATTAAACTTTATTGAATGAATAATTTATTGTGAATTTTTCAATGCGATTTAATGATATCTGAATACATAAATAACGGTGTAGTAGCATCAGGTCAATAGTTCATTTACGTTATGCTACAATAATGTATACAAAAAAAAATATGGCATTAGTAGAGAGACCATCAGGTCAATATCTCATTAACCAATCGTACAGAATCTTATAATTCTTACCAAATACCACTTGCAGTTAGCTTTCTCACCTTCGAATGGGTTTATTTTCTGGAGCTTAAATAAACAATTTAAAAAAATTATTTATTCAATGATTCATTTTTTTAAAAATTTCGATTTTGGTGTGTTGCTGTTTCTTTTCAATCTCGGATTTGGCACTCATTTTTAATCAGAAATCTAAAATTTTTTCAATTAATTTTAAACTCTTAAAACGAATTTCTCCTTTGATTATTTTTTTCTATCCTTCTTAGCAATTTTTGTTTTCCCATTTTCAGTTTGGAAAATTCCTGTTTTGTTTTAACCTAAGATAAAAAATCAAAAATGTTTATTTTTTTACATAGAAGTTGAACTTTTAATATTTTTTTACAACTTTTAAATTCGTAGAATGCATATTTCGTTTCCCGAGACATTGTTTAGCATGTTGTCATTTGTTTTCAGCTATAATTTGACAATTGTTTTAACGGAAAATCAGAAATGTATTGTCCCGTTCATAAATCTTAATCTTTTAACGCAAATTCGGCTCATCAATTCAATGATTAAACCAATACAGAAATTTAATTTTGATTGGAATTTAAAACTCGTTACACTTGTAGAATGTTACAAATTCTACTGCAATTCAATATATTTTTTTCTGATTTTTTTTATCATAGAATACAAATTTTAAAGTTTAAATGAATTTAAAATTCGTTACACTTGTAGGATTTTACAAATTTTATTACTTAACTTAAAATATTAATTTTCAAAAATTCATAACTCACGCAAAAATTGACTCGATTTCAATAGTCACATTGATTGATCCTTAAACTGATTGGTTTTCGCTGCACCCTTATCACGGACTTTAAGAGTAGCGAATGGCCTGATAAGTAACACCAATTTTAAACTGTTTTCAAATAATATTTCAGACTTTAAATCTAATTTATCACGAATTGATCTCTCGATATTTGTTTGTGGTTGAATTTAGATAATATCAACTTTCTTGCGGGGGTTTTCATTATTTTAGTTATTTATGTCTAGCGTATTGCATTGTATTGTTTTTACTTGTTTTTGTTTGTCATCTCAAAGTTGTCGCAATTTTAAATTTTAAATTGTAATTTTAACTTTTGTATTTTTATATTTTATATTAATATTTTATTTTATATTTTATATTCTAATTGATTCTTAAATGTACGGGATGAATCCCGTTAAATATAGGGTTTTCAAAAAAGTGAAGCGTTACTAGATATTTTGAAAAATGTGAAAAGTGTCAATTTTTTCAAATAAATATATCTCGGTTATTATGACAGATAGAAAAAAAACTATAAAGGAAAAAGTTGTAGATCATTTTACGCAGCTTAATAAAATAAATTCAGAAATGTTTTCTGCCATTATTTTCCGAGATATGACGCAAAATTACATGTTTCTTTTAATAAACCATAATTGGCTATGACCTCAATCGAAAGACTATTTTTTTCTCTTTAATCCGATATCACATATGACATAATTATATCTAAAAATAGGTGATTTACAGTCATTTTTAAGAATTATTATAAATCAAAAAAAGGTTAGCCATGAAAAAGATGAAAGTAAAACAATTGCAGTTGTTTATAACCACAATAAAATATTTTAGTTATTATTTTTATAGAGATAAACAAAGTTGACAAAAAAACAACATAAAGTATTATAATTCTTTAATTATCAAAATAATAATAGGATCGTCTGATCGAAACTGCAGTCATTAATAAATAAACAGTGTGATATTAACGAAGTAAAAGTGCGTTTTATTTAAATAATAATAGGAGACAAATTAAATTTTAAAAAGATGTAATTTATGCCATAATATTAATGGACTTTTTGATCATCTTTTGTAATATTAAAATGTGTCTTCTATTATTATTTAAATAAAACGTACTTTTACTTATTGTTAGTTAATATCATACTGTTTATTTATTAGTGACTGCAGTTTTGATCAAATGATCCTATTATTATTTTTATAATTGAAGAATTATTATACGGTATTTTTTGTAAACTTTGTTTATCTCTATAAAAATAATAACTACAATACTTTATTGTGGTTATAAACAACTGCAATTGGTTTACTCTCATTTTTTTCAGGGCTAACTATTTTCTTATTTATAATAAAACTTTTTGGTATCGTAGCCCATATGGCCAGCTCAAGGCGGCTACCATTTATGTACAATTTTTAGATGAATAAATGAATAAATGAACAAATGAATAATGTCAGACGTATACAACCACCATGGACCCGAGCGGTCAAGCCAACTATGATTTCCATTAAAAACAAAAATGTAAGTTTGCGTTATATGTCGGAAAATAATGGCGTTAAAATTTTTCGGAATTTATTTTATTAAGCTGCGTAAAATTATCTACAACTTTGTTCTTTACAGTATTTTTTCTGTCATAATAATAAGATATATTAAGTCATTTAACCGTTTCTCTTTCCAAGATCCCCATAGAGAACATCGAAAAAACTCACTCTTTATAATATTATTATTATTATTAAAAATCAATGTTAATTTTAAAGTTAAATGTATTATAATTGCATTAGAATTTTTTGAGGAATTCAATCATATCAGTTTTTTGTTTCTACTTTTCTTAAAAAAAATATATCAAAAATTCATAACTCACGCAAAAATTTATACATTTTCAAAATTCGTAGTTAATTAATTCTAAAGGTGGATGTTTTGTAACATATCAGTATTTTTTTAAACAATAATTTTCCAAAATTACAGTAAAAACACAGTACATTATTGCTTTTAAATTAATGTGAAATTTAATAATTATAGCAAAAATATTTGTTGTGCGCACCCCGTGAGGATTGATAAAAGTGAGTAATTTTCCGTGTGAGCATTTTTCAGTGTGAGCAATTTTCGTGTGCGCAATTATCACTGTGCGTTATTTTCTGTGTGCGGAGTTTTCCGTGTGAGCATTATTCCGTGTGAGGGGTTTTCGTGTGCGTATTTTCGCTGTGCGCACATTTTTGTGCGCAGTTTTCGCGTGAGCAGTCTTCCTGTGCGGATATGTCTGGTCACGAAATTATAACAGTTGGTTTTGTTCGGACGTTTATTCCTATCACAGTTAATGAGATCCCACGCTGCTTTAGATTTATTTTTAGCACCTCGAATAAAAGAGTCTGCAGCTTTTTTTTTGGTATTTACTATTGCCCATTTATACTACGTTCGGCGCTTTTTTTCATTTCCCTTAGATTATTAGAAGGATACTTTCTATACATGCTTGGACAAAATGAACATCTTCCCTTATTTTTCTAATTTCACCATTAAACCAGTGAATCTTTACTTTTTTATTAGAATTTGTTTTGATGTGTTTAGTAGGAAAACACGTATTCATACCTTGAACTAATATTTCAAATAAAATATCCCATTTTTGATTTATATCAAAAGATGCATCTTTGATAAAATTCCAATTTACCATAGACATTAAATTATAATATTTGTATTTACCGACAAGAGTTAAAGGACGATATATTTTATCAGAATGTGTTTATGTTTCAATTTTCATGTTTATTACACACCGAGCATATCAAAATTAAAAAAATCCAGTAACGTTATGAATGTGGCTTTTTAAGAAATCAATTTTAAATGAATTTTGAGTAATTTTGGAAAGTTTCAAGTCGGAAGCAATTGTTTTTATATTTAATTTGAGTTTTCGAACTTCGTTCAATTTTTTTTTCAATTTTACCCTGCGACCACATCAACATTTCTAAAAATATAGAAATGAAGCGAATACAGTTTTTCCAACAAACCAATTTGGATTGAATTTTGAGTAATATTGGAAAGTTTCAAGTCGATATCAATTGTTTTCTTATTTATTTTAAGTCTCTAAAATTGGTTAAAATTTTTACAATTTTACACACTGAGCATATCAAAATTTCAAAAAAATGTAGAAATGGCGCGAATATAGTTTTTTGAGTAAGAAACCAATTTGGAATTAATTTTGAGTGATTTTGGAGAGTTTCAAGTCGATTGTTATTTTTTTTTTAATATTTATTTTGCGTCTCCAAAGTCTCCAAATCAGCGCGCACCCACGGGGGTGGCTATCGGGCTTGAGTCGCCCCCCCCCCACACCCACTTCCGGTGTACGAAATTTTACCAAAAGCTTTTCAGTTCTTCGGATTATCAAATAAGACTTATGCTTAAAGTTTCATATCAATTGCTCTATTAGTTTTTGAGATACAGCGCACATATGACTCACAGACAAACATTTGTTTTTTCCAGAAATTGTTGAAATAGTATCTAGGGACCCCAAAACGGATATTCCGTAAAAAAATTTTGAAAAAAAAATCACGATCACTATACTTTCTCGTACTTCGTAACGAAGAAAGTAAACATTTCTCAAACCCGTTTCTAGGGTATGTTGGCTAAATCAGCTTGATCACAAAAATGACCTTTACTAAGCAACCCCTGGGGCTGTAGCCACCCCAACTCATTTTTTTTTAATTGCAACATCCTCTTTGCAATATTGAAAATTGCTATTTAACAGTACTAAACAAAATAATTCTTATTAGGCAAATTTTTGAGAAATACGTAAAATAATTTTTATTATTTATTCCAATTTCTTGTTCTAAATATCAAATTCAAGCATTTTGTGGCTAAGGTCGAAATTGTTCAACAATAATCCTAACACTTGAATTTTTAGGGTTTCAAATTGAATGCAGAATATAACTGCCATGAGTCTATTTCTAAAAATAACAACAATTTGTTTCTTTATGCTTTTTTTTGTTAGAGTGTTCTCCAGTTTTCTTACTATTTTTACGATAACTTGTAAAAAATACGTTATATTCTTCACTTGATGTATCGCATACACATTTAGACGAGCAGCTTAGACCAAGTTCATTATTTATAACCGACCGTACAGCTCTTGATTTATTTTTTGCACGCTTGATGTGACTCCAATATATAAGGGATTTCAAAATGTTGTTTCCAGGCGCTCACAAGGGCATAAGGACTTACAATTAGTAAATGAAAGAAAGAAAATTTTGTTTAACCTTTTTACTTTCTCCGTTACGAGAAAGTACGAGAAAGTATTGTGATCGTGATTTTTTTTTCAGACATGATTTTTACGAAAATATCCATTTTAGGATACCATTTCAACAATTTCTGGATTTTTTTTTTGTGTCTGTGTGTGTGTCAAAAACTAATAGAGCAATTAATATGAAACTTTGAACATACGTCTTATTTGATAATCTAAAGAACTGAAAAGCTTTTGGTAAAATTTCGTGCACCGGAAGTGGGCGTTTACCTTAACTGTTTTTTGTTTTTTTGCTAATATTTTCTTAAATATGAGAAATATCACAAAAACATTTAAACAAACTTTGAAGACAATAAAGAAATCAACAACTTTTGCTTAAAAACATTTTTTATAAAATTATTTTTATTCGAGAAAAAAAATTATTATTATTTTTTTAATTTTTGGTTTATAATTATAAAACGATAATAGTTACAGCAAATTTATGTTAATAATAATTGTAGAGAATGCTAAAATAAACAACTTATAAAGAATAAGCTTTTTTCGAAATCTCTTTAGTTTTTGAGAAAACTGAGTTTTTGAATTTGAAGTATAATTTTTCCATCTTTCATAATTTTGACGTTATAAACGTCAGTTTCATCCGCTCGATGTACATTTAAAATGCAATGCGATTTAACAAAAATATATTTAAGTAACATATAAGTTCGTTTTAACAGTTTTTGCAATTATTGTTGATATGAATTTGATATGTTTCACATTTCTATAAAAATGCATTGTTTGTATTTATTTATTATTTTTTAAGTCGCAATAATATAATAAGAAATACATTTTCATTTTTTAGCAGTAATTAATGAGCGGCCAGGATTAAAAAAAATAATTACATATTGTTTTTAAAATGTATTTCATTTTCGGCTAGGTTTTGTATAGAAGAATACCAAAGTAAATAACAAATACTTAAAATAAATAAATGTTGACAATAACACATTGTATCAGTAATGAAATCAGAGTTATGAAACGAAAATGCGATATGTATATATTTAACTATTTGCTACTTAAAACATTTGATTAATTGATTAATTAAAATAACTTTCTTTCTGTAAATCAATGAATTTCTCACTGACCCATAAAATCATCTACCGATAAACACCGAAATTCAATTACAGCCAGTTGTAACGTTTACAAAACAGAATCAGATCTAATCGTAATTCCCTCCAAATGGATCGAATTATCAGATCAACAGGCAGTATTTTTGATAAGATTTCCGAAACACGATTAAGGACGGTAAGCGCCTTAATGGGATATTAGAAAATTTGAATAAGCCCCTAGAAAAAAATGTTGAGCGTCAAAACAAAAATGATAGGGCTGATCTTTGGACTGGAAACGGACGGTATGTAATTATAACGCGTTATGAATAATTAAGAAAAAAATACTGGATTAGTTAATTGCACCCCTATGATGACTTTATTTCTTCCTATTATATGGCATCGAAATGATAATAGGAAAATGGCCCCCGCTTATGTAAATGCGACACACGTGCAATGAATTTTTAATTAAAATATATTTTCGAAACTCGGGTTGTGATTGAAGATATTTGGTTTACGGCGTGAATACAAAATTTTCTACGAGTATGTGGTTCATCTTGGGTGGTATTTTGATCCGTTCTAATCCGGAAATGACACCGTCATGTCATCTCACTGACAGGATTTTGAGGAGCATCGTGCTATAATGATGTTAGACTGGAGGTGATTCAATTACTTCAGAAAAATAATGCGTAAAGCCAAAAGCGGCTTGTATAATTTTTATTCTTGTGCGTTGATAGATTTAAATAAAACCTATCTTATTATTTACTAAATATTATATGTGTGAGCCATAGAATTTTGTTTCTGACTTGGCCATGCCGGAGAGAGAGAAACCGTGACCAAACATATCCGCACAGGAAGACGACGCGAAAACTGCGCACAGAAAACTTCTCTTTTCAAGAAGTTACTCTAATTCTTGTGAGAGATGATATCAGGAGTGTTAGAAATAGTAAGTGCGCGAACATACCGGGTGACCCAGCGATCTGTAAAAGCCCCATAACTTATTTGCTATTTGAGATATCGACTTCTAGTTTTCTTGAACTGGTACCCACACTTATTCTACATATTTTAAAAATATGTATGTTTTTGTACAGGGTGTCCCAGTATACATAACAGAACAAAGTTATGTTTTTTAAATGGAACACCCTATATTTTACACTTTATTTTTAACCCTCTTGAGAAGCCGATAAAAATAGTATAAGATACAATGGGTCTATTATTGACGGTTAGTTAGTTATGGGCAAATTTGTGGCAAAAACATGGACACTTGAAAAAATTGCAGAAGCGCTCCTAGCAAAGCCAGCGTCATTTTTTATACACTAAAGAATTTTCCACATCATGAAGAATAATACAAATCGGCTTTGGTTCTTTTTTGTTCATACTGCTATGCAGGGTGTCAACATACGCAAAATATTGGATAACTATTTTTTTTCAAAAGGAACACCCAATATATCTTGCCACCAATGCATGAAATTTTTAATAAGCTTTCCAATGATGTACAATTTGGATAATGAAATATTAAGGATTCTTGTGATTTATCCATAAAAACATTTTTCTTTTATCACCTTCGGCTTATTTTTGCTTTTTCAGCCAAAACTATGCATTTTCTAAAAAAACAATAGGAGACCAAAGTTGTAGAGCGAAAATTTTTCGATCGATATAGGTCTTTCGACTTTTCCAATAATGCGTGCATTGCCCGCCAGAGTGCGCAAAATCGTGACCGTATATGCATTTTAGCGTTTTTCTCAAATTTTTTGTTAATTAATTGCACTATACTTTATTTTCCTCGTCCTCTAGCAGAAAAACGGGTATTTATAAAATTATTCAAATGACCTACATCGATTGAAAATATTCCGCTCTACAACTCTTAAAAGAAGCAATTTTTGCCCAAAATGCATAGTTTTCGCTAAAAATTCAAAAGACCATCGAAAAACGCAAAAATTGATACATACATTTTCAATTTGCATTTTTAGGGAAAACTATGCATTTTTGGCAAAAATTGCTTCTATTAAGAGTTGTAGAGCGGAACATTTTCAATCGATATGGGCCATTTTCATTTCCCTATAATTTCCCGTTTTTCCACTAGAGGTTCCGGAAAATAAAGTATGGTGCAATTTGTAAATAAACAATTTGAACAGAAAACGCTAAAATGCTTATACGGTCACGAATTTGCGCGCCCTGTCGGGCAATGCACGCATTATCTTAAAAGTTGAAAGAGCTATATCGATCGGAAATTTTTCGCTCTACAACTTTGGTCTCTAATAATTTTTCCTGAAAATGCATAGTTTCGGCTGAAAATTCAAAAATCAGCAGAAGGTGGCAAACGAAATATGTTTTTATTGATAAATCTCAAGAATCCTTAATATTTTGTTATACAAACTGTATATCATTGGAAAGCTTATTAAAAATGCCATAGATTGGTGGCAACTTATATAGGGTGTTCTATTTGAAAAAAAATAGTTATCCATTGTTTTGCGTATCTTGACACCCTGTATAGCACAATGAATAAAAGAGAACCAAAGCCGATGTGTATTATTCTTTATGATGTGGAAAATTTTCCAGTGTATAAATAATGATGCTATCTTTGCTAGGAACGCTTCTGCAATGTTTTCAATGTGTACATGTTTTTGCCACAAATTTGCCCATAACTAACCAACCGTCCATAATAGACCCATACTATCTTATACTTTTTGTATCACCCTCTCAAGAGGGTTGAAAATAAAGTATACAATATAGGGTGTTCCATTTAAAAAAACATAACTTTGTTCTGTTATGTATATTGGGACACCCTGTACAAAAACATACATATTTTTAAAATATGTAGAATAAGTGTGAGTACCAGTTCAAGAAAACTAGAAGTCGATATCTCAAATAGCAAATAAGTTATGGGACTTTTACAGAACCCTGGGTCACCCGGTATATAACTTATACATAGATTTGGTTAAATGTATAATTGACATTATTGGCATGCCGCTTACAAATTTAATTAACCAAATCATAACCACTAAAACGTTTCCCATGAAATTGAAAGTTGCCAAGGTGATTTCAGTATTTAAGAAAGGTGATCCGAACAATGTCAACGAATATAGACCTATATATATTCTGCCAGTCGTATCAAATTGAGACTTTAAAATTTTGATGATAATAGTATACAACTAATGAAGTCATTTCTCTCAAACCCGAAAAATAATTTTTGGCAGTTGGAAATTGTTATTTGTGGCACTTGAAAATTGTCAATTTTGGCAGTTGAAATTGTTTTTGTTGACACTTGAAAATTGTCTTTTTTAGTAGCTAGAATTTCTCGTCCTTTGACAAACGATTTTATTTAAAGAAACTCCTTAAACGGAGGGTAGAAAAGGGCCCACCCACTACTCTCTGTTTAATTTAAATTTTTCCCACTAAAGCTATTTCTTTATGCTTTTGAAATTATTACATCACTCGAGATCTGACTAAGAAAATAGTTTCATCAAACAATAGGTTAGGTTTAAGTGGAAATGAAGGGCGGTGGCTGGGATCTATGTCATCCTCCCACCTTAGAATAGAAGCGAGTGTGTTACAAGTGTAAATTAATTGATAAGAAAATAATTTGACGGTTTTCTGATCCTTTGCAAACGTTTTCATTTATGGAAACTCTGGGGAGTATTCAAAATGTTAGAGGGTGCGACAATTTTTGCGATATTTCAATTTTTCCCAGAAACACTCTTTATGTACACTTTCTGTTCGTGATCTGGCTATGAAATTAGATTTATCAAACAGTTTAAGTAGAGATGAAGGGCAGTGGGTGGGCCTTATCCCATACTCTAATCTTCAGAACATAAGCGAGGGTTTGCGAGTATAAATTAATTGATTAATCGTTGAAATTTCGAATTCGAAACAATACATTTAAAAGTTAAATTTCTTTTCGAATCTTTATGTATTTAGCCAAGGAGTCAGAGACATTATCGTACGAATTTCCAAAATCTGTCCATGCCTTTAAGAGCTATCGTAAAACGAAAACAATTGAAGGTCAAATTTCAGATTTGTTTTACCCTATCCAAATTAAATTAAATGATTGCAATCCATTGATAGAAGAATTTTCAAAACGGGTTGGAGCTGCCCATAATAAGCGTAATATAAATAATAAAATACCTAAATTTTTGCTTATTTCTTTCACAATTTGTAAGGCTAAAAAGCGAAAAACAATTGCTTTTTTGATCTTATTTTTATTTCGAATAATTGTTTTTCCCATTCTGAGAGCCCCTGAATTTACGCCTCGTGCGTGTGTTCATAAATGCGCCACAGTATAGGGTTTTTCGTGGTGTCTGGTTAAGGATCTGAAATTAAAAATTTGAAAAAGAAAATGTCGGATATGAATTATAAAAATTGTAATTTTTTAATGAAATTTCGAACATACGGTTTTTTGAGGTCTCTGAGTGAGAACATGAACTTAAAAATTCACAAAACAAAACATAATAAAGTAATTATTTACTGCGAAACTGATAGATGATTAGTTATTTTTCATATAAAATTCAATATATGAATCGATTCTTAAAACGAAAACGTTCCAATGGATAAGTTAAACATTATTCAGTGGAACGCAAGATCTATTAGAAATAAGAAAGGTTTGTTGGAACACTTATTAGTGAACCTTGGCTTAAACCTCAGAGAAATTTTATTTTCTCTGGATTCAATATTTTCAGAGATGATAATCTGGTAAAACTGGAGCTTGTATCCTTCTAAGTAAAAGTATATCCTATGAACCGTTTAACGCCTATTTTATAATTCCCAACGTGAATTCGGTTGTTATATCAATTGCGCAAGAAAACAAGAAAACCATTAAATTTATATCGCTTTATTGTAGTCCCAATACATTAGTTAATAAGAATCTTTGGATGAAGTTTTTTTAATAGTATTCAGGGTTCGATTTTGATTGGCGGTGACTTTAATTGTCATCATTCCGCTTGGGGAGATGCAAAATCTGACGCCAGAGGAATAAGTTTGTTAGACCATTGAAGATTGCAGTCTAAGCTTCCTTAATGACGGTTCGCCTACGTTATTTAAACGGTCAAATGAGGTTCCGTCGGCTATAGACTTGACTATATATACATCTGATGTTGCAGTTCTATCAGCATGGAATACACTTGATAGTACGCTTGGATCAGATCATTATGTAATTAATATTTCGCTGAATATAAAACCAAGGGCCAAATCATTTTCTATAAACAGAAAATGGAATGTTCGCAGGGCAGATTGGAATAGATTTAGGGATTGTATGAATGAACTAAATCAAATATCCTTATCCGGAGAAGAGTGTAATTATTCCACATTAATGTCAAATATGAATCAAGCGTGTGAATTGTCGATACCAAAATATACAAATCGAGAAAAAAGTTCAAAATTTTCTAAACCATGGTGGAATTCAGTTGGCCATCGACAAACAAAATAAGGCTATTAAAGAGCTTAAACGTAATTCCTGTATCGCAAACCTGGTAGAGTATAATAAATGTGTGGCAATTGTCAAAAAGACTATCGTAAAAAGTAGAAAAGAGTCATTTACACAGTTTTGTTCCAATTTGTATCGAAGTACGCCAATTAAAAAAGTCTGAAATTTAAAAAAATAAAAATATACCTTACGTCAATAAAAATTCTGTTATTGAGGGGGACTGGTGTGAAGAATTTTTGACCAAACTTGCTCCCGCCACAGTAAATAATATTTCTCCAAATAATTTACCAAGCGTTGACAATCATGTTCTGAGTAAGGTAATAACATTCGAAGAATTACTTTTAAACATCAATCAGAACACAAATAGCGCGCCAGGCTTGGACGAAATTAATTATGCTATGATTAATAATCTGCCTACTGAGGCAAAACAGCAGTTGGTCCAGTGCTTTAATAAAATTTTGTCTAACGTATACAAAATCCCATCAGAGTGGAAAATCTATAAAATAATCCCCCTTCGGGGAAGGATCCAACGCTTGCAGCATCCTTCAGAGGTATCTGTCGTCGTGTGTTCTAAAGTCCTTTGAAAGAATTCTGAAAATCAGAATTGAATGTTGGATCGAATCTAATAGTAAATTTCCAAAATCTCAATTTGGATTTCGCAGATTTCACTCAACTCAAGATGCCCTCAGCACTTTTGTTACTGATATTCAAATTGCACTATCCAATAATGAGTCTGTCTCTGCTCTTTTCGTTGACGTTACAAGTGCCTACGATAACGTAGACCTGTCATTACTATCCATTAAACTTCGTAGGCTAGAGTTGCCTGAAACCATTATCAATCTAATTTATCGGATTTACGGGGATAGAATTTTATAGTTACATGTAAATGGCAAAATATTCGGTCCACGCACCTCGAACGTTGGATTGCCTTAGGGTAGTATTTTAAGTCCTCTACTTTATGCATTATTCCTCTACGATTTGGAATCAATTTTTGGCACTAATGGTAAGAGTGATTCAATATGAGGACGATATTTGCATATATTCAAAAAACAAGAGCATAAATTGTTGCTTTACAAAGTTAAATGAGGGAATGAAAGCGTTAAAATCATATTTCAGTAAAAATGGTCTCACAATCTCGAAAGAAAAATCTCAACTTTGCACATTTACTAGACAAAGATTTGAAAGGGAGTTTGTTATATTGGATGGTGACTCAATTCACTACAATAAATGCGTAAAGTTCTTAGGGCTTTATATTGATAGCAAGCTACTAGGGTCCGCGCATATTTCGTATATATCCTCTAGAGTAGAAAAAGGAATCAACGTCCTAAGAATGTTATCCTCATGTAGTTGGGAGCCGATTCTGTAATCTCGCTGCTCATTTACAGATCCTTTATTCGTTCAGTAATTGACTATGGATCTATCCTCCTTGGGAGCGCAAGTAATTGTCACCTCAAAAAATTAGACACATTACAAAATAAATGTCTCAGATTATGCATTGGAGCATTGCGAAGTTCACCAATAAATTTCTTACTGGCAGAATGCAATGAGAGGCCATTTTTCATCCGTCGTAAACAACTAGGGACAAAATATGTTCTTACCCTAATATCAATAAACTCTGCAGTATTACAAACATTTTCTCAACTCTCAATTCTTGACATGACATCGAGGTATTGGGTCGTTAAGAAATCCCGAATTTTAATTGTATGTTACCGTGAATTGCAACAATATGAACCCAACTTAGTCAAATCCAATATTAGTCTACCGTTCACTATTCCATATGAAACCCTAATTCAGCCTATACACTGTGTTTATTTCAACTACGATTCAAGCAATACATCCACAGAAGCAGTACAAGGTTAATTCTATCAATTTGTTAATTCCAGGTGGAATTCATATAAAATATACACAGATGGTTCGTGTTCGGAGGGAAGGTATAGTTGCGCTTATTATGATTCACAACAGTATGTAAGAAGGTCCTACTCGTTAGGAAGTATTATGTAAGTATATATATAACGGTACTGATTGCGGTTTTAGAAGCCCTGAAATATCTCAAAACACTCAACTTGGCGGAATTTTCATCAATTCTAATAATAACAGACTGTAAATTTCTATAAAAAAGTCAACTTTTAATCTAAATTAAACGCAATCACTTCAGATATCCTGCAGTATATTAATTCCTTTGAAGGTAGGATTAAGTTGGTATGGATTAAAAGTCATGTCGGTATCAGTGGCAACGAAACAGTCGATAGACTGGCAAAAGACGGACGAAATAGCAACGATATTCTAATATATCCTTATGTTCCATCCGACCTATTTAATGCATTGTACAAACAAATGGACCAGGAATTCAATCAATTTTATCAGAACAGCAATAAAGGCAAGTTCTGCAAAAACTTAACACCCTATGCTCTAGTGAAACCATGGTTCCAAAAATATGGACCCTCTCCTAAAATTTTGGTCAAAACTATATCTCGATTACGTTGCAGTCACGGGTTGTGTCCATTTATCTATATAAAATTAAAAAGAGAAACGACCCATATTGTGAATGCGGAGAACGTGGGACTTTAGAACATATTATTATGTTGTGCCCAATATATAATACAGAAAGAAGAATATTACTAGACTCAATCTCCCCTAGGCTGATCCTGCCTCTTAACTACAATAGTATACTAGAATCTAATAACGTCTTCGTCTTTAATCAGATTCTTGAGTTCCTCATATCGATACACGTGGTAATTCGATCATCCACGATAATTGTTTATGCATGTAAGAAACTTGAATGTTATTTTCTATTTTTTATCCTGTGTGGGAATCCCATCAACCGTGGCTTAGTGTTGTTTGTTATATGAAATGCCTTGATGAGCCCTTAGGCGAGAAACGTGTTATTCCTTGTCGGATTCCTAGTATAAATGTAGTATGCAAGTTTTGGATAAAAATAAAAATCACTATAACTTTGTTTGATGGCCAATGGTAATGGATACCAAGGCCAGGCGTAAGCCACATCGAAATAATAGTAATAAAAAAATCAATACAAAATATATAAACATATAAGAAAAAATCCCAAAATCCCAAATTTCATTAAAAAATTACAATTTTTAAAATTTTTATTCGCCAGATTGGATCCGCCATTTCGTTTTTCAAATTTTTCAAATTTCAGATTCTTAATCAGCGACCTCAAAAGCACCCGATATACAAATTTGCATACATTTCGAATAACGCCGTAATATTTTTGACATTTGGAACCTCTGGTCTAGGGTGACATAAAGGCTATGTAAACAACAACTGCAGCTTGCTGTAGATAAATCAAATAAGATAACGTTCTACAGGCTTTAAGTAACACATTTTGATATATTATGTGTAAGGGTTCGTGGGGGAAAGTAGTTAAAAGTTTCTAAAACAAATAGATAAAATAGAAAATTTTAATATTGTTTTGGCTTTTTGTGGATGTCATACAACTTGTGTATATGGTTTAGAAAGTAAGTGAAAATAAAGTACATACCTTCTTGTTCGAATTCCATTGAGAAACAATTGCAAAAAATCAAAGATACTAGAAAGAAATAATTAGGTTGCTAATGATGCACTGATACCACAATGCACTGTCACGTCGGATGCCTAAAAGCAATAGATTATTTTATTTTACAGGTTTGATTTTTATACCTACATCAAGTTAGAGTATTGATCAAGTAGTCAGCAAACTTATATGCAATAAAGTTGCCATAGATATTTTAGAATTATGACCGCTGGGGAAACCTGTGCAATGTATGTTTATTTTAAATAGTAACAGGACACACGGACACACACACACGCATACACGTAAACACACACACACATACACACATACACACACACACACATATACACATATTGAAGTAGAATTGATGTCTGACTCTGTCACAGCAATTTTGTTTATATCTTTTTAAATAGTATCGATGTTTTTTTTTTAATTTTTATACTATAGTATTACCAATATTACTGACGAATTTAAAACTTATGTTATGCCATGAATAAATTATTATCAATATTTCTTTGCGAAAAAGTATTTGTTCGGTATTTTTGTATGTCAAAACCATTTCACTATAAACTAAAGAGAGCAATTAAGGTAAACGTACTACACCAGATGTTCCCAATCTGTAATATGCGTACCGGTACGCGAATGTCGAACTACCGCTACGCGTTAATTAATAATAATGATTTAATTAATAATCAAAACGATATTTTTGAGAGAGACCAGCAATAAAGAAAAGGGCAACGCTTTTTTCCAAATATATTTTCCTGCTGGTACTATTATTGTCCATTAGATACCGGTACATCATCTTAAAAAGATAATAATAGTAATAATAATCATTTTTATTTTTCCTAATAACAGAACTCGGCTATAGAATAGGACAAATAATAACAATATCAGTAATGATACATTCTTTCAAAGAAAAACAAGATGTAATTCCGATGCATACAGAGATACACCCTGAGCTTCCTACAGGATATACAAACATGTTAAATTTAAAATTAATTTTATTGTATCCCATAATGTTATAATGCTAATAAATCCTTAGCAACGAGTTACGTTAAGATACCATTAACAACACTAGTGTTGTTAAGAAATTCTTAACAATACTGGTGTTGTTATATGTATCTTAACGCAACTCGTTGCTATGGAGATATTGGCATTCAAACATTATCGGTTGTCATTAAACATTTTTTTTAAATTAAAAAAATTAGAGATGGGAGATAAACCGTGTTACGACACACGTAACGTTATTTGCTTTTACATTACTCAAGAATTTAAAAGCACTCGTTCCTACGTCGCTCCTGCTTTCAAACTTTTCTCTTCTAATGTAAAAACCTTCATAACGTTACTTGTATCGTAAATTACTAGTACAATTTTACAACCGAGTTTTGGCGAATATTTAAAAAGTAGTGATTAACTGTTTGGAAAATAGCATAGAGAATATTAATTCCTTAAATTTTTGATTCCGAGTCTCTGTACTAAATGTGAAAAATCGGCTGATTTTTTTACGCCCTTGAGAGCATCTGATAACATATAATTTTCAAATCCCTTTTATATTTCAATACTGTTTAGATATTTTTGCTAAAATGTGTTTATTCGGTATTTTTGTATACCATTACTATTTTCTACGAAACAAAAGTATTTAGGCAAACGAGCAAAACTATTTATTTGTAGAAAAGAAATACCAGCTGATATTTGAGCGTTTATTGCTCATATCATAGGGTCCTATACATTTACAGTATTACACCCATGACATGTCTTTCTGACAGCAGGAAACACTTCACCGACTGGTGTAACCCATTTATTTTTTTCTTCTTCATTGTCATGCAGACAAATGCATTATATATGCGGTTCATATAAAAACGACCACGTCATTAAATCTAGTTTCCTTAAATAAACATTACTGCATCCATAAGCTCACACTCGAGAATAAACATTTGTGCACACTGAATGAACTGATACAAATACCTTTCATCATCTCTACAGAAATACTTTAGATTTAGGGGCACACACTTTTGAGAGGAACGCTTCCGCCCTTCTATTATATCGAAAAACTCATTTTACATCTTGAGGTTAATATTTTTTATCCAAAATCGGGAGTAATAAGCGAATTACTGCGATCATTTGAGGCATATAATGTTGTTCATTACCCCTAGTGAGATAATAACTCGGACTCACTGAATGATTAGATCCTTCCAGTGGCGGCTCGTGAAGTTTTGGTCAGAGGAGGCTGAATGTGTGTGTGCAGCAAATTTTCACACCACCGTATAATATGTAATATGTATTATTGTGGTATTGCAGCGGCGCGTTACTTTTTTTATTCTAGTGGGTGTTCGCCGATATCCCTATTCTGCCACATAAAACATCTCAAAAATAACACAAAACAAAAATTCTTAAATAAGAAAAACAAAATATATTCAATAAAATAACTATAAATAAAAAATGTATTCAAAATATAAACAATAAATTTAAATTCTTTTAGTAAAAAAGTCAAAACAACTAAAATTATTTTAATATATGTTTACTAATACACCAAATTAAAATTAATGTTGGTCTCAAAAAAGAAAATATGAAACTAAATATTTTTGTAAATTAATGGTAATCTGCGGTCTTTTAAATTTGCAAAATAATCAATTACATTTTTGTAAAAAATATTAGTACTTTTTTTTTTAATTGCGAAAGTTTTTTTTTTTAATTGAAATTATGGAAGTAGTTGAAAGTCGTCCTTGATTAATTGTATTTCTATTGTACCTTTTTATACGTTTGAGTGCCGAAAATGATCTTTCTACGGAAGGAGAAGTAACTGGTATTGATAATACAAGAGGCAGTAGTTTATACAATTGAGACAAGATATCAAGTCATTGTTCAAAATAAACTTTTTTTTTGAAGAACTAGATTCACCTAAAAGATTGTTATCTGAATACAGTACACATAATTCGTTCTTTAGTAAAGTGCGATCAAAAAAAGGATAGTGCTCGATGAGTTTATCCAACAAAGTATTAGGAAATTCTTTCGAAAATGCTTCAAATTTTTGTAAATTTAGCAAATCGAAAAACTGCAATACTTCAACGTCGGCAAATCTGGTTTCAAGTTGAACGATAATAATGTCTAGAATTTAAATATAAATCTATTTATAATGCAAATCTTTCCTCTCGAAATTCAAAGTGTTTTTCCTTTTTTACTTTCTCCGTTACGAAGTACGAGAAAGTATTGTGATCGTTATTTTTTTTTCAAATTTTTTTTACGGAAATATCCGTTTTGGGGTCTCTAGATGCCGTTTCAACAATTTCTGGAAAAAAAATTGTGTGTGCGTGTGTGCGTGCGTGCGTGCGTGCGTTTGAGTAAACTGAGTTTTTTAATTTGAAGTATAATTTTTCTATCTTTCATAATTTTGACGTTTTAAACATCAGTTTCATCCGAGTTTACACAACGCTCGATGTACATCTAAAATATGATTTAAATTTAAAATAAACCATGAAAGCGTAAATATAAATGATACCATCAAGTCGGAGAAAGTAACATGATGGCCACATCTCCATTTTTCTGTTGTGGTTCTTCGTCTATTAAATGAGTATTTTCCGTATCTTCCAGAAATATTTCGTATAATGAATTAAAATAGGATTCGTTATTACGTAATTCCTTTAATTTATTAATTAGAGATTTGGTTCTATTTTTAGAATAAGTTATATCTGTAGATTTATTTTGCAAAATTTGAAAAACTACATCCGTCTGTTCAAAAATATTTTTGTAAACTTTTAAGAAAAATATAAAATTTTTATCTTGCAAGAGTTTTTTTAAGCCATAAGCTTTCCTCAATGTCTGATTATCATTTATAAATTCTTGACTATCCGAAAGATATTCGAAAATTTCAATCAGTTTTTCTCTATTTAAATTGATGGTAAAAACGGCTCTACTTGAAAAAATCCAACGAGTAGGGGCATTACTGGGTATTCTATGTTGAACAATTGCATTTAAAGCTTCAGATCGTTACTCGACTTGGAAAAAAAGATGAAAATCCTGTTAGGTTTGAAAAAAATATCCTAACTTCTTTGATTCCATTGCAAGCCTTGCTCAATATTAAATTTAATTTAAGGGCAAAACAATGAATGAACACAGCTCGTGGTGCTATATTTTTACTTTCTCCGTTACGAAGTACGAGACAGTATTGTGATCGTGATTTTTTTTAAATTTTTTTTTCGGAAATATCCGTTTTGGGGTCCCTAGATGCCATTTCAACAATTTCTGGAAAAAAAAAATTCTGTCTGTTGTGTGTTTGTGGCTGTGTGTGTGTGTGTGTGTATGTCTGCTGTGCGCGCTGTATCTCAAAAACTAATAGAGTAATTGTTATGAAACTTTGAACATACATCTTATTTGACAATCTGAAGAACTGAAAAGCTTTTGGTAAAATTTCGTACGCCAGAAGTGGGTGTTTACCTTAATTGTTATTTGTTTTTAGACAATATTTTCTTAAATATGAAAAATATTACAAAAACATTTAAACAAACATTGAAGACAACAAAGAAATGAACACCTTTTGCTTGAAAACATTTTTCATAAAATTATTTTTATTCGAGAAAAAAATGATTATTATTTTTTTAATTTTTAGTTTATAATTATAAAACGATAATAGTTACAGCAAATTTATGTTAATAATAATTGTAGAGAATGCCAAAATGAACAACTTATAAAGAATAAGTTTTTTTTAATCCCTTTAGTTTTTGAGAAAACTGAGTTTTTGAATTTGAAGTATAATCTTTCATAATTTTGACGTTTTAAACGTCAGTTTCATCCGAGATTACACAACGCTCGATCTACATTAAAAATATGATTTAAATTGAAAAAAAAACATGAAAGCGTAAATATAAATGATACCATCAAGTCGGAGAAAGTAACACGATGGCCACATGGCCATTTTTTATTTTAGATTGAAGACCATTGAAATGTCCTGGCATTACCGCAGCGCCATCATAAATTTGAGCAATTAATTTATTTTTCAAGTCAAATCGATCACTAATAATTGAAACAAATTTTCAGCATCTCTTCCACTACTAACATCATAGAAACCAGCGAATCTTTTCGTAGGTTCACCTCTTTTTGGATATCTAAAAATTACGGAAAGGTGACTCTTGTAAGTTATGTCGGTAGTTTCATCGATTTGCCAGAAAAAAAATCACTTTCTTGCAGATCTACTTCAATTTTATTTTTAATTATTGAACTGATGTTCTCAATTAAATTATTTTTGAGTGACTCGGAAGTTCCAATAAATAATTTAGCTTCATTTAAAAAAATTGTAATTTTGGATCATAAGTTTAAAACAATCGATTAATTCTTTAAAATGACCTCTATTTTCCGAATCTGACTTTTCATCATGTCCACGAAAAGAACTTTCTTGACTTGATAAATATATAGTGGAATCAACTAACCTTTTTAAAATTCCACAGTTTTCACATACTTTGTCATTAAAATTTTCAATAACTTTTGTACGAGCCGAATCTAGGACATTAATAATGTTTTGTTTACCGAACATTTCAAATTTAAGAGAAGAAAATATGTGTTCCTGAGATTTCTCATGCCTCTCAACCGCGCGATAAATTTTGTAAATTATTGTAACCAAGTTTGCCCCAAATTGATGATGGTAAACAAAACACAATACCAACAAAATAATTTATATCTATTACTTGATGCCGTTAACTATTTTGTTTTAATATAATTACTTTCGGTAAATCCTCTATTTTGATGTCTCCCCGATATCACCAATAATGGTATTGGCGGTATTGGTCTACCCTTCGTTTTTACAAATAACTTTTTGTTATAATCTAGAGTGCTAAATAATTTTTAAAATAAATAATCAACTTAATCTACCCAAGAGGAAAGACATTTCTTTTTGACCTGATTTGCCATTATTTCTCGCAAATGTTGCCATTTAATGTGGTAATTGCTAAACGTATTGACAAACAATTTTAAATAACAATTTACTAAAATATAAAAGGAGTTTATAATTACCAAACAACCGGATATACAAGGTGTCTAAAAAAGACACCATCAAAATGATTTGGTGTATTCCTGAGACAAAAAAACAAGCAAATTAACTAAATTTATCTATATGAAAAATTACATACTTTCCAAGATACAGCAAGTCAAAGTTTAAGATTTTTAAAATGTTTTAATCTATATCTCGAAAATGGCAGATGAGAATTATTTGTTTTTTTTTTCTGACAACTATATTAGGTGTACTACATTGTTTAAAAATTTCAAGAAATTTTTCAAGCACAAAGGTGCTCCAGAGGACATGCTGTTTACATTATTACATAGAACTTTTTGTTCTTCACATTTTTTACGATTCAATATTTTTTTCAATGCAACTCGTCACTTTTAAGGAATTTATAACTCTTAAAGTTTTTTTCCTTACGCCTTATTTTTAACAAAGAAAATAAAAAAGAACTTATTGTTTTTCGAAAATTTCGTGTTAAAAAATGAAATAATCTAAGTAGGCGGGTGTCAATTCGTTGAAAACGTGTGTCAGTACAATTAAAACTTTCAATTGTAGTAACACGTTGAGTGGTGGTGACCGAAGTATCGCCGGTGGCTGACGCGCATCGACGCGACGCGCGCACGTGTGTGCCATAGAAGCTCGAGCGCGTCGTCAACCGCGGCGGACAACTGCTTATTTAAACCAGTGTTAAAATGAACGTTTACATGCATGAAGTTTACGGTTTCTGCGAAGAAAACACTCGCCAATATTTCGATCCACAAGAAATTCTCTTTTTTTTATGGGGGTCATTTTGAACAATTTTTGTAATTTGTTAAATAATTTGATATGTTAAAATAAAAGCAGTTTTTGGATTATAGTCATTTTTAAGACTTTTCTTTCAGGACGAGCGCAATTAAACAATAAACAATAAATTCTTTTTTATTTTTTTTGTTAAAAATAAGGCGTAAACAAAAAAACTTTAAGAGTTATACATTCTTTAAAAGTGATGAGTTGCATTGAAAAAAATATTAAATCGTAAAAAATGTGAAGAACAAAAAAGTTCTATGTAATAATGTAAACAGCATGTCCTCTGGAGCACCTTTGTACTTGAAGAAATTTCTTGAAATTTTTAAACAATGTAGTACACCTAATGTAGTTGTCAGAAAAAAATAAACAAATCATTCTCATCTGCCATTTTCGAGATATAGATTAAAATATTTTAAAAATCTTAAACTTTGACTTGCTGTATCTTGGAAAGTATTTAATTTTTCATGTAGATAAATTTAGTTAATTTGCTCTTTTTTTATCTCAGGAATACACCATATCATTTTGGTGGTATCTTTTTTAGACACCTTGTATTTGGGAACGAATTCGTTAATAAATCGTCAATAATATTACTCTGATGCACATCGCGCCAATTTACAGCCCGCAAGTGGAGGTGGAAGTGAGTGACAAAGAAATTAAATAAATTAAATAGAGGCGTAGAATGCGTTAAAAAGAGATGCGAGACGGAGGCTCCATGGAATCAGCTTCGTCGTTTTAAACTGAACGTTTTAATTTGAATGAAGAAGCGGAAATTCAAGGTCACATTAGCGTATCTGCGCGTGTTTATAGGTGGAATCTAAGCTTCGTAGATCGGTTCATCATATGAACGACAGTGTTGTTGATTTTAAAAGAGGGAAATATAAAATGCATTAGTGTAACGTGAATGATAAGTATAAAAAAATAAAATATTTTTAAAAGTCGTACCTCTGAATGGGAAAATATCGGAAGTAATTTATAAAAATACCGATATTCTTCTTACGAAACATACAGAGGCTCAGCCTCCGCTGCCTCCTCTGAGGAGCCGCCACTGGATCCTTCCTATGATTTTTGAAATAATTCAAATTGACACCATGTACGTCAAAATTTCTTGTAAAAAAATTATTACAATACAATACAATACTTTTATTATGTGTTTGCTATACATAGTACAGATACATTCGTCAATATTAAATAAAAATAAAATGGATACAATAAATATTAATTACATAACATAGATATACAGTCTGTTTGATTTATTGTGACACAGCACATATGTCCGTTATTAGTACAGATAGAAAAAAAAGTTAAAGACAATAGTTTTAGTATTTTTCATGATCTATTCAGTAGCATTGTCAGAAAAACAATTGAAAATCAAATAAACACGTGAAAGCTATTAGCTTCATTTTCTTTAATGGAACATCCTGTATATTTTGTTTATTTCAAATAGATAATAACCTTAGCTTTATAATGATACCACATAAGTACCCCTTCATTATACAAATAACGCGACAATTGCAAATAAATGAAATTTATCAGTTGACATGAATAACAATTGACATAAAACAATTTGTTAACGCTTTAATGTCAAAGTGGTGTAGTAACTTCCCGTCTTGCGTGTTGTTGATTCAAATCTTTAGAGATGGGTGATAATTACTATTCTAATGATGAAAAAATGGATATGCTAAAGGTCTTCGTTAGATGCAACGATAATTCTAGAAAGGAACGTTGAATGCGGAGCGATATGCCAACTTTCTTACGATAGAATTTGAAGATTATTTAGATGATATCCCCCTAGAAATACGTCGAGATATGTGGTTCCAACAAGATGGAGCTCCTCCCCATAACGCAAGAAATGTCAAAGATATTTTGGAAAGAAAGTTTGGTTTGAAATTGATTGCAAATGGTGGCCCCATAAACTGGCCAGCAAGATCGCCAGATTTGTCTATTTTAGATTTTTTTATTTGGGGATTTTTAAAACAAAAAGTTTATGTTACTCGTCCAGAAAATCTAGACGATCTGAAAAATCGTATTCGTATGGCATGTGGCCAAACAACACCACGGATGTTGCAAAAAGCACGACGAAATTTAATGAAGAGATGTGAAGAATGTATTGCAAACAACGGACGTCACTTTGAACAGACACTAAATAGTTATTCATGTCAACTGATAAATTTCATTTATTGGCAATTGTCGTGTTATTTCTATAATAAAGGGGTACTTATGTGGTATCATTATAAGGCTAATATTAATGCCTATTTGAAATAAACAAAATATACAGGGTGTTCCATTAAAGAAAATGAAACTAATAGCTTTCACGTGTTTATTTGATTTTCAACTGTTTTTCTGATATTACGATTGAATAGATCATAAAAAATACTAAAACTGTTGTATTTAACTTTTTTTTCTATCTGTACTAATAACGGACATATGTGCTGTGTTACAATAAATCAAACAGACTGTATACAGATAATTGATTTACAGAGACATAAATTCATGGACAGAATATGGACAGTTAACTATCAGCATTGTCTTGAGTTCTTTTTAAAATTTATTTAAGCTGAGTTCTTTTAAGTGTTCGGGAATTTGATTATATATTATGCTACCGGCTTGTATTGGGGACCTTTTGTGTAGTTCTGGAGCAAATTGATTGATATGAATGTGAGAAGAGTACCGCTTGTCATGATTATGTATATCACTGTTCCGTGCAATATATATTGCTGTTGTTGGCATATTTTTTTTTACTTTTAAACATTGGCTTACATGAATCACCATATTTTATGCTGAATATTAATCTTAAAATTCGTTTTTGAGCTATGAGAACCTTTGTTACCTCTGTAGATTGTCCCCATAGGATAATTCCATAACTCAGGATCGAATGTACCAGTCCATAGTATACGGATATTAATTCACTTAGACCTAATATATTTTTCAGTCTACATAGAGCAAAATATGATTTATTTAATTTACTTACAAGAATATTGATGTGTGGTTTCCATGAAAGGTTTTTATCTATTTGTATACCCAGGAATGATGTGGTTTCGCTGATTAATGTTGTAATATTATTCAGATTAATTGTAAATTTTGAAGGAAGAACATGTGTGTTATGAAATTCAATGCACACAGTTTTCGAGTAATTTATGATTAAGTTATTTTGTATGCACCATGTATTAAATTGGTTTAACATAGTATTTAGTTTGATATTGCATGTTTCTGCATCTGCCCCGCTGACTATAATGGATGTGTCATCCGCAAACGTACATACATGTGAATCCAGGAGATGTTTAGGCATATCGTTAATAAATAGTATGAAAACTAGTGGACCCGCTACACTTCCCTGCGGCACCCCCAATACTACGTCAAACGAGTCTGAAATTGTATTATTTATCTTAACACATATTTTTCTTTGATTCAAATATGACTTGAACCAATCATTTAGAGGCCCTCGAATACCTAATGCATTCAACTTATGTAAAATAAAATTAAAATGTAATCTATCAAAAGCTCTTGATAAGTCAAAAAACGTACCAATAACTTTATGCTTTTTATCAATCATATTATAGATATGTTGAACAAAATCTATTGTGGCTGTTTCAGTAGATCTATTTGAGCGGAAACCGCTTTTTGTTAATTGTATCAATAAAATTTATAATTCTTTTGCAGACTATTTTTTCTATGATCTTTGAGAATATACTTAGCAGGGAAATCGGTCTGTAATTTTCAAGTTTTAGTGGATTCCCTTTTTTTAATATTGGTATTATCGTGGACAACTTTAGATAATCCGGAAATTGGCCCAAAGATATGGATTGATTAATTATTTTGGCAAGAGCAGGTGCTATTTCATTACAACATTTTTTTATTAAGCTAATTGGTACGTCGTCATGACCGGTGGAGTGTTAATTTTTAATTCTTGTATTGTTTTAATAACTTCATATTCAGTGACCGGCTTAAAAAACATATAGGGTCTACCGTGCAAGTGGTGGATAGATTTCCATTAAAATGATTATTTTTTATTATACTAACATTTGTTGCAAAATGATTTCCAAACTGATTGGATATTTCTTTTATGTCTACGATTTCTGAGTCGTTAACTATCACTTTTTCGGGGGTATTTGTTTTTTTCCTTGAATGTTTTGTGTGTTTATTTACAATATTCCATGTAGTCTTCATAACATTTGGAGATGAAGATATCAGTTTAGAGTAGTATTGTTTCTTTGCATTGGAGATTTCCCTACGATGATTATTTTTCAGAATTCTATATTCGTTATTAATGCGATCTGAATTATTATTTTTGCGTAACCAATTAAAATCTCTCAACTTATTTGCTTGCTTCTTTAATTCATTATTATACCATGGAATATTTTTATTTTTAGAACAGGAAAAAATTCATCAAAACATTCTGTGAAATATGCCCAAAAATGTTCATCCATATTGTTAATATCGGAATATTCTTCACTTAGAAAAAGTGGCATCGTTTCGCAAAGGTAGAATTTAAATTTTGATATGTTTTTGTCTGGAAAAGATCTGTATTTAATGTATTCATTCGCTGGCTTAGTAATTTCTGGAATCGATACATTTTTACAGGTTAGAATTTGTGCCGTATGATCAGAAATATTAGGTTTAATAATACTAAAAGTGGTATTATCTTTAATTGTAGTTAATATATAATCAATTTCACTTTCACTTACGTGAGAATTTTGTTGAAATATTCTAGTCGGCTCTTTATTTAAATTATATGAAATGAGATTAAACGATGTAAAGATGTTACGAAGTGTATTAGGCTCATAACTATTAATGCGATTATTTATGTTTAAATCGCCACTGACAAATATGCAGAAATATTTTTGTGACACCAAACTTAAGAGTTTAATAAATTCACTAACAAAAATTTCAAAGTCGCCATTTGGCGATCTGTAGATGCTGATTATACATATGTTGTTATTATTATAGTTAAAAATGGTCACAGAAGATTCAAATTGCAACTCAATTGAGAGTGATGGTAATTGTTTGCAATTTCCGGATATGTCTTTCTTGGCAAAAATAGCTGTGCCACCAGGTATGTGACTTTTTCGACAAAAAGATGAAGTTTTAACATATCCGTAAATATTACAACAATCGAGTTATTGATCAGTCATCCAGTGCTCACTGACGGAGAAAAATATGGAGCATAATTGTTTAAAAATAATTCTATTTGGTTCGTTTTATTATTTAAGCACTGCACGTTTATATGAACAATGTTAAGACAATTTGAGTCAAATGTGTTGTTCGAACTTATGTCGCGTTCTTGGTCGATGTATCTGTCCCTCGTTGAAGAGGCATCTTGTAGAAAATTTTTTCTTGGAAAACGAAATCGATTTACAGCTGCTCCTTGAGGCCAAATCTCTGGATCATAGACTTTGTCTACTTCGTTAATTGGAAATGAATGGTCCTTTCGAAGTTCTACACAGACAAATTTTATATCAGGCGCGGTAAGCTTCAAATGATTTTGTAGGTTTTCGGGAGTCGACTGGATTCAGTCTATACACATGTAAGTAACCCTTCTTTTGAATTGATTTTACAAAGTTTATGCTTTTATTTGAACCGATAATAGGTTTAAAATATGTTCGCATTTTCCTTGTATTTTTATGAGAAATTGTTTTATTTTCAACAGGTTCATTGACTGATTCCAATTCACGGTCGGAATTCGTTTTTCTTAAGCCTTTTTCATTCATCTGGTGATTTCTGTCTGGAGCGTTTAATGGTGTGTCCTTCACTGTACTTTTTGATTTATCTGCAATTGTCGCTGTATTGCAGGATTCTTTGCAGATTTTTACAATATTTTGACTTTTTTGAAGACTAATTTTGTTTGCAGATGTAGATGGCTCCACATTGTTAAAATTGTCTTTTGTTCTCAATAATTTAATTGTATCATTCAAGTCCCCAATGCGTGATTCAAGATGAAAGTTAAATTTGCCTAGAGTACTCACTTGAGATTTTAAGTACTCGAATCCCATCGGGTTATTTAGTGCACCCTTGTCGCCATTTAATATCGGAATATCCACGGAGGTTATGTTGTCGGATCCACAGTGAATATTGGACGAACTGTCCACAAATGTTCCACATATTTTTGTAATACAGTTTGCGTGGTAGTTGCACTTGCAGTCCACACACGTTGCGTACTTTTTCACGTTTACACCACACCATTTACACACTATATCTTCTTCTTCGGCGAGCGGATGTGTTTTCGCTTTCGGTGCCATTTTAGGTTTTTTTATCATTATTTAACATTTCAATATTTAATGCAATTACAGAACGATTTTGGATAAAATGTTATATTATACTCATGTAGAATTACTCATTAGTACCTTAAGTAATTTTTTTCTTGCAGGACTAATTACGTAAATTCCACACTCGTATAATAAATAACTATTATTCACAATCACTATAATAATATGCATATTTTTAACCTCCAAATAGTTGGGAAATTAGCGATTCCCATTGTAAAGGCATACTTCTTGGTCGGCAAAAACCCACCGCGAACCTCTATTTTGAAGTAAAGAAACTGCCAATTGTCAATATTAATATATCAATCATCAATCAATATAATCGTCAAATTGACATTAATCATACGACCGGTTTCTCCAACGAATCTACTCTTTAGTAAGTTTTTCAATTCAGTTTAATTAGGGATTATCACGTAGTAACGCTCGCAACCATCCTCTTCATTAAGTACGTCTTATTTATAAGTAGATCTTAATTATTTGTGCTGTTCCACCAAACGTATTTATACATATCTTAGGTTGGTGACGTTGCTTTTTTGTGAGTGAACAATATTTTTGAGAGACAATCGATCAAAAAAGTCATTCATGTAATTTTTTTTTACAACTCGTTTTTCCAAAGATATTTACCTCCTAGCACGCCATGTTAGCAGCGTCTAAAGCGCCATATCCGAGAAAAGAAAACATATGCTAATTTAAAAAATGAATACCAGTAATAGCAATGTATTCTAACATTAAGCACTAATATATACTTTTAAACATGAATCAATCGAGTAATTCCCCGGCAGGACCCGCCGACAACAAAGCAAACAAGTCCATCACTTATTCCGATCCGTCAAGAAACCCGTCGACGAGTTACCCCACTTGAAAACAAAGCTCATTAGAGACGAAATGTTTACACACACGAAGAACACAGAAGGGCGTAGAATCCTTTGGGGGGTGAAAATCGCTGTGTCACATCATTTGTAGATGAAAAATGAATAGAGCGGGGAACTCCACGGTGTGCACCCACAAAGGAGGGCCGCGTATTAAACGCAATTAGTACGGGACCGTTAGATCTTCCGGTTATAAATAAAACTCGAAAAGGAACGTGTGGGTTGTTTTTCTGGGTTGTTAAATACCATCCGGGGCGACTCCTCTAAACTGTGTTTCATAATCTGATGGATTTCGGACGGATAATAATAGGTTGAGTTAATAAATAAACTCCATTTTCGGTCGTAACATTACATTTTTTTAAATATTTAAATGTAATGCAGAGTATCACTTAAAATGTAAACTTGAACTTGAATTACGTTTGTTGGAAACCAAAGGTTGATCGAGAATGTTTAATAACACACTCGATTTTCTAAGATTTTCACGGAACAGTGGTTAACTGTCATTGTCACATTAGAAGAGGAATGGCAAATAGGATTGACCAACATCTTGATCTGCGTGCAAAAAAAAAATATTGCAATTTCACAATTGGAACAATAATTTAAATTTATTGAAGAACGTATCCATGTCTCAACTGGCTTCCAGTTAATGTAAAAAAGTGACATTAATTGGAAGTACAACTTATTACTAAAGCACAGACAAATATGCATAAAAAAATGGTGATGTGGCCATCATGTTACTTTCTCCGACTTGATGGTATCATAGCCATTTATATTTACGTTTTCATGGTTTATTTTCAATTGAAATCATATTTTAAATGTACATACATCGAGCGTTGTGTAAACACGGATGAAACTGACGTTTAAAACGTCAAAATTATGAAAGATGGAAAAATTATACTTCAAATTCAACTCAGTTTACTCAAAAACCAAAGGAATTTCGAAAAAAACGTATTCTTTATAAGTTGTTCATTTTAGCATTCTCTACAATTATTATTGTTGTAATAATTGTAGAGAATTTGCAGTAACTATTGTCGTTTTATAATTATAAATCAAACATTTAAAAAAAATAATAAATTTTCTCGAATAAAAATGATTTTATGAAAAATGTTTTCAAGCAAAAGATGCTCATTTCTTTGTTATCTTCAAAGTTTGTTTGAATGTTTTTGTGATATTTTTCATATTTAAGAAAATATTGGCAAAAAACAAAAAACAGTTAAGGTAAACGCCCACTTCCGGTATACAAAATTTTACCAAAAGCTTTTCAGTTCTTCAAATTATAAAATAAGACGGATGTTCAAAGTTTCATATCAATTGCTCTATTAGCTTTTGAGATACAGCGCGCACAGACAGACACACAGACACACACACACAGACACATTTTTTTTCAGAAATTGTTGAAATGGCATCCAGGGACCCCAAAACGGATATTTCCGTAAAATTAAAAAAAATAGGAATACAATTTTTCTGATTTTACATTTTTACAATTTTTGTATTAATTTTAAAATATATTAAAAACCTAATGGCACTTTGTCGTTGTCACTTTTTAGGATCTACAAAATGACTTCTTCAAATTTTTTATCCGATGTTTCATCTCCGAGAAATCATCAACAACTTCATTTTTTTATATGGCCTCAAAAGTAGAAACACCTTGTGTACGATAGCATTTTTTATTACAAATTTAGCGATGTATCACACATTATGCTTCTAAAGCCAAAAAACAGAGAAACATAAATTTTCAAAAAATGAAGTTGATGATGATTTCTCGGAGATGAAACATCGGATAAAAAAACTTGAAGACGCTATTTTGTAGAGCTTACAAAGTGACAATGACAAAGTGGCATTAGTTTTTTTAAATATCTTTTAAAATAAATACAAAACTCGGAAAAATAAAAAATCCGAAAAATTGCATTTTTTGGAAAGGATATAGCGGAATAAGATGGTCAAAAGTGCTCCCAAACGAAATGAGCTGGGAGGTTAAAAATAATTTTTAGGATCATAAAAAAGTCAGATTCGACAAAAAAGTAGCCCCCCCACCCCCCTCATCCCTTGCTACAGTCAAAAACATGTTTTTTTGGTTTTTAATTCTTCCTGTGCATCAAACGACTTTTTGGCTTTTTGTAGGTATCAGCACCTTAAGATAACAATATTATCTAATGTATTTTTATAAAACGGGAATTTCTAGCGGGAAATTCGAATTTTGACAATATGAAATATCACTAATTAGCTATAATTTCAGATACGTTAAGAGGTGCACCTCTAGAAATAAATATATAACAGTTGTCAATTGTTTTTTAATATGTGTGATTTTTTTCAGAATTTTCCGAGTGGTAGAACATGGTCAAAATAATTAAAAACCGCATTTTTTGACTAATTTTAACCTTATTTATCACTTTCATTTTGTGGCATGTATTTTCAGAAATAAACTTGTCTATTAGTACCATTTATTTTGCGTAAAAATTTTATATTAATTCGGCAGTAGCAGCTTTCGATTTTAATGGTAAGAGTAATTTTGAATGAATTTTTTAGTTCCAGGTATTGAAGTTTCCCACTAAATGAGTAAAACAAAATTGTGTAGTATACATCAATATAAGAAATAACCAAAAATGTGCAAATACAAAGTTTTACAATGTTTTTTTCCGTTTGAAAGTGATAAATAAAGTTAAAATTCAAATAACAAAGACGAAAAATAGCCTGAATATATGAATATTCAACCTGTTCGTGACTCTGCAATATTAAGTCTTACTAAGACTACAAACAAATAACTTATTGAAACAACTACTTTGTTAAAATTAGTCAAAAATGCGGTTTTTAATTATTTTGGCCATGTTCTACCACTCGGAAAATTCTGAAAAAAATCACACATAGGTATTAAGAAACAATAGACACCCTATATATTTTTTTTCTAGAAGTGCACCTTTTAACGTCTCTGAAATAATGGCTATTTAGTGATATTCTATTTTGTGAAAATTCGAATTTCCCGCCAAAAATTTCCGTTTTATAAAAATACATTAGATAATATTGTTATCTTAAGGTACTAATACCTACCGAAAGTCAAAAGATAGTTGGATGCACAGAAAAATTAAAAACCAAAAAAAAAAACACGTTTTGACTATAACACGGGATGAGAGGGGGTGGGGGGGTACTTTTTTGTCGAATCTGGTTTTTTTATGATCCTTAACGTTATTTTTAACCTTCTAGCTCATTTCATTTGGGGGCACTTTTGACCATCTTATTCCGCTATACCCTTTCGAAAACGAAAACAATCATGAAGTTATGTCATCGGCATGTAAACGTTCTCTGAATAGTGCAACTTTTTCCTAATTTAAGCCTTTTACCGTTTTCAAGATCCCCATGCTGTGCATTCTTATCTTGGACACGGTATATATGCACTCAAAATGAAGGAAATATGCAACAACTTTTCAAATATATGCAAATATATTTCAGGAAAAACACGTTTTAAAACGAAAAATTCTTTGCAATGATTTTTAAAAGTTTGCTCTTCAACTTTTGAATTAAAAATATTTTTCCAAATTTTCGATATTCGCTTACGATGTTTTTGTGTGACGAAAAACTTCGTTCGACATCAACGGAAGTTATTGAAGCAAATCTAAAATATGCAACTATTGAAGGGTCCGATTCAAAAGGCAGATTTTCGTCAAATTCTCCTTTCATAATATTTGACATTATATTAAGTATCTGAAAACGTGAATTTTTCAATAACATATAAGTTTTTCTTTAATACGATTGCCAAGCACACTTTTTCAATTTACCACGTAAATCTATTGACTTATTTAGAGACATGCCTAGTTCTTCCAATAACGCTAATTATATTACAATTAGTTTTTATGAAAGCCAATTCTTGTGGAATCTTGAGATCATTAAAAAATGTTTTGCAATTCTTAATAGATATAGAATCTTCAGAAAAACTTCAAATTCTTAATAGCCAAAAAATGGTTAGTGTGGAAGACAGCAGCATCAATCCAAGTGCCCCATCTTGTGATAACTGGTTGTGGTGGCAATGGTACTTTTGGTAATATGTCTCGATACACTTGTACTTTTAATGGAGCTTTGAGAAATATGTTTTTAACGTTGTTAACGATATTATTTACCATAAGGAAATTTATTCTAACTTCTTCCGCTACTCCATTGACCCAATGCCAAGCAAATAGTGTGAATAAGATTTGTATACACTGGCCGAAAAAAAATTAAACACTTGAAATTCGTGAAATTTCGACCATTTTCAAACCGCCATAACTCGTATTTTCAATAGATTTTGATGAATCTTTGAGGGCGAAAAACTTTTAAGTGTCTTCTTTAAAGTTAAAAAATATGTCCAACTTTGGCAACGTGTACCGAGTTGGATAAAATGTGTCGACTCGATCTACTAAAAGGGCATTGAAATGTGTTCAATTACCTACGCAGAACTCAAATAACGAAGTTCCTACGATGAGTTGGCACAAAGTTATGGGTGCTTGAAAAAAGCGACTTTTGTGGTTTTTTGACCCATAAGTCCGAAGTTTTTCGACGAAAATGTTTTCGTTTTCACGAATGAAATTTTCTTTGCATGTTCTTTGAGGTACGTACGAAATTTCATTGTTTGCGCGAAATCATGAATATCGCATTTTATACCTTAGAACTCCATTAACAAAAAACTTTATTTCAGGTCAAAAAAGGCTCACTTTAACGATCTTTGTAGGGTCGGAAAAAAATGTGGGCCTAACTAACCACCATTCGTCCAATAAAAACAAACAAATTACACTGATGGAAAAAATGAAACACTTGAGATTTGTAAAAATTTAGGTAATTTTCAAATGGCCATAACTCGGCTTCTATCCATTCGATTTCGACGATCTTTTGAGAAATCAAAAGAAAAATGTATCCTCTTTGAGAGGTTTATCCCCCACTCAAAGAGACGGCTCTACGCCCCTCCAAGCGAAAAATAAAAAGACCCCAAAATGCACTTTGGGGTCTTTTTACATCCATAACTTTGAACTTCGTTTTTGAGTCCTGCACAGGTAATTGAACACATTTTAACGCCCTTTTGGTGGATCGAGTCGACACAAAAACGTGTTTTTGTTCGGGGGTTGAAGGGTTCGAAAGGGATCATTCCAATCTGCATTTACCCCCTTAAAGTAGGGCCAAAATGAGATTTTTTCCCGAAAAAATCATCAAATTTGGTTGAAAAGTCGCTGAGTTATGTGCGAAACACCTCAAAATGCACGTTTTTTTTATCAAACACCCATAACTTGAAGCGAAATCGTCATAGATTGATCAAATTTTAATGCCTTTATGGTGGATCGAGTCGACTCCATAGACATCGTCAAAGTTGGACATGGTTTCCTAAAAAAACATTTTTTTTTCACAGGGTTGCTAGAGAGGGGCAGCATTTTGCATATAGTCCTTGCTTTGCTTATTACATCCCAAATAAATTAAATAATTTAGACCAGATGTTCCCTATATTTCTAAGATGTTGTACCGGTATGTAGTAGATCAGGGGTGGGGAACCTATTTTCTGCCAAGGGCCATTTGGAAATTTATAACATCATTCGCGGGCCAGAAAAATAATAATAATAGTTTGTGTTGTTCAACAATAAAATATATATTATAAATAAACAAATAAAAAATAAACAAACATAAAATATATCCATTTTTAAACATAATTAACTCATTCTAATCCTAATGTGATGGCTGGAACTCTCTGTCTTTGCTGAGTCGTGTGATATCAGCTGATATTGATGATGTGGCTACTCGCAACTGATTTTCCAGGTTTACGTCGGTCAATCTGGAACGCAGTCAATTCTTTGCGATCGTTAGTTTCGAAAAGAACTGCTTGCAACAGTAAGTTGTTCCAAATACTGATGCATATTTCAATGCATGTCTCCTCAAAATGGGAAATTCATCATTGCGTATGTAATTTTTATAGAACTCAAGCAGTGGGAGATTGTTGTATCTAGCTTTCAGCTCAACATTAGTTTACAGCTGAATGATTTTGTGGAGGTTATCAGGCACATCAGCTAGTTCCACATTGACCGGTGTAGCAAAGATGTTCAATTCAATTTGCTTACTTTTTACGTCCTTCAATCTTTCATTAAATGCCTCAAATAGTTTCGCACATTCACCAGCATACTCAAGTGTCGTAGAAGGCTTTTGTCCTTCCAGCGTAGGGAAATGCACCGTGTTATTCCTTTCGAGTTGCACTTTCCACAGCTTTAATTTAGCTTCAAATGATTTTACGTTTGAAAGCAGGGAGCTGAGAAGCTGGCTGGGGCCCTGCAGCTTGACGTTTAACTCTGACAGATACTTAGTAATATCCACCATGAACGCTAGATCACACAGCCACTTGCTATTACTGAGTTCCCTGACAGGTTTTCTCTTCATTTCCATGAACTGCTTGACTTCATCACGCAGTTCGTAAAACCTCATGAGCATGTTCCCGCGACTCAGCCACCGTACTTCACAGTGATAATCAAGATCACTGTACTCAGAGTCAAGGTCATTCAGAAATTCCTTAAATTGGCGGCTATTAAGCCCTTTGCTTTTGATAATATTAATACATGACACTACTGTTGACATCACATTGTCGAGCCGCAACGACTTTGCACAGAGACTTTCTTGATGTATGATGCAGTGGCATATAATTAAATCACGTGGGTCAAGACTGAGACGATTCATTTATTTCTTTACAAATGCAATTAACCCTTTCGATCCAATCATGGCTGGAGCGCCATCTGTAGTAAGGCCACTTAACTTTTCGAAGGTTAGCTCAAGTTTCTTCATTAATAGAACAAGTCTCTCATACAAGTCTTCACCTGTTGTAGTGCTATGCATGGCTTCCAGTGAAAGCAGTTCTTCTCGCATGTCAAACTCTGCATTTATTCCACGAACGAAAACGGCCAGTTGAGCAGTATTTGTTATGTCCGTTGTCTCGTCACAAGCCAGAGAGAAAAATTGGAAATCTTCTGCAGATTCCTTCAGTGTGTTTTTAATATCTTGTGCTAAGTCAGTAATCCGATCTGAGATGGTTCTCCGAGACAAACTAACACTTTTAACAATTTTACTTTGTCTGGTGCTATCAACTCCGCAGCAGCCACCATGCACTCTTTCACAAACTCTCCCTCTACATAAGGCCTCAGTTTCTTTGCGATTAGCTCGCTCACTACATAACTTGTCTGAATAACGTTGTCATTGTCACCACGAAGCTTAGTGAAAACGACTTGTTGTAATTTCAAACTTTGCTGAAGAGCTTTGATTTTATCCACGCGCATTTGGCCTCCCAATTCATTTAATTTTGCATGTTTTGTGCTGCAATCACGCTCCAAATTAGCCTTTTTCATAACAGCTAACGCATCCCCACAAACTAGGCACACAGGCTTGCCTTTCACCTCAACAAAAAAATAATCGACATTCTGCATCCACTTTTCTTTTCTTTATACTCGCCATTTGTAGGATGTCACACCATATAAGTTTTAATTTCTAAATCACTCACGTTTGCGCACGAAGAACCAAAAAGAATGACGAACAGTCACGAATTGCAAAATACACTGAACTGTATTCAAGTTGGAAGGCTTACTGGCAATCTCTGTCATAGACGAGTAGTGGGCTTATCACGCTGTGGGAGTACACCAGTACACTATTCTTTTCGTAACGCTTCGTGCATATGCACTACGCGAGGGGAGCAGGCAGCATTAAAGAGACAGATACAAGAAAGAGTAGGATGAGACACTCCCAGTCTGTGCTCCCAGTGGGATCACTATTCTATGCCAGTAAGTGTTCCAGCTTAAGTACAGTTCAGTGGCAAAATACGTCAACACGATGTCTGTCAGCAGTCGGCGTATTATCAACAGTAATATAACGATTTTGCCGGCAATTATTAGCGGCAGGATCACGATTGCTTGTTGCGACGAAAATCTGCACGACTGCGAAGCTGGAGTGCCGATTTTCTAGAAGCAACAAGCAAGAGTGGTCCAGACGCTAATAATTGCCTAGGAAAAATCAGTCACGATTTAGATTCGAGAAGACAATTGGCCGAACAGAATGTTCACATTTCATAATTTGAAAAGTTAAATTTAGTGACACCAAGTGTCAGACGTGTATTAATCTGCGCCATAATAATTGTAGTAATGAGCTTACCAAGATTTTGAGAAATGCCTATGCATACTATTACTGATGAAAGCACTAAAACTTCACCCGAAAATACAAACAGATCGAATTCAGGAGCAAACTGCTTAAAATAACTGACGTTTTATATGTTATAGATAATGTACTAACTCGTTGCTAGGCAATACCAACATGATGGATTATCTGATTAGATACCACCCAGGGTGAATTGCCATGCATAACATGCAGCATGGTCTGTTACGCATCGTAATTAGAATTTTATTGGATCATGTCATCAACGTTATTCGATGTCATTGGTTAGTAAGTAAATGAGGGCAATTGTCACTGCAACATGAACGTATTCACTCGCGGGCCAGATCAAATGACTTCGCGGGCCGTATGCGGTTTGCGGGCCGGAGGTTCCCCACCCCTGTAGTAGACAATATAGGCGTACCAGTAGGTAAATATTTTTGACGAAACGAGCTAATAAAATTTTCATAAATTCTCAAGTGACTCTCAAAAATATTGTTAAAATTATTATTTCATTCACTTATCGTCAGCGTCGGCTCGTGGATTTCCGTAGGGGAGGCAAAGACAAAGATGCCGCTCGTACTACACTGCTTACTCTTATAGAGGAAGCAAATATTCAGTTGCTGTTTCGGTCAAATTTTCTTCCGTTGCCTCACCGTCGAACATCCACGAGCCGCCGCTGCTTATTGCGTGCCAGTAGCTCGACATTCGAGTACTGGTACGGGTACGTGTACCACAGATTAGAAACGTTTGTTTTACACCATTCAATATATTGTTCAGAATATGGAATCATTTCCTGTGCTGTCGTGTGCCAACCTTGGCATGCGTGCCACGTATTAGCCATATCTGCACTAGAAAAGGCAGCGAGTGATTTAGTTTCAATTAAAATAAATTATATGTTGTTACATTTAAACGGGTGTGAAGTTAGCAATAGATTTCAGCAATAGATTTTAAAATTAATTTTTTTGCCATAAAAATGTACATTTTCCAAAAACCTTTTATAAGCAGGGTGAGGTTACTACTGAAGAATACACATGAACCTCCCCCACCCCAAAATTTCAACCCCCTACAATTTTTCACACTATATAAAAAAAAATCTCCGTTTTCGCTGACTTCGATGACCGATAAGAACATGCTGAAAACATGTAATTATTCTACATACTTAGACCTCCTAATACAAAAAATAAAAAAAAACGTTCCGGCCCCTAGATCACTTCAAAAGAAATTAAAAACTTGTCCCATGCACCGTGAAGAGGTGCGCGGGCACACTTACTAAAGTTTTTTACGATGTTCGATGTCCGTCTCGAAAAAGTAAAAATTACAAAAACAATCTAGATAAACAACAGGAGAAATAAAAAAAAGGTGCCGGACCCTTGATCACCTAAAAAAAAAATTAACAATCCGACACACTCTCCGAAAATGTATGCGCCGTCACATTAACTGAGGTTTTTTTCAAAGTTCGGTGACCGCCATAAAAAAGTTAAAAATTTATAAACAATCTAGACATACAGGCCTAACAAATGGAGAAATAAAAAAAACGTGCCGGCCCCTTGATCACTTTGAAAAAAGATAAACAATCCTACACACTCTTCAAAAATGTATGCGCCGTCACATTAACTGAAGTTTTTTTCAAAGTTCGGTGACCGCCATAAAAATGTTAAAAAAATGTAAACAATCTAGACATACAGGCCTAACAAATGGAAAAATAAAAAGAACGTACCGGCCCCTAGATTATAAAAAAAAAAACAATCCGACACATTCTCCGAAAATGTATGCGCCGTCACATTAACTGAAGTTTTTTTCAAAGTTCGGTGACCGCCATAAAAAAGTTAAAACTTTATAAACAATCTAGACATACGGGCCTAACAAATGGGAAATAAAAACAACGTGCCGGCCCCTTGATCACTTTGAAAAAAAAACAATCCGACACACTCCGAAAATGTATGCGCCGTCACATTAACTAAAGTTTTTTTCAAAAGTTCGGTGACCGCCATAAAAAATTTAATTTTTTTTAAACAATCTAGATATACAGGCCTAACATAGGAGAAAACAAATTATCCGCCACAATCTCCGAAAATGCGTTTTCTCTTTATTTTTCAATTAAGCCTTTTACAGTATGAATATTTTAAAGAATAATTTATACAACACGTAAATCAGTTTTGTGTCAAACATAATTCACAGGTATTTTGAAATTTCAAATTAGTGACACATACTTTACAGCAACTCCTGCTACATTGTTGACACAGAAATCCAATATTTTCTTCAGCACAATATAAACGCATTTTGGTTATGTCATTCGATTTTTCCAAAATCATATTTTTTAGGGTAATTTGGTATGCATTGACATCTAGTTTATCATTCCAAGATAAATCATTTAAAATGACATGGCAATAATAAATAACATACAAACCGCAATTCCAAGAATCGGTCTGTATTGGATATTTGTGTAGATTCTGGCTGATAGTACTAATTGAGGAATCTAACCCTACCTTGTACAAGAAATGAGTAATTTTCCGAGATACTGATTTTCTGCTGCGACTTCTTTATATAATAAAATATAAAACTTCCTTTTTACTTTTACCTATATCAACATATAGAAGAGTCCAGTGGCTGTTTTAAAGAATTGGAAACTAAAATTTTGACTCGTTTCCACTGTTAAATTGAAATAAAATTGGATTGAACATTATGTTTCATTATGACTTCACTTTCGAGAAATATTTTAAAAGTTTTATTTTTTAAAAGTATTAACACATAGTCCACCAAAAAATTATCCAGCCGCATGTCTTGGTAGTCGAGCAGTTGAGAGTAGTGCAGCTTTCATAATATAATTTATATTTGTAAAATTTTGATAAAGACGGGCCATTTGTAATAACTAGACAATCGTAGCGGGCCAAAGAATAATGCTTAATCGTTAACTAATTTATGTGTTCTATAAACATATACATATATTATTACATACACTTATTATTTTAATAGTAAAAAAGCAAAAGGTAACAAAACTATAAGCACAAAATATAAAATGAATTTAGTGTAGTTCTTGATGTGAAGTATTATCACTTTATTTTCTGGTGTCATTACTGGTTGATGGTGCATGAGAAAAATGAAATTGAGACTGTTTCATCAAAATTTCATCATAGTCCGGTTCCATTTGCGAAGCAGAAATTCTTAAAACTGATGAAAGGTGCTCATCTGTAATTCTGTTTCGAAGTTTTCCTAAGCTTCGTTGTTGAAAAGATTTGTTCGCATATATAAGATGAGCCGAACATTGTCATTATCTTCATTGCATGAGTAATTAGATTTGGGAAATTATCTGGACTTAAATTTTTATAAAATTTTAGTAATGGTACTGTATGAAAAGTTTGTTTCAGGAGAGTATTACAGTTCAGTTCTATTAACTCAAGTTGAAATTTTGCATCAACTTCTTCGTAATTAACATTGAATGGGGTCGCAAAAATACTAAACTCTGGTTCCATTTTTCTAAAGTCCTGAAATCTCCTTTCAAATTCTGTAGATAGTTTTCTCAAATTAATTTCGTATTTTTTAATCTTATTGTTTGATATAGTGAATTTTAAAGATTGTATTCTTGGAAAATGAGAAAAATCAGATTTAGAGATCTGATTAGCAAATAATAATAACTGTAATTTGAAACTTTTCAGGTATTGCCAAATATCGTGAAGAAACTGATTTTTTCCTTGCAATTTGAGATTAAGTTTATTCATGTGTACGAGGAGGTCTGTGAAAAAAGCGAAATCAGAAAGCCACGTTTCGTTTTCTAAGACGTCAAATTGATTATAAATGTCTTTATCAAGAAGCAAATTCACAATATCGTCTTTTAAATCCCAAATTCTTTCAAATACTTTTCCAGCACTTAACCAACGAACTTTTGAATAATACAGGATATCGGAATGCTCAGCATGTACGGACTCCAAAAACTGTTGAAACTGGCGATGTAATAATCCTCTGGAACGAATCATATTTACTAGTTTTACAACAATATTAAGTATATGGTCAATATCTAAAGCCGATTTACAGAGAGCATCCTGATGTATAAGGCAATGCAAAAAAAACATCATTTTCCGGATACTTAGAATTAAATTTCCCAACAAATCCTTGATTGATTCCAACCATATTAGGAGCACCATCTGTAGTTACATTACATAGCTTGTCAATAGGTAAACGAAGTTTATCGATGCAATTTTCAAATTCACAAAATATATCGGCACCAGTCGTTGTTCCTTTCATTGACTGCAGCCCTGCAAGTTCTTCTGTAATTTCAAAGTGGGCGTTGATTCCTCTTACAAATATGAGTAACTGCGCAGTATCGCTGATATCTGTACTTTCATCCATGGTAATTGAATAAAAAATAATTTTTTGAGTTTTTGTAGTCAGTTGTGAAATTAGATTTTTATCAATATTTTCAATTCTCTCGGTGATTGTTCTTCTTGAGAGAGACAGTGACTGAAAATCCTTTTTCTTGTCAGGGCACATAATATCGCACACATCTATCATGCACTGCTTTATAAATTCACCATCTGAAAATGCTTTATTAGATTTAGCAATATTATAAGCCAACACATAACTGGCTTTCGTAGCGCATCTTTGAGAATGATTAGCTCTCTGAAATAATTGTTGTTGACTTGATAAATTTTTTATTAAATCTTTCGATTTAGTTTGTTTCGCCTCTTCACTTAACGATGAGTAGGAGTGGTTTTCATGTTTGCTCTTGAAATGGCGTTGAATGTTATATTCTTTTAAAACTGCAACAGTTGTATTGCAAAGTAAGCACACAGGTTTTTCTTTAAAATAAAGTAAAGAAATATTTCCACGTCCATTCTTCTTTAAAAACTCGACATTCTGAATTCACTTTTCTTTTTTTAACATCTATTTTAGACGTTACCTACTGTTGAATAAAAATATTTAGGTATCTTAAGAAGTCGATGGTCCTAGTTTGACCACTTACTTTAAACGTAGGATAAAGAAACATATCGCAAAAAGTGGCATGGTATCAATGTAATTAAATGTGCCAAATTAGGTTTTCTTACCTAAGTCCAAAATAAAAATATTTGAAAAATAATGAAAAAAAATAATATCTTTGAGACCTCGTAGATGGCTTAGGAACCACTTTTGGATAGAGATAAGTTTAGTTAAATCGTCTTATTTTGTTTCAGAGAATATGTGGTAGAGCGTTGTACAGACCATCCGGGGACACCCTGTATAGAATAATTACATGTTTTCAGCATTTTCTTATCGGTCATCGAAGTAAGCGAAAAAGGAGATTTTTTTTTATATAGTGTGAAAAATTGTAGGGGGTTGAAATTTTGGGGTGGGGGAGGTTCATGTGTATTCTTCAGTGGTAACCCCACCCTGCTTATAGAAGGTTTTTGTAAAATGTACATTTTTATGGCAAAAAAATGAATTTTTAAATCTACTGCTGAAATCTATTGCTAACTTCACACCCGTTACACTTAATTCAGTTTTTAGTGTGAGTACGTGAAGATGTTATATTTAAGTAAAACATTGATTAGAATAACTTTCTTCACTTAATTTATCTACAACTCGATGTACTAGAGCGGCATAAAAGTCTCCATTTACTCCATAGAGATATTAACATTGACATTTAATGATTAGGCACTAAAGCCCACCTTTTTTGTCTCGCGTGAATAAATCTCTATTTGCTCTATACAGATATTGACACTGACATTTAATGATTAGGCATTAAAGCCCAATTTATATGAATGATATTTATAACAAACACACGCACTACATTACAATCGTGTCTTACTTTTTTTTAATTATTGGTCGAAAGTGATCATTATACATAGTTCTATTTTAATGCTGAGGGCTAAATTAAAAAAAAAGGCTTTTCAAAAACGTCATGTTTTTTCTCTTTTCACTGGAACTCCATTTGTTGAATAAATAAAGGAATTAAATTTGATATACAACCCAAATAACCCAAACAGAATGTATATGCTTTCCAGATACAGCACACAACTTGTTTTTTTTAGAGTTAGACAGGATATTTACACTGTTAAGAAAATTTGAAAATGATATTTCACATCCTGTATTATTTTGTAGAAATTATGAGAAAAGGGAAATGCATATAATGATGTAATTTACAAAACTGCTACTTGTCGAAGCAACACTGATTGCCAAATACAAAGACTCTTTAATAAAAAAAAATCGGTGAATCAAAACTGGTGGGACACACCACAAACAGACGTTTAAAATAGTTTTTTTAACGAGTAGGAAATATTGCTACAAGTGAAAAAAAGTTGCTTTACTCTCGAGTTTCATACAATTTTTGTTTCTACGTCCGTAAATAAAAAAAAATCGATAAAACCTGAATCAATCTTTATAAGTAATAATACTTCTTTTAAATGAAGAAAATAACAATAACCATCAAGTTTTCTTGATCGGAAATGAATGTTTGACATTTATCGGCGGAACTCGCGGCGTGTTGCGAAGCGTTCATGACACACTTTGCGCAAACAATTTTTTAGTTGCGTTAAAAAATGAACCGCTGCTGCACTTTTTTGACGCTAAAGCGTGAAAAAATTAACCGTTATGGCACTTTTTCACGCTTTTGGAAGGCGTAAGACATCACATATTTTATGAACGCAAATAAATAAAAAAACCTGTTCATTTGATAACGGGCGTAAAAAAATGGACATAATCGTCTCGGGACACAAAAACAGATAATTTCATTAAAATTTCGAATTATCGTACTTCGTAGGGAGAAAGTAAAAGAGAAACTATTTTTTTCCGGAGAAAAGTTTTAAAATTGCAGTGTTCATTTGTATGAGAACTATGTTTCAGACAAACGTTGAACGTTGAAAAACGAAGAAACTGAGACAGAAAGAGGAAAACACTTAATTCGTCGAAGTGGCTGCATTTAAAGCATCGTCAAGTGCTTTAATTCATTACATAACGTATGTATGTTTTTGGCCATCAATTTGTCAGTTAAGTGTGGTGAGTGAACACACGCGTTACGTACATTTCCACATGTCACGATCAATGGAGCTGCTAATTAGATGCCATATTTTATATTGGTCAGTGTAACTGCATGTAAACAGCAGAAATATCCTCCATTTCCGCGATGCACGATTCTTGTACGTGGAAGTGTATTCGTTGCTTTGGAACGTAAATTCCAAATTCCAATTGCAACATATTGCATACTCTTTGAATATATCGCACCTGTCGTGGAATAAAGGTACAACTAAAAAAATGCGATTTTCTGGAAATCTAAATAACAGTTCTTTTGTTCAACAATTTTAAAGGATCTCTTTTAAAACAAATCAAACTAAAGCGCTTTTATAAAGTATTTAATACTCGAATATCTCATGACCTGTGATTAAAAAAAAAATGTATTCTTTGAGTTTCTACAAATTTTTGAGATGCTACTATTTTCTATAAAAATCTGCAAGAATTTTTTTCGTGGATGATTGCAATCTAGTTCGTCTTTTTTAAACATGTATCTTCCATGCCACCTTAAGGCGAATTCTCACATGGCTCATGGCTCATGGAACATTTTGATGGTAGAGCATATAATATACTTTTTGAGAAAAAAAAACTATTATTGTTGCAAAATTATTCAGTAAATTAAATAAAGAGAATAGTAGCCTCTAAATATAACATCTATTATATAAGAAATTGTTCTTATATAATAGACGTAGGTTAAAAAAATAAAATTGTTAAATTTCTTTTTTAACTTTTGAACTTATGATCGGATTTCTAAGACTCTTTAAGACTTTGCTAACACTTTTCGTTTAAGAGTTATCCTCAATAATAATAAAATATTTTCTGATCTGTCCAATGAGCACAACACTTTGCTGAAAGAATTTTCGAAATCTCTCCTCGCGTTCATGAACTGAACTATAAATTATATGTTTTGGGTCTTAATTTCCAATAGATTCCATCGATTGCTTTGGCGATTTTTCGTGTAAATTTATGAAAGATTATAATCATTTTTTTTTGACGCGAAAAAAATATATAAACAATTGCCATCCACTTAAAACTTTCCAAAACAACTGTCAACACATGTGATTCTACATTTTCGTAAAAATTAGAATATTTCAATGTGAACGAAGTTGAAATTAAAAAAAAATGCAGTAAATCCGTCGACGCGCAAAAATATAAAAACAATTGCCATCGACTTGAAACTTTGCAAAACAACTGACAACACATGTGGTTCTACATTTCCGTAAAACTTAGAAATGCATTGTTTCTAAATTTTAGAATTTTTCAATGTGAATGGAGATTAAATAAAAAAAAATGCAACAAATTCGTTGACGCGAAAAAAATATAAAAACAATTGCCATCCACTTGAAACTTTCCAAAACAACTGTCAACACATGTGATTCTACATTTCCGTAAAAATTAGAATATTTCAATGTGAACGAAAATGAAATTTAAAAAAAAATTGCAGTAAATTCGTCGACGCGAAAAAAATATAAAAACAATTGCCATTGATTTGAAACTTTCCAAAACAACTGACAACATATGTGATTCTACATTTCCGTAAAAATTAGAAATGCATTGTTTCAAAATTTTAGAATATTTCAATGTGAACGGAGATTAAATTTAAAAAAAATGCGTAAATTCGTCGACGCGCAAAAATATAAAAACACCCAAATAGTTCCCATTGAAGCCCGACTCGCCCACCTATCCAAAAAATTCGCTTCTAATGTCCATATCCTCGACACTATAAATCACCTTTGTATTCTCCGCAACCCCAACATTACTCCTAAATTCATCCATCCCGAAAAAACAATATATGACTTCATATCATCTTTTCACCCATAATTTAATCACCTTAATGCGCATGTTCATTAATATTCATTTTATCATACCATATATCGTTTCATCAATTAATTACCTAAACGGCTGAAAGACCTCAGGTCGATAGCCTAATAAAGAACTGTCAGTACATTGTAAATGAGTATTATATGTATATTTATTCTGTATGTAACTGTTCTTTAATAAAGATGTTTGTATATATATAAAAACAATTGACATCGACTTGAAACTTTCCAAAACAACTGACAACATATGTGATTCTACATATCCGTAAAAATTAGATATGCATTTTTTTCTAAATTTTAGAATTTTCAATGTGAATGGAGATAAAATAAAAAAAATGCAACAAATTCGTCGACGCGAAAAAAATATAAAAACAATTGCCATCGACTTGAAACTTTCCAAAACAAGCGACAACATATGTGATTCTACATTTCCGTGAAAATTAGAAATGCATTGTTTCAAAATTTTAGAATATTTCAATGTTAACGGAGATTAAATTTAAAAAAAATGCAGAAAATTCGTCGACGCGCAAAAATATAAAAACAATTGCCATCGACTTGAAACTTTCCAAAACAACTGACAACATATGTGATTCTACATATCCGTAAAAATTAGAAATGCATTGTTTCTGAATTTTAGAATATTTCAATGTGAAAGCAGATAAAATTTAGAAAAAAATTGCAATAAATTCGTCGACGCGAAAAAAACATAAAAACAGTTGCCATCCACTTGAAACTTTATAAAATAACTCAATATTAATTCAACAATGATTTCGTACAAAATTCAAATACATTCCGTCGATTGCTTTTGTGATTTTTCGTGTAAATTTATGAAAAATTATAATCATTTTTTGTTGACGCGAAAAAAATATCAAAACAGCTGTAAAATACTTGAAACTTTCTAAATTTACTTAAAATACAATAATCTTAATAATCATCCAAAAACTCCATCACAGGTTTTCAAGATAACCGACCGAGAACAGCGCTTCAGATTTTTCAATTTGCAAGAGTGAAAAAAAAACTATAAAAACAGGTGCAACAGACTTAAAATTCTCCAAATTTACTCAAAATACATTAATCATACTAAGCCTATAAAAACTCATAATACCCCATCACAAGTTTTCAAGATAACCGAGCGAGAATAGCCCTTAAGATTTTTAAGTTTCACTTCTTCGGAGTGAAAAAAAAAATACAAAATCAACTGTAACACACTTGAAACTTTTCAGATTTACTTAAAATACATTAATCTTAATAAACCTCTAAAAACTCAAAATACCCCATCACTGGATTTCAAGATAACAACACAAAACACAATTCTGGAAGAATTTTTCAAATCTGCTAATTTGTTCACGAGATATATTCTCAAATAAATGCATTACCATTTTTCAATATATTACAAGGAAACATTGGGAACCCCAAATTCATAAAAAAATTGAAACATTGTGTGGAAGTAAAGTAGTTCATCCGTAGCATAAAACCATTTTCTGTCCAATTCCAGTCTGAGGGGGTGAAACCACTCCTCAAATAAAAATGACAGTTTTCCTTTTTAGCAAATTTTAATTCTCTTTGCTACGATGTATTTAAATTTTACGGAAATGCAAAATTTACCCCTCCCTTCTCCTCCCATTCATTACCTTTGCAAATTAGTAAGTTCTTGTTAGCACAAAATTGAAAAGTATTAAATACCAAATCCATCCGTGTATAATAATATAGGGTGTTCGCGATTAAATGTTAGAGAAATCAAGATGATAATATAAAGCAATAGGTATCACATCGTGCCAGATCCCCCTATACTTGTACGTACCATTTACTGTATTTTGATTTATAAAGGCAAAATGAACATTTTATTAAAACTTGTAATAACGGTTCTATTAAAAATTTCTTCTAACAAAAATACATTGGTCTTCCTCGAGACAAAGATGTGACGTGACTAAATGCCAATTTTTTTCAATTTTATCGTATATTATCACAATTGCGTTGACCCCCTGCCTTGTAATTAAACAATTAGGGGTTGCATGAAGCATATTGCATAATTGTTTGAAGTAGTGGATTGGAAGAAATATGATTTTGCAATATGAAAGCTATTTCCGCTTTATAAAAAATGACCAACGCTGTCGTTATTTCCGTCTGGAGGTCAAACAGTTCCATTAAAATAGTAAATGTTTATTTTATGTTGCTATCGGCGACTATTTATTCTAGTTTATAAAATATTAAATGTATATATGTTTCGCAAAAGTAACATCCAAGCAAACCATTTCCATAATCCTACAATTATTTTTCTTCTAAAACAATTCTTTTTAAGGGGGAATTCTCATTCAAATGTCTAGAAAGAAACATTCATGTAAAAAAATCTCTTTTTATTTATCATATAAGATTTTTTAAAATAAAAATACACATTTTCAGTTATACTGGGTGCTGTAAAAATGGCAGATTAACTCAACGGTACGTTGTAATGTAATGTTTATTCATGTTAATACTTACAATAATAAGCTTACACTCGTCAATACAAATAAATCAACAGATGAATGCAATAAAAGCAAAAAATAACTAATTTAGAGGTTACAACAAAAAATACTAAAACCAAAAACACCTAAAGGCCTAATAAAAATACATAAAGTAGAAGTACAAATTATAATGAATGAATAAACTATTTAAATTTAAAACTAAAACAAAAACCAATTTAAATTACACATTCACAAGACATATTAAAAATAGGGAAATAATTAATTATGTAAAAACCAAACATACCGGCGGATCCTCTAAAAGGAATATTTGTGAACCAGGTCTAATTGGAAGCAACAGAGACACATCCTGAGCATTTAGTGGATGACACAAGTGCTGACTATAACATTAAATATAGTAATTAAGGCAATGGAATAGAACATTTAAATCGAATTAAATAATTATAAATATAATAAAAAACATAAAAAAAGCTGACTGGAATTGAAACTATATACATTAAATATGGATTTTAAATTGGTAAAAATAAATATATAAGTAAAGCACAAATCACTATTAATAGTTACAGGACAATTACTTCACAACAATTTAAAAACTATTTATGTTCATAAAAATTTACACAAAACAACGAAATTAAAAAGCAAACATATATATCACAGATCAGAATTATCACCAGTAAAGTAAAAGTATAACAAAACCAAGTTATTAATCCAACATTGAAGTTCAAGAATTCTTTAAATGAATAAAACGCATTATTTAATAAGAAGGTTGTCACTCTCTTTTTAATTTTTTTTAATGGAAGTTGTTTCCAGCTATTGGGTAATTTATTGAAAAATTGTATTGCTAGATAATTGGTGGCATTAGAGGATCTTAGAAGTCTAATTTGCCGAAGGTTGACTTTGTTACGGTATCTTGTATCGTGGCGATATGCGTAAGCCGGGTATTTGTAGCGGTTTTTATAAACATGAAGACCGCATTGCAATATATACAAGGAAGGTAGCGTTAATAATTTTTGAGTCACAAAAAGATGCCGGCAATCATCTCTATATTTAACCCCACCAAGTATACGAACGGCCTTTCTTTGGAGCCTGAAGATTCGGTGACGACAAGACGCATGGCCCCATACTATCAACCCGTACCTCAAACGCTACTCAATAAGGCTAAAGTAAGCTACCTTAACAATATTTTCAGGCACTCTATCCTTCAGGTTCCTTATACAGTAGATGTTCCTCGCCAGTGATCTTGGGAGATGAGATCCCTGGTACTCCCATGTTAAGTGAGAATCAATACATAGACCAAGAAAATAGTGGCTAGTTGGATTATTATTTTTTTGAAGACTAAATACAAGTTTTTTTTGTTTTATTTTCGTTTAAAATAAGCTTATTTTGTAAAACCCAAGATTTTACAGAAGCCATTGCTTGATCATGTTTAGATTCGGTTTCAGCTTTACTTTCACCCACATTAACAACCGTAGAATCATCAGCAAAGAGTACAACATGGGCTGGATTCATTTGGGAAGGTAAGTCATTAATAAAAACAAGAAACAAAAGGGCCCCTTATAAGGAGCCCTGAGGAACACCATACTCGACTTCGGAAGGCGTCGACTGCGTACGCTGGAAAAATACAGTTTGATATCGGTTACTTAAGTAGGACTCAATTAATCGTTGTCGAGGATTACTTCGAGAGTATGGAAAAAATAATGAAAAAAAATCGGTATGGTATTTTTTCGTAGATGTGAAGACTTTAGTGTACATTATTTCATTGCTTAAAATCTGCATAACATTAATTATTTATACTCCAGCTCGTCAAATAAATTTTTCAAAGATACATACGTTCATGCTTGTCAATATTACAAACAATTGGTATTTTCAAATGCGATAATTTGAATGTTAAATAATTGATTTTTCAATACAAATAAAGCTGGCATCACTAGATTTATTTTAATGCGAAAATCAATTATTTAACATTCAAATTATCGCATTTGAAAATACCAATTGTTTGTTATATTGACAAGCATGAAAGTATGGATCTCTGAAAAAAAAAAAAACTAAAGTCTTCACATCTTTGAAAAAATACAATACCGATTTTTGGCAACTTTCTACCACAAATGATCTGCAGACTCTAATCCTCAACATCAAAATTGTCCAGCAAGCTAAGACAGCTGGTGCAAATGGCGCAAGGCTGAAGATAGAGGAGAACTCAATCATGTTCACCACGAAGCCACCTCTGAGTGCAGAATTTCAAAAAGCCATTAAACAAATCTACGCAGATTTATCACGGGATGAACTGTTGACCAGATGTCTAGAAACACAAACACAAAATAACAAACACAAAATAACAATGAATTAGGCTATAATTGTTGTTTGTTGCAGAATAGTATATTCTGTAACAAGGTTAGAATGGAAATTCGATGCGAGTGGAATATTTCGAGCGCGAGCCGCGAGGCGAGCGCGAGGAACCACGAGCATCTGAATTTCCATTCTTACCGAGTAGCAGACTATACTTTCTCCTCGACCAGATAAAATAGACTAATAAAGTAATGAACACAAGGAACTTACGTTTTATTATTACGTTTGTGGTTATGTTTATAGTATTTTGACAATTGTGATATCCAAGGCTAATTGTTTTATTCGGAGCGGTGTGAGAATATTCATTCTCTCCCTTGTTATGGAATGAATTACACGCAAAACGCATAAGCGCATAGTGTTTTGTTCCATAACAAGAGTGAGAATGTGAACGTTCTATGATCAAAATTGATTGCAGAATGCATAAATTCCACAGTGGTCGTGGAGAAAAAAAATTCCAATCTATAAAGAGTGATTAATTTAAAAAACAAGCAGATACAGGATATATTAAGCCGAACTAGCTTATACAAAGTTATGAAACATAATGGTTTTATTTTGATTATAATGGCAGTTTTTAAAACCTTAGTACAAAGAATTATAAATTAAAAACTTTATTTGTTAATATCACATGATAAATTTATAGCAACTATAGTTTTGATTAAGTGCTGATCATTCAAAAATCAATTTAACAATTAAACAATCAAGCTTAACATTTTGTTAATTTTAATGGACTTTTCACTAACTTTTAATTATACAGGGTGTCAATTTAAAAACTTTCAATGCGAATATCTGTGAAAATAAAAGAGTTAGAAAAACGCAATTTGGTACAAATGTTATACAGGTAGGGGGAACTAGAACCACCATATTTTGGTTATGGGGTGAGTGACCCCTTGGTCTCTATTCACCCTAACCCCAAAATTTTAAATGGCATCACCCTTTTTGTGATTCCTTAAATTAAACGTTTTTTTGAGTAGTATTCACCAGCACAAGAATTTTTTTTAAAGTTAATACAGGGCCGACCAAAAAAGTATAATTAAAATATAATAAATTCTATGAATTGCTATTTTATTTAATTGGATTCTTATAATTCATTCCATTTTGGGCTACAAAAAAGGATAATAATTTTTTTTGCTCCAAATACTCGAAGCAGTGGGTCAGGTTTCAACAAATAACAATCACCTATTTCAGTCAGGTGTCTAAATCGCAATTCTTTTAGCCATACTGTAAACCATGTCTAATACCGGATAAAAAAGAAAATTAAATAGTGAATTCGTCTGAAATTATTTCACTTTGATCGTTTTTGAATTTGACGTACAATCTAACACACCTGACTGCAATAGGTGATTGTTATTTGTTGAAACCTGACCCACTGGTTCGAGTAATTGGAGAAAAAAAATTTATTATCCTTTTTTGTAGCCCAAAATGGAATGAATTATAAGAATCCAATTAAATGAAATAGCAATTCATAGAATTTATTTTATTTTAATTATACTTTTTTGTTCGGCCCTATATTACATTTAAAAAAAAATCTTGTACTGGTGAATACTACTCGAAAAAACGTTTAATTTAAGGGATCACAAAAGGGGTGATGCCATTTAAAATGTTGGGGTTAGGGTGAATGGGGCCCAAGGGGTCACTCACCCCATAACCAAAATTTAGTGGTTCCAGTTCCCCCTACCAGTATAACATTTGTACCAAATTGCGCTTTTCTAACTCCTTTATTTTCAGAGATATTCGCATTGAAAGTTTTCAAATTGACCCCTGTATAAATCATGTTATGTATATAATTTGGCAGAAAAATAAAATGAGCTTCCAATTCATTCTAAATATGCGAGAATATTGTGGTGCCTCTTAACAGAAAACAGTGTTTTAATACGTATTTCTTCTATAATTCTAAGTAGTGCAGGCTGAGCGGTTGTCATGGAGACGCCTCTAATCTTTTAGCGCCTCACTTACAAACACCCACGAGTCGCCGCTGTTCAAGGGAAAGGACTGCTCGTGGCATGACTTGGATGAAATCCCTTCAGGCGCCGGTTATACCGCCCGTGCTGTACTGCCAACAACATAATCAAAATGATTAATTATATAGCATGGACCATTTTGGAGTTAGTTCACATTTAAATGCGCAGCAATTGTTTAATTGCATATTTTATAAAACATGAGGGTTCTGGGTGTTTTCATTTATTATTCAAATATTTAACATCCAGAATACTAATATCACTGGCGGATTCAAGGGGGTGGAAGCAATAGGGTCGTAGTAGCATTTAAAAAAATACATGTTTATTTTGTGATATTCAATTTTTCATTATTTTATTTGTTTCGAGTGACCCCCTCCCATTAGAAACCCCCTGGATCCACCACTGACTAATATACATATTCGAGCATTTCCAGATAATATATTTAACTAAATAATTAAACACAGTTATATTCCTTACTTAACTCGTTTATTTATAACACTAAAAGTAAATTTCGAACACGATGTGTTCATTTTCAATAGTTAACTGATTGAACTATTGAAAATGAACACATCGTGTTCGAAATGTACATTTAATGTTATAAATAAACGAGTGAAGTAAGGAATATAACTGTGTTTAATTATTTAATTACGCAACTTCACATAATTCACAAATAAATAATAATATGTTTAACAATATAAAATTTTAGAGTAACTCAACGGTTGCCAAACTTTTTCGATTTTTGAAGCACCTGGTGAATCCGGGTTTCGCAAGGCGCTCCATGTCAAATTCAAAAAGTTTACAAATAAGTTTATTTCTATTGCAGGGTTAGGTAAAAATAAAAAAAAGTATAGCAGATTTTAATGTACGTATGTAAATAACTAAACGTCGTATTTGAAAAATATTTTTTTTTCTGGAAGAGCTTACAAGTGCTCTCGGTTTTTCAAAATAATCAGTAATAAATAAAAAGTCCCAAAAAATAAAAAGCAAAATTGACATTTCGGTTTTTATCGAATATTTCCGGTAGCAGTCGAAATATTTTAAATTTCTTTTTAACAAACCATTTAGCATTAAAATGCGCAACTTTATCTTAATTTTACCAACTCTCTATCACTTGTAGTTATCGAGAAACTATACTAACGCATCGAATTTGTAATACCCTGTATATCAAGAGGATGGTTGTGACCGTTATTACGTTGTAATTTTTTTACTCGGTCGAACTATATTTATTATATTAAGTTTGATTCGCATCTGTTCATATCTCAATTTCAGTCAGAGTATTCACTTTCTATAAAACAATCCTGTTTTAAGACATAAACATTGTTCTATCTACAACATAAATATCAAGGAATATTAGAAAATCATTCAAATTTCTCGTAATTACTTCACGAAAAATCTGTCTTAATGGACGTTTAAAAATTTCCAAATACGCCCATCACATGCTTTTATGTTAATCACGTGGATTGGGAAAGTAACATATTGGAATCAATTAGAAGAGGACATCTGTAGCATCATTGTGTTTTTATGTTAATTGCGCCATAACAATAAGCGATAACAAACCTTTCTATATATAATGTGCTCGGATGTTTTGCATGGGATCGTAATTAAAATAGCGAACATGATGGAGTGGACGCCATGAAAACGAACATTATTATTGGCAAGAAACAAACGAGGTCCGGGCGTAATGAATGGACCTAATTAATTTAATGACCCGGCACTGTTACGGACCTGTTACTCCTTTTATTGATTTCCGATAAGTATGGTTTGATGTATTCTTCGTGATTTTTAGATGGGAAAGATTACATTAATGCACAATTCATGATTGGCTCAAATACATTTGTACAGAGTGCGCCAATTTATTCGTAATGACATGCGCCTACTAGGGAAACATGCAAAAATTGTTAAACCATTGTAAAATTTTTCATTTTCTTTCAGAAAAATGCTCGGACACGTGTATTATTATTTTTTAACGCGAATTTTTTGAGATAAAATTCAAATGTACAGGGTGTCCCAAAATCGAGATACGACCCCTTAGTTAAAATGTTCAAATGAGAACCCCCATTTTTTGTTGCATTTATGGATTCTACGTAAAATTCTGAGTATTTTTCATGTAGCATACCCCATGTTAATATTCATTTGTTTTCGAAGAAATGGCGTTCAAAAAAGTACAACTACTATTTTATTTCTGGTAAAAGATAACATGGTTTCATCGAAACATTGGAATTAATAAGGAAAAATCACTTCATTAAGTAAATAATGAATTTTACGTAGAATCCATAAATGCAACAAAAAATGGGGGTTCACATTTGAAAATTTTAACTTAGAGGTCGTATCTCAATTTTGAGACACCCTGTACATTTGAATTTTATCTCAAAAAATGCGAGTTGAAAAATAATAATACACATGTCCGAGCAATTTTCTGAAAGAAAATGCCCTGAATTTTAATCGAATTTATTCCTTACTTTATGTACACAGTGTATATGGAACAGCCACTATATAGTGTATTCATCGCTCTTTTGCTGAGCAATAAAAATCGAACTTGAATACCCTTAATAAAATTATAATCATTATGCAACCTTACGGCTACCGGCACTACGGGTGACCAGCGAGGGGGGTAGTTGGACCGGGACGACAATGGGAAAACCCTGTGTGCATTTCCAATCATTTTTGGGAATGTATTTCTGTGAATTGGTAATTAGCTTTTAATGTTCCTTTTATAAATGAAGAACAGGTCGTTTTGCTTGGTTTAAGATTAATCATTTTATCAGCAATTGTGTTAGTGCATATTTCGTCCTTAAGTTTTCTCATTGTTTCTTACTGTGCCTACTTTACTTACGAGTTTATATTCTCACGGATTTTGTTTATTTTTTGTTTGTGACGACTATCTATTTTTTGATAAAATATGTCGCGACCCTGGGATAATTGTTTCATCATGAATCAAAATCAATTTATTGAAGGCGCCGTTGAAGCAGATAATAGCAACACTAGAATTTCAGTAAAGAGCCAAGGTATGTATTTAAAAATATCATATACCGGGTGATTCAGTTTGGTGTTCCACCCCCTTCTAACTTTTTTATTTTAAGAGTAAAGTATAACAAAATATAAATGTTTTTAAACGGCAGGAAATTCTTTATTTAAAGGTGTCATCGTTTTGAAAATACGAAGTAGCGAGCACTTTTATAAATCCGAATTTCTATCACTACTATACTCTTTGAAAACAAAAAAAATAATAAAATCGGAAAATTTAAATACCAATTTATTTAGATGAAATCATACGTAGCCATGGAATTTTAGAACAAATGCTTAACCACATTTCATATAGCTGCTACAGGTCCATTCTTTCTGTTAACCGTTTATAGATTTAATTAATTAACGTGTTAACAAATATGTAATATTAGAATTAAAAAAAAAAATGACATAATTTTAACTTAAGGAGAGTGTAGTAAAAACAGTATAGCATCAAGACGTTAGTGTGGTAAGCATTGTCCAGACACACGTATTCCTTGGATGAAAATGTTCCCCAAATTAATCCAAAATCTTTTTAAAGGTAGGTCATTTAAGAATAACTATTTTTATTCGATTCTCTTTAAGTTAAAATTATGTCTACTTTTTCTAAATTCTAATATGCCATGTATGTTAACACGTTAATTAATGAAAACTATAAACGGTTGATAGACAGAATGAACCTGTAACAGCGATATGAAATGTGATACATATGATTTTATTTAAATAAATCGGTATTAAAATCTTCCGATTTATTCAATTTTTTTGTTATCAAAGAGTATAGTTGTGATGGATATTTGAATGTAGGAAATTGCCCTCTATCCGAATTTAACAAAGAAATTGGTATGGTGTCATTTGAGAAAAAAAAGTAGACAATCGCCTTTTTGACAGTAGTCATCGTATTGTCAATATGATGACACCATTGAAAAGAGAATTCCCTACCGTTTAAAAACATATATGGTTTATTATACTTTACTCTTAAAATACCAAAGTTATAAGGGGGTGGGACACCAAACTGAATATACCTGGTATATACTAATATTTTTGAACATATTTAAAAAATATTTTTAAACCGGAACTGATCCAAATCGCTAAAGCCATGTTCAGAATAGCAGTGTCCAGCGCATTAAAAATTGTAAGAATTAATTTATGTTATGGTATTCTTCTAAAACATAAGAATATACATTGAACATTTTTTCTAAAACAAAAAAAAATCTATTTCATACCGAGGTTTGTTAAACAAAACGTTTTTTTTCATTTTAATTAAAACAATAATTTTTTTTACAAATCGTGTTTTTATTTCAATGAAACGCCGTTTAAAACTTTAACAATTTAAAATGATGTTGCTTTTTCACATATAAACTTATTCAAATGATTGAAATTTGTTAAGTAATTGATTTTTCTCGTTACATAAACAGGTATTTATAATGTATTGAACAACAATTCTGAATTCAGTCTAGTTTCAATTGTTTTAACAGAACTAAGACAGCTGTCACTGTTTTGAAGATATAGCTCGTTTGTTTCGATAGTTGTAATTGCCCGAAGTTCTTTTATTTTGACAGTTAAAGAAAAACTTTAAAATGATAAAGTGTGCGGAATTCAGTCTAGAAAAATATCTCGCCAAGTGATGGAGGTTTTTAAGTTATATTTAATGTAGAGATGCGAGAATCTACCACTTTCAGTTTTCACCAAAATATTTTTAGCACCTACAAATATAATAAGTTGATCTCTAATGGTTTCCGCCAGCCGGGCGGACAGACATAAAAAAAAAATGGTTTTAATCGATTATAGGGATGTCAAAACGGATATTGTCGTTAAAATTGTGATTATATTTACCCAAAATATTTAAATATTTTCATGAATACATTGTGTTCACTTGTACTACATAAAAAAGGGGAAAGTGTAAATGGTGTAAATAATGAACTCTTGACGAGCTAACTCCGAACAAGGCTTTAGATTTTCAATTATAGAATCTTTATCTCATAATGGTTTTTTTTCAGTTATAGAAATCCCAAGTTCCCGCCAACGAAATAATCAGGCGAAACATAATAATTTTTCACCCGACGCGAAACTAATTATAAAGGACATATATCGAGGTCTCAAAGATGTTCTTGGAGTAAAGATTTTTTGGAAATAGCTGAACTTTTAACCAATGTTTCTGCAAGATCAATTAGCCACATAATAAAAAATCCCACCGACCAAATAACAAATCGGTGCGATAAAGGAGTTGTGAAAAAAAATTACGCCTACAGTATTCAATAAAATTAGAAAAAATACTTATGAAGTAATAAAAGCTAAAAAGGCACCTACACTAAAAATTATTAATAATATTTTGAAAGAAAGGAAAATTATATCGTGTAGTTCAACAACATTATGGAAATCCTTAAAGGACAATGTATTTAAATTCGCCGCTACAGATAAAATGAAGCATCTAATGGAAAGGGAAAATATTAAAAAATGGCGATACGAATATTTACAGAAAATTAAAAAATATAGAGACGCTGGAAGAAATATTTGTTATTTAGATGAAACTTGGTTTGATACACATGATACTTCAAAAAAAATGTGGTCAGACAAGACAGATAATAGTATCATGAAAGTTCCTCCATCTAGATGAAAACGAATAACAATTTTACATTGCGGCAACGAAAATGGATAGATAAACGATTGTTTACTTCCATCGGAAAAGCAGATCTCTAAATGCCACCTCGATTATCATGACGATATGACTGCGGTTTTATTTGAAAACTGGTTCGAAAATAAATTGATACCGAATTTGACCAAAAACTCCGTAATAGTTATGGATAATCCATCATACCATTGTCGACAAATTGATAAGGCACCGACTACGTCCAGTAAAAAGTCAGAAATATCTGATTATTTATATAAAAATGATTTATTTTACGAGGACAACTATACAAAAGCGCAGCTTCTGGAAGTGTTGAAAACACAAACAAACAAAAAACAATTTTATATTGACACATTGGCGAAAAAACATGGGCATACGGTGGTACGGCTACCCCCGTATCACTGTATTTTTAATCCAATTGAATTAATCTGGGCCCAATTGAAGCGAACATTAAGAAACAATAACACTTCACCGAATTTAAACAAAACAGTCATAGATGGTATCAATAAGGAAATTAAAAAAATAACCTCGTACACTGGTCCAGATGTGTGAAACATACCATTACAGTGGAAAAGGAATATAATACATATGACTCAAATTTTCAATTTATTATTAATATGGAAGATACCGACGACGAAATCGAAGTCTCCTCAGATTCAGAAATTTAACTTTAACTAATAGTTATGAATGTATAATAAGAATTTTAGTAAAATGTTTAGTAAACAGTATTTTGTTTAAAATTTTACATTTATATATGTAAATATTGTTTTATTAAATGACAATGTAATTCAATGAATTAAAATTTATTTCAAACCTTACACTTTATCCTAAGTGTTAAATAAATATGTTATTACAATTTTCAATAATACAAATATACGTCTGATCAGGGCATGCTTTGCATCCGAAGACCTACGTTTATGCCAAAAGTGTGAGGTTTCGCTGAAAAAGAAAACAAATATTGAAAGATACGTTTATTTCACTCACGACATTTGAATAGTGCGAAGGGTGGGGATCGCAGGTATATTTTGAGCCGGCAGAAGAAGAAACAGTAAACCAAACCATTTGTCGTCCTGGTCCAACTACCCCCCGCGCTGGTCACCCTCAGTGTCGGTAGCCGTAAGGTTGTATAATGATTATAATTTTATTGAGGGTATTCAAGTTCGATTTTTAGTGCTCAGCAAAAGAGCGATGAATACACTATACATGGCCTTTCCGCTTTTATAAAAAAATTATGATCGCCTGGACGGCACTCGAACTCCCACCAAGGCAACGGGGCCCAGAGCAGAAATTCTATTCCCGTTATTTTGATTTTTCAGTCATCATGTTTCCTGTTTTAATAACTACGTTTTTGGAATACTTATCACTTGCACATATTCATTTAGAAATAATTGTATCGGACACGTTCACAATTATCCAATTAGACGCATACCACAACCACTTAAGCGATATTTCATACTTCTCTATGCATTGTCGTAACGAAATTTATCTCGATGCGGACTAGAAATAATGGTTTTGATATCAGAAAACCGTATCTACGTAATTATAATGGTTGGACGTTGCTCGGCAAAGCCTTGAACCCAATAATTCCCACGCATCCTCCAATATTTGCTATATTTATATTCACGATCATCGCAAGTGTTATAATTTATTAGGTTCGCTGAACACAGTAGCGCTTACTGGATTTCCATACGGGCTGATTTATTGGCAATTGTTTCGTATCTGATCTTATCTATTGCTTCGATTTCATCTCGTGGGGATCATTGTTTAATAATTATTTAATATGATATTCCGCAGGCGTGTACGTATTATTATTTTTAATATGGAATCTGTTTTCAAGTAATAGACCAAAATTATACTCCATTACCAACATTGCTTACTTAAAACTAAATTGTGTTGTAGGTGTATCTTGCTAAATGGGTTATAGGTCATGGAGCATAGGTTTGCCTCTTGTCCCATTTTCCTCAATGAAGTGCTACCGGAAGCCGAGCCCGTATTCGCATTCGAAACTCTCATTCTCGAACATGTTCACAGCAATAAATATATCTGAAAATCGCCATCATTAACTTGCACAAATACATTCATTCATGCCATTTAATCAAATACGACCGATACGCGGAGGTTATTCAACTGCATTGTTTCTAATGTTACTATTCGCAACCTTCGTCATATTGAAATAAAAAACTATTCTACATTTATTTAATTATTCAAAAAAAACTTATTTATTTATTGATTTGGCTTTCACTGTTAACATACGAGGTTTGTTCAAATAATACCTGGCCTCATAAACAATTATTAGGCACACTTATTCTAAATTCTCTTTAAAGTGACATACAACCCTGCCAACGACGTTTTCAGTTCTGGATGAATAAAATTGCTTTTAAAGGATTTCCTCTATCGTTTAAAAACGATGATTAATCTTTGGAAATACAATCCCACGGTACCAAGTTTGGAACGAAGAGGCAACACGAAGACTTAAAATGCACAAACACGAATTGAAGCTTGTGTTAGCGCGTTGTTGTGGTGCAGCTCTTCTTCCACATTTCGGGACTCTTCCTTCTTACTGTCTCACCAATCGCCTCAAAACTTCTAAATAGAAATTAGTTGTTTGGCCTTGAGGAATTAATTCGCGGTCAATCATCCCATTTTATTAACATGACCATGGCCTTAATATTTGTCCCGAGAGAAGTGGGTGTCTTTCATAGTGGTGATTCGCGCTTCTTTTAGCATTATCCCTATAAATACACATAAGATTTTGTGCTTCATTCAAAACAGTTTAGATTGCTTTGCTATATTATATTCATATATTTTACCAAATGTACTCAAGATATTGACCGCTCTGTAGTTGTCTTTATTAGTAATATCACTTTTTTGTAGATGGGCTTAACTGATGCAGTTTTAAATTTTTCAGGAAAAACTCCTTTATTTAGATCTGTGAGAAGGACAGATATCTCCTTAGAGCATCTTTTTGGGAGAAATTATGATATTTTATCTATACCACTGCTTTTTTTTTAATTTTGCATCATTTTAATTGCATCCTTGACCTCGTTTTGAGTTATTGAATGGAAGAAAATGGTATAATTATTTTTTCCGTATTAGTATTAGTAATTGATGTATTAAATTTTATGCAGATTCTACAAAAGTGGCATTGAAGTCATTTGCATCTGTTAGTGGGCGGGTGCTTGGAAAGTGCTTAGATTCTACTTTGCCGATTATCTCTTTTACCGCCATCCACCCAGCTTTACCGGATGCTTTTATTAACAACTCATCTGATTGTTAATCGGCGATTATTTCGAATGAGTACTTGAACAGCATCGCAAGTGGATAGTCGTTCTGGCCTTTCATAATCATATTATCCTTGATCGATGCCTTTCCTTCTTTGAATCTTTGAATCATACTCACATATGAGGTATGGAATAATGTTTGGAGTAGTTCCACTTCCACATACGCTGGGAAAGTCCTCATTGCACAAAAAGGGCAATTAAAATTGTTTGTAGTAAGAATACTACTTTTTGCTGTGGGGGTCTATTCAAACTATCCGATTTTTCTACATGAGTCATTCCACGTCATGCGGGACACCTTTCAGACATCATTTTTTCCGATTTTTTTGATTAATTTACAGATTCTACGATTCTTCTAATTTTAGGCCCACCGGTTTCTTTTCTTGATCGTTCGTTTGTCCATCTATACCTTTTTCAGAATGTCCCATTATAAAATGTAGGTTTCTTCAATAAATAATGTGTGCACGCGGCTGTTTTTTTTCCGCAAAACAAAAACCCTAGTGCCTCATTAAAACCTCCGCATTACTGACTTTCACCAAACAACGACAACTCGGCATCAAGGGTTCTTGACTACATCATCTCCGTGGTAGCGGCAACATTGTTAAAGGTTAAAAATATATGACTACTGTTTTAACACGTTTAATATTGAAAAGCACGCAAGAAGAAGGAATAAATCGGTTTTGAGACCAGCTTTACCGTGGATGCTGGAAAAATTTTAAATGGGAAATGTTAATATTTCCAGTGATTTGGAAATGTGTACCACTTGACGTATACAACTTTCGAGGATACAGCCAACTAGCGAAAACAGTTCCGTTACTAGTGACGACCAAGCAACTGTGAGTGCTAACACAAGTGAAGTATCTTCGACTGATTCTGGTGAATCATCTACATCGACAAAAAGGTCAATTGATATTTCAATTTTTAACAAAAGTTTACTGGGATTAGAAGCATCGTCCATCAATAAGAGAAGATTAGCAAAAAGTACCGTAAAGAAAAAATGCAAAAATTGCAAAAAACGCTTGCTTCTAATATTTTTCATCTTGAAGAAGAAATCGAAACGGACAATGAAACATCAGCACAAGAATTCATAATTAAACTAGAGGAGGAGTTTCGTGCAACGAATAACGGTAGGAAAAAATTCAGCTGTTCAAAATATTGAATAGTTGGTCGTTCGCGAAAATTCGTGAAAATTTTGATGCCTCCAACCGAACGATCACCATTGCAAAAAAGACAAGCGAAGAATACGGAGTTTTATCCAGTCATAATTCTAAGAGTGGTAAAGAGTTAGATAAAGTAACAAAATAAAATTTTGAAATTTTATACATCCGATCTTATAAGTCGCATAATGGCAGGCAAAAAAATACGTGACCGTTAGAGACTTGAGCAACTATTCGAAGAAAAGCTAATCGACACCGTCACGTACAGGCAGTGGGTTTCTGTCGATGGAGCCACTCTCGAAACCTTACAATCAACTGTTGAAGAATTTTTAGAAAAATTACAAACTCAACCAAAGTCTTTGATTCCTCATGCTTTCATCGCCCAGCAGCACTCCACGTATTGTTCAGCATTGAAGGAAAAACTCAAACAAAAAGAATGTTTATTGTATGCGATTTTTCCGAAAATTATGCATTCATAATTCAAAATGCAATTCAAGGAATACATTGGAACAACGATCAAGTGACGTTGCTTATTATAATGAAGATGGACTAATTAAACAGAAAAAAATATATTGCTATATCCTAGTGCCTAAAACATAATACTATTGCTGTCCATCTGTTTCAAAGATGTGAGCCATCAAAAGATCCAAGTTTTTCTCCTGGGCCCAAAATAACGAGTACATTAAAAATATTAGTTTGGATTACTTTACAAATGACGACTACAAAAAGGAAGTATCAGAACTAGAATCTCGATTTCAACAAACTAAAATATTAAGAGGTACAATAAAATTTCATTGCATTCAGCCAATGTTCAAAAAGAAGTTATTGCTAAAATATATTCGAAAGCAGAAACATCATTGAAGGCATTCATTTCTAATTGAAATTATGTGACGGATCAAATTTGAATGTTACGTTATGTTATGTAAGGTACAATTTTAATGTTAACCAGACCTGGCATTAAATGTATTTACCGTATACGCAGATTAACAATATTTGAAAAGAGTCCTTACCGTAGCTGCAAAAAATGTACAACAAACTGCCAAAACCTATTACATGGTTAAGTAATGCATTAATAAAAAACGCACTATGTAACCCTTTCGTTGCGGCATATGATTTTTAAAGCTTAATTAAAATAGGACTTGCTTATAGATGGGTAAGGCTGCTTACGTATATATCCGGGTCCCACTTATATAAGTGCGATATTTTTTCGTAGTTATTCGGTTCCCGCAGCAAAAGGGTTAGAAACTGCTTGGTCTCGAACCATATAGTATGTAAGGATTCTATTTGTCCATAAACTAATCTGCATTATATCGTAGCACATTATTACTTTTCTCTTTGATGATATTTCATATGATTGATATTTTTTATGTGCATGTTGTATGAACATAGAAATAAATTATGCTATTATTATTATTTATACCATTCAAAATATGTGATTTAAGAGAGTGCACGTTCTTTGAAGGATCGTTGCAAAAGTCCAAGAGATTTAGTCCCTTTTTTCTTTCTTATGTTTAACACAAAATTTCGCACACGCGTTGCTGTTCAACTTTGACAGCGTTAAAATTCCTCTAATAATAAAAGCTTTCGTAGGTAAATTTAATGATAAAATATTGTTTTTTATGATAGCTACGTTAGTTTATTCTCCCAATTAAAAATGTTGAACTTGCGCGAGCAATCCGTGTATTATTTGATTAATACAAATCAAAATCTCAAAAATACACAACCATAATAATTTTAGACACAGCATAATGCGAGGAGTTTCTCTAATAAAATATGGTTCTACTAAAACCGGTAAGAACCATTCCCCGATGTTATTTGCAAAATATGTTCGTTGCTACCTTCAGAAAGCTGCTGTCATGACCTAATCTTCTATTTTGTTCTACATTAAGATAATGTTGGTGTGACATTATTGCTGATCGTATATTTTTTCAAATCCCTTTCGAAAAGAATTTATTCATGAACACGTGAAGGCGGAATTGCAGGACCAGTTTATTTGCATGTTCTGAGAATTGATTATCAAATTTTGTGAATGAAATCGATGTTTTGAATAAACAATGACATTGACATAATTTGTTTTAATCCAATACATAACTAATAATTGGTTTTCTAATAGCATTTTGACCACACCAGAGTGTTTGGAAATTGTATCTTTAATATAGAATATGGCCCATCGTTCTTTAGTTTGGTGACAATGAATCTTAATCTTCACAAATTATTAATCTATAACACGGATAATTATAAAAGTAACGCTACATGGAAAATCATAAATTACATGAGTCAAAAGAACCGTAAGAACTCTCTTCCTGCAGATGATTTCAGAATTGTAGGCGATACTTTTAAGAATCATTTTAAAGTTACAACAAATCATTTATCCAAGAATGATGTTTCAGATTATATCGGCACGACAGTAACTCCATCTTTCAATACACTGTTACCGAAAAAAAAATTAGTATAGTAATTTACGATACAAGTAATGTTATGAAGGTTTTTACATTAAGAGAGAAACGTTTTAAATTCTAGATTAACGTAATACTAATTTACGATACAAGTAACGTTATGAAGGGTTTTACATTACGAGAGAAAGTCTTGGTATTACCTCCCTCCAGTATCACAGAAGCAGACTGGTTTGAATACATGTTTATAATAATTCTGTCTTTATCGTCCCTTCTTGCGTTTCTTAAAATATCTATCATCTTCTGGTGTTGCACCCTATCAAACGCTTACTGATAGTCTATTAAGCAGGCGTAGACGTCAACACCCAGATCCCTTTATCTTTGAAAGAGGACCTGCATGCAGAATAAGGCTTCACGTTTGTCCATTGCGTCTCAAAAACAGAATTGGGTTGGTGATATTAAGTTATGACAGATGTTGTTTCTTAAAGCAACCATTATTATTTATTTATGCATTATTCACGCGCATGCATGAGTTTTTTTCAGTATTTACACAAGTGCACAGTTTTCCACAGGAAGAAGCCATCCCAAAATTCCTATTCTTGGTGACGCCACTGAACTTTTGTTAGTTACCTTATTTTCTTAAAGGCTATCAACAATTTTATCCTTTTTGATCTCATAGTAGTATTAGTGTGTTAACCCTTTTCACTCGAGGCAGTTTTCGTTCGGGCGAACCAGCAACTCGAGACGATTTCGGCTATATTAGGAAAGTGTTTACAGGTACTTTAATTAGTATATTACGTAACAAGAGTTGTAAATAGCAAATTACGCGCAAGTGAAAAAATTGCGTACGAGCCGCGTAGCGGCGAGTAACGCAATTTCACGAGCGCGTAATTGCTTTACAACTCGCGTTATGTAGTATACTTTATCTACGACCACTCTCACCTTAATTTATATAAGAGAATGTGCGGAATAGCGAAGTGACAGCTTCGGGGTGCGTGATGTGACGTTTAACAATCGCGGACTACTATATTTAATAAAAACGAACAAACGCGCAACTCTCAACCAATCAAAAGTTCGTAAACGAAACTCACTAGTACCTTTAATTTACAAGCGGGCTCTAACATACGTGGGTGTTTTGGTGTATTTACGCAGTACGCGCATTGTACGATAATGGGCATTTACAGTAGTGGTCGTAGATAAAATCATTTTATACTCAACCAAACGTATACAAATAATAAAATTTTATCAATTTATTTATTTTTCGCAGAAAACAATATATCGATGCAAATTGATCCGACCGATCAACACCACCCATATATTTTGTGTAATTCAATATAATGTTCAGTTTCTTGATGGTCGCTTTTTCCGTGTCATCTGCAGTACTCAAACAAGAGACTGCCTTTTTGTCTTTCCACGCTAAAAGTAAAGGGTAAGTTACCGTGGATTTTTTAAAAATTTTGGCCTTTTTATTTCACTCGGCAATTGTTTTCTATTCGTTAGGATCGTTCCGGTTATGTGGCATTTCAGTTTCGCTGGTTCTTGAGCCAAGACATAACTGGTGTAGTAGGTTAGGTTAGGTTGGGTTAGGTATGGTTAGGTACCACACGAGATGCAGACGAGCAGGAGGCGCCGACCTGGACATTCTAGAAGAGGCCCACAGGGAGGCAAAGACACACCTCCGGGTCTCCATACGGAGAAGCAAGGATTCCTGCTGTGCGAGGAGGTCAAAGAAGACGTCTGGGGGAAACCCTATCGCATAGTTGCGAAGGGCCTGGGCGCGAGACCCCCAACGTTGGCTCCCTCGTACCAGGCGGAACTCGGAAAATAGTCGAGGTACTATTTCCGCTGGACGAGGCCATCGGAGCTTCCTGCCAGCGACCAGCTGGACCAACAGCCAACCAGCTCTTTTCCGTTGACGAGTTGGAACAGGCCGCACTAGCGCTTCCAGCGAGGAAGGCACCCGGAGCTGAAGAAGTTCCCAACGAGGCCATCCGAGCGGTGGTGCAAGAGCGCAAAACTTGTCCTCCTTCCCAAGAAGGGGAAGCCTACGGAAGACCCCGGGGCCTGCCGGCTCACCTGCCTTATAGATGGTGAAGGCAAAGTCCTCGAAAGACTCGTAGCAGAACGTTTGGAGGCGTGGATAGACGAGACTGGGGGACTGTCCCCTCACCAATACGGATTTTGAAAAGGCCGGTCCACAGTAGATGCGCTGCTAGCAGTCAAGAAGATTTCCGACGAGGCCAACGCCGGGCCAAACAGGGGCAGGAGGCATTGTTTGTTTGGCGATTGCCCTCGACGTCAAAAATGCCTTCAACTCCCTCCCATGGACGATCATTATTGAAGCGCTAGATAGAAGAAACACGCCAGACTACCTGATGAGGATTATTAGCAGTTACCTCTCCAAAAGGAAACTGCTGTACGAGGACAAGGCAGGAGAGATATGCGATATGCGATATGAGGTCACCAGGGAAATCCCGCAAGGCTCGGTTCTTGGATCCCTGCTTTCGAATATTTCATACGACGATTCCTTTGCCTACCGCTCCCTGCGGCAGCCAAAGTCATCGGATTCGCTGACGATATCCTACTGGTAATAAGGTGTAGGGACATTGCGGAGCTTCGAGCGGTGGCCGAGCAGGCTACACGGATGATAGCCGCCTGGATGGTATCGGTTGGGCTGGAGGTAGCCCCCCAGAAGACAGGGACAGTTTGGCTCTCCAGACGGAGAGCGGGGAGGACCAAGGGGGAGAAATTGCTTCTCCTCGGCCACGAAGTCGAAATATCTAAAAGCCTAACGTATCTGGGGGTTGTGATAGATGCGAACAAATACCACAGCTCCCACATCCAATAAGCTACAGCCGGGGCTGCACGGTCTACGCGGGCAGTTGCCCGACTGATGGCCAACATCGATAGCCCAGGAGAAGCGAAGCGCAGTATACTGGTAGGAGTCGCGAAGGCCAAGCTGCTCTATGCCGCTCCCGCCTGGCCAGGTGGTGTCGAGGCGGCAAGGAACGTCGCAAGGCTCAAGCAAGCTCTGCGGCCTGGGACCCTGCGCATCACTAGGGCCTACAGGACGATTTCCACCGTGGCAGCGGAGGTTCTTGCCTTCTCTGCCCCTCCGGTCGTCAAGTCGCGCGCCTGGGTGTACGGCGAAATTAAGAAGGGCAGCGAGAAACGTGCGGCCAAGAGAGAAGCAGAAACTAATCTCATGGAGACTTGGCAGTCCCGGTGGGAGGGCAGGGGTCAGTGGACTTGCAAGCTGATTAGAAACATCAAGACCTGGACGCAGCGCAAGCACGGTGTCACTGACTATTTCCTGACACAACTTCTGACAGGACACGGCTGCTTCCAGGTATACCTTGCTAGGATCGGCTAGGAAGCCACTTCTTGCCCTTAGGGGCAAGTATGTTACCATGAAAATGATATTTCGAGTTGAAAAATAGTAATTTAATAATAGTTTGGTATACTAATTTTACCAACATCCCAGTACCTAAGTATAATAAAGAGGATTTGAAGATATTCAATTATTATTACGTCTAAATCATAGCAGTTTCCTCACAAGTGTTTAGTATTTCTGAACTAATGAATTTCCTCACAAGTGATGCAAATGTCTACTTTGCTCTCTAAATTGAGTGATGAAAATGTTATTTTAGAAGGTGACGTTGGAAAATTGTTATTTGTTTAACAAGGCAGTAAAGTGGCAGATTTACTGACGCGGCTGGAGTTTCGCCGCCGAGCGAGTCAAAAAATCAGCTTTATATCCATGCAGTGTTGCCATACGTACGGTAATTACCGTACTTGTACGGTATTCTGAGCGAAAGTACGGTATACGGTCCAAATGTTAAAACCGTACACAAATATACGGTAATTTTCACCCTGTATAAAAGTATTTTTACCACGTTTTTAATTCGACAAATTTATCGCGCGGTAGCAATGGCAGCTCCATTAAGAGCGTTGGGAGTAGTGGAGAGAATAGAATTGTGAGAGGTACAACGTCCATCATTTGCAAATTCGCCAATTTCTCCCCGAGTTATGATTTTTTGAAATTTTCTTTTTTGTAAGTTGAACAAATGTAGAGAATATAAATGCTCAAATGCTCCAAATTTTTAATATATCCACAAGAGTTAACATAAATTTTGATTTTTGAGTTATACATTTTTTTAAATGAATTTTTAAGTGGTCAAATATTTTTACAAGGAAAAACTAGAAAAAAAAATCATATCGATATTATTGAATTCCTTAAAAACTCTGATGAAATAATAATACATTTACCTCTAAAATTAACCTTGATTTTTGAAATTGAGTCGATTTTTGCGCGAGTTATTAATTTTTGAAAATTAATATTTTGGCTAAAAAATAAATACTGATATAATATTAATTCCTCAAAAATGTTGATATCTTTACGAAACATTTACCTTTAAAACTAACTAACTCTGTCAATTTCTGCGTGTTATGAATTTTTGAAAATTGGTCGAAATATTTGAACAAAAAAAAATAGAAAAATAAAATAATATCGATATGATTGAATTCTTTAAAAAGTCCGATGCTATCATAACACATTTATGTACCTTCAAAAAAAAACTTAATTTTTTGAAAATGTGTTCTTTTTTGGGTTTTAAATTGTCGTTTTTTGCAGTTGAAATTGTCATTTTTGGCAGTTAAAAGTCATTATTTTTATCAGTTAAAAATGGTCGTTGCCGACACTTGAAATTTTGCCTTTTTGCAGTTGAAAATTGTAATTTTTGGCAGCTTAAAATGGTCGTTTCCGACACTTGAAAATTGGCCTTTTTGGTAGTTGAAAATTGGCCTTTTTGTCAGTTGACATTTTTGGAAGTTAAAATTGTCACTTTTGCCAGTTAAAAATGGTCGTTGCCGACACTTGAAAATTCGCCTTTTTGGCAGTTCAAAATTGTCATTTTTGGCAGTTCAAAATCGTCGTTTCCGATACTTGAAAATTGGCCTTTTGGCAGTTGAAAATTGGCCCTTTTGGCAGTTAAAAATTTTCATTTTTAGAAGCTTAAAATGGTCGTTTCCGACACTTGAAAATGGGCCTTTTTTGCAGTTAAAAATTGGCCTTTTTGGCAGTTGACAGTTATCAATAATAAAAAAAAAATTGTATATTCACAAAACATCTGAATTGTCATTAATTTTTGAAAATGCGTGAGTGATAAATGTTTAAAAATGATGTTATTTAATTTGTCGAATATTTGAACAAAGAAAAAATAGAAAAAAATTACTGATATAATTGAATTCCTTACAGCGTTTAATGTAGTCATAATATATTTACCTATAAAATTAACTTTGAGTTTTGAAAATGCGTGTTATGAATTTTTGAAAATTAATATTTAAAGTTGTCGAAGACTTGAATAAAAGAACAATTTTTTAATACACTCACAAAACTTACTGTAATTTTTGAAAATGCGTCACTTTTTCTGTAAGTTATGAATTTTTTAAAATTACCGTTTTAAGTTGTTGAACAAAAAAAAAACTGATACAGAATTTCTCAAAAATTTTAGTAAGTATATTCACAAAACATCTGCCTTTAGAATCAACTTAGACTTTTGAAAATGTGTCAATTTTTGCGTGAGATTAATTTTTGAAAATTAATATTTCTATTTCTATTTCCATTTCTATTTAAAAATTTAAAGTTGTTGAAGACAAAAATCGATTTTTTTTCATATATTCACAAAATATCTATTTAATTGAATTTAGTTAATGTGCCAATAACAATAGGTTTATACAGGTCATAACAGATATAAAAAAATTAAACTTACAGGATGTAGAAATATGCAAAAGATGCGTTCAGAAAGAAAACTGTAACATGGATAAATAACAAATGTATCTTCCTTTAAAACTAACCTTAATTTTTTTCAATTTTTAAAAACGAATTTTTAAACAAGGAAAAACTAGAAAAAAAACAGCGCTATGATTGAATTCCATAAAAAAACTCTGATGCAATCATAATACATTTACTTTTAAAATTAATCTTGATTTATTTGATTATTGTGTTAGTTATGAATTTTTGAAAATTAATGTTTTAAATTGTTGAACATTTAAACAAATCAAAATCGAAAAGAAAATAAGGTCTGATATGATAAGAGTTCCTTAAATATTTTAGAATATTCACAGAACATCTACCTTTATTTTTCGAAAATGTATTAATTTTTCCGTGATTTTTTTTTTTTTAATTAATGTTAGTGCTTTTTCTCTTGTAAAATATACATTTCGAAAATAAAGTTCAAATTTAAATTTAATTACGGTAGTTTTCTCAACTATTCAACACAATTCCATTGGAAAATCCGCCAGCCACTAAAACGAAAATTATTCCGCAACACTGCCTATGGCAAGTATTAAAATCTATCTCGCCCCGATAGTAATAATCTCTTTAATAATAGTTAACATTATATTAGCAGATAGGACCATCTAGCGTCGATTTATGTAACAAATTCGTAGAAAAATGTGTAAATCCCCGAAATAATCCAATAGAACGATATTTTGAAAGGGAAAAAAACGTTTTTTATGTGATATTTTCGGTAAAAAAAAAAATTAGAAAACCTTCGCTTCACCTCTGAAATCGAAAGTTTACATCATTATAAGTGTGTATTTTTCGTAGTCCACACCCTAATAAATTATCACATTTAACATGTTTGTACGGTACTTTATTAATAAGTACGGTAATTCAGAGTACGCGGTAACTGTAATCCATGTTAAACACATTTGTTCGTGGATTGTTTATAAGAAATTAATAACTTGCAATGCGATAATTTTAAATATATTTTATCAATATCGTAGGTGGCTTTATAAACTTCATCAGATTGGTTCATTATTTTTACAGCCTAGGCATTATTACGCGTTTTTAAGCTCAATCCGTAAAAGTGATACTTCACGGCCTACCAGCAGTCACTAAAATCTTACATTTCATATCAATTTTTTCTTTTTTGATAATGTGATACTGTGATTCTCACAGATAATTATAATAATTTAATTCGAAATGAAATGTATTCGTGAATCTGTGATTTGAGTCTATATAAGAATGCAGGAAAATTTTTTAAGTAAATTATCAATTGTACGTTACCATTAAACGTATTAAAAAATTAAACTGCCGGCTATTTAAAGAAAACTTTCCCTTTTACACTCGCAAAAAAACTAATTTAAATACACATTTTGTTATATTTGGACGGCCAATCTCACCCACGTTATTCGTACATAGGAATCCATGCCTATTCAGGAGAAATTAATTTAAACCAGTCACACGTAATGAATCATCATATCCAGCAAAATCTAAGACCGAACGTCTGAATACAACTCGAGATGCATTCATTAACGTGATACGTGAAACAATTCACTAACGTAATTAATCAAAGATATGTGTGACGGCGATGTGTTGGAATTAATTGAAATGTTTTGCTACCTGTTGCATTTAATTATTCTATTATACTAGTGGCTTCGAGGTTAATGTTAAGATTACTCAGTTGCGTTTAATGATTTTAAATGTATATAAGTCATAATTTATTTAATTAATTAAATTATATTAAGTTATAATTAGTTTACGTGTAGTTAATGACTTATTTGCTAATTTAATAAGGTCTCTTAATTGGATGTGGGTACGAAGTGCTCGCTTGATTTATTGTTATTAGCTACGATATTTGCGATAATCGGTTGGTTGAATCTTGTAGTAGATTTACTCTATAATGATACAAGAGTACTTAAGGTAAGCAAGATGGGTATGCAGTGATTGTAATGTAATTTATGCTTGCTTTCCTGCATTCATATTTTATTTGTAATTTATTACTGTGTATGAATAATGATACTTCAGTATTAATCTATTTCATGGGCAAGAATTCAATTAAATCAATGTAAATGTAAATATTTAATATGATTGTTTTATTCAAATTTAAATAATATTTCAATTTGAAAGTGAAATGAACCATTTTTTTTTCAAAAAGGCTTTTTTTCGGCGTTATAGTGCTGTGGCAATTAGCCATAATCTATATTATACAGTGTGGAAACTTTAACTGGAATAAAATTCATAACTTCGATATAGGCGATTTTTGCAAAAAATCCCGAAACACGCTAAGTATTGTTTTTTCTTGCCCTCATTTCTATGTATATGCTGCTTGTTTATCTGTTCCCGGAAGAGCCCAGCCACCTCCGACTTTTTTTTTCAAATGGAAAGGTATGTCAAGTGACACCTCGTTTGAAAGGTCTCTTCGCAAGTAATACAACACACTATTTATTTCTTGAATATTTACAATGTTGAACATGTTTCGGCGTAAAGTTGTATGTTTTTAACACGTGTTTTGATGCTTTGGAACTGCGTTGCTTAGTTACTAGTGATAATAATAGTCACCAAAGTCATATACCCTCGTCAAGTTGTCGAAGTGATTTCTAAAATGCAGTATTTAACCGAAAATCTCCGAATCGAGATTCTGATGATGATCGGATATGGTAACAGAAGACGAAGTCAGCTAGAGGTTGCTCAGTTATTTCGAGAAGAGCATCCGGATTTATCACCCATTAGCCAAGGTACCATAAGCAAAATTGAGACACAATACAACAATTTGGGTCATGTCAGGGTTGTGCCCAGACAGCGAAATCCCACTGTTCAAGCAGATACCAGGCTAAACGTATTATTAACTCTTCAAGAAAATCCAGTGACTCCAGCCAGGCAACTGGCCCGTGACAACGAGATTAGTCATACTACTGTCCTGAAAATTCTTAGATCAGCCAAGCTGCATCCTTACAAGATGCAGGCACTCCTGAATTAACGGAGGATGACCCGGACCGCCGAATCGAATTTTGCGAGCAAATGATGAACATGATCGACAATAACTAGATTTCATTAGCATCAATTCTTTTTTCCGACGAAAGTACTTTTACCTTACATGGTGACGTTAATCATCAAAATTGTCGTTATTGGGCTGATCGTAACCCTCATTGGATGCGAGAAACTCATACTCAGTTCCCGCATAAAGTCAATGTATGGGCTGGAATAATAGGTGATCAGATTGTAGGACCAGTATTCTTCGATGGTAATCTTAATGGAGCAACATACCTTACGTTTCTTCAAGACGACCTCATGCCAGCGTTAGCCACTTTATTTACAAATCCATTAGATCCAGATTTACCTGATGAACGAATATGGTATCAACAGGACGGAGCTCCACCCCATTATGCTGTGATCGTTCGTAGATATTTAGACGAAGTTTTTCCCAATAGATGGATTGGAAGAAGAGGTCACATTGAATGGCCGGCGAGATCTCCGGATCTTAGTCCCCTTGACTTTTTTTTGTGGGGATATCTCAAGAGTAAGATCTATGTAACCAAACCAAACGACATTGAGGACCTTAAGCAACGTATTAGGCATAAAATACGGCAAGTCACACCAGAAATGTTACAAAACATTAGAGATGCATGTTATCATCGATTTGCACTTTGCCAAGAAAGAAACGGTGCCCATTTTGAACATTTGTTGCATTAAATAGTATTCAAGTTATAAAAGTGGTTTTCTTTTTTTTATCACGTGGGATTTGTAAATATTCAAGAAATAAATAGTGTGTTGTATTACTTGCGAAGAGACCTTTCAAACGAGGTGTCACTTAACATACCTTTCCATTTGAAAAAAAAAAGGCGGAGGCGGCTGGGCTCTTCCGGGAACAGATAAACAAGCAGCATATACATATAAATGAGGGCAAGAAAAAACAATACTTTTTTTTGCAAAAATCGCCTATATCGAAGTTATGAATTTTATTCCAGTTAAAGTTTCCACACTGTATATTTAAGTTTGTAGGGGGTTCGGTTGTGATGGAGAGACTTCTGTGATTTAATCGTATATTTCAACAACAAAATATGTACAAGTATACAAATAGCTTTTCTCAGACCGTAATCAGTGCTTAGAAGTGTTCTCAGGGTTAGGCCGTGATCAGCGCTAGCGAGAGAATGAATTCATCAGGTGGGGGTGCGTATTTAAAGGTGTCCGGCCGTGGTCCTCGGGGTAGCCACGGTAGGGATGATCGATCTCATTGGTGCGCGCAAGGGTGGTGGTAGAGTGCGAGAGTACCTGTGCGACAAGGATGGTTGCTAGTGGCTGTGAGCGTCGCGGGTGGATGTTACAGTCTCCCCCTCTGAAGGTGAAGTCGTCCCGACGATCCATCCAGCTGTTGAACATTCATTAGTTCTTCCTAGGCCTTTCTCGTTTCCGTAAGGGCTTGGGTTGTGAGGTGACACCTGACCCAACGCATAGAGTGAGTGCTGAGGAATGGTATACACCAATCGCTGTTGTAGGGTTGTCCAACAACGCGACTTCGAAAGTGGTTGGGCCCAAGGACTGAAAATAATATACGACCCATCTCTTCGTGGAGCCAACTTGAAGCTGAATCCCTTCTTGGCGTTACTTAAGGGGTGTAGGGTTACCCAAACTTAGTCTTCAGGGGCATAAGGAGGGGTGGCTCTCCTGTTCTGATCAGCTTGTTTCTTCCGGAAGTCTTGTTGTTTGTCCTGCGTTTCGCCGGCTTGGCGTAAATATTCAGTAAGGCGGGAAAGATACGGGGTTATCTCGACAATGAAGTTCTCGGACACGATGATGGCTTTAGGATCTTGAGTGGCTTCGTAGGGAGTACGGAGTTCTCTGCCGAAGATCAAGAAGGCGGCGCTGAATCTAGTTGTTTGACAGGCAAACCTAATGGCCGGTAACATCTCTGCCCATCGAGTATGGTGTTGTTCAGTGAGTATTCCCAACTGCGTTTTCAGATCCCGGTTCTTTCTTTCCACTAGGTTGGCTTGAGGGTGGTAGCTGGGTAATAGTGCATGTTGTATTCCCAAAACAAACATGACTGTAAACACTAACGAATTGCGTACCGTTGTCGCTAATCACGCGACGTGGGAAGCCGTAACGTAAAAAAAAATCTTCCACTAAGATGGCGGCACACTTCTCTGAGGTGGCGGTTTCCAAGGCGAATATCTCCACCCATTTTGAAGAAAGATCCTCTACGATAAGTCGAAACAAGTCGAATGCCAGCCCTTCAAATCGTTGATTGGTTGTTCGTGTTTGTAACAATCCGGCAGGTTTCAAATTTGTTACCTTATATCGTTGACATGCTTCGCATTATTTAACGTATTGCTCTACACTGTTCTGCATCCCTTTCCAATAATAGTTCATTTGAATACGAGCGAGGGTTCTCTGGATTCCGTAATGTCCAGCCGTGGCATCGTCATGGAACGCCTTTAACACACGTGGGATCTCTTCCTTCGGGACCACTTGTTGTGCGTCTTCTTGCTCTCCTTGTGGGTCGTATCGGAACAAAATACCTTTAGCCATGACGTACCCTTTCCTTGTCCAGTAGACAGCTTTTTTGGTAGTTCGCGTGGCTTCTAGGTCATCGATTATTTTCTTTAAATCGGTATCTCGGAGTTGGGCGTCTCTGATGTCGTTCTCCCTTCGGGGTGTCATATCGATGGAAATTTTTTTATTTCCCAGGGATATAAATCATCATCTTCGTCGTTCACTGAGCGAGATAATGTGTCGGCTATTCTGTTCGCACGTCCTGCTACGTAATCGATTTGGACATTATGGGCTTGCAACTGAAGTGCCCATCGTGCTAATCTTCCTGTCGGCGACTGTAGACTCATCAGCCAACAGAGGGGTTGATTATCCGTGGCTACCGTGATTTGCGACCCATCTAGATATCCTCTGAACTTCTTCATAGCCCATATGATGGCGAGTGCCTCCTTCTCAATGGTGGCATAATTCTTTTCGGCGGGAGTCAGCAAACGGCTGGCGTATTCGACGGGGTGTCGTCCACCCCCTCCCCCTGGCACAAAACTGCTCCGATAGCGTATGTGCTCGCATCTGTCCTGACGACAAATGTTTTTGTCGGATCGGCCGTTCGAAGTACGGGAGCCTCGGTTAATGCTTTTTTTAATTGTTCGAATGCGGCGTCTTCTTCTTCACTCCATTTCCAAGGGGCGTTCTTTTTGGTCAGGTTGCCTAGTGGCTTTGAAATACGCCCGAACTCCGGTATAAATCGTCGGTACCAAGAACACATTTGTAGGAATGATATCAATTGTTTTCCATTAGTTGTTTTTTTCCTGTTTTTGATGGCTTCAACTTTTTCTGGATTAGGCGAGAATCCGTCCTTCATTATCCTATGGCCCAGGAAGCGTACTGATCGACAAAAGAATTAACTTTTCTCTCGAATAATGCGATTTCATAATAACTATCCAGAAGTCTTCTAAGTGTTGCTTGGTGGAATTTGATAAGATTATTAGGTCGTCCAGATATGCGAGCATGCATACCTCCGGTAGTTTCCTTCGGAATTCATCCATTAACCTTTGGAATGTCGATGGGGCGTTTCTCAAGCCAAATGGCATTCTCTTGAACTGGTAGCAGTCAAACGGGGTGATGAAGGAGGTTTTCGCTTGGTCTTGAAGTCTCACAGGGATCTGCCAATATCCGATGCGCAGATCGATGGTGGAGAAACTATACGGCTTACCCATGGCGTGTAATAAATCGTCCACGCGCGGTGGATAAACGTCGGGTACAATAATTGCGTTAAGTTTCCACATAACCTGGTTCCTCCATCCTTCTTGAGGACGATTACCACAGGAGTAGCCCAAGGGGACTGGCTTTCCTCAATGATGTCTTGGCGCATCATTTCTTTGATTTCCTTCTGCAATTCCGTTTGATGTACGGGCGGGTAGCTATTGGGGTGTCGTGAGTTACAGTGATGATGTGCTCTGTCTCTATAGTCGGAGGACCCCACAACTCAAACAAGCTAGAGTTATCTAGAAGCAATTGGTTCATTTCTTCCTTCTCTTGGTCATTAAGATCTGCGGCTTCATCGTTGCGGAGACACACATTAACATAAAACAATGCTAATGGCATCGGTCTTCTTGCTCCTCGAGGAAAAACCTTTCTGGAGTACGCTGGGCGTATTGAATGATCGGCATCTACGTAGTCGGCAAACAATGCGTCAATATACTCCGGTGAGGACGTATCATCCGTTTCTACTTTTTCTGGGGTTTCCGGTAGTGGGCCCATGAGTGGTGGTGGTGGTCGGTATTCTTCCCAGTCAATATCCATAGGTTCATTATTAGTTCTCTCAGGCGCGTTTATCGGTAGAAGTGTTGCTGATCCGTACAAGTGGCACATCCTGACTTGTCGTTCCTCTTCTACTTCCGTTTTGTTTTCCTTATCGGCTTGTAGCAATGGTGTCCGTGCGGTGTATCGACGAACGACCATGTTCTTTGGGGTATATTGAGAATAATACCCGCATTTTCCATAAAATCTACCCCCAGCAGTGTGAGGTCGTTTGTACTGTATGGGCAGACGAGGAAGGGAGTTCTTATCCAACGTTTTTGCATTTTTACCATAACCTCGGTGCTAAGTCCTTGCACATTGTGGAATTTGGTGCCGTGTTGTAGCAGGTGTTTATACAATGATGCGGAGGCGATAGACTTTTCGGCACACAAATCTAGGAAAGCACTTCCCGTGGAATTTTTGATGCTGATATGAACTATCGAACTTCGTCGCTGTAGGGTAGCTGCATTCACTGCACAAAATGCCAGTTTACTGTTTCCTTTGAGACTCGGATTGCACGTTTTACATTTGGCATGAATGGTTCCTGGTTTACCGCAACCGTAGCACGCGAATGTCGGAGTGGGCGTTTTCTCCTCTGATATCCTTGCCTGGATTTCAAGGGCCTTCTTCCGCTTGCGAGATTCGGCGAATGTGTGGCTGTGCCCGCGGCAATGCGTGCAGTTTTTCTTTACGTCAGTATTCGTACTGGATTGAGTATTTTCCAGTTCCGCTTTCTCCTGCCATGAGCGTTCGATCTGCCGAGCCTTGGCGATTAAGTTCTGGAATGTTTTAATGCCTTCCCTTGGTATTTTCTCACGGATATTCGCATCTATTAGGCCTAATATCATATCCAACTGCAGCGTCTCACTTAGATTGTGCTCCGTTATCTGTGCGATGAGGGCCCTCTTTTCAGCGATGAACGTGTCCGTATTCTGACCGTTTTCCTGGCGCTTTGCGAATATTTCTTGTAATATTGCATATGCCGGTTTCTGCGGTGCGTATGTATCCTGCAACAACTTAAGGGCGTCGTCCCATGTAGCCGTTGTTGTTCTCACCCCTTGCCACCATACTGCAGCGTCGTTGGTGAGTAAGAGTAGCTGACCTTCTCACGCGTCTTCGTCTGATATCCTTTTAATCTTTTTGTAAACTTTGACGGTGGTTGTGAAGCCTTCCACCTCGACGGGGTTCCTGCTTAGTCCTGAGAAACGTACCATGCAATCTGCAAAGGATCCGGATTTGTAGTCTCGATTGGCTCTTATGAACTCTTGAAACTGTTCCGTGGTGAGCGTGATTGCCATGTTTTCTTCCGTGTTGTTTCGCACTTTAGCCCTCGTATAATATCCGGACCCACGTTGGGAGGCCAGTTTGTAGGGGGTTCAGTTGTGATGGAGATACTTTTGTGATTTAAACGTATGTTTCAACAACAAAATATGTACAAGTATACAAAATACCTTTTTTAAGACCGTAATCAGTGCTTAGGAGTGTTCTCAGGGTTAGGCCGTGATCAGCACTAGCGAGAGAATTGCATTCATCAGGCGGGGGTGCGTATTTGAAGGTGTCCGGCCGTGGTCCGCGGGGGGTGCCGAACTTCCGGCCGACACATTTATATTAATTCAAATTATGTCCATCCCCACAGCATATTACGAAGTTTGCCGAACAGGATTCTTCAGAAAGGGGAGGTCCGATTTTTTTAGCATTGTGAGCTTGAACAGTTTGCCTTTAGACAGGAAACACAACAATTCGACAGTCCGTATTAAAACGGATTTTAAAAATGTGTCTTTCAGATTCTACATGACATGAGTTTGGTTAGGTATAACATATTCGCTAAATTTACCATATTATGATGATAATAATACTTACAATTACCGCTTACCATGTTTTCTTAAAATATTAATAAACTTATTACATCTCGGAACGATGAATGATACTTTAGCTATTTCAATTAAAAAACTACAAACTACAAATTATGTTGCAATTATAAAACATTTTAACAATTACTAACATTATGTTACTATTGGAAAAAAATCACAAGTTTGTACACACCTGATCGGAACTCGATTGCTTCGTGAATAAAAAAAAAATGGTGATGTGGCCATCATGTTACTTTCTCCGGCTTGATGGTATCATAGCCATTTATATTTACATTTTCATGGTTTATTGAAATCATATTTTAAATGTACATCGAGCGTTGCGTAAACTCGGATGAAACTGACGTTTAAAACGTCAAAATGATTAAACATGGAAAAATTATACTTCAAATTCAAAAACTAGGTTTACTTAAAAACTAACGAGATTTCGAAAAAAACTTATTCTTTAGAAGTTGTTCATTTTGGCATTCTCTACAATTATTATTCATATAAATTTGCTGTAACTATTATAGTTTCATAATTATAAACCAAAAATTAAAAAAATATTAATAATTTTTTTTTCGCATAGCAATGATTTTATGAAAAATATTTTCAAGCAAAAGATGTTCATTTCTTTGTCGTCTTCAAAGTTTTTTTAAATGTTTTTGTGATATTTTTCATATTTAAGAAAATATTGGCAAAAAACAAAAAACAGTTAAGGTAAACACCCACTTCCGGTGTACGAAATTTTACCAAAACCTTTTCAGTTCTTCAGATTATCAAATAAGACGTATGTTCAAAGTTTCATATCAATTGCTCTATTACTTTTTGAGATACAGCGCACACAGACAGACACACACACACACACCATGACACACACACACACACACACAGACACAATTTTTTTTTTTCCAGAAATTGTTGAAATGGCATCTAGGGACCCCAAAACGGATATTTCCGTAGAAAAAATTTTTGGAAAAAAATCACGATCACAATACTTTCTCGTACTTCGTAACGGAGAAAGTAAAAATATTTTATGAAGAATACATGAGAATAGTTATAATTGTGTTATTTATGTTTAAAAACACAGGTTTGCAAAACAAGGTAAATAGGGGTGATTTGATGAGAAAGGAATTATACAGTTGACCTTTTTAATGTGGCTCAACAAACAATCAGTGACAGGTTACACCTCTCACACTAAAATATTTAGTATAAATTCAATATTTATTTTTTTGTAATTCACTTGATAATGACGGTAACACTTCGAAACTGGAGTAGTGTAATATTTGTTTAGATTTATAACTATCTTCTCACGTTAAATATTTTTTTTTACAATAATCGATGGATTACGCATCCTCTTCATTAATTACAGTATGTTTAAATAAATCAAGACTTTTCTATATTTTAGAATAATGTAATGTGGTGTAATATTTTTAATAAAATTTCACATATTAGAACGTAGTATTTACTCTCTTACACTCTTTGTTTATGAATGTTTTTCATCAACATCTTGAAACAAAGAAATCTAATTTTTACAAAATATTTCAGGTTTTTATCTATAATAATGAAATTATCTGTAGTAATACTCTTAATACTTAGGAATTGACAGTTATATTACAATTATTGTTGCAGTGACAATGGGTATTAGTTTGGCAAGTAAAAAAATCCGGTGAAAAAAAAAACTGGAGAATTTTTCTGCCAAACTAATACGATTTGTTAATACTACAATTTGAGAGACTGTCAATTAATAAAGACGAAGAGTATTCGATCAGATAACTTTCTTGTTCCTTTTTGAAATGAAAAGGGCTCTTTTTATCATTATAATATACTGAGGAAAAAAAATGAAACACTTTAAATTCGTGAAATTGGGCGTTTTTTGCCCAAAAACGTGTTTTTATTTGTCCGTGGGTTGAAGGGTTTGAAAAGGGATCATTCCAATCTGAGTTTACTGCCTTAAAGTAGTGCCAAAATGGTTTTGTTTTTCCCGAAAGAATCATTAAATTTGGTTGAAAAGTCACTGAGTTATGTGCGAAAAAAACTCAAAATGCACTTTTTTTTTAAATACCCATAACTTGGTGCCAAATCGTCGTAGGAACTTCGTTCTTTGAGTCCTGCAAAGGGAATTAATCAAATTTTAATGCCTTTATGGTGGATTGAGTCGACAAAAATTTTTCAACTCCGTAAACATCGTCAAAGTTGGACATGGTTTCCAGAAAAAACTTTTTTTTTTTAGGGGCGCTAGAGGGGGCGGTAGGAGTTACGCTTAATGTAGCGTGCATGACTTTAAAGAAGACACTTCAAAGTTTTTCGCCCTTAAAGATTCATCAAAATCGATTGAAAATACGCCGAGTTATGGCGGTTTGAAAATGGTCAAAATTTCGCGAATTTCAAATGTTTCATTTTTTTTCCTCCAGTGTATTATTGTTAATGTAAATTTGGTGTAACGTTTTTGATTTCATAATTATAGACAAAAACTACAAACAGTTTTATATATATTTTTTTATATAAACAAGTTTTTGAGAAACATTTATATAATTAAAAGATATCTATTTTTTGTTGTCTTCAAGGTAAATACCCACTTCCGGTCTACAAATTTTTACCAAAAGCATTAAAAAAATTAACGAAATTAAATGCATATTGTTACTGAACTCCGCGTCAAATCAAACAAAGTTTGTTGATTTGACTGTTCTTTCTAAAGTGAAATGACCGGATCTGAACTTTCACGGACGATTTTTTCCGCAATTCTCATTATATATTTAATTGTTGCAATTTTTTATCGGACGAGTAACTTTATTTATACGGCTTCCATTAGTCGAACAAGACGAATATTACGAATTTCAAAGTCAAATAGATTGAGACTTGAATCATTTGTTATTAGAAATAAATAAATTATGAATTAGATTAAATATTATTTGCCACAATTTAAATTTTTTTAAATATATTGGAATTGTTTAATTAATTTAAGTGGAATAAAAATTGGCTATCGAATGTAGTGGTTTTTGTCAGATTTAGCGTGGAATATCACATACGAAAATTCACTATTGCACACTATTACACATGTAATCAAATTATGAAGCACATTTTTCTGAAACACATCATGTAAAAAAACCGAAAGTTCGACAATGGTTCGTTTAACGGCGTATTCCTCATGAGTATTTCTGATGTTAACTCCGAAGGGTTCAAAACGAGTCTGGCCGCATGGATAAACGAAGTTCCGAAAAGTTGTGGGTGGAGCTTATCGCATCTTCGGAAAAAAATCATTCCCCGCACACTTGAGGGGGTGAAATACAGTTTGTCGGCCGAAAGTGGCAGACCCTGCAACCGGTACAAGCGCTCGCCTGTACCCACTACACTAACGGGCTGCCCACAAAAAGGCTAGAATATATGAATATCTATCCAGTTTGTAAATCTAAAAAATCAGGTCTAAAATTAGGACGGGGGAGTAGTTGTTTGAACATAGTATATTTCAGTGACGGCTCGCAGGGTGACCCATGGTACGGCCGAGGTAGTAGAGGTGGCAATACAGATAGGTAGGGTCGGTTGCAGAGACCGCACTGTATTATATAAGTTTTAAAATATTCACTCTTGAACACTTTACATTTCAATTCTGCGATCGAACATTTTTCAAGTCGCTAAATATATAGAGAAAGTATAGGGTCATTCCATACTATTTTAACAAAAGGTTGTGCTGCACATTTTTTTTAAATATTTTGCACAGATATTTAGACATGTTTCTAGAGTTCAAAACTAATTTTAGAAAAAAAAATTCTTCCTGTGTGGCAGATACAGTGTGAGTAACAATGGTTGCAGATTGATAGGTAGGCAACCAAATACGCATATTAGCACAACTGATCATGTAAAAAGAAAATCCCTTACATTGCTTTTCCAATGGCGTAGCAAACATTTTTTCCTAAAATACATTAAATATTCAATCATAACTGTATATTTAATTTTTACTATTTTACAAATGTTGAAAGTGATGGCCTTCATTTTCTAGGCAAATGTTTTATGCGAGAAAAATATTTTGTAAGGAATGTCGACATCTGGGGAGGCTTGATTAAATTGATTCAGACACGATTATAACGTTTCCATAATGAGCCTTCAGGATGAAAACATCATGCTGTGGTTTAAACACCATGGTAAACAAAGGCGAGTTCACTCAAACTCTGTAAATTTAGAATGAAACTTAAATTTCTAATTTTCTAACCTTAAAAACAGCAAATCACTTACCACAAAACAAAGATTTACGCAAAGTAGTCCTGATAAGAACTGATGTCTATGAAACACAATGGCAAAATACGACGCACGACGCTGCCCTAATAAATAAGTGTCAAATCTATTTACTCTTAATTAATTTCTCCTTGGCATAAACTTGGAGTGATCAAATTCCCTAGATTTTTCGGCGGGAAATTTAAATTGTCTGCAAACATTATTGCTCCCATGCTATGATCCCAGATAGAGCTTGAAACATGTACATTTTTTGTGATTACAAGCATTTGCGCAAAGTGGTATAATTTCCTTCCAATTGAGCAAATTGATAAATCTCAAAATCTCTTAACTCAGATTAAAGTGCTGAATATTTTGGTTCAAGTTTCTTCCATCATTTGATATATTTTTTCAAATTTAACGGCCGTCAAAGTTTACCATTGATTTTTTTTTATTTTTCGATCCTGTTTGCGACTGGGAAGGGGGCAATTCACTCAAACCAAATTTAGCTTGCAAGTACAACAGTAACAAAAGATTTTACCCGAGGCAAACACACTAAAGAATTGTTTTGTTACGACGCAAAGCAAAGTGACCAAATTTTGTAACGGTGTTGCACCCAAATTAGCATTAGTAGTACAAATTCCAGATTTGTACTGTGTGCCCCACTGGAAATTTGAAAATGGTCGAAATTTCACGAATTTCAAGTGTTTCATTTTTTTTGCTCCAGTGTATAAGAAAAGTTATATATGTACATTTTATCAGTAAGCATGACAAAGGACCCCCTGGTTAAGAGAGCTGAAATGCCCCCATCGCGAATAATTTCGATTTGAACCCTTCTGGAATTTTAAGAAACCAAAATCCCTTTTTTATTTTTTTTGGAATTTTTCAGTCAATAGGTGCAGAGAAAAGATATAAAAAACGAAAAAGGAGGGGGGTTGTTAAAATTTTCAAATCCCACCAAATATGTTTCTTCGATGTTAGAAAAGTAATTTTTTGGGTAATTTGGATATTCGTGATGGGAGGCATTTTACCTATCTTAAGGGGGACCTACACCTTGTCGCTTTAAAAAAATAGAATTTTTTTTTCTTCAATTTTGTAATCTAAAGGGTCTTAGAAATTAGCCTGTAAAAGGGTTTGTCAGATTTCTCTCTAGTTCGCGAGTTATAGCTAGTTAAACATGACGGCGCATGGCCAACTCGCGCGCTCTTGTGACGCGCCTGCGTGTCCATGCTTGTTTATGAGTTTTTTTTATTGTGAAATGGGCCGTAAAGGGTCACGTGAACGTAACTACCGACCAAAAAACATAAGCCGTCGAATCCAAAAACTGTTAAAGAAGAAGACGTACGTCAGCACATCAACGCCGAAGCTCAAGAACAGGCATCTACTAGAAGCCCCAATCACACCTGAATTCGTTTATTGCATCTTAGAGTTTCTCTTAGTTCTTACTGCAATCTCTCAATTCGTTGTTTGCAAAGAGTGTCATAGTAACATCCAAGTAGTCGATTCGATGGTAAAATGAAATTTTTGCTAATCCTATGAAAATCATAAGTACTTATCGTCAGATGATTTCCTAGATCGATATTTAGGAGCTCAAACTGGAAACGGCAATGAGTCTTTGAATAGTTGCATTTGATTGATCGCGCGTAAACATTTGCATTTCGTGAAGAGTGTGGTTGAAATCACAACTCATTTGGCTGTTAAATCTTTCAATGAAGGACAGAAGGGAATATTGAAAGTAATGGACACCTTGTGGATCATATTGGGGCTGCAAGTGGTGGCGTGCGCCACTCAACTAAACGCGTTACGAATCGCCAGTGCCGAGCGAAAGGTGAGCGATGCGGTAAAACGAGCTATAATTCAACAAAGAGAATAGCAAGTGACCCATCGTGAATTTCGTCTTCATCAGGAAGGCTAACTGTACGGACCTGGCATTGCAGATTAATAGTAAATCCCGTTGTAATGTTTTAAAATGGGTTGTCCCAAAAGTTTTTCAAACTGGTGTACACGATTACGGGAAAACAACTGAACGTATCGCGATATTTTTTTTTACACTTGGCAAGGTCCCGATCGTTCATTTTTGGAAAATTCTATTTTGATGATTTTTGACAGCTTCAAGAAGGACAAAACAAAATGGTAAAAAAATGGTGATGTGGCCATCATGTTACTTTCTCCGACTTGATGGTATCATAGCCATTTATATTTACGGTTTCATGGTTTATTTTCAATTGAAATCATATTTTAAATGTACATCGAACGTTGTATAAACTCGGATGAAACTGACGTTTAAAACGTCAAAATTATGAAAGATGGAAAAATTATACTTCAAATTCAAAAACTCAGTTTACTCAAAAACTAAAGGGATTTCGATGAAAACTTATTCTTTATAAGTTGTTCATATTAGCATTCTCTACAATTATTATTAACATAAATTTGCTGTAACTATCATCGTTTTATAATTATAAACCAAAAATTTCAAAAATAATAATACATATTTTTCTCGAATAAAAATGATTTTATGAAAAATGTTTTCAAGGAAAAGATGATCATTTCTTTGTTGTCTTCAAAGTTTGTTTAAATGTTTTTGTGATGTTTTTCATATTTAGGAAAATATTGGCAAAAAACCAAAAACAGTTGAGGTAAACGCCCACTTTCGGTGTGCGAAATTTTACCAAAAGCTTTTCAGTTCTTCAGATTATCAAATAAGACGGATGTTCAAAGTTTCATATCAATTGCTCTATTAGTTTTTGAGATACAGCGCGCACAGACAGAAAAATTTTGGAAAAATGTCCGCCATTTTGCGAAAAATGGGAATTTTGAAAAAGTGAACGATCGGGACCTTGCTGACATAACAAAAATTAAAAGTTTTGTTGAAAATTATATTTCAGATAGCTAGGGTTGACCCAATCTTGTACACCGTTTGGCCCTTAACTTCTGACAGGGGCGCTGTCAATGCCATCTCCAGGTTTTCGAAGTCAACGTTGACAAAAATCATGTGTGAAATTCAATTGAACTACAATAACATAAAAAAGTTTCGTATCGAAACGTTTTTCTTTACAATAGATTCTTAAAAATTGGCTTCGAAATTGTCCTACAAAGTGTAAGTCCCTTAACTGGGGGACCCTTTGTCATGCTAACTGATGAAACGTACATACATATGCAACTTCTTTGTGTAACACACTTGGTTTCAACAAAATTGAGTATTTTAAGAGGATCCTTACCATTAATTACCGTTAAATTTTGTGGGCGTACAACGCAATTTTTGGCTAATTTTGATATAGTCATAAAATTGTATCATTTGTTTATGTTATAAAGAGGTGTTATCTGTATTATTTCACATTTTTTCACTCAGTCCCTTTTGAGATATTCTACTTTAAATATTACCAAAATACGATTTTGGGCATTTTTAAAAAAATTATATAAAAAAGCACAAAGTTCTCAAGCGTAAATATTCTACAGCAAGTAGTCCTATAATAAATATATGCAAGAAAAAATAAATAAAGCTGAGCCTTTCTTACTTTTAATAATTTTGCAGCAGTAAAACTCAACGTTTTAAGTTAATTTTAAATTTACACTTGTGAATTTTTTCTTCACTTTCCTCACTACTTAGGTAATATTATATAAGGATACAAAATCTAGAGCATCATTCTGATGATTTTGTTTTTTATTTTGTCTTGTTATCTATAAAATTAACAGATTAGATATATTTACGCAAAACGGCCAAAAACGGTTACGAAGCAAACGTAAAAAAATGTCCGTCAAAAAAAGTATGAGCCTAAAAATTTTTCTTACTATAGTTTTGAACTCGCCCAGTATGGGGAGAACTGGCAAAAAATAGGAAAACAAAAAATGTTGAGCAACGTAGTCTAATTAATTATACCGTGTGTTCGTTCTCAAACGCGAACATAGGGTTTTATAGACGTTTTTGTAGATTCCTGCTCGCCATCTTATTTTACCGAAGAGCTAATGGTATCAAAAGAAAGTGAAAATTATTGCGCATCCAACGACACTAATAACAAGATTTAAAAAATTGATTTTTACCGTAAAATACTAATTTAAAATTTGATAGTTTTTAAAATATGAGTTGCTTTGCTTTTAAAATGCTATCTCATTTTAACGTTTAATATTATGTTACGGTTTATTTACGAAAAAATTAATAATTATACTAACGAAGAAAGAGTTTTTATGGTAAAAACCTATTATAGTGGTGATAGTTTACGTAGAGTTCGAGATTTGTTTGCCGTTAACTTTAATATGAGACCTATACCATCTGCAAGTACTATACAAAAAAATGTACAAAAATTTGAAAGACTCGCAAATATTTCGCTAGAATCAGAAAGTAGGGGTGGTGAGTATTATTATTATTATTTTGATTATTACTATTATTATTATTGAAGAGTTCTAAAATTACAATCATATCACAGGAAATCGGCAAACAGTTGACCGCACAGAAGAGCATGTTTTGTCGATGATAAATGTAGACCCAACATACAGCCTGAGACAAATTTCTCTTGAAAGTGGTTTATGTAAGTCGCGGGTATGGAAGATATTAAAGAAATATAAATATCATCCCTATAAATCGCCATGTCATCAAGAGATTTTTTATGTCGACGAATAAAGCAGGAGTACATTTTGTAATGAAATGAAATGCAAGAGCGCGCTAACAATGATGGACACTTTTTTATCGTCGATTTGCTTCACAGACGAGTGTACTTTTACCCTTAATAATAAACCCAATGTGCAAAACACACGGCATTGGGCCCAGGAAAACCCTAGGTTAAATATTTCAACCAGAACTCACTATCCTCAAAAACTTAATATCAGGGCTGGGATTTCTAATGATATTATTATCGGTCCATTTGAAATTAAAGGAAACTTATTTAGATCTTTTAGTCACAAAGGTAGGACCTGCAATGGAAGAAAAAATCAGGAGATTTGGTTCCAACAAGACGGCTGCCCTGTGCATTTTCGTTTAGATGTTAAATTATTTTTAAATAATTCATTTCCAAATCATTGGATTGGTAGAGGTGGTACTATAAATTGGCCAGCCAGATTCTTCTTGTCGGGACACGTTAAAAGCAAAATTTACAAAAGACACCACCCAGATATTAATTCTCTGAGAGAAGCAATAGTTACTGAATGTGCGTTAATTACTAACAGGCAGTTAGCTAATGTACGAAATAGTTTTTACAGCAGACTAGGGTATTGCTTAGCTCAAAATGGGGGGTTATTTGAATATTTACTTTAATTTGTTTTTCCTTACTGCTGATTTTAATAAAAATCATATGAAGCCCTTATTACTTAATATTTACATATTGTTAGCTTATAAATAATTGCCCGATCGCTATCGGGGAATTTTAACAGATTATTTTTGGGAAAAAATGGATGTGGATAATATGTGGTTCCAACAAGACGGCGCCACATGCCATACAGCTGGCCAAACAATCGATTTACTGAAGACCAAGTTCGGAGACCGTGTTATTTCAAGACACGGCCCAACCAATTGGTCGCCTCGTTCGTGCGATTTAACGCCCCTAGACTTTTTTGTCTGGGGGTACGTTAAGTCAGTGGTCTACAGCAACAAACCAACAACATTGGAGGAGCTCCAGACCAATATTGAAAGAGCCATTGCTGACATATCGCCAGATTTGTGATGGAAAATTTTGTTCAGCGTCTCCATTCGTGCCGGCGTTTCAGAGGTGGCCATCTGAATGATGTTCTGTTCCATTATTCATAGTATTTAATGGTATAGTGTCACCTTCAACTCACAATAAACAGATCTTTGATATCTCATCAATTGCTCATTTTATTTACATTTCAAATGGGGGCGCTCTTAATGGAAAACCCTATATGTAGTGAGCGATTTACTTAAAATTATTGATTGTTTGCAAAACGAAGGCAAGAAAAAATTTAAATATTCACAAATTTGTAACTATAACTTCAAGTAAAATTCTATAATTTCTGATTGTTACTCTCATAATACGTATACATTTTAGTGGAAATAGAACATTAATAGTAAATATTATTTTTTTATTTTGTTAAAATATGGTTAAAATGTATTTTTATTTTCACTGTCTCTTTTTTTAAAGGGCTAAAATATTATCTTCTGCGCCCGGGGCTCCTTCCGGCCTTAATTTGCTTTTGCATATGTTGTCGCACTTTTGCCCGAGTTATGAACATTATTTTTCCTACGGCACTAAAAAAATTACAAACGCAACACCTTAATACACGAATCTGATATTCTTCCGATATTCTATCACCCACGTACTATATGGGATTTCTAAGAGATGAATGATATTGTCAATTTTCTATCCTGTTCCTTAAAGTGTTAAAAATAATCTATTTATAGTAGCCTTTGAGAAAAATTAAATAAAGTTTGATAAATGAAATATAATAGTTACTTCAGTTATAATTTGAAATTAAAGGAAAACGATAATTCAAGAACCGTATGCTAATTAACGCCGGGAGCAGAAATTTTCGAATTCCGTTTGCGTGTGTCGGAACAACTTATTTAACATAATATCACAATAATTTACAATCAATCCGCGTTTCTAGCAATGCAAATGAAGGTGAAATATATCTATTACTAAATTGACTTAACACGAAATCAATCTTCTGAAACATGCAACAGAAGCTAGAAATGTTTCAATAACCGTTTATAACTGTTCATACATTTCTTTGAACAGAAAATAACTGCTAATTATTTTAATTTGTGTTCTCATACTCACAGAGATAAACATGTTTTTAATAGTTACAATTATCTGATATTCAAAGCCGTTAAAAAGTTTTCTTATATACAGGATATTTTTTTATCGTGGGCCATAGGATTTTACATGCTAAAAATTATACCTTATGTTAATGTATATTTTATTATAAAATTTTGAAGGAAATTTTAGTTAGTAATAAATCAATTATTTTTCTACGTGATGCGCTGCATTCGAATAACTTAAACATGTTTTATTTCATAAAAAAATGAAATTATTTAATATAAAAAACTGAGCAAAAATAATCAAAGTACATTGAATTTCCGAAATGCCAGATTGATTAGTGAGGCAAGAAATCAAACGAATGTATACCAGAAAATATCTGTTTATACTGTTAAAGAACGGGTGGAATTTGTAACGGCAAAGGGAAATACTTGTATTTTTCTACAAGAAGTCAGGGAATTTTTTTATTTTAGGGAAATAGTTGACTTTTCTGCAGCGTATCCCGATCGTCCGGTTCCGAACAAAAGCACTTTTTAATGGAATAAAACATTTTTAAATTCTTCTAATGAAGCGCTTTATGTAGAAAAATAATTTATTTATTTTACTAACTAAAATTTGCTTCAAAATTAAATGATAAAATATAAATTAACACAAGGTATAATTTTTTGCATGTAAAATCCTATGGCCCACGATAAAAAAAACATACTGTATAAAATGTATGCTTTGTATGAGGATTTTGGTCAGATTAGATGTGCAAATTTCCGTCTTTAGCAAACTATTTTTGTAATTCTTCAAGAATTATTTTAAATATTTAATACACTGACGAGGAACTGTTAGGAAATTGTTATAAAAACAATACAAAGTGTTTCTTGTTTAAACAATCAACTTATAATAGTTATATTTAAATTGCGGTTCATATGGTATATAAAAAGTGAATTTTTCAAATTACGTTGATCAATAAATCACAATCATTTCTTCATTTCTATGTAGCCAGAAAACGGTGCGTCGAAATAAAAACGGTTATAATTAAATAAATTGACCGATCATGTTTGTCTTATCTGCTCGTAGATTGCGTTGACGGAAAATTAATGATTCTGTCAGAGTAACTATTAGTAGAGCCATTTAATTGACAAAAGGGCCGTTTTGCCTTATTATATAATTGTATCAATAGATAGTGATGAATTTAATTAATTGAATAGCCACTAATTACAGCTCATAATTAATCCAGGACTACTCTGAATTGCAATTAGTAGTAATTGGGCGTCATATATCTTCCTTTTTAAATGATAATTGAGTTTTGAAATATATAGTATGTTGCTTGCAACTTATATTAGAGGAATAATTTAATATTCATTTATAACCGCGAACAAGAAAATGTTAAGGGGGTAAGTGCCTCGCGCCAGAGTTAAACCAGAATAGTCTAATAGAAAATGACAATCGCCACAATCTTGGGCCTGAAATTTTACCGAGTACGTAAATTTGTTTGTACACGCCTCCAGGGTTGATACAAAATGTTTCATGCAAGTGGCGTTCATTACAACGACGAAAATGAAGCAAATTCGTGTTTGTAGAGGTGCAGCTCTTACGTTGTTGCGACTTTATTTGGTAACTAATGACAATTTTATTACATACATATTGTTTTCAAAGGTATAAACTAGTTTTCTGTAGCATTACATTTTTAGTTTTTTTGCAGAGAAAACCTCCAGATATCCATCCAATATAGGTAATTTTCAGGATAAATTATACAGTTTGTCTGATGATTAAAAAAAATCAAATTCTATAGACGAATAGTTTAATCCTTTCTCTCCAAGTGTGCAAAATATAATTTTTTAATATTTGATATTAACTTCAGAATTATGTATATGCTGACCATCAAAAATGCATCGATTTTCGACGCGGCACTTACCCCCTTAAACAGCGTTGGCCCGGATCTAAAGTCGGTGACAAGTGCTTTTCGCTGTAGAATACAATTTGCTTCAGAGTCGGGGCCGACCTTATTAAATAACAAGCTGAGTTACACGCACTCAAAAGCTCAACGGTTGAAGAATCACGCGATCGATTGCTTAACAAATACCACTTATACTACTATTACTATTAGCTTATAAATCGCCGGTAGTCGGCGAAGTTCGTTGCAGTGGCGGAACAGCGATTGTGAGGGTTAAGCAGAGTTGATCCGGTCCTGAAGTTGATTGAGATATAATTAAGAAAGTGACTGGGGCGTTCTTCAAAAGTAACAAGTACAGTTACACACATACAAACCTACACAGCTGAAGGAATGGCTAAAGCTGTGTAAAAGAAAATATATATCGCTTTATTAATTTATTTTGAGAAAACCGGCAATTTTAGCATTGTTGCAAAAAGCGCTGGCTAGCGGCCACTTCAATAATTGTAACGACGCAATTAATAAGAAAAGTCCGTTTCAATGAGAGCAAGTTTGTACCATTCCGTAAAGCCAGGTCATATTAATCAATTTTTAAAGGACAAAAGTGTAAACTGTCCCCACCACTTTTCTTTGGGAGACAGAGAAAATAGTGTGAAAAATATTCAAAATCACGTTTTGAATAATTTGGGCTCAACTAGTTAAATAATTATAACCAAATTTTACGCCCTCTTGTTGCCAATATAGGAAGTTGAATATTATTTCCAGTGATCATTTTTGGTCACTTTTACTGCAAGGATTTTTTCCCAAGTCTATAGCTGAGATATGACCGGTGGCCAACTGTTCAATTAGGCAAAAGGTCTAACAAATATTGCTATTGTTAAGCTCATATTAAACTACTTAAACGTTGGCAAGCTGTTTGACTAACTGTCGACCTAGTCCATATCAATTCAGACGGGGGTTATCTTCATAGTCTCAGATGTTACTTTCAGAAAAAATCGGGAAATTATCCAAATTTTTTTTGTTAAAAAAATTTCTTGGTCCGAGATAGTGACCATTCTCTATCTTCGGAACGGTAGATATCCTTCATTTAGAAATGTGGCACCAAGTTATCCTGCTGTAGCCTTCTGATTTTTTTGATAAATCTTTTTTTGCCAATTCCAAAGATTTATATTTTTTTACTGTTTATTAGTGCCATAGACTATATCCCGCCAAACGTAGCATGCCGGAATGCGAATGAATTAGAACCAATCAGATTCTATATAACTTCTGTTTTCGGGAAACATATCATGTAGAGTTCAAATGCGGCTTTGTGATTGGTTCTCTACTCGCATTATGTTTCAACACATGATTGGTTTAAATAAGAACAATGTTAAACGTCAAACGTCAGTTTGTGGGTAGAACGCTATTAAAATTAGTGAATACTCCGCATTGGAAGTGTTTCTCTTGAAGTCATTTAACAGAAAGTGAAAGAGACCCAACCAAAAAGTTTGAGCGCAGTCACTAACATGACCTGCACTCGGGAAGTCATTTCTACAATATTGAAAAACAGGGCACATAACGTGCGAAACTCGAACGGTACGTACTGTAAAGAAAATGTAGTGAAGTCCATGTGGAATATCAGTGCTAAGTTAGTGCAAGAGAAGTACGTTTCTGATTTTGTTTGATGCGTTTAAAAATGTAATATTCAAACCGGCATAACACGCCCGCGATGCCAATAAATGTCATTCTATTTTGTAATATTTTTGATGGGATATATAGTCTGATAAATCTTTCGTGCATTGTAAATTATCGCAAGTTTGCACTCTTTCGACAAACCCAGTCGCATTGCTTTAGGCAAACAATATGACTTCGTTTGTCGAAATCGCACAAACTTGTTACCGATAATTTCCAATGCACTTGTGCAATTACTGTTGAGTATTACACTATCTAACCTACTTTTTTTATTTGAAAGATACTATTTTTGTGATTAAAATGATATCGTTCGTTTGGAAATAAGTGTCCAAGTTTTCTTACTGCAGCGTTATGATTTGTGTTTTTTTTAAATTCTTTTTTTCAAAAATACCAATTACAAAATTTTGATTTTTTGACTGGTGGTGAGTATCATTGAGTGCTACATTCTCTGAAGAGGAGTTTAACAGGTTTTATAAACATTGTTAATATTTTAGTTTCCGTTATTTAACTACATTTTTTAAATTAAATTTTACTCAAAATAAGCAATTTGAAAAATTCTGAAAAATTTCCCGGAGTTGTATATCTCACGGTACTACATCCTGAGAAGGACAACACTCCACTTTGGTTCTGGAATTTTTCATATTTCATTAAGAAATCCATTTTCGGACCAATGATGTGCTCAATGTCATGGAATAAAAATGATAAATTATTAAAGGCCTTCTGGAACAACGTGAAAGCTTCCAGATAATTCCAGTATGTAACAGAACCTTCTAAAATAAACTAGAATCATTAAGATAATTTCAGAAAGTAACAAAACCTTTTAGAAAAATCTGGAACTATCCACATAATTCCAAAAGATAACAGAATCTTCTAAAATAATCTAGAATCATCCAGATAATTCTGAATTTGTATAAGAACATTCCAAAAAATCTGGATAATTAAAGAATGTAACAGAATCGTCTAGAACAATCTAGAATTATCCAGATAATTAAAGAATATAACAAAATCGTCTAGGACAATCTAGAATCATCTAGATAATTCCAAAAAGTAACAGAACCTTTTAAACTCTAAAATGTAACAAAATCTTCTAGGATAGTCTAAAATCATCCAGGTAATTTCAAAAATGTATAAGAACATTCCAGAAATAGATTTTATCGTCCATTTTAATTATCCAGGATGTAACGGAACCTTCTAGAACAGTGTTTCCCAAACTTTTTTTTCAGTGGCCTGGTTATTTTTAAAGAGAACATAGGAATGTCCATAGAGTTTTTCATTTATTGATATAATAATTCTAGTAAAAAGCTCTGACAAATGTGTAGATATTAAACAAAGGCAGTATAGCATTAATGAGAACTGTCGTTTATTAGTAATTAGTAATTTGAGGTTATGAAAAAGGATGATAGTTTTATTTATTAGATCCGGTCTACTTCCAATCGGGTTCTGTATTTATTTTGAAAGAAAAGTATTGTTGAGTAATCTGCTCCATATTTAGGTATCGATCCACTTTCCCTATTTAAAATCAGGGGGGATGTTAGGGGTGGCTAGGGGGTTAAGGTTATGAAGGTGGAAATGTCATCAAAAGTTGTCCCCCTCGGAACAAAAATCGACCAATCTCAGCGATGTTTTCATAAATTCCGCGTAACTCAACGAAGTCGCTTGTTGCATTAGAAATTGTCACTTTCTCCATTACAACTGGGTATTCCTGACGACGAGTTATCCAAAAATCTATCAATGGTATTCTGTAGAAGACATCTTTGAGTACTGTGTCACACGACAGTTCAATTATAAAATCAGTATCTGAATCCTGCATCTCTATCTCAGATACTAAGTTCACTGTAAACGAATTCCCAATCAATTTGTTGCTATTGATGGGGGTAAATATTCCTTCGACTTTTTTCTGGTCCTCTCAGTTGTTCCTTGACAGCATCTTAAAAAGCATCTACATTTTCGTGAATTTTGTTAACCGTGACCTGGTTCCGGATCACGACCTGGTATTTGGGAAACGCTGGTCTAGAATAATCTAGAATCATCTAAATATTTCCAGAGAGTGACATAATCTTCTAGAAAAGTCTGGAACCATCCAGATAATTCCAGAATACAACAGAACTTTCTAGAATTCTTCTCGATCGTTTTAGATATAATACCAGGCGACTGTAATTGATTGAGTTGGCAATTATTTTAAAAAAGTACGTTGGTAACATTTTTTGTTCATTAGTTCTGGTAAAATGTCTGACTTTTGTTATTATGAAACTAATCTCACATTTAGATAATTTCCGTTTTAAATCATCCTACGATATTGTATCTTACGTCACAGTACTGCCAATTTATTAGATACCAACTTTAAAGAAAAAATGGTGATGTGGCCATCATGTTACTTTCTCCGACTTGATGGTATCATTTATATTTACGTTTTGATGGTTTATTTTCAACTAAAATCATATTTTAAATGTACATCGAGCGTAGTATAAACTCGGATGAAACTGACGTTTAAAACGTCAAAATTATGAAAGATGGAAAAATTCAAAAACTCAGTTTACTCAAAAACTAAAGGGATCTCGAAAAAAACTTATTCTTTATAAGTTGTTCATTTTAACATTCTCTACAATTATTATTAACTTAAATTTGCTGTAACTATTATCGTTTTATAATTATAAACAAAAATTAAAAAACAAATTATAAATTTTTTTCTCGAATAAAAATGATTTTATGAAAAATGTTTTCAAGCAAAAGATGTTCATTTCCTTGTTGTCTTCAAAATTTGTTTAAATGTTTTTGTGATATTTTTCATATTTAAGAAAATATTGGCAAAAAAACAAAAGAAACAGTTAAGGTACACGCCCACTTCCGGTGTACGAAATTTGACCAAAAGCTTTTCAATTCTTCAGAATACAATTGCTCTATTAGTTTTTGAGATACAGCGCGCACAGACAGACACACACACAGACACACACACACAGACACACACACACACACACAGACACACACAGACACACACACACACACACACACAGACACACACACGCACACAGACACACACAGACACACACACACACACACACAGACACAATTTTTTTTTCCAGAAATTGTTGAAATGGCATCAAGGGACCCCAAAACAGATATTTCCGTAAAAAAAAATTTGAAAAAAGAAATCACGATCACAATACTTTCTCGTACTTCGTAACGGAGAAAGTAAATATCGCAATCAATTACAGTTTTAAACGCAATTTTACGACAATTTTTTTTTGTTATGAAAGAATTGTTAATTCATAATCCAATCTCCCAACAACTATTAATAATTAAGATCTTGGTGAGATTCGTGTCAAATGCACTGTCACGCGAATAGAACAAATCGCTGTAGAGTATAATAATGGTTATTATTAGTATTAAATTATTGTTTGCATTAACTCAACTTGAATACATCAGTTAATTGATTAAAATCTGTTAGGTTAACTAATTCTTAAAGTCTACCATCTACCAATCAAACACTTGGTTAAAGATATTGTGTTGTTATGAAATTATTAAGTTGGTAACAAATGCTACTATTGTTCATCTTAGATGTGTGTGATTTTTTGTTTCAATAATATTTTTATAATATAATAATATAAACATTTTGAAATTATTAAGTGGGTACCAAACACTACTACTCTTCTTCTTGGGTGTATGTGAGTTTTTTTGTTTAATTTAATATTTTTATATTGAAATATGTAGTAGTTTTTAACAGATTTTTTTTTTCGTGAGTGACCCGTTGTGCAAGAGACGTGTTGGCGTCGAGTGGAGGAAGTTCATGAACGAATATAACGATTTCATCTTGAGCAAGCAAAGCTATTTTAAAGTTATGTTAATATTATATTCATTAAAAAGTTAAAAAATTTGTTAATTTTTACAATATATTTTGAAAACACAATTATTATTATCAGTAGGCTATTTTGAGGGGGCACTCTGGCATATAATCTTGTTTTCCAAAGATTGATTCGATAAGCCCACCATTGTTAATCGTAGAATTTCAAAGACATCTTCATCGTTTAATCCATATTCGGTCTATTCGCGTTGTAAAATCGGTTTCAGTATATATGCGATATAGAAGTGAAAATATTTTTTTTTTGCAATAAAAATGTGCTACTTTTACAGGGGGTTAACATATTTTAAAAATTTGACATTCACATATGAGGGGATCAGAGCAAAAGTGAACCAAGCCTAAAACTTAAAAAATCAAGTTATTTGTGCTGCTGGATTAGGAATATCAATATTTATTCAGAGCAGTCATGAACGTAGTCCATAGTTCATTATTCGGTCTGCTGGGTGCAGTAGTTACAGTATTACCGAGCATTCGAGAAGTGTGGAGGTAAAGTTTGTGCAGAGTGAGAAATATTCGAAGAACGCGAGAGAACGATCGTTACTGCGCAATACGTCCCGAGTGCTTGGTACAACTCTACTTGATGCTCTGATTAGTTGTATAAAGTTAAGTAATGGAAGAGGACTTTGATTACATTCAAAATACTGATAACTCAAGCTCTTCAGACGAAAGTAATGGTAAGTTTTATTTTGATAAAAATGATGTTTTTTTTTAAGTTTTTACATTTTCTGTATGAAATACGGGAAAGTATTCTGATCGTAAAACTTTCTACGCATTGATGAAATAATTGAATATCTCGATGTTGGGTGTTGTTAGAAATATACATCTAGAACCATTTTGTTGCCAATTCAATTCCTCATCTATTTGATCCCATTTTCCATTTTTTGTATTAAAACTATTTGAAAATCTAAACGCGCATTTTCAACGTAGTGATGGAAACAATTTAATAACTCGATGTTGAGGTTTGTTAGAAACGTGCACCTAGTACACGATTGTACTAGTTGTTGGGTGTTGTTATAAACGTGCACCTAGCACTATTTTTTTGGTAATTAAATTTCCTTTCTATTTTATACGAAAGTGTAGTTTATCACCCATTTTTGTATTAAATCAATTTGCAATTATCAATTATATGTGGATACCACGATCCACATGGATTCCTTTCACCCTAAGTCCCATAAATTCGCTGCATATAATTCAACAACAACAACAAATCACCTCCCTCATCTTTCCCCAACCCCACAATAACCCCCGTACCCCATATGCATCCATAGTATATTTGGGAAACCTATCGGAAAATGTTGGGAAAACTCTAAATAAATTAAACATCACCACATCATTCAAAACCAATAACCCCTCTCAAAGTTCATCAATAATGCAAAAGATAAAACAGACAGAAATAAGGAATCAGGTGTATACTTACTCACCTGTGGAGACTGCCCAAAAGTTTACGTTGAACAAACTGGACGAAGTTTTGAACAAAGGATAAAAGAGCACAAAAATTGTTTTATTCAAGGAAAATCTAACTCCACCTATGCCGATCATCTAACAGAACACTGCCATTCATTTAATGATAATTTTAAAATCCTCCATAAACAAAATAAAAGCCTAAAACTAAATCTACTAGAGTCAATGGAAATCAACAGATTCAATAAACGCGGTGTTCTGTTAAATGACCAAATCGACGTCAATAATTCGCCTTTACTTAACATCACATAAGTGAATAATATGTATATGTATGTATGTAGCGTGTATTTTTAGTTTAGTTTCCATTTTTTATCATGTTTTTAGTCATCTCTACAATAATTCATTTATTATAACGCAAATTTTAATTTTAATTCTGATTTCAACACATTAATACATCACCCCTACGCCCACCCTCAACGTTTGTTCCCATTTTTTTAGTATATAAGCGGTAATTGTAAAATGTAAAACCATTATTTTTCATCTACCTGATAAAGCCACGGTGTGGTGAAACAATTGTCGTAGAACAATAAAGTTAATTTGAAACCATACACTATGTTAGTGTTTTATTAAATGATACCATGGAGTTTCAACAAGTAACAGCCTCATCCATCCAATATTTCAAAGTAAAACATTTTCAGGGCACTAATAAACCATGTCCAGTAATTTGAAAATAAACTATAATAAAAATAGTTAGATTAATGAAAAGTTCAGTGTATCCTAGATTGGCTTGTATTTCTTCTATCTTATTGTAAAAAACATTAATGCTTAATTTTTTTCTCTGCAATTAAATACATTGGACTTGATCCAATTTAGCTCTGAGGCCCTCATATATGAGTAGAAGAAAAAACATTTTTAATGAAAAAAATAAAACACTCATACATAAGAACAAGAGGAGTAGCTGTTACAATCTTAATCATTTCATAATAGGACCTATTAATTGATAGTCATTAAGATTTAGTTATAGTTGACAAAACAGATTTTATTGAATTATCCAAAGAATTCATGGCGATCCAATGCACCCAACAATTTCTTGGCGCTTCCTTAATCGGATGCAACGAAATTTTCAGAAATGTGCGTTCGATGTTGATACGTTTTAATTAACCAGTTTCCCACATTGATTTTTTTTTATCTGATCGATTGGTGACAATCAAACCAGGGATTAATAAAATATAGTCGATTACTTATAGAGATTAGTGTTAAGCAATTTATTTAAATTCTCTATTAGGAGGCATTACACAAATTAATTAAAATTTGAACTAATTCATTTGTTACGCATTAATGGAATTACTACACCTTAAGTATAAAAATAAGATGTGCCTTTCCAGGTTGGTTAGAATATTGCGTCGTAAATGATACTTTGCTTTCGGTTTATTTCAAAAATTTTGTAAATTAATGTAAAGACAAAATATAGCTGAAATCGTCAGTATTTAATTGATGTATTAATAATAAAATTTGTTTTATTTGTTTCCTTCGTACGCTGATGCCTACTCGTCATTTAAAATATTCCTTGAAAGAATCCGCACCTCTCGGGCAAAGTCGATGATCTCAGCCAAGAATCATCAGGGCCGTAAAATTACCGTACATCAGTAAAAATTCGTTTCTTTTAAAATTGATTTTATATGTAAAAGGTTCCGTGTACTATTAAATTATAATTATATACATTTAGAAAATTCGAAGATAAATATACTAGTGTATAGTCACCAGTGGCGGCTCGTCAACTTTTGGTTTGGTGAGGCACAGATTTAATATTATCTACACATCTTTTTAAAAATCCCCCTATTTTCCTTCACGTTGTTATACGTTTCGATTTCAATTTGCCGAGCCGCACTTATTTTGTTTATCTAAAATATGAAATTTACAATTTGATGATATATGATTTTTACTTTTGGAATGCTTATCAATAGAACACCCTATTTTTTTTCAATTGTCATCACCTGTTTTATGCCATATCGACTCATTGCTATTTAAAAATAGTATGCAAGGCCAACAAAATACTTTATTTCTAATTGTCAACCACATTTGTAAAACCATGCACTTGAATGATCGATGTTTTTAAATTAATAATAAACTAAGATCGGGGCAAGACCTTTTCATACCTTTTATATAAACTTTATCATCGTACGACAATCGGCTAAATGGATTTTTAAAGAAGAAATTTACGATTTCTTTACAATTTCTCACAGTAATAGTCATAGTGCTATTGCCGCCATCCATTACAATATAGGAATAAATACTTTTTACTGATGAATATTAACAGGGGCGGTTCATTATGTAGAGCCAACGAGCCATGGCACCACCTCTAATTTCAAGCGCAGCAAGAATTTTCTCAGTACCTGCATTGCAGCCATCATTTCTGTCTCATCCCGTTCGTATTTCCGCGCCGCATTCAATGAATAATATCAGTTCATTGCCGAATAAGCCTTTTTGGACTTTCAAAGTCATGTACTATAGAGGAAAAAGTACAAATTAAACAATTTGGTTAAATTAAATGTTAAAAACTAGTTCATTTAGGATAAATTTGAAAGTTTTAAATCTATTTCCAACAGAGATTAATTTTTGACAATTTGTCCGACCACAAAATGCAATTTTCGTTCGTCTATTTCATTGTTGCTATGTTGTTTTCAGCTCTGGTATGTCAATTATTTAATCAGATGTCAAAAATTATTCATTCAGGATGAATTTTGAAATTTTGAAGCTAATTCAGAGATTTTTTTACAATTTTTATAGTCGCAAAATGCAAATTTATTTTTTCCATTTCAAGTTTTCAGTGTTGTCATTTTCTTTTCAGCTGCGGTATGGCAATCGTTTTAATTGTGTTTTAGAAATTAGTTCATTTAGGTTGCATTTTGAAGTTTTAAAGCTATTTCCAATAGAGATTATTTTTTTACAATTTTTATAAGCACGATATACATTTTTTTTCTCTATTTGAAGTTTTCAGTGTTGCCATTTTGTTTTCAGGTGTACGTCAATTGTTTTAATCAGATGTTAAAAATTAGTTTATATAGGATGAATTTTAAAGTTTTGAAGCTAATTCTAGCAGAGAATATTTTTTTACAATTTTTATAATCGCAAAATGCAAATTTATTTTCTTTATTTCAAGTTTTCAGTGTTTCCATTTTGTTTACAGCTGTGGTATGTCAATTGTTTTAATCAGATGTTCAAAATTAGCTAATTTAGGATAAATTAGAAAGTTTTGAAGCTATTTCCAGCAGATATTAATTTTTTACAATTTTTATAATCACAAAATGCCATTTTCTTTGCTCTATTTCAAGTTTACAGTATTGCTACCTATAATATGTCAATTTTTTTAATTAGATGTCATAAATTAGTTCATTTAGGATGCATTTGTAAGCTTTGAAGCTAATTTCAGTTGAGATCATTTTTTTGCAATTTTTCTTATCACAAATTGCATTTCTCTTTTCTGTGCTTTAAGTTTGGAGGGTCGCCATTTTGTTTTCAGGTATGGTGTGATAATTATTTTAGTACGATGTTAAATATTGGTTCACTCGGAATGGATTTTAAAAATTCGAAACCAATTCCTAATGGTTATTTTTTATATTTTTTTTCTCCATTTTAAGTTTTTAGTGTTGGTATTTTGTTTTTAACTGTGGTATATCAATTGTTTTAGTTAGGTGTCAAAAGTGAATTCATTCGCAATAAATTCAGAAATTTTGAAGCCAGTTCCAGCGGAGACCTATTTTGTCACAAAATACAATTTTATTCGATACATTTTAAGTTTTGAGCATTGTCATTATGTTTTGAGCTGTGATATCTTAATTGTTTTACTTTGATAAACTCAGGATACATTTTTGATTGAAGCTGATTTCAGCAGAGATATTTGTTTTACAATTTTTTCAAAACACAAATTGCAGTACTCTCTCCTAGATTTCAAGTTATAAGCGCCGCCATTTTGATTTGAGGTGTGATATGTCAATTATTTTAGTAGGATGTTAAACAATATTTCATTCTACATAGATTGTGATATTTTCAAGGCGATTTCACTCATGTTTATTTTTTACAATTTTTACAATCTCAAAATGCAATTTTCTTTCCTACATTCCAAGTTTTAAACGTTGCAATTTTATTTTCAGCTGTGATTTATCAATTATTATACTCGGATGTCAATAATTGGTTAACTCACGGTAAATTTTGAAGTTTTAAAGCTAATTCAAGTAGAGATTAATCTCTTACAATTTTTCAAATCAAACACATTTCAAGTTTTGAGCGTCGCCATTTTGATTTCAGGTGTGATACGTCAATTATTTTAGCAGGATGTTAAATATTGGTTCATTCAGAACAGATTATGGTATTTTTTCAATTCACCATCTAAATAAATGTAAAATTTGCTAAAATAAAGTTCATCATAATTTTCCTTCTAGCTCAACCATTTTTGCTCGTGTGAAGTTTCGATAATTTTCTTTAAAAGATAGAAAGTAACCGTAATTTCCTCATTAAATATATGCCTCTTAAGCAAAAAATGGAAATTCGACGTTCAATTGTTTTTTAATTTTTTTTTTAAGGATAACTCTCAAACGAACGGGCAGATTTTGAAAATTATTTTAATATAGTGTTGTTTTCATTGAATAGATACAGATAAAAACAAAAAAATAAATTCGTCGTTCAATTGAAAGGAAGATTATATTTAAAAATTCGTCCAGTAAAGTGTTCTACCCGTCGAATAGAAAATTAAATGCGCCGTTAATTTTTTCTTTTTTATAATAACTCCTGAACCGATACCCTAATTTTGAAAATTCTTCCAGCAAAATATTGCAATCACTGTTTTATGGTTCTGAGAAGATAAATCTTGAACAAAATAGCAGATTTAAAAAATTCTAGAAAAGTGTAATTTGTCTTCAATTGATTTTTTTTTGAGGATAATTCTTGAACGAAAGGAAAGTTTTTGAAAATGCTGTCAGCAAAGTGTTGCACCCATTGGACAGATGTAGATAAGATCTAAAAACAAATTCGCTATTCAATTATTTTCTATTGTTGTTGAAGATAGCTCTTAAATGAAAAGACAGAGTTTTCCAAATCTTTTATCAAAGTGTTGCTAAAAATTAAATTGTCGTTTTTTTAAAGATCACTTTTGAACTGATGACCTGATTTGTAAAATTCTTTCAACAAAGTCTTATATTCTTTCCAAAAATTAAATTCGTTGTTCAATTGTTTTTTCGGTTTCAGAGGATAACTTTTGAACGGATGGCCAAATTTGGCAAAATCTTTCAGCCAAGTGTTGTACTCGCCGAATAGATGCAGATAAGACAAAACAAATAAAATTTGTAGTTCAATTGTTTTCACTTTTTTAAGGATAACTTCTTGATTTTGCAAATTCTTTTAGATAAGACGTAGATAAGATCAAAAAATAAATTCTCACCTCCAATATCTAAATTAATCTGCACATCACAACGAACGCGATATACCGGGTGACCCAGGGATCTGTAAAAGCCCCATAACTTATTTGCTATTTGAGATATCGACTTCTAGTTTTCTTGAACTGATACCCACGCTTATTCTACATATTTTAAAAATATGTATGTTTTTGTACAGGGTGTCCCAGTGTACATAACAGAACAAAGTTATGTTTTTTTAAATGGAACACCCTATATTTTATACTTTATTTTCAACCCTCTTGAGAAGCTGATAAAAATAGTATCAAATAGTATTGGTCTTTTATGGACGATTGGTTAGTTATGGGCAAATTTGTGGCAAAAACAAGGACACATTGAAAATATTGCAGAAGCGCTCCTAGCAATGCCAGCGTCGTTTTTTATACACTAAAGAATTTTCCACATCCTGAAGAATAATACAAATCGGCTTTGGTTCTTTTTTGTTCATACTGCTATACAGGGTGTCAACATACGCAAAATATTGGATAACTATTTTTTTTCAAATGGAACACCCTATATATCTTTCCACCAATGTATGGAATTTTTGATAAGCTTTCCAATGATTTGTATAATTTGTATAATGAAATATTAAGGATTCTTGAGATTTATCCATAAAAACATTTTTCTTTTGTCACCTCCTGCTCATTTTTGGATTTTCAGCCAAAACTATGCATTTTCTGAAAAAATAATAAGAGACCAAAGTTGTAGAGCGGAAAATTTTCGATCGATGTCAGTCTTTCGACTTTTCCAATAATGCGTGCATTGCCCGCCAGAGTGCGCAGAATCGTGATCGTTTATGCATTTTAGCGTTTTTCTCAATTTTTTTGTTAATTAATTGCACTATACCTTATTTTCCACGTCCTCTAGCAGAAAAATGGGTAATTATAGAATTATTCAAATGACCTACATCGATTGAAAATATTCCGCTCTACAACTCTTAAAAGAAGCAATTTTTGCCCAAAATGCATAGTTTTCGCTAAAAACGCAAAAAAACATTGAAAAACGCAAAAATTGATATATACATTTTCAATTTGCATTTTTAGGGAAAATTATGCATTTTTGGCAAAAATTGCTTCTATTAAGAGTTGTAGAGCGAAACATTTTCAATCGATATGGGCCATTTTAATTTCCCTATAATTTCCCGTTTTCCCGCTAGAGGGAGTGGAAAATAAAGTATAGTGCAATTTATTAATAAACAATTTGAGAAAAACTCTAAAATGCATATACGGTCACGATTTTGCGCGCTCTGGCGGGCAATTCACGCATTATCTTAAAAGTTGAAAGACTTATGTCGATTGGAAATTTTTCGCTCTACAACTTCGGTCTCTTATAATTTTTCTTGAAAATGCATAGTTTTGGCTGAAAATCCAAAAATCAGCAGAAAGTGGCAAAACAAATATGTTTTTATTGATAAATCTCAAGAATCCTTAATATTTTTTTATACAAACTGTATATCATTGAAAAGCTTATTAAAAATGCCATAGATTGGTGGCAACTTATATAGGGTGTTCCATTTGAAAAAAAAATAGTTATCCATTGTTTTGCATATGTTGACACCCTGTACAGCACTATGAATAAAAGAGAACCAAAGCCGATGTGTATCATTCTTTATGATGTGGGAAATTTTCTAGTGTATAAATAATGATGCTATCTTTGCTAGGAACGCTTCTGCAATGTTTTCAATGTGTATATGTTTTTGCCACAAATTTGCCCATAACTAACCAATCGTCCATAATAGACCCATACTATATTATACTATTTTTATCAGCTTCTCAAGAGGGTTGAAAATAAAGTATAAAATATAGGGTGTTCTATTTAAAAAAACATAACTTTGTTCTGTTATGTATATTGGGACACCCCGTACAAAAACATGCATATTTTTAAAATATGTAGAATAAGTGTGGGTACCAGTTTAAGAAAACTAGAAGTCGATATCTCAAACAGCAAATATGTTATGAGGCTTTTACAGATCCCTGGGTCACCCGGTATGTAAACTGTATGGAGGCATATTAAGTTGCATAAATTCCGATTGCGCTGGTTTACATTTGCCTCAAGTCCGGTCTGGGAGGGCGCGCAAATTCTAATCATTAAAAATCGGGAACATTCCGTTAATAAAGAGTTTTTCAATAAGAACTTGACAACCAAGGGCACGATTGCAGCGTTCGATTAGTTGAAGCCAATTTTCGATGACTCGGCCACACAATTCGGCGGAAATGGCCGATATTTCTAGTTCGATGTTGGTTCTTAGGTCCTCTAACGCCGCCGGCTTGCTGGCATAGCGGCTTCGATTTAAGTCTAGAGGTGTTAAATCACAAGATCTCGGCGGTCAATCGACAGGACCTTTTCTCGATATAACACGTTCACCGAACTTGGACTTCAATAAGTCGATTGTTTCTCCAGCTATGTGGGATGTGGCACCGTCTTGCTGAAACCACATATCACTGATGTCCATCCCATGCAATTGATTGAAGAAATAACGCTGCAACATGTCTCTGTAGCGTTCACCATTGACTGTAACGTGACGGTCCTTTTCATCAACGAAGAAAAATGGCCCAATGACGCCACCGGCATGGAAACCGCACCATACAGTCACTTTTTGTGGATGAAGTGATGTTTCATGAAGCACATGAGGATTTTCAGCACTCCAATAACGCATGTTTTGTTTGTTGATGAAGCCATTCAACCAAAAATGCGCTTCATCACTGAAGATGATTTTGCGATGAAAGTTGTAATTTTCGGCTAACATCTCTAGAGCCCATTCTGAGAACGTGCGTCGCTTCATATTTTCAAGTGGCTTTAGTTCTCGAGTTAACTTGATCTTGTAAGGGTGCAGGTCAAGATTCTTTCGCAAAATACGCCATAGTGTGGTCTGCTTGATGCCCAATTTCTGAGAACGCCGTGGAATCGACTAATTTGGATCGTTTGCGATGGACGCTTCAACGGCAGCAATATTTTCGGTACTGCGACCACTGCGTTGCCTCACTGGCACGGGAACATTCAACAGTGAATATATTGACTCAAATTTTCTCATCAAACTGTGAACTGCTTGTCTACTCGGGAGAGAATGACGACCCAAAATTGGCGTAAGCGCTCTTAAAGTTGCAATCGCTGACCCGGAATTTCCGTAGTAATTTTTAAATACTTGTAAACGTTCTTCGTTCGTAAGTCTTTGCATGATGAAAATGTTTGAGTTACTGCGTATTTTGACAGTGACAGCGCACTAATATGTTTAAGGGTGCGTTCACAATAAGAAAACAAAAGTGTCAAGTTGCTATTGAAAAACCCTTTAGTACAATTTTCTTCATGAGAAGCGAACCATTCTTCATATCCTAGTGGATCATCCACTACTTTGCCGGTATATTTTGCGCTAGCGAACTCCAAAATGCAGTAAACCAGGGTTGGAGTAACGGTCACTTCAAAATTTGTCTTTGCTCCAAGTTTCTTCGCTAACGTAGATGTAAATGACGTCTCATTTTCTTCTGTATATCTATTTCCATTAAATTTCCTTCTTTTTGTCCGATATCTATGAAATGGCTCAGAGTGACTTCCCTTTTTATCCATTTTCAATTATTTTTCGAAAGTGTATCGAGCGAGAAAAATCACGATGTGTACTATGTCGATGCCACGGCAAAATTGAAGAGCCAGGAGAGCAGTTGGGTTCGAGAATATTCGATGAGAAAGCCAGCGCCGCACAGTGTCCGGAAACGCGAGAAATGTGGCCAAGCGGGTCGAAAATCGGGCAAAAATAAAGTCAGTTTAAAAAAAAATAATAATAACGGATTCAAGTTCGCAACACTTATAAACCCCCTAAATTTAAATTTTTGAGTCATAATTCTAAACCATTATGGCGTATTCGGGCATTCAAGTAGACTGATTTAAACTGATGAGTTTAAAGCAAAAATTGCACCGGAAATAAATATTATTTTTATCGCATTTTGGAATGTTTTACGAATGAATTTTATATCACGTAAAACTGAATAAAAACACGATTTATTGGTACTAATTACAAAAAGAATGTCTGATAAAGTTTTAAGATAAAACAGTTTGAAATTTGTAGAAATTTAAAACTAATTTTGGATTTTAAAGGAGTAAAAGTTGCTTATATGAAAAATCGTGTCGCCCAATCTACAGTATTTGATAGCCCCAAGTGTCCTCTATCTTTTCATACCAAATTCACCATCAGGTTGATCCCACCTCGGGTGTAGTGATTTTTTTTTCTCTCGCAAGACGCCGAAAAATCGGACAATTCAACGATAATTTGGAGTATATTTGTTATAGAACATTGAAAAGTTATCCGAATGTATTTTATATTACATAAAATAGAAGAAAAATATAATTTATTGACACCAATTAAAAAAAAATTGCTGATTAAGTTTTAAGGCATAAAAATTTGAATTCTGTAAAAAAATTAAATCAATTCATGATTTTGAATGGGTCACAATCATTTATATTAAATATCAAGTGGCTAAATATATGGTATATGGTAGTCCCAAGTATCCCCTATCTTGCCACACTAAATTCAGTTTTAGGCTGATCCCCCCGGGGTGTGGGGATTTTTTTTCCCTCGTGAGTAGCTGAAAACTCGAAAATTTTACCATAAGCTTTTCAGTTCTTCGGACTATTAAATAAGACTTATGTTCAAACTTGCATATCAATTGCTCTATTAGTTTTTGAGATGCAGCGCGTACAGACACACCACACATACAGACAGACACATACACAGACACAAAAAAAAATCCAGAAATTGTTGAAATGGCATCTAGGGATGGATATTTCTGTAAAAAAAAAATTCACGATCACAATACTTTCTCGTACTTCGTAACGGAGAAAGTAAAAATATAGCAATCTATTTAAAATAAAGAAGTTGGTGTTGACTTTCGGTACAACCGGAAGTCGATTAATATTGAAAACAACACACTCGATAACATGAAGTCTGAAAATCTCAATCGAATAAATTTATTAGGTATCCATATTCTCTTAAAGTGCAATTTCGGTAGGACACCCTGTAGTGAAATAATTGTCATTGCTTCAGTGACATGTTTGCAATATTTTTTTTAATTATCAAGTTTACTGCCTCTTGCTGATCTCAATTACACAAATTGATATTGCCGATGGATCCACTCCAGCTTATTGAAATAATAAACATTTAAATATAATTATAATTTCTTTGTTCTTCTTAAATTTTCCTCAGGGATACAGCTTATAACTAATGTTATTACTTCCATCATCATTTGCGTTACAGATATAATCATTGGCCGATGTATAATTTTAGTAATAACGTAATGACAAGTCTCGTAATTTCCTCGGCAACTGTACACTTCGCCGTATAATTTCAAACGATTGTTTGGTTTCCTCTTCGACTAATCAATCATCCGATCAAGGTAATTACTATTCAAAATACAAGAAAATTCAGATTAATTAAACATTCATTTATTCCAACTTCCAAGTAAAGCACGGTCCGACAAACGGATGAATAGATTACATTGTTATTTCGTTTCCTCATCTGGAAACAGTAAAAAGTTTATTGTTGTTTCATTTGATAATTGTATGAATTATTCATTCAAGTTATCGAGTTTTAGTTATTGAATATCAAAATAATTATAACAATTATTAGTAGGTCGCCTCATAGAAACTTCCACCTAAAATACAGTGCGCACCTTAAGTATGGAATAAATTCAGTAAAACCGAAATAAAATATTTTGGGAAAAAATCATGGAAGAGGTCGATTTTTTTGGATAAAAATACACATTTTTGTATGCAATGACATACAATGACGTAATCCATATTTTTTTAATGACAACCCCATATGTTTGTTCTTGACTTTGATTGTCGAACATAAGAATTTTTTCGAGTTAATGACAATTGAAAGTGAGAAACCATCATTTTATTGTCAACACAAAATAAACAAAAACTCCTTTGCCAAGCAAATGCAATTATTAAATGAAGTGTTCGAAATGTCATCCATCGACTTCTTGACAATACACAAGCAAGCTTATGTAGAAATTCTTGAACATTTTGAATATTTTCGGCGCTAATTCTGCGCATATTTTCCAATGTTCTATTTCCGCTAAATTTTGTGGTCCGTTGACGTAGACCTTATAAAAAGGAATCAAGGGGTGTAAGATCTGGAGATCTCGCGGGCCATTCTATCGGTCCTCGCCTGCCAGTCCCCCTATTCATAAATTATTTGTCAAAACAACGCACATAGTGCGGAGGTGCGCCATCTTGCTGAAACCATACTGTATTATATGAAAGGTCAAGATCATTGTCGTTTGGGAATATTGCTGCAAGCGCTGGAACAATTTTGTAAAAATTCTAATTATCGGGTTCACACCTTCCATTGTCATTTACTCGAAAAATGTCTGATATAAGATAACAACATTTTTATACTGTCAGTTCGACAATGAAAAGATGTCTCAAAATCAAGAACAAACTTAGGGGGTTGCCATTAAAAAAATATATTTCATGTTAGATATGTAACCTTTAATCATGTTTCTGCAATGAGTAAGGTTTTAATGGTTAAATTTGAGTTTTTTCCAGCACCATTTTTAATTGGTAGCTCACTCTTTTTAAATTTATTCTATCAAATTTGCACTCACTTGTCATATTGGATGTAAAATTGGAAACCATGTTTCTGCAAAAAGTTAAATATACTGTAGAAAAAAAACACTTGAAATTCGTGAAATTTCGACCATTTTCAAACCGCCTTAACTCGGCGTATTTTCAATCGATTTTGATGAATCTTTAAGGGCGAAAAACTTTGAAGTGTCTTCTTTAAAGTCATGTATGCGAAATTAAGCGTAACCCCTTCCGCCCGCTTTTAGCGCCCCTGTGAAAAAAAAAGTTTATTTTTCTGGAAACCATGTCAACTTTGACGATGTCTACGGAGTTGGAAAAATTTTGTCGACTCGATCCACCATAAAGGTATTAAAATTTTATTTTAAAGTTTATTATTATTTTTGTATAAGTTGATCTCTGTGAAAAATGATTTGATTTGACTTGTGACTTAAGCATGTTAGAGAACTTTTAAAATTCAAAATGGTCAAAAAGTCGATGAGAATCGTCAATTTTTAGATTTTTGTAAGTTCGTTTGCGCTGTATTTAAAAACACTAATAAACAGAAATAATAAGACTAATTTGATTATAAGCTTTATTTGTCTATCCGAAGAACTGATAAGATTTTGGTAAAATTTCGAAAATTGCAATAGGGTGTTAGCCTAAACCATTTTTGTTTTTTCTTCTGCACATCCTTTATTAATAAAGGTGTTTTACAAACTCCTTGATTTTCGAGAAAAAATTTAAAATAATATATTTCACTTTCTTGGTCTATATTTATGAAATGATGACAGTTACATTAAACTTATATAAAAAAAGTATAGAACATGTCATAGTAAACAACTTACAAAGAATAAGTTTTTCGAAAACCAGTTTTTGAAAAAAATCGATAACTTCCAAAATATAATAAAAAAAGCATTTATACCATCAAATCGGAGAAAGTTAGATAATGGCCACGTAACCATTTTTTCATTGGATCATCAATATTTGTATTTTTACACATAACATCAAAATACAACATATTTTGAATAATTTTTACAATGGACAAGTCTGCACTTGCCAGAGTTTTGGCAAAATTCATAATCTTTTGCTCTCGCTGCAAAAAAATGCTACTTGTCATCTGATTTTCAATATTATCTATAATGACAAGCCTGCACATGCCATAGTTTTGGCAAACTTCGTAATCGTTTATTTTCGTTGCAAATAACGCGTTTTATTAAAGTCGCGCTTAAATTTTCTTGAAAATTGATCAAATGTTTTAATTTTTTCAAAGAACATAAAAAAATAATCAATTTTGAATAATTTTTGCAATGGACAAGTCTGCACTTGCCATAGTTTTGGTAGAATTCATAATCTTTCGTTCTTGCTCCCAAAAATGCTATTTTCTACGTCCGTTATAAAATGTACAGTTTTTTTCATTAATCTGCGTTCATAAAATATGTGATTCCTGAACCCTCCAAGTAGCGTGAAAAAAAGTGCCATAACGGTTCATTTTTTCACTCTTTTGCGTGAAAAAAAGTGCCGTAGCGGTTCATTTTTTAACGCAACTAAAAAATTGTTTGCGCAAAGTGTGTCATGAACGCTTCGCAAGTTCCGCCGATAAATATCAAACACTCATTTCCCATCAAGGAAACTTGATGATTATTATTATTTTCTTTATTTAAAAGAAGTATTATTACTTATAAAAGTTGATTAAGGTTTTATCAAATTTATAAATTTATTTAAAGTTACGGACGTAGAAAAAAATTTGTATGAAACTCGAGAGTAAAGTAACTTTTTTTCACTTGTAGGAATTGCTGCACTCGCCTTCGGCTCGTGCGGCAATCTTTCCTACTCGTGAAAAAAAGTATTACTTTACTCACTTGTTGCATAAATAACTATTTCTCACCTTGGCGCTCAAATTTGTCAAACATTGATCAATCGATGTTTCTATTTTTTTATAGAACATCAAAATACAACAAATTTTAAATAATTTTTGTAATGTACAAACCTGCACTTGCCATTGTTTTGGCAAAATTCGTAATCTTTTATTTTGATATTTTCAAGTAATGCGTTTTATTAAACTCGCGCTTTAATTTCTCGAAAATTTATGAAAGAATGTTTTAATTTTTTTAAAAAAACATACAAATCCAATCAATTTTGAATAATTTTTGTTATGGGCAAATCTGCACATATCATAGTTTTGACAAAATTCATAATATTTTGTTCTCGCTGCAAGAAGATGTTATTTCTCATCTTAGCACTCAAATTACTCAAAAATTCATCAATCGATATTTCTATTTTTTATAGAATATCAAAATACAACAAATTTCAAATCATTTTTGCAATGGGCAAGTCTGCACTTGCCATAGTTTTGGAAAAATTTTTATTTTTTATTTTCTCTGTAAATAATGCGTTTTATTAACTTTGCGCTTAAATTTCTCGAAAATTTATCGAAAAATGTTTTATTTTTATCAAAGAACATAAAAATGTAATCAATTTCGAATAATTTTTTTAATGAGAAAATCTGCATTTTTTCCCAAATTTTGACAAAATTCATAATGTGTTGTTCTCGCGGCAAAAATACTATTTCTCATCTTAACGCTCAAATTTCTCAAAAATTAATCAATCTATTTTTCTAATTTTTCAAGGAACATCAAAATACAACAAATTTTGAATAATTTTTGCAATGGACAAGTCTGCACTTGCCATAATTTTGACAAAATTCGTAATCTTTTAATTTCTTTGCAAAAAATGCATTTTATTGATCTCGTGCTTAAATTTCTGGAAAATGTATCAAAGAATGTTTTCATTTTTTCAAAGAACATAAAAATCCAATCAATTTTGAATAGTTTTTATAATGGGCAAACCTGCACTTGCAAAATTCATAATCTTTTGTTCTCGCTACAAAAAAAAAATGTTATTTCTCATTTTGTCGCTCAAATTTCTCAATTGATCAATCGATATTTTTATTTTTTCATAGAACATTAAAATACAACAAATTTTGAATAATTTTTGCAATGGGCAAGAATGCACTTGCCACAATTTTGGTAAAATTCGTAATCTTTTATTTTTGCTGCAAAAAATCCGTTTCATTAAACTGGTGCTTGAATTTTTCGAAAATTTATCAAAGAATGTTTTTATTTTCTCAAAGAATTTTTGTAACGGTCATACCATAGTTTGGCAAAATTTATAATCTTTTATTTTCACTGCAAAAATTGATCAATCGATGTTTCTATTGTTTCATAAAACAAACAAACAAAATCAGGGGCGGCTCGTTATACCGAGCCAAGGCACTATCTGTAGTTTCAAGCTCAGCAAGAATTTTAAATCAATCTTTTTTCACAAGTTACTTTGGTCTAGGAAGATGAATCGTTCTTTCCTTCTTCAACAAAGAAGGGGGGGGGGTGTATATTGTATAAGTGGCTCTACCATCACCATGTTACACGAGCCGCCACTGATTTATATACTCCATGTTTGTCAATATTCATCTGCCAAGTAATTTCTTGGATCTACTTTAGTTGTGTATTTTTCCCATGGTAAACTTTTTGATTTATTTAGAATTATTTTTCATTTTTACTCTCTTCATTATGAAGTACGAGAAGAAAGTATTGTGATCATGAAAATCTTTTCAAAAACCCAGAGGCGATTTTAACGATTTCTGGAAAAAAAATGATGTGTCTGTGTGTGTCTGTTAGGGCGCGGTGTATCTCAAAAACTAATAAATAAATTAACATTTTTCATAAAATAATTTTAATTTTAATTATTTAACATGTCATTTTTGCAATATACACAGTAGGCCAAAAAACCGGTACAAATTGTATATATTCATATTTTCAATAATATTTAACGCATTAAATATTGCTATTATTTTAAAATATTAATAACTCATGAAGATGTATGAGAGTATAAAAATACTTTTAGTTTTTTTTAAGAAACGATAATAGTAACATCAAATTTTATGAATAATAATTGTAGAGAATACCGAAGTGAGCAACTTATAAAGAATACATTTTTTCCGATTTTTTTTAGTTTTTTGCGTATAATTGGTCAATTATATCTTTCATAATTTTGACGTTTCAAAAATACTCGATGTATAATAACAATATCACTTGATTTGAAAATCTATAATGAAAGTATAAATGTAGATAATTATTATACTATGTTAATCGGAGAAAGTAAAATGATAACTACATCATTAAAATCATACTTATCACTTTTTTGTATATAGGATCAGTAAATGAAACCCAATTAACTTCTGATTTTTCTCAGTTCTGCTACAGTGGCGCATTCTGTTGAAAAATCTGTCATTTCTCACATTCATATTATTGTCAACAAAGGTCTGAAGTTGTTGGGCTTTATATCGAGAATAGGTAAGGATTTGTCACTAAATGCAATCCATACCTTGTATTTGGCACTGGTTCGCTCAGGATTAGAATACGTTTCTTATATTTGGTCTCCCCATCAACAATATTTGAAAGATGACTTAAAGAAAGTCCAAAATAGATTTCTACGTCTGGCGGTGTTTAAATTACATATCCCGTTGGTCGCTTTAAATTATGCTCAACTTAGTGCACAACTAAATATCTCTTCCTTGCAGGAACGTCATATAATTGCAGATTTGCAATTTCTGTTTAAAGCGGCAAATGGGATTATTGATTGCCCAATAATTTTGGCAAACATTGAGTTTAATTTTCAAAGTTCTGGTTCCGACACATGTAGTAAGGCTATTTTCCGTTTGCCAATGCACAAAACCAACTATGGCTACCATGAACCTTTAACGAGATTGATGAGGATGGCTAACAGATTGCAGGAAAGAGATAACTTTACGCTATTTTGCAATAACAGCAGGACGTTTGCTAAACGTCTTCGCATAATAAACCTGAGCGAAGTTAGTTACTAATTCTTCAATGTTTAATTGTTTATATTTTAAATTTTGTTTATATAATTTTGTATAATTTTCTCAGATTTGTATTATTTTTAGAGATATTTTTTGTATTATAAAGGGAAATTCCCTTAAATAAATATATTATTATTATTATTATAAGCCTAATGACCAAGGGCCCTATCTGGGACTATTATGACGCCATGATCATTTTTAGAAAAAATCGAGTTAACCCTTGCTTCCACCAAGGTCTTCAATTATGAACTGATACATTAAACTGATTTAACCAAAAATTTTAGAAAATGCAACAATGAACTACTTATAAAGACTAAGTTGGTTTCGAAATCCCTTTAGTTTTTTTTTTTAATAAATCGATCAATAATATAAAAAATCGTTTCATATCATCCAATCGGAAAACGTGATGAAACATGATGGCCACATTACCATTTTTTAGCTTTTGTTTTAAGATGTTTCTTTACAATATTGCGTTTTCTTTGTATTTGCGCCTTCCTACATGCTTTCTGATGAATCCATATTCTCATCATATTATTACATTTAATATCCACTTTACTATTTTCCAAATTCTCTTGAGAATTTTCCATTATATTGTCATTTTTCATTTCAATATTACCTACATCAGTGTCTACATCTATTATATCTACTGAATCATCGATATTTGATTCTCTCTCTCAGTCTCTCGTATGATCATGTTTAAATCGCTCCATTATGTTTTCTATTTCTTCCTCGTTTTCTAAATTAACAGCTTTCATAGGGTTTTAAGCCAGTTTTAATGGGAGAACCAACCATAACTTGCATTTAATTCCTTGATGATATACTCTATTTTTCATCAATTGAACAAATCGTAAACCCAAGTTTTATATGTTTCATAAATATCAAATATCCCAACCAGCCAGCCCTGGAGAATATTTAAAATGAGTATATGTAATAAATTGCTACATCTTTATTAAATTCAATATTATTAGTAATTATACAAAATGACTGGTAATTATGCATAATTTCAGAATTAATCAAAATTACCGTTACATTAATACTTAACCTTAGAAATAGCTCTTCTAAAAGTATGAACTAAAACTGTTTTTTGCAAAAAATAACTTATGTAACTTACATATTTGAGTTTTCACCAAAATTCTTTTATAAACAAAAAAATTAAACTTTAAAGATGGTAAGCGGATCAAAATCAACTGTGCTGCGTTTGTTTTATTTTTATTTTTATAAAGATACGAAAAAGAACAAATTACACCTTTTTAAGTAATATTATGGTGAAATAATTATTACTTCACATCAAATTTATTTTCTGTTTTTGTAATACTTATATTGTAGATTGCGTGATGTTTTGTATTTTTATTTGGCATACTCATTTTCACAACTGCCGTTTCAAGAATGTACTACAAAGCAGTATTTAACAAAAATTCTCATATTACAGACTAAGCCTAGAATTAGAGAGGCACCAAACAATGCACGGTTTGAACAGTTGCACCATCATAATTTTGGGCAGATGGTGAACGCGTGCACTCCCTCCCAAAAATGTCAGATTACACAATAAAATGGATGGCTTTCTGCGTGGCGTTTATGTATTGTAAGGATAATGAGAATTTTCGTGAGTACGAAAATACCATTCAGTTCCCTCACGAGTGCTTTATGTAAATGCAGAGGAAGAAGTGTGAAAATGCGGATGTGTTTACACACACCGAATATGAGGATCACGATATAAATTAGTGTATAATAATATGAACACGATTATTTAACATGATAATAGAATAATTATTAGGGTTTGACGTATTTTCATAATTTAAAAAAATAATAATAATAAAATATCTGGGGAGCAGGAGAAAATGTAAGCACAAATTTAGAAAATTGGGTAACGCAATAGAAACATTCTTAATTTTTGATATTTCACTTTTTACTTTCTCCGTTACGAAGTACGAGAAAGTATTGTGATCGTGATTCTTTTTTCAAAAATTTTTTTACGGAAATATCCGTTTTGGGGTCCCTAGATGCCATTTCAACAATTTCTGGGAAATTTTTTTTGTGTCTGTGTGTGTGTGTGTCTGTGTGTGTGTGTGTGTGTGTGTGAGTGTGTGTGTGTGTGTGTCTGTCTGTCTGTGTACGCTGTATCTCAAAAACTAATAGAGCAATTGATATGAAACTTTATACATCCGTCTTATTTGATAATCTGAAGAACTGAAAAGCTTTTGGTAAAATTTCGTACACCGGAAGTGGGCGTTAACCTTCACTGTTTTTTGTTTTTTGCCAATATTTTCTTAAATATGAAAAATATCACAAAAACATTTAAACAAACTTTGAAGACAACAAAGAAATGAACATCTTTTGCTTAAAAACATTTTTCATAAAATCATTTTTATCCGAGAAAAAATTTATTATTTTTTTTTAATTTTTGGTTTTTAATTATAAAACGATAATAGTTACAGTAAATTTATGTTAATAATAATTGTAGGGAATGCTAAAATGAACAACTTATAAAGAATAAGTTTTTTTCGAAATCCCTTTAGTTTTTGAGTAAACCGAGTTTTTGAATTTGAAGTATAATTTTTCCATCTTTCATAATTTTGACGTTTTAAACGTCAGTTTCTTCCTCTCGATGTACATTTAAAATATGATTTAAATTGAAAATAAACGATGAAAACGTAAATATAAATGATTCCATCAAGTCGAAGAAAGTAACATGATGGCCACATCACCAGTTTTATAAACAAGCTCAGGGCGGCCCGTTGGTGTAGTGGGTACAGGCGAGCGCTTGTGCAGGGTTCGAATCCCAGCCTGGGCGAAAGATTTTTCGGGGATCGAGAAGTATTCGCTCGGGTCCATGGTTGGTGTATACGTCTGATATTGTTCATTTGTTCATTTGTTCACTTACTCATCCCAAATTGAAATACACAAATAGTAACCTGGTCGTGACTGAAGTAAAAAAAAAAACATGCTCTTTCCTGTTAATGTACTGGGATTCTAAAAATTACGATAATTTAATTTCAACTGTCGAGAATCCCTTTACATTAATTAAATCATCGTAATGTTATTTGCAATACGTTAAGTTATTCAACGTATTTCTGAATATAAAAATAAATACGAAAATATTTGTATTAAATAAACAAAAATAATGAACACTAGATGCTGGTATCTTGATTTAAATATTAAAGGCAAATATTATTACTCTACAAAATATAACAGTGAAGGCTGAAAGACCTCGGGTCGATAGCCAGTTAATATCTGTAATGTAAGAAATTTTTTGAATATGTCTTAAAATGTATAAACTACTGTTAATAAAGATATTTGTGTTTATATCATTGCATTAAATGGTGGGAAAAGTTTTTTTAATATTCTGTAATTCAACAAACACAATGTAGTCATTAAAAATTCATCAAAACCCTGACACGTCAGGTAAACATTTTCGTTGAAGAGATTTTAATCTCTCCATTTCAAATCAAAACTTACGTTGTTTGGTGTGTCTATAAAATGTTAACATTTGATCTGCTCTAATCGTCTTTATTTTCACTGGCAACCAGAAATATATCTAATCCTATCCAATTTACGAGAGCCTCCGCTTCTTTAAATCACTTAGCGCATTTGCGTCATCGACGTCCGTCTAATTAGCGATGTATACGAGTGTCAAAAATAGAAAATACCTAACCAACTAGTTTCGTTTCATTTCGCCAATTATTTACAGCCATGAGTAATTGTGTTTATGTTTTCATACCGCAGAAATTCGCGTATGTTATTCGGCAGATGTATTTTTTGAGCACTTGAATTTGCATATGTATTGGTAAAGTGAGTGTAAACACTGGGAATAAAAAAAATATCCTCTGACGCAAAATGAATACATTCCGATTGAAGTACAATTAATCATAAGCGAACGATGGGCAAACAGTTTTTGACTATTTTTGTAACTGCAAATGATTTTCTGATATTTATGGAAAACCATGTAATTTTTTTCAAATGGACAGACGTAAGATAATTGCATGCACAATTTAAAATTATTACCAGAGGGTATCCCATAAAAAAAGAACTTTTTACTTAATACCTATAGTTATATCAAAAACTGTTAAACAATAAAATTTATAATTTAACAGTTTTTGCCCATTATTAAATGATTTTCGTTTAGTTGACGCGATTAGAACATGACAGGCAGGGGCGGCTCGTTATATAGAAATTATATAATCAAAAAATTATATTATATATTGTAAAAGTACCATCAACATGTTCCACGAGCCGCTACTGACGGTCATACTAACCAATTGAATTGTTTTATTTGAATAATTCAAAATGTATCTAATAAATCTGAAGTTGTCGGCACAAAAGGTGAAACAGTGTTAGATCAGAATGGTCTAATGGAAAATGATAATCGCCACAATCTTGGGCCTGAAATTTTACCGAGTACGTAAATTTGTTTGTACACGCCTCCAGGGTTGATACAAAATGTTTCATGCAGGTGGCGTTCATAACAACGGCGAAATGAAGCAAATTTGTGTTTGTAGAGGTGCAGCTCTTACGTTTTTGCGACTTTATTTGATAACTAACTAACAATTTTATTACGTACGTATTGTTTTCAAAGGTATAAACTATTTTTCTGAAGCATTATATTTTTAGTTCTTTGCAGAGAAAAGCTCCAGATATCCATCCTATATTGGTAATTTTCAGGATAAATTATACAGTTTGTCTGATAATTAAAAAAAATGGTGATGTGGCCATCATGTTACTTTCTCCGACTTGTATCATTTATATTTACGCTTTCATGATTTATTCTAAATTTAAGTTATATTTTAAATGTACATCGAGCGTTTTGTAGACTCGCATGAAACTGACGTTTTAAACGTCAAAATTATGAAAGATGGAAAAATTATACTTCAAATTTAAAAACTCAGTTTACTCAAAAACTAAAGCGATTTCGAATAAAACTTATTCTTCATAAGTTATTCATTTTAGCATTCTCTACAATTATTATTAACATAAATTTGCTGTAACTATCATCGTTTTATAATTATAAACTAAAAATTGAAAAAATAATAATACATTTTTTTCTCGAAAAAAAATGATTTTATGAAAAATGTTTTCAAGCAAAAGATGTTCATTTCTTTGTTGTCTTCAAAGTTTGTTTATATTTTTTTGTGATATTTTTCATATTTAAGAAAATATTGGCAAAAAACAAAAAACAGTTAAGGTAAACGCCCACTTCCGGTGTACTAAATTTTACCAAAAGCTTTTCAGTTCTTCAGATTATCAAATAAGACGGATGTTGAAAGTTTCATATCAATTGCTCTATTAGTTTTTGAGATACAGCGCACACAGACAGACACACACACACACACACAGACACACACACACACACACAGACACACACACAGACACGAAATTTTTTTTTCCAGAAATTGTTGTAATGGCATCTAGGGACCCCAAAACGGATATTTCCGTAAAAAAAAATTTTGAAAAAAAAATCACGATCACAATACTTTCTCGTACTTCGTAACGGAGAAAGTAAAAAAATCAATTTCTATAAACGAATACTCTAAGTATGCAAAATATCATTTCTTAATATTTGACATTACCTTCAGAATTATGTATATGCTGACCATCAACAATGCATCTATTTTCGACGTGGCACTTACCCCCTTAATGGTTTTATTTGAATTCTTTTTCAAATTAGTTTCACTTTCTTTGACAATTAAAGCGAAAATTAAAAATGGTGATGTGGCCATCATGTTACTTTCTTCGACTTGATGGTATCTTGGCCATTTATATTTACGTTTTCATGGTTTATTGTCAATTGAAATCATATTTTAAATGTACATCGAGCGTTGCGTAAACTCGGATGAAACTGACGTTTAAAACGTCAAAATTATGAAAGATGGAAAAATTATACTTCAAATTTAAAAACTCGGTTTACTCAAAAACTAACGAGATTTCGAAAAAAACTTATTCTTTAGAAGTTGTTCATTTTGGTATTCTCTACAATTGTTATTCATATAAATTTCCTGTAACTATTATCGTTTCATAAACCAAAAATTAAAAAAAAAAAATTTTTTTTTTCTCAAATAGCAATGTTTTAATAAAAAATATTTTCAAGCAAAAGATGTTCTTTTCTTTGTTGTCTTTAATGTTTGTTTAAATGTTTTTGTGATATTTTTCATATTTAAGAAAATATTGTCAAAAAATTATATTGTCAACCAAAAGCTTTTCAGTTCTTCGGATTATCAAATAAGATGTATGTTCTAAGTTTCGCATGAATTGCTCTATTAGTTTTTGAGATACAACACAAAAAAAATTCCAGAAATTGTTGAAATGGTATTTAAGGACCCCAAAACAGATATTTCCGTAAAAAAAAAATTTGAAAAAAAAATCACGATCACAATACTTTCTCGTACTTCGTAACGGAGAAAGTAAAAAAAAATGGAAAAAATGGTGATGTGGCCATCATGTTACTTTCTCCGACTTGATGGTATCATTTATATTTACGCTTCCATGGTTTGTTTTCAATTTAAATCATATTTTAAGTGTGCATCAAACGTTCGTACACTCGGATAAAACTGACGTTTAAAACGTCAAAATTATGAAAGATGGAAAAATGTACTTCAAATTAAAAAACTCAGTTTACTCAAAAACTAAAGAGATTTCGAAAAAAACTTATTCTTCATAAATTGTTCATTTTAGCATTCTCTACAATTATTATTAACATACATTTGGTGTAACTATTAGCGTTTCATAATTGTATACCAAAAATGAAAAAAAAATTATTAAATTTTTTTCTCGAATAATAATGATTTTATGAAAAATATTTTCAAGCAAAAGATGTGCATTTCTTTGTTGTCTTCAATGTTTGTTTAAATGTTTTTGTGATATTTTTGAAATTTAAGAAAAAAATGGCAAAAAACAAAAAAACAGTTAAGGTAAACACCCACTTACGGTGTACGAAATTTTACCAAAAGCTTTTCAGTTCTTCGGATTATCAAATAAGACGTATGTTCAAAGTTTCATATCAATTGCTCTATTAGTTTTTGAGATACAGCGCACACAGACAGACACACAGACACACACACACACAGACACAAAATTTTTTTTTCCAGAAATTGTTAAAATGGCATCTAGGGACCCCAAAACGGATATTTCCGTAAAAAAAAAAATTGAAAAAAAAATCACGATCACAATACTTTCTCGTACTTCGTAACGGAGAAAGTAAAAATATTTTGGACCACTTTTTACATAAACTGCAAATAATTGAAAAACATGGTGTACTTTCAAAAATGATTATAAATTCGACAGGTTGGGTTTTCAAAATAAGGCTATTTTCGAAAATTGTAGTTTATGCGTAAAAATGTGTCGATTTATGGATTTTGGAAAATTGTAGTTTGTGCGTGAAAGTATAGAAAACAACCGAAAAAAATGGTGATGTGGCCATCATGTTACTTTCTCCGACTTGTATCATTTATATTTACGCTTTCATGATTTATTCTAAATTTAAGTTATATTTTAAATGTACATCGAGCGTTTTGTAGACTCGCATGAAACTGACGTTTTAAACGTCAAAATTATGAAAGATGGAAAAATTATACTTCAAATTTAAAAACTCAGTTTACTCAAAAACTAAAGCGATTTCGAATAAAACTTATTCTTCATAAGTTATTCATTTTAGCATTCTCTACAATTATTATTAACATAAATTTGCTGTAACTATCATCGTTTTATAATTATAAACTAAAAATTGAAAAAATAATAATACATTTTTTTCTCGAAAAAAAATGATTTTATGAAAAATGTTTTCAAGCAAAAGATGTTCATTTCTTTGTTGTCTTCAAAGTTTGTTTATATTTTTTTGTGATATTTTTCATATTTAAGAAAATATTGGCAAAAAACAAAAAACAGTTAAGGTAAACGCCCACTTCCGGTGTACTAAATTTTACCAAAAGCTTTTCAGTTCTTCAGATTATCAAATAAGACGGATGTTGAAAGTTTCATATCAATTGCTCTATTAGTTTTTGAGATACAGCGCACACAGACAGACACACACACACACACACAGACACACACACACACACACAGACACACACACAGACACGAAATTTTTTTTTCCAGAAATTGTTGTAATGGCATCTAGGGACCCCAAAACGGATATTTCCGTAAAAAAAAATTTTGAAAAAAAAATCACGATCACAATACTTTCTCGTACTTCGTAACGGAGAAAGTAAAAATGGTCGAAACTATAGTCACAAAAACAAAATATAGTGGTATAAAAAAGGTTAACTGTTTTATTCCAATCTTCAATCAAGATGTACCACGAAGTAAACGCCGCCAACATTAAACATTTAAAAAATTTCGTATTAAAAAAAAAATGGATAATTATTTTGTGATTTTTGAGACTAATTTAAACCATTTTTCTTACCAGAATATTCTGCATTTTTAATTATAAAGCCTTTATTTTGTTTTGTTTAAATTTTTGATCATTTGGCCTAAATATTTCTTATTTTGACCTAAATTTTCGATTTCATTGTTTAAATTTTCGACTGTTTGGTCCGCATTTTAAATTTTCCCCCCGAATTTTTAATTTTTAGATTTTTGCCCTGTATTTTTGATTCTTTTGGGTCTACATTTTTGATCTGTTGACCTAAATATCCTTTATTTTGACATAATTTGTCGATTTAATTGTTAAAATTTTCGTTTTTTTTTTGGTCCGTATTTTTGATTTTTCGAGCCGAATTTTTAGATTTTTGTTCTGTTTTTTCGATTTTTGTTTGATCTGTTGCTCTAAATATTCTTTATTTTGACATCAATTTTCTATTTAATTGTTAAAATTTTTGATTTTCTGTCCGCATTTTTTATTTTTTGGGCCGAATTTTAGATTCTAGTTCCAAATTTTTGATTTGATTTTGGTTAAAATATCTATAACCTGAATTATTGATTTATATGCGAGATTTTTTTATTTTTTCCTGTATTTTCCAGTGTGTTGAAATTGTCGATTTTTAGTCCGCATTTATTATTTTTAGGCCCGAGTTTTCGATGTACTGTCTGAAATTTCGACTTTCTGGCCAACATTACAGATTTTTATTTATTTTTTACTTTCTCCGTTACGAAGTACGAGAAAGTATTGTGATCGTGATTTTTTTTCCAAAAATTTTTTTTACGGAAATATCCGTTTTGGGGTTCCTAGATGCCATTTCAACAATTTCTGGAAACAAGATTGTGTCTGTGTGTGTGTGTATTTCTGTGTGTGCGTGTGTGTGTCTGACTGTCTGTCTGTGCGCGCTGTATCTCAAAAACTAATAGAGCAATTAATATAAAACTTTTAAAATACGTCTTATTTGATAATTCGAAGAACTAAAAAGCTTTTGGTAAAATTTCGTACACCAGAAGTGGGTGTTTACCTTAACTGTGTTTTGTTTTTTGGCAATATTTTCTTAAATATGAAAAATATCACAAAAACATTTAAACAAACATTGAAGACAACAAAGAAATGTATATCTTTTGCTTGAAAACATTATTTATAAAACCATTTTTATTCGAGAAAAAAAATTATTATTTTTCTTTTAATTTTGGGTTTATAATTATAAAACGATAATAGTTATAGCAAATTTTTGTTAATAATAGTTGTAGAGAATGCTAAAATGGACAACTTATGAAAAATAAGTCTTTTTCGAAATCCCTTTGGTTTTTGAGTAAACTGAGTTTTTGAATTTAAAGTATAATTTTTCCATCTTTTATAATTTTGACGTTTTAAACGACAGTTTCATCCGAGTTTACACAACGCTCGATGTGCATTTAAAATATGATTTAAATTGTAAATAAACGATCAAAGCGTAAATATAAATGATACCATCAAATCGGAGAAAGTAACATGATGGCCACATCACCATTTTTTAATCTTTCGACCTAAATGTTTCTTTATTTTGACCCAAATTTTCGATATTATTGTTAAAATTTTCGATTTTTTGGTCCGCATTTTTGATTTTTCCTTTAGTCTGCATTTATTATCTCTAGGCCCAAGTTTTAAATGTTTTGTCTAAATTTTCGACTTTTTGACCAACATTGCGGATTTTTTTTTATCTTATGCCCTAAATTTTTCTTTGTTTTTTTGTCTGTTAAAAATTTTCTTTCCTTGGTCCACCATTTTTATTTTTAGCCCAGAATTTTAGATTTTTGGTCTCAATTTTTACTTTCTCCGTTACGAAGTACGAGAAAGTATTGTGATCGTGATTTTTTTTTCAAAATTTTTTTTTGGGGAAATTTGGGGTCCCTAGATGCCATTTCAACAATTTCTGGAATTTTTTTTGTGTCTGTGTGTGTGTGTGCTGTGTGTGCTGTGCGCGCTGTATCTCAAAAACTAAAAGAGCAATTGATATGAAACTTTCAACATACGTCTTATTTGATAATCCAAAGAACTGAAAAGCTTTTGGTAAAATTTCGTACGACGCAAGTGGGCGTTTACCTTAACTATTTTTTGTTTCTTGCCAATATTTTCTTAAATATGAAAAATATCACAAAAACAATTAAACAAACTTTGAAGACAACAAAGAAATGAACATCTCTTGCTTGAAAACAATTTTCATAAAATAATTTTTTATTCGAGAAAAAAAAATTTTTTTTTTTAATTTTTGGTTTATAATTATAAAACGATAATAGTTACAGCAAATTTATCTGAATAATAATTGTAAAGAATGCTAAAATGAACAACTTATAAAGAATACGTTTTTTTTCGAAATCTATTTGGTTTTTGAGTAAACTGAGTTTTTGAATTTAAAGTATAATTTTTCCATCTTTTATAATTTTGACGTTTTAAACGTCAGTTTTATCCGAGTTTACACAACGCTCGATGTGCATTTAAGATATGATTTAAATTGAAACTAAACGATCAAAGCGTAAATATAAATTATACCATCAAATCGGAGAGAGTAACATGATGGTCACATCACCATTTTTTAATCTTTCGACCTAAATTTTTCCTTATTTTGACCCAACTTTTCGATATTATTGTTAAAATTTTCGATTTTTTGGTCCGCATTTTTGATTTTTCGTTTAGTCTGCATTTATTATCTCTAGGCCCAAGTTTTAAATGTTTTGTCTAAATTTTAGACTTTTTGACCAACATTGCGGATTTTTTTTTTAATCTTATGCCCTAAATTTTTCTTTGTTTTTTTTGTCTGTTAAAAATTTTCTTTCCTTGGTCCACCATTTTTATTTTTAGGCCAGAATTTTAGATTTTTGGTCTCAATTTTTTATCGTATATTTTAGATTTTTGGTCTATTTTTTATCCTATATTTTAGATTTTTTAACTTTGATTATCGATTTTAACGAATTCAAAAATTCACGAATTTTTTTAGTTTTTACTATTATTTTCGAATTTTCGAATTATTTTGGTTCTACCCAAGTTTTCGATTTTTTGTCTGCGTTATTTGTTTTTAGATCAGGATTCTTGATTCTTCGGCCCATATTTTAGATTTCTGTATTTTCGATTTTTTTGTTCCAATTTTTTGTATTTTTCTTTATTTTGACCAAAATATTCGATTGGTTTGTAGAAATTTTCGATTTTTTTCTGCAATTTTTATCTTTATGCTCGTTTTCGTTGTTTTGTCTAAATTTTTACTTTTATGGCCTATATTTTATATTTTCAATTATTTTGGTTTCAATTTTTGGTCTTTTGGCCGAAATTTTCTTTATTTCGACTTAAATTTTCGATTCGTTTGTTAAACATTTTGATTTTTTGGTCCACCACTTTGATTTTTGGTCTTAATTTATTATTTTTTGTCCTATATTTAAGATTTTCTTAACTTGAATTATTGATTTCATTGTGCGATTTTTTTCTAATTTTTGTTTTTATTTTCGAATTTCTCGTTCGAACTTATTTTAAGCTAAAAATAAGTATTTTAGGGGCTGAAAATGGCAAATTATTTTTCTTTTGCTTGTATTTTCAATTTTTTGGTCTGTATTTTTATTTTGAAACCAGGATTTTTTATTTTTTTGCCGATATTTTAGATCTTCGGCTGTTTTGTTCCAAATTTTTGATTTTAGGTCTAGGAAGATAAATGGTTCTTTGTTTATTCAAAAAGGGGGGGGGGATATTGTGTAAGTGGCTCTACCATCAACATGTTCCACGAGCCGCCACTGATGACAGGTTCATTTTCAAAACAGGCTATAAAATTTAATTTAATATTTCATTTCATTTCATTTCATTTCATTTCATTTCATTTATTTTACGGAAATCTCCTTTACAGTGTACAATCTTACATTCCGTATTCATTTACGAAATTTACAAAAAAATTTAAATACAAACAAAATGACAACATAAACATATAAATTGCTATTAATTACTATTAAGTTACTATTTAATATCCCAAATGATTTAAAACGGATACTTCGATTGAATTTTAAATATATATTAAATAAATAAATAAATAAATAAATAAATAAATAAGTAAATACATAAATAAACAAATTTATTTATTTATTTAAATACATAAATAAACAAATTTATTTATTTATTTAAATACATAAATACATAAATACATAAATACATAAATACATAAATACATAAATACATAAATATATAAATACATAAGTACATAAATAAATAAATAAATACATAAATAAATACATTCTAAATTTGTCATTGTGCACTTTTTCATGAATATTTCTGCTAGCAATATGCTAGGAGTGGAGAACCCATTGCTAAACCCTCAGTTTGTGAGTAATTTAACATCTCGTTCTGTAACTCACAATATCCGCGGCTTGAAATAATATAAAATAAACTTAAGCTAAATTAAGAACAATTCAAAGGAATACCAGTGCATTTTATTAACTGGCAACAATGAGTAATAAAAGCGAATTTCAAAGAGAAAAAATGTATATTTACACACTGCACTACTTTCAATCCTTCATTCATACTGGAGAAAACTTATTTTTAGCGTTTTATAACGCATGAACTTCACCGAATGAAGACGTATGAGCTGTAAAACCTATCAAGATAATTTATACCCGAAATAACAAATTTAACATCTTAATTACAATTTTAAGAGTAAAATATATTTATATTATATGTATGAAGGTTGAAATAAAAGTCGGGATCTGGGTAATTGCTATCTTGATGCATATCTTAGTGACATGTGGCGGTTTTAAAAATAGTTTGAAAGAAACGTGTGTGCCTTTACGGATGTACATTTTGGAAATAATGCACCTTTAAATAATTTCCTGTGCGATTAACCTCTTTTGCTACACAATTCTGTTTTTGTTAAAAGGAACATACATACAAAACAGACTCGCCGAATGGCTCGAATTAGTCTTAACGTTGCGAACAGGTAATCACAAAATAGACAGATATAAGGATACCGCAATGTGGATTAAAAGTACATTATTAAAATGTAAGAAGACGAAACAAATCATTCTTATATACAGGGATCAAAGAAAGTTGAACACAAATGGAAAAATATTTCATTATTAACTTCTTTAAGCTTCCAAATAACTTCTGCATTATTTCAAACCTAGAGAGCACTTATTGGAGTAAAATTATCTGCGTAAAACGACTTCAGATTGAACTGCTCTTGTTGTTAAAGATATGCAAAGATATTATTTTTTAAGAACTGATAAAAGGTTTAAAATACGAAATTAAAATCACGAATGACCAAAATATTTTCTTTTGCCATTTCTAGTATGAAGTTGGGCTTTGTTATTTGCAGTCAGTTTGTCAGCTAATCAAATCACTTACAATTAGTTATTTTACCATTGTCAAAACAATTTGTATAAATCGTTATAAATAATATGGACACATAAAAAATATTGTATTATTAACTTCAAACCTAAAAAGAAATCAGCGAAAAACACAAATAAAACGATTTGAGCATTAAATCTTATTAGACATGGTCACAATCATCTTCAATTCCAAGTAAAGTTCGTTGGAGCATCTCACTATGCACATTTTAAATAATTTCAAGAGTTATCTCATGGATGCAATTTTTAACAGTATTCATGACATATTAAATAACCCCGAAGGAAAACATCAATTGGAGTTAGTTTAGGCCACGCTTCGTCTGACCACGCGCTTACTGATACATTTGAGGGAATTGGTGCGCCATATTGTCGAAGGAAAAAAATGTGCAAAACTGACAAAAGTAGATGGTCAAAATATTCAGGTACAAATATTTGCAAAAAATTCTGAATACCTGTCGGAATTTACATTTTGGCGAAAAATAGATATTTATGCATTAAGGTAGATATGGAATGTTTTTTTCCCCAGGTTGGCAGGGTTACAAACCTGGCCCCAGGTTTATAAGTCAACCGAGGGTGAATAACATGAATATCTCCTGTGGTGCATGCAATATTTTATTTTTTAGTGAAATAATAGAATTCGTTAATATTATTCAGTATATCGATCTGCAATATGTATTTGCATGGTTGCTATGAGTTTGTTTTAAACCAAACCACCCGCATTTCATGAATTTACGTTTATTTAATTTGATTTGAGTTGACGTTAATGCTTAAACAACAAACGTACGGTTGTGAATAAAATAGTGAACAAACCTGGGAGAAAAGCTTAATTCCTGTCTCGCTATAAAGTTGGTCGTGAGCAGACGCAAGATTATTTATCTTCAACCATCGTCTTGAGCGGAGAATTTGGAAATTGTACATACTATTTGTCAGGTAAACAGGAGCAGACCTCATAACTTCCTGGGGAGATATAACTCATATCTCCCGAGGGAGTTATGAGTTCGTTTTCATGCCTCGTATCCATGGCGATAATAGTAAATATCCTACCACTGAAAAATAAATACATTTAAGGCTAGTGTTTACTTTAGGGTAAATGGAGCCGGGGGCTGAAATTTGTTTTGAAGACATAGTTTTTTGAGCCGAGTTCAGAAATGTACGTTTTAACCCGAGGAAACGTAAGGGGGGAAAGTTATGCCCACTTAAAGTTTCCCATGTTCGACGGACAACTCGCTCAAACTACGAGTTTCTGTGTAAAACAACTTGTAAACTAACAACTACAATCGACATAATGATTTTAACTTACGATTTAAGTAGTGAAAATGCGATTTTTTATATCTTTTTCTTTATGAAAATATCACATTTTAAGGCCATGTTAAAAATGCGTATTTTCATTAGTTCGCAACTGAAGGAGTGGCGAGTCGAAATAAACACTCTATAAAGTTATCTGTGAACTATCAGTCCAGTTTCTTATTGTTTGCGTCTAGAACGCCCTTTTACGAAGAAAAGAATTCATCGATAAAGAAAATCTATGGATAAATACCGGCATTATGAGCAATTGAGTGAAAGTACTAAAATTCAAATATTACTCTGTTTTTGTTTTTTACCCCTATTTATATAGAAAACATTTATTTCATTCATTTCGTTTATTTCTATTGTTGAATTTTATTATTATATGAGTAGATAAAAATAATTTTGGCCCTTGCATTGTCTTCTGTTCTTCTCTGGGTCCGTTTCCCTGATGAGGAAAGAAATATAGTCATCCCAAAAGCCTTGGAAGTGTTTTGGTTTTGATTTATTGGTGAAACCTGTATGACACCGAAATTCTCCGGAAAAAAATGCAAAAAATGAATTTTGAGCCACATATTTACGCCTGTTGAAATTAAAATTAAATAGATTTTTCCAATTTGTAGTAGTGTAATGAAGAAATACGTGCAAGACATGGACGGAAAATTAAATAGTATAATAATAGATGTATGTATATTCCTTATACTCATTTTTCCAAAATTCTTAAGCAAAGCTTCAAAAATATTCATGTAATTCTTTGTATTGTTTCCAAGAAAATTAAAATCAATTGGAATGATTTGCAGGCTGCAGCCACATTAGGTGGCAATATCAAATATGCGAACGCTCGCCCTTCTTTATCTAACGCTTTGACGAAGTGTATTAAAAATACAAAACAGGGTAAAATTTGAATTTTGGTACCTTCACTCAATTGCTCATAATTCCGGTATTCATATGTAGATTTTCTTTGTAAAAGTGTGATCTACAAGCAAACAATAAGGAACTAGACATAATTTGACGTTTTCTATTTTTGCAAGGCGATAGAGTGAATTTTCGATTTTTATTTTGGACCAACGACGTAGCTCATATATTTTGGCCCGTGACCAGACATATCCGCACTGGAAGATTGCTCACGCGAAAACTGCGCACAGAAAACTGCGCATAGCGAAAACTCCGCACACGAAAACTCCTCACACGGAATAATGCTCACACGGAAAACTCCGCACACAGAAAATAACGCACAGTGATAATTGCGCACACGAAAATTGCTCACATGGAAAATTACTCACTTTTATCAATCCTCACAGGGTGCGCACAAGAAATATTTTTGCTAAAATTATTATATTTCACATTAATTTAAAAGCAACAATGTACTGTGTTTTTACTGTAATTTTTGAAAATGTGTTTATTTTTGGGTGTAATAAATTTTTGAAAATTATTGTTTAAAAATATACTGATATGATTCAAAACATCTACCTTTAGAATTAGCTACGATTTTTGAAAATGTATCAATTTTTGCGTTAGTTGTGAATTTTTCAGTTAAACTTTAAAATTTTCACTCTATGATAAAAAAAAAAATTGAATTGCGTAGAATTTGTAAAATTCTACTAGTGTAACGAGTTTTAAATTTCAATCAAAATTAAATTTCTGCATTGGCTTAATCATTGAATTTATGAGCCGAATTTGCTTTAAAAGATTAAGTTCTATAAACAGAACAATACATTTCAATACAATTGCCAAATCATAGCTGAAAACAAATAACAACATTCTAAACATTGTCTGGGGAAACGAAATATGCATTCTACGAATTTAAAAGTTGTAAAAAATTTAATAAAAGTTCAACACCTATGTAAAAAAATACAACATTTTTGATTTCTCATCTTAGGTTAAAACAAAACAGCAATTTTCCAAACTGAAAATGGGAAAACAAAAATTGCATAGAAGGATAGAAAAAAAAATAATCAAAGAAGAAATTCGTTTTAAGTTTAAAATTAATTGAAAAAATGGTGATGTGGCCATCATGTTACTTTCTCCGATTGTATCATCATTTATATTTACACTTTTATGGCTTATTTTCTATTTAAATCATATTTTAAATGTACATCGAGCGTTTTATAGACTCGCATGAAACTGACGTTTAAAACCTCAAAATTATGAAAGGGAAAAATTATAATTTGAATTCAAAAACTCAGTTTACTCAAAGAGATTTGGAAAAAAAAATTATTTATAAGTTGTTCATTTTGACATTTTCTACAATTATTAGTAACATAAATTTGCTGTAACTATTATCGTTTCATAATTATAAACCAAAAATGAAAAAAAAAATATTATTAAATAAAATTATTTTTTTCTCGAATAAAAAAAAAAATTTTTGTGATATTTTTCATATTTAAGAAAATATTGGCAAAAAACAAAAAACAGTTAAGGTAAACACGCACTTCCGCTGTACGAAATTTTACCAAAAGCTTTTCAGTTCTTCGGGTTATCAAATAAGACGTATGTTCAAAGTTTCATATCAATTGCTGTATAAGTTTTTAAGATACAGCACACACACACACAGACACACAGACACATTTTTTTCCAGAAATTGTTGAAATGGCATTTAGGGATCCCAAAACGGATATTTCCGTAAAAAAAAAATTGAAAAAAAAATCACGATCACAATACTTTCTCGTACTTCGTAACGGAGAAAGTAAAAATTATAGATTTCTGATTTCGAATAAAAATGAGTGCCAAATCCGAGATTGAAAAGAAACAGCAACACACCAAAATCGAAAATTGTACGATTTAAAAAATTAATCATTAAATTAATATATTTTTTTAATTAGTTACTTAAGTTCCAGAAAATAAACCCATTCGATGGTGAGAAAGTTTTTTTCTGGTACGGCCGAGGAACAAGGGGTGGTAATACAGATAGGTGCGGTCACGCAGCCAGCCGTCTCTGCAACTGACCCTACCTATCTGTATTACCACCTCTTGTTCCTCGACCGTACCAGAAAAAACCCCGCGAACCGTCACTGGTATTTAGTAAGAAGGTAAATGTAATTATATATTATTATAAGATCTCATTTGTCAATGAGCTATTTACCTGATGGTCTTCCTATTAATGCCGTATTTTTTGTATACATTATTGTAGCATAACATAAATGAACTATTGACCTGATGGTCTCTACTACACCGTTATTTTTGTATTCAGATATTATTAAATCGCATTGAAAAAATCATTATTGTGAATAAATCATTCAATAAATTTTACATAAATGAGCTATTGACCTGATGGTCTCTCTACTCCTATTGTTATTTGTGTTGAGAGGTAATATTAAATCGCATTGAAAAATTCACAATAAATTATTTATTCAATAAAGTTTAATTCATTTAATCGCTTACCAACAGTAGGAACTATCTTCATAACTGATCCATTTCCATTAATTTTCAATTTTCTGCACGCACTAAAACACGCGAACACTCACTCACTCGGTGGAAGGTAAACTGCCGAATCTAACGGTTTTCAATGACTAAAAAGAGAATTAATCTGGAATGCGTTCGTGCATGGTAGGTAAGGATTGATAACAGATGACGAAAGAATGTGTTTTTTTGCAAACATCTACGCCGGATATTAATTGCCTCCGGGGCAAAGATCAAATGATTCGGCGGTTCGCACCAATTTTCCAGTTCCACCGGTGAGTTTGTTCGGTGTTTTAGATTTTAACAGCACGACGGAGTGTTATTCTTGAATTTGAATTTTTGAGTTCACTAGAATTTGAAAAACTTTCATTTGATCAGGCGGCGAAGTTGTAAAAATTTCTAATAAGTTCGCCGACTCGACAAAAATTGAATAACCATTGCTAACGACATTAAACTTTCTAGATTAACTAGAAAAGCATTCGAAATTATGATTGAGTGAAAATCCTTTTACACTCCTTCGCTGGATTTTGAAATACTTTCATTTGATCAGGCAGAGAAGTTGTGAAAATTGAAATATACCAAACAGCGGAATCAATCGTTTATTAATACACGCTCTGTGACGTAAATGTAGTATAAGCTTTGGAGTGTTACAACCCTCTATTAGAATCTTTTAAACACATGCATATAGATACAGTAAAATGTAATTCTAATCTAGATCTTATATGATCAAACCTTAATAAAACTAAAACGAAAACAAATTTAACATACCTGTGATGGTATTATCGTTAAATTGTTTATTCAAATTAATATATTAGACATTTATACTTTTAAAAACACAGTACTTTGTTTTTTTAAACTAATGTGAAATGTAATATCTATAGCAAACATATTTGTTGTGCGCACCCTGCGAGGATTGATAAAAGTGAGTAATTTTCCGTGTGAGCATTTTTCAGTGTGAGTAATTTTCATGGGCGCAATTATCGCTGTGCGGAATTTTCTATGTGCGGCATTTTTCTTGTGAGCATTATTCCGTGTGAGGAGTTTTCGTGTGCGGAGTTTTCGTTGTGCGCAGTTTTCCGTTCGCAGTTTTCTGTTCGCAGTTTTCGCGTAAGCAGTCTTCCTGTGCGGATATATCGCCGAACCATTTTGGCCCATAATACTTAAGCTACTGAACCGATTGGAAAACAATATTAGAAGCGATTGTTGGATTCAATCGCCTTTAATATGATATCTTGTGCGACCCAATCGGACGTTTCTAACTCGTAAATTGTGAAACTATCTGCGAAAAAAAAAAACGAAAAAATAAAAAAAAACTCATATCTTGAAAAATAATATATATATTTTTTTTTCAATGTGATTTTCAAGTTTAGCTCTACCTGGCGCATAGGAAAAATATTATGGCATTAAATATACAGGTTTTTTTTTAAATTATGTAAACCATTGTAATCATTACTAATTTTATAAAATTTAAATCTGTAATTGGAAGGCCTATGTTTTGTTTTTATTAAATAACAGAAACGTAAGACAATTTAAACAAATATTATTCTTTTATTTTAGTCTAAAATGATTTCATACAAGATTTCATTTTCTTACACCTATTATAAATCGCCGTGTATAATGTATGACTGGATACAAAAAAAGATGATGACCTGTCTGGTCTAATCAAAACGTCGTGAAAATTATCCTAGTTTCACAAACCCTTTATTAAATGCGAAAAGAAGAATTGGGCGATTTTACAAAGTCTGCACCAAATGCAATTTCAAACTTTCTTTTTTAAATTAAAAACGATGATTCAACTACATCAAATATAAATAATGCAGTTACTTAGATTATAAAATTAGTAGCGTGCCACAAATTTCGGTCCAGTATGTGTGCGTGGGGAAAAATTTAGAAGTGCGTGAGCAAATAGGTAATCTTCGAGTTTACAGATTTGGAATGGTCGTGGTATTTTAAGTGGTCATTCTGAGCATTTTTTGGATAGTTTGGTCGTCTAACGAGGTGTAATCGTGTCTGAAAAATTAATGGTAATAACAGGGCAGGTGGATTTTTAACACTAAAATAACGCGGCCGTAAGTAATGTTTATTGTAACACGTGTTAATAGCCGGGTCGTTAACATGATATTATGAAATGAGTCTAAATATATATATATATATATATATATATATATATATATATATATATATATATATATATATATATATATATATATCTAGTCAATTAGTTTTAATTCGATGTATTTCAATCTATTATTTTATTTAACTTTTAAGTTTTCAGGGCCGCACTCAGGGCCCCGGGGGCGTCTACAAACTAAGGGCGATTTCAACAATTCCATAACTTAAAAAAAACAATTATTAATTTATTACGCAGATAGTAATTGATTATATTCAAACCAGAGGCGGCTCGTTATGTAGAGCCACGGAGCCATGGCACTACCTGTAGTATCAATCTCAGCAAGAATTTTTAACTGATTCTTAAAAAAACGTTTTAAATGTTAAACAAATGGAAATTCCACATTAATTTCAACAGATGGTTAAAAAATTTTGACAGACCATTTCTGAATAATGTGTTTTTACAAATTTCCAAAGAAAGCAATCGCATGTTTACCACAACAAAATTGGTTGCACTAAATAGGCAAATTTTATGACAAAAAAAGCGCCTTTTTCAGAAATTCTCATGTGAATTCTACATGTATTGCAGCAGATGGTTGAAATTTTGACAGACTAATTTTGAATAATCTGTCTTTGCAAATTATTTCCAAAGAAAACAATCGCAAGTTTACCACAACAAAAATGGTTGCACTAAAAAGAAAATTTTGATGACCAAAAAAGCGCATTTTGCAAAAATTCGCGTAGGAATTGCACATTTATTTTAACAGATGGTTTAAACTTTGACTGACTAATTCTGAATAATGCGTCTTTACAAATTTCCAAAGAAAATCATCGTAAATTTACCACAACAGAAATGGTTTTACTAAAAGGCAAATTTTGATCATCAAAAAGGCAAATTTTTCAGAAATTCACTTGAGAATTCCACATTTCTTTCGACAGATGGTTGAAATTTTGACAGACCAATTTTGAATAATGTCCCTTTACAAATTTCTACAAAAACCAATCGCAAGTTTACCACAACAAAAATGGTTGCACTGGAAAAGCAAATTTTGATAACAAAAAAAAACGGTTTTTTTAGAAATTCACATGGAAATTCCACATTTATTGCTACAGATGGTTGAAATTTTGACAGACCAATTTTGAATCATGTCCCTTTACAAATTTCTACTAAAACTAATCACAAGTTTACCACAACAAAAATGGTTGCACTAAAGAGCAAATTTTGATGATCAAAGCAGCGCATTTTAAAGAAATTCATACGGTAATTCCACATTTATTGCAACACATGGTTGAAATTTTGACAGACTAATTTTGAATAATGTGTCTTTACAAATTACCAAAGAAAATAATTTTCGTTTTTTTTTGTTAAAATTTTTGAATTTTTGGTCCGCAATTTTGTTTTTTAGAATCGAAATTTTGGTCAGAGTTTTTAAATTTTTGTCCTATATTTTAGATTTTTTTTACCTAAATTAATGATTTTTATACGCGACTTTTTCTTTTATTTTTTTGCCGATATTTTAAAGTAGTTATAATTTCTTGCCCTTTATTTTAGATTTTTTAACTTGAATTATTATTTTTTACGGCCGATTTTTTTTTCTTTTTGGTTACTTTTTGACTCCCGTTTTCGAGTTTCTGATCGGCAACTTATTTTGAGCTAAAGAGTTATTTTGCGAGCTGAAAATGGCAAATTATTTGTGTTTTCTTTGATTTTTCAATTTTGTGGTTTGCATTTTCAATTTTTAGACCAACATTTTTGATTTTTTTGGCCTATGTTTTAAATATTTGACCTGTATGTTTCATTTCTTCGTTCCAAATTTTAGAGCTTCTGCCCTAAATATTCTTTATTTTGGTTAAATTTTTTTTTTGTTGAAATTTTCGAATTTTTGGTCTGCATTTTATTAAACGCGAATTTTCGATATTTGTCTAAATTTTCGATTTTTTGTGCTTATATTTTAGTTTTTTGCCTTAATTAAGGGCTAATTCTGCAAGTGATTATTTTTTTACGATTTTTCAAAACATTGAGTGTAATTTCCGTTTCCTCCATTGCAGTTTTGAGTCAATTCCTGTTGTTTTGAGTAGCATTATTGCAATTATTTTTACAAGTAATCAAAAGTACACTCTTTCTGCATAGTGTTAGTAATTTTGGGGCTAATTTTACAAGTGATTAATTTCTTACAATTTTTTAAAACATTGAATGCAAATTTCCTTCACTACAGATCAAATTTTGAGTTTATTCCCTTGTTTTCTGCAGGAGCATGTCGTTGTTTTCATGAAATCAAAAGTACACTATTTTTGAATAATTGAAGTTTATTTGAAGGAAAACCTTGTAAGTAATAATTTTTTTAAATTTTTCAAGTCGTCGAGTGCAAATTTCCTTCGCTACGGAGCAAATTTCGAGCTTTTTCGTGTTTTCTAGGGCTAATCACTCCGAGTGCTGAAAATGGCAATTTTCGTACTTGAATTTTCAATCTTTTTGTTTTCATTTTTTATCCTTAAGCCAGGATTTTGATATTTTAGCCTAATTTTTTTTTCTAAATTTTCGATTTGTTTGTTAAAATTGTCAATTTTTTGGTCCGCAATTTTGATTTTTAGCATCGAATTTTTGGTCGAAGTTTTGAATTCTTTAGCCTATATTTTAGATTTTTTTAACCTAAATGATTGATTTTTATGAACAACTTTTTAATTTTTTTGTCGATATTTTCAAGATTTTTTGATGGTTTTTGATTTCTTACCCCTCATTTTAGATTTTTTAACTTGAATTATTATTTTTTATGGGCGATTTTTTTTACTTTCAGTTTACTATTTGACTAAAATCGATTAATAAATCAATTTGAAGCAACTTCACTTGTTCAGAAGCATTAAATAAATTTATAAAATGAATTCATTTTCATTTTTGTTTTTTTTGTTCTTTTTTAAGTCTGAAACCATTCGGAACACTATTTGTCTAAAAAAATTTGTTGTGGGACTTCCAGGATCTTAGGTTTTCGAGTTTCTGGTCGCCAACTTATTTTGAGCTAAGGAGTTATTTTAGGGGCTGAAATGGCAAAATATTTAGGTTTGCATTTTTTATTTTTAAAATAGCATTTTTGATTTTTTGGCCTATATTTTAGATCTTTGACCTGTTTTTTCATTTCTTCGTTCCAAATTTTAGAATTTTTGCCCTAAATATTTAAATGAGTTTTGTTGAAATTTTCCGTTTTTTGGTCTGCATTTTTTATAAACGCGAATTTTCGATATTTGTGTAAATTTTCGATTTTTTGCGCTTTAATTTTTAGTTTTTTACCTTAAGATAGTATTTTTTATTGGTCAATACTTTAGATTTTTAACGTGATTGATTTTTATGTGCAAATTTTTAAGTTTTTGGTCGGTATTTAATTTGTATAATTTGTCATTTTAATTTTTCATAATTTACACGTTTCAAACGTCAGTATCATCCGATCCAAGAAATTGTAAAAGTGGCTCTACCATCAACACTGATTCAAACAAAGGATATTTTCAGCTTATGATAAATTTAATCTGGTATAATTGTTCATCAGAAAGTCATGAAAAATATAAAAAATACAAAAAGTAGTACGTTTTTAATGATCCAATTGTTTTTTTTAGTTGTAAAAACAAAATTAATTTCATTTCACTTCATTGCACTGGGCCCCAACATCTTAAAATTAGTCTCTGCGGGTTTGTAATTGTTGTTAATACCGAAAGTTTGTATTGTTCTAAAACTTGTATCTTTATTTCTTTAGTCGTAAAGTCTTCCGTATACAGTGTTTTGTGAATACAAAATGTTTTGTATTGGTAAAGGATACAATACAAAATTCTAAATCCAATTAGTATATTATTAAAAGATGAAATTGATAAGAAATACAGTGTGTCAAAAAGAAATAAATCACAGTTGCCTATGAATTGAAATTTGATTTGATTTAACATTCAGACATTTAACGTCAAAAATGTTGACCATTGCGCAAATAAAGCGTAAATCAAGACATGCGCATTTTAATTCACAGGTGACTCGATTATTTTTTTAAACACACCCTATATTTATATATACTGTAAATTGTTCCAATCCTTAAATGTTGAACAATACCAAATTACCATAATTAACATTCACACCTCAGGACAGACCGAACCCTCACATTATCATTTAGTCATCTGATGTCATTTTCTAGGGCAGTGACGCGATCTAGGTGTCACTATCGGGTCCACAATCAGCCATTATTCAAAAAGTGTTCACGTGATAAAGGCGCGTAGGCGTACGAATTTCTGTTAAAAATCTCCCATTAAGCGCATCCCAACCCTTCGGGGCAAAAGTCCATAAATCATCATCAAAGAAAAACCGTACGTGGAGAAACAGAAGAGATTCCAACGATTGCTATGATGTTTATCTACAAGTTCCGTTAAGTCACTTTGAAGTCGAATTCCTTCTTGATTAATTACACTTAAAGGTGTAATTTGTTTATCTGCTTCCTAATTAATAGTTGTTTGTAGTACATAATTTGTATTTGCTATAATTCTGGATGTAAATTCTTGTCATCCATAATGAATGTTTTATATTTATATCATCCTGGCACGTTCCGTTATGAACCATTTTTTCAAATTTTATTATTTGTAAATACAATTTTAATTTTAACATCTTAGAACTTGCGATAGAAACAACATTAAGGCGAAATCTATTATCTAAAATTTTCACCAGCTTTCCTATTTAAGTTAAGTTGTAAGAGACATTTATAACAATCATGATTATTGTTTGATTTTTTATTCATAACTCCAAAATGAGTGGTTAGAATCAGATGCGAATCCAAGAAGTTTTTAATTTAGGGTAGGAGGTACACTCAAAAGAAATATTTAAAAAAAATTGAATAGCACAAAATTAACATTTATTTTTTAAATGCCGACACTGACATTTTCTTAAAGTTCACAACAGATTTAAAAAATCGCGGCTCAAGGGTGTCGGGGCAATTGACCCCATTGCTTGCATCCGCAAGTGGTTAAAACCAGAAGGAATTTTTGATGAGATACTTGTGTTCCAGTTACTTTCACTTTGAATAGAATAATAATCGGAGATAGAAATACGAAACTATAAACTGATTGTGATAAACGATCTAGAGTTCACTTATTGATTCGTTTCGATCCTTAAGAAGGGTAACTGACTTTGACACACTAATCAATAAAATTGATGCAGATTAATACGCCTTTTAATTGCTACCATCGACTTCTGCCTTGTACTGACTGGCAATGAAAGATAGCGTCGTGACCAAAAACGTAACACGAACGTATACACTGCTCTGATTAGAAGAAAGTAAATTAACGAACGCAGCAGTAAACATGTTAATAATGACTTTCACCGAATTTTCTTCTCCGGCAACAGCAGTGCACTATTAATAAGTAGTCTTCGTAAAACAACCGACAACTGTTTGAGAGGTACATGGCCCACACAGTCTGCTGCAGATAGGAAATGCATTTAAAAGAATTATTAACAGTATTAATCATTCGTTTCATTTTATTGGTCATTAATAATTTTTCTCGAGCCAAATTGAATTCTCAACGTAAGAACAGAACAATGCGTGTTTTGAGGATTGTCAACTGGAATTTCCTTTAAAATACCTCATAAATAAAAATCGGAAGGTGCAAATCTCACTGTTCATTGACCATGTGCTATCATGTCAATTACTTTATTACCGAAACTACTCGATAATAAATCCAGCCATTTTTGAAAATTGTATGCTAATTGTATGCTAAAGTTACATCATCTAAGATTTTCACAGTATTTCGAAGTACCTTCGCGGATTTAAGTTTCCATCAAATATAATAATTTTCCAAGATGCCACAATAGCTATTTGCACTCTTAATAGCGCAAAGTTGCCAATTGTTGCTGAAGAGAAAAGTTTCCCGTAAGAGCAATTTGACTTTGCGCTCAAAATAGACAAGATATTTTCTACAATTGTAACTATTTCAATTTTTGAAATATTTATCGGAGATTCTTATTTACAATTTACAATTGAAACGTATAGTTCTTACAACGTTTAATAACGATTCCTGAAGGTGACGATACTTAAATTTTGAAATTTAATAATAACCTGTGATTTTTTTTAAATTTTGACGGTTTAGAGCGGTAAAGTGACAGTTCTCGGAAAAGACAATGACATGCGAGCATATTTCAGTTTTGTCGCTTTAGAGCGGTAATGTGACAGACCTCCGGAACTCTGTACGGCGAGCAAAATCGCCTACCTTTCTAAGCAATTATAGGAAAAAAACATTAAAGCGGAAGCGAATTTGGTTTAGCCGAGGATTTTCTTGAGCTCAATTATGTTCATTATTGCGGTTAAATAATCTTCATTTCGAACAATAAAAAGAAAAAAACCGATTTATTAAAATCCGCAAATTCCGTCATTTAATTTTAAATACATTAACTGCATCAAAGTTTTACGCAAGTAAAGTTTATACAATGTTTTTCGGAATTCAAGGCACTTTAGATTTTAATATTTTTATTTAAGATTCTATTTCCATGGTGCAACCGTTCAGATTTACTGCCACGCAAACTTTTTAATTTTTTTGTCGATATTTTCAAGATTTTTTGATGGTTTTTGATTTCTTACCCCTCATTTTAGATTTTTTAACTTGAATTATTATTTTTTATGGGCGATTTTTTTTACTTTCAGTTTACTATTTGACTAAAATCGATTAATAAATCAATTTGAAGCAACTTCACTTGTTCAGAAGCATTAAATAAATTTATAAAATGAATTCATTTTCATTTTTGTTTTTTTTGTTCTTTTTTAAGTCTGAAACCATTCGGAACACTATTTGTCTAAAAAAATTTGTTGTGGGACTTCCAGGATCTTAGGTTTTCGAGTTTCTGGTCGCCAACTTATTTTGAGCTAAGGAGTTATTTTAGGGGCTGAAATGGCAAAATATTTAGGTTTGCATTTTTTATTTTTAAAATAGCATTTTTGATTTTTTGGCCTATATTTTAGATCTTTGACCTGTTTTTTCATTTCTTCGTTCCAAATTTTAGAATTTTTGCCCTAAATATTTAAATGAGTTTTGTTGAAATTTTCCGTTTTTTGGTCTGCATTTTTTATAAACGCGAATTTTCGATATTTGTGTAAATTTTCGATTTTTTGCGCTTTAATTTTTAGTTTTTTACCTTAAGATAGTATTTTTTATTGGTCAATACTTTAGATTTTTAACGTGATTGATTTTTATGTGCAAATTTTTAAGTTTTTGGTCGGTATTTAATTTGTATAATTTGTCATTTTAATTTTTCATAATTTACACGTTTCAAACGTCAGTATCATCCGATCCAAGAAATTGTAAAAGTGGCTCTACCATCAACACTGATTCAAACAAAGGATATTTTCAGCTTATGATAAATTTAAAATCGCCTACCTTTCTAAGCAATTATAGGAAAAAAACATTAAAGCGGAAGCGAATTTGGTTTAGCCGAGGATTTTCTTGAGCTCAATTATGTTCATTATTGCGGTTAAATAATCTTCATTTCGAACAATAAAAAGAAAAAAACCGATTTATTAAAATCCGCAAATTCCGTCATTTAATTTTAAATACATTAACTGCATCAAAGTTTTACGCAAGTAAAGTTTATACAATGTTTTTCGGAATTCAAGGCACTTTAGATTTTAATATTTTTATTTAAGATTCTATTTCCATGGTGCAACCGTTCAGATTTACTGCCACGCAAACTTATACCAATTCCTCCTCGCCAATAATTCATAAATTTCTTTTTAGAATATATTGTTGCATGTTTAAGTCAAGATGTCTAAATACCTTGTTAGTCAGTTGTCTCTTTGGAAATAGGTTCTGGTATGACTGCAACAACGTTCTGGTAACATTTAATATATGTACAAAATGTATACTACTTTATTGCTAACTTTGGCATTTCAATTATATTATTTCTTTTAATTCACAAATTAATCGAAAACTAAACACTTTGAAACAAATTCGCTCTGTCAATAGTTTGTCTTACAAGAGTACAGGGTGGGCAAAATGCGATGTTTTTATGGGGGATCTCGATAACCATAATAGTTGGCGCATCCTCTATTTATTTTCCGAAGAAAAACTTAATAGTGAAAACTTAATTATTTATCATCTTTTGTTTTCGAGTTATAGCCAAAAAGTATTTTTGTCCATTTTCGATATATTGCAATATCTCAGTTGTTTATCATTTGACAATAATGAAAGTTATATGTTTTCAAAATTGAAATCTCAGATTCCTCTCTGTATTACGAGTTGAATAGCTGGCTCAGCTCTAATTACGCCTATAGCTGATTTTTCTGCGTTTTCGCTATCATATCGTGTTGATCCTGAAAGAAAATTGTTTTTTTTATAAAAAAAGACAATTAATGTGTGTATAAATAACACATGCCCACTAAGATGAAAGGGAGAAAATATATTTGATGTTTCAAAAATAATAATTTTTAACAGATTTTATTACCATTACAGATGCAACTCCCACATGCTATACACCGTTGAAAAGAAAATAACTTAATAAAATAGACATAAGCCAACTATAAGTTATATAAAAAAAACACAACTTTATGTTATAACTTTCATATTAATGAAGATATCGGAATGCTGTTAAGCTTATTTTATTCTTTTCGAAACAGTGCCAGAACACCATATAAGTTTCATTATTGTCAAATGAGATATTGCAATATATCGAAAATGGAGAAAAATTACTTTTTGGCCAAAACTCGAAAACAAAAGACGATAGTTTTTCAGAAAAAAAGATCGAGAATGCGCCATCTTTTTCTCTATCTATTATAGTTATCGAGATCCAATATAGAAACGTCGAATTTTGCCCACCCTGTACAGTCAGAGAAAATACAAATGCGAAACTCGCTCGGCGAGGGAATGCTGCCGCATGTCGGTGCTTAGTTCGGTCGAAGCCCGTCCCCACTTAAAATACAATTATGAGGTAATAAAATTTACAAGCCTAGTTCCCTTCTCACCCCTAAGTGATCGAATGACGGATTCCTATCAGTTAATACCATATCTTTTCATCTTCCAATTTTTGGTGCGTCATCTTTAAAAATTCGAATAAATACAATTTTTACGTTATTTTGATTTTGATATTTTTTATATACCTATTTATTAATTGAAGAGTAATTTTATATAAATTATTGGTGATATTTTAGTATTAATAATTTTCTTTTTATTTTCGTATAAATAACTCCATTGTTGCCAAGATATGACCTTGAAAGCCTCGAAAAATAAGATTTTATTTTTTTAACCACTAAAAATTAGTATAATAGTCTGAGAAATTCACATATATTTTTTGTTTTTGTAATTGGAATTTAAAACAACATTTTGACCGAGTTCCCTGAAATTGCCGTCATTATTATTGCCTTTGTATTCTTGAGAAACATCACACGGAGCGAAGTGAGTCAAAATACATTTCGACAAGTAATTAAGTAAAGGGTAAGCGCATTCAAAACTTTATTACAATAATAACCCTCATAAAAATAACCCAGCATTGTAGGCTCTGACTTTTTTTTTTGAGATAATTTTTCAGGAACTTAAGGAACAATTACGATTGTTTTAAATTTTAGGTTGTCACTCGATCGCTTAGCGGCGAAAAAAAAGTTAAACTTGAATACCCTAAATGACCTTTAAAACATTTACTTAATTTGGTATTTGGGACAAAAATATATATGAATTTTTTCAAATTTTTATAGTGGTTAAAAAACAAAAACCTATTTTTCGAGGGTTTCATGGTCATATCTTGACAAAAACTGGGGTTGTTTATACGAAACTGAAAAAACATTCATACTAAAATACCAATAATAATTTTACATAAAATGACCGCTCAATTGTTAAATAAATTTATAAAAAATATCAAAATATCGTAAAAATATTAGTTATTCGAATTTTTTAAGATGTCGCACCAAACGTTGAAAGATGAAAAAAGTCACATAGATGGTATTTATTGATAGCAATCATATGACGAAATAAAATTTTAAACTAATGGGCAAATTTTTTTATTTTTTATTTTCAAACATGTTTTTAATACTATAAATAACATTCAATGACTTTGAAAAATTCACCTATTTGGTATTTGGGTCAATAATAAATGTCATTTTTTCAGATTTTTTTTGATATACGGCTTACGGCATTTTGGTTTAAGGTCACAACTAATGAAATTTTCATATTTATTTAAAAATCCGTGTCGGGTGGCATTTTGACCATCTTATCTCGGGATACCCTTGTATTACCTCATAAATGGATTTCATGCAGGTACGGATTTCGACCGAACTATGTACCGATATGCGGCAGCAGCCCCTCGCCGAGCGAGTTTCGCATTTGTATTTTCTCTGACTGTACATATAATACTCTTTTTTTACGTCCATTATAATATTCAAAATTTTTTCATTAATTTGCGTTCATAAAATATGTGATCCCTGAACCATTCGAGAAGCGTGAAAAACATTGCCATGGTGTATAAATGGTGTATGGTGTATAATAAAATTGTTTGCGCAAAGTGTGTCATGACCGCTTCGTTCATGTCAATCAGTTCCGTCGATAAACGAACTTTTATTTGAATATTTAAATATTTTAAATTTAAAATATGAAACTTGTTACTAAAGAAACTTTTTTCACTCGTAGGAATTGCTGTCAAACTTTTCTACTTGTGGAAAAAAGTATTGCTTTACTTACTTGCATAAATTACTATTATTAAAAAAACAGATTTTAACGCCTACTCGATACGAAGGCATGAAAACTACGTAATGTCATTTTAAAGGCTTTCGTGCAGAAGCTAAATCGGCTAAAATCCGATAGTAAGGCCATTCACGGGGGGGGTGACAGCTAGCTCAGGTGTCGCTATGAAACAGCACAAGAATCACAGAAACAAGGATTGGGCACAGATATAAAGAGTCTGATAGGCGGGATAACTATCGCTATTATTTACACACGGGAAAATTTACAGTAAAAATAATGTTCAATGTTAAAAAAAAAGAATATATTCGCACGGAAAAAAAAGTTAATAAAATAATGTCACGGCACAAAAAAATAAACAGTCATGAAAAAGTAAATAGTCACCAACACTTCACTCAACATTCGTGAAGCACGGGATACCAAGCGAGTCCGCGGATGACTGGTGGATGGGCGTCGGCAGCGGAACGGCGCACAGTGGTTCAGAATACGAAAAAGCTGGCCAAAAGTCAAAAAATTAAAGTCAATATTTTGAATTTAGTACAACATAGTAGTGTCCAGAGGACTCCACTGGATGCCACAAAGGAAGAATATGATTGCATCTACTACAAAATGCCTCGTAATCCGCGTTCAAACTTGTTACTTTGTTAAACACGTGGGAGGCGTTCGGACGAGATGAAAGTTTGGCGTCGGTTTTTCACTATAAATACTAATCTTTATGTGCTGGGATTTTTTTCCTTGTTATTATGGATCTTCCTGAAGGTAAATTAATGGTTATTACATTTAATATGCATACAAAATTTTTGTTAGCAATTATAGGAATTAGCGTTAAAAATAGGTAGGTACATTTTAAATATTCATGGAAATATTTTTTTGCCTGTGTTCCTATAGGAATAAAAATATTTATTTTAGTGTCCTTTAAAGCGATGAACAACAATTAGCTGCATTCACTTGCATTCCTCCGTGTAGGATTATTTTTATTGCTGATGTGCAATATCGTTGAAAAGATCTCCTCCTACTCAAATTAGTAAGAAAAGAAGAAATAAGGAATTTGAAAGAAGTTTGTATGGAGAAAGTAAAATATAAAAAAGAGAGACAGATAGACAAAAAGGGAGACAGTCACACAGACTTTTTTTAACAAAAATTGTCGAAAGCGACGAAATGGATATTTCCGCATACTTTCTCGTGGTTTGCACGATGAAAGTAAAAAGTAAATATAACAGACAGGCAGACATAAAGGCAGACACACAGACACACATTTTTAACAAAAATTGTTGGAATCGACGGAAATGGATTTTGCCACAAAAAAAAGTTTGGATTTTTATTACGATCACAAAAGTTTCCCGTAGTTAGTATGGAGAAAGTAAAAAATAAATATGACAGACAGACAAATACAAAGGTAGACACACATTTTTTTACAAAAATTGTCTGAATCGACGAAATGGATATTTTCGCAAAAATATATTTGGAATTTTTTTACAATCACAATATTTTCCCTTAGTTTGTAAGGAGAAAGTAAAAATAAATATGACAGACAGACACAAAGGCAGACACACAGACATTTTTTTGACAAAAATTGTTGGAATTGACGAAATGGCTATTAACGAAATGGATATTTTCACAAAAAAAAAATTTGGAAATTTGTTAATTTGTTATGATCACAATATTTTCCCTTAGTTTGTAAGGAGAAAATAAAAAAATAAATATGACAGACAGACAGACACAAAGGTGGACACACAGACACTTCTTTTTCTCAAAAATTGTCAGAATCAACGAAACGGCTGTTCCGCAAAAAATTGAATTGTTTTACGATCGCAATATATTCCTGTAGTTTGTACGGAGAAACTAGAAACTAAATATGAAAGACAGACAGACACAAAGGTAGACATACATATTTTTTACAAAAATTGTCAGAATCGAAGAAATTGATATTTCCGCAAAAAATATTTGGAATTTATTTATAATCACAATACTTTCCCTTGGTTTGTACGGAGAAAGTAAAAAATCAATTTGACAGGCAGATATACATTTTTTTAACAAAAATTGTCGAAATCGACGAAATGAATATTTCCGCAGAAAAAATGTTTGTAATTTTATTTTACAATCAGAACACTTTCCCGTAGTTTGTACGGAGAAAGTAAAAATCAATATGACAGGCAGACAGGCACAAAGGCAGACATATATTTTTTTTACGAAAATTGTCGGAATCGACGAAATGCATATTTCCGCAAAAAGAAATTTGAAATTTTTTTAGGATCACAATGGTTTCCCGGCAATTTGTACACACCCTGTATAGTATAAGTTATGGTTATGGTTTTGGCCCGAGGATGGAAAGTAATCACCGACCCGAAGCTGAGGGCCAATTTTTTAATAATTTTGAAAATAATCATTAAATTGTTGTTAAAGTTGTGAATTTCTTCAGTATGGCCAAATAAATGTAAAAACAATTGTGACCATCTTGAAATTTTTAAAATGTGCTCAAAATTGATTCTGCTTTATGATTTAAGAAAAATCTAACAAGTCCCTTCACTAACTTTGGAAATAATCATGTGATAACCGATTGTTATACTGAAGTTGCCATTTTTTCCAATGTAGCCAAATAAATGCAAACTTTCAGAATTTAGTAAAAATTGATTCTTCTTTATAGTTTTAAAATAATCTTAAACACATCTTTACCAAATTTCAAAATAATCACCCGAAAACTGAGTTAATTGTAATACTGAGATTGCGCAATACCTGCCAAAAAAATATTAAAACAATTACTACCGACTTGCTCGAAATTTATACCATTTTATGGAATAAAAAGATCTTCTACACACCCTGACTAAATTATAAAATAATCACCGGACAGCTGGGATCATTATTCTAAAATATTGGATTTCTCCAGTGCGGACAATAATAACTTTATCACTTATGTCTGCCATATTGGATCCGCCATTTTTAATTTTTATATTTTGACATCAAATTCATAATCTGCGATTAGTACCCATTTATGTCAAAATTTGTCAAGATTTTGACTTTTGGCCAGCTTTTTCGAATTCTGAACCACTATGCGGCGGTGGCGGCAGTGGCGGCGGAGTCGGCGTGGCGTCGTTAGATCGGTGACTGTGATGACGTCGGTAGCTGTGGTGACGTCGGCGGCTGCGGCGACGGCGTCGGTGAAGGCGTCGGCTGTTGTGTTGAGACTGACTGATCGCTCTGACTGTTCGGCGTTGACGGAGTCGAATTGGATGTTTAATTCTGACTGATTGTTGAAAAATGATTGTGTTTCATCTGATGTCTATGGCCTTTTACGGGGTCCACGCCCTACTCTTCTCCGGGTTGCGGATGGTGGAAGGATGCGACGGGGGCATCGAGCATCTGCACATTTCCACTAATGGTTCTGCGAAAACGGTCTTAGGGTTGTCCTCAGCACATCAGCGCACAATAGGTGGAAGCTTATCCCTTCGTTGTATCGTTACTGGCAAGTGTACTTATTATTGAAAAAATTACTAATTTGTTAAGACGCGTAGATAAACTAAGCGCAGATAACAAACAGCCCCATAAAACGAGAGAATTTTGAAGTGCGTAGAAAGTATGTACATATAATAGCTGCCAGTTGTCGTGGATATATCATAACGAAGGTGGATCCTTCCGAGGTTGAGTTGTGAGGGAGATTCAGGAATCCTACATCGGATCCAAGTTCCACTGGGAACTTCTGGTGGGCGTCTTGGGGAGGTAGCAAGGGCTGCTCTCGGCGCTGGTGAGGACACTGGTCCTTGATGAGATCCTTCCGCGGTTGTGGTGCGAGAGGATGGAGATTCGGTCATCTCGACATCGGATTTTGGCATCGCTGGATGCCTGGGTCCTAGGATGCTGGCCGGCATACTGGTCCGTTGAGATCATTCCGAGGGTGAGGTGTGAGGAGATTCGGACATCTCACACCGGATCTCGGCATCACTGGATGCCTGAGGTGGCCGCATCCTAGGAGCAGTCACGTCTGGTCCAGACGGGGATGAGTTTTCATCCTGATGTGCACTGGCACAGCAGGTACTAAGACGTTCGGTTTCTCTCTCCAGTCCTTGGGCTGGCTGGTGCATCAGACGCCGGGACGGAGCACGGAGCGGCTGGAGCTGGAGATGGTCCCACTTTAAGTGTCCCTGCATGCAGACGGGTGGTTGTAGGTGGTGTGTTCTGGGTTGGAGTTGTGGGCGGTGATGGTTCCAATGCCTTTGTCATTTGGAACGATTTCCATGTGTACACACAGCCGGTCGGGGCGGCGCACAGTAGGCCACATCCCAAAAAAACCTGGCCATCGTATGAAAATGAATATATAATTGCAAAATGTTTCGTTAATATAGGTTTTTGAGGTCGCTGATTACGAATTCGATATCCAAATTTTGAAATTCAAAATGGCGGTTGAGTACTAAATTTAATAAACATGACTATATCCCGCCAAACGTAACATGCCGAAATTCGAATGAATTAGAACCAATCAGATTCTATATAACTTCTGTTTTCATGTAGAGTTCGAATGCGGCCTTGTGATTGGTTCTCTACTCGCATTATGTTTCAGCACATGATTGGTTTAAAGAAAAACAATGTTAAATGTCAAACGTCTGTTTGCGGGTAGAACGCTATTAAAATTAGCGAAAACTCCGCATTGGAAGTGTTTCTCTTGAAGTAATTCAAAAAAAGGGAAAGAGGCCCAAGCAAAAAGTTTGAGCGGAGTCACTAACATGACCTGTACTCGGAAAGTCATTTCTACAATATTGGAAAACAGGCGAAACGCGAACGGTACGTACTGTAAAGAAAATGTAAAGTCCATATGGAATACCAGTGCTAAGTTAGTGCAACAGAAGTACGTTTCCGATTTTCAAATTTTGTTTGATCCGTTTAAAAATGTAAAATTCAAACCGGCACGACACGCCCGCGATGCCAATAAATGTCATTCAATTTTGTTGTAATATTTTTGTTGGGATATAGTCTGATAAATTGCTCTCGTGCATTGTAAATTATCGCAAGTTTGCACTCGCAAACAATACGACTTCGTTTGTAGAAATCGCACAAACTTGTTACCGATAATTTTCAATGCACTTGTGCAATTACTGTTGAAAATCAGCAGGGGCGGTTCGTTATATCGGGTGTGTATAAATTGGCGGATAATCTACACGTGGCGATGTTCTTCCTAAAATTCTGAATAGAAAAGGTCAATGAAAAAATATTCTACCATGCCTCATAGGCCATCAGGAGCCATTTAAAAGAAATATACATTTGGCAACATAGCATTCACGAGCTGCCCTGTTTATCAATAATCTCATGGTTCAGAGTAGAAGGTAATATATAGATAGAGTGGGGTTTATTTACAGATAAACGTAAGGTAAAACAGATTATGAGTAAATAGTAAAATCCACTGTGATTGAACAAAACAAAACGAAAATAACACAAAAAACACAAATACACTGAAGCGCGGGCACTAATACAAACTGATAATAATAAGAAAAGCAGAATTGGCACAAACTTGGAACTAGCAAGTTTGAATGAATTATTTGTGTCAAAGTGACATAAGCGAGTCACGTTGCCGAACGCATTTTTTATGAAAATAAGCTAATTAAGAAGTGTGAAAAATACAAGTTTGAGATAGAAAGATAGCGCACACTGACAAATAATTTTTAAACTAGTCCTACTATCGAAATTGCAGGGTTTTCTGTAAATTAATAACGAATAATAACGCATATTTAACGACTGGATGTTCAAACTTTGAGAACCTCGTGAAGACCCAGGAAGCATGGTACAGCATTTTAGAATGAAGATAACCTGCTTAGAGTTTTTGAAAGAATATCGTCACGTGTAGATTATCCGCCAATTTATACACACCCGTAATAGGGCCAAGGAGCCATGGCACTACATGCAGTTTCAAGCTCAGCAAGAATTTTTAATTAATTCACAAAACACTTTTTCGCCAATTAAAATGTTAAACAACGCCTACATAAATTTAATGAATAAAAATTGCATTTGTTTCCCAGCGCAACGCCGAGGCGCGCCGCAAACAGTGCCACCTTCCTTCTGGCATGGCATTTTGTTAGGACATAGGCTACCACGGGGAGGTGCGCGGTGGGAAGCTTTTTGCTCATGCACTATTAAGGAAAAAGTACAAATTAAACAGTTAGGTGGACTTCTGCCTTTCGATTATCGAAATAAAGACTGTGGTGTCAGCTTCCAGCTTGAGTGCATCGATTTGGAAAACTCGTTCAGACTGAACAAGAAATTTTAATCGGAGTTATACTAAAAAAACTGTGCGAAAAAACGCACTTTTTTTTTCTATGTGTATTGTTTGGTAATGAGGTTACATGGACGAAGGATGGTGTTAAAGATTTATTGCTTATCTGGGACAAAAAGAAAACACACGGTAAATTGAAAGTACACATAAATAATATTTTCAGCTTGTTTGAAATTATTAACCTTTACAACTCAAAAAAATCTTGGACTAGAAAGACAAATCATTCTTTCTTTCTTCAAAGAGGGTAGACGGAGGCGGGGGGTATATTGTATAAGTGGCTCTACCATCAACATGTTCCATGAGTCGCCACTGGGAAAATGTATAAAGTCGCCGAAGATCGTTATTAATGCGAGGCTCGGCTTCGCGATAAAATTCAGGTACGAAGAAATAGTAAACTTGACTATCATCTGCATACATGTATTCACTACTGTACTGCAATTGACTTAAGGTAGTACACGCATATATAGAAAATAAAATTGGCATAATCCGCTAACTGTGCTTTCATAGTTTTTTTCATAGTATTGGAAGGATACTAAATGGTTACAGATGATTGTATTTAGATGAATTGTTAATTTTAGGAATAGGTTTAACCACAGCATCTTTCCAAAAGTCGGGAAATATTGATTTTAATAAACAAGAATTAATAATGTGTGTAACATCGGGTGTGTATAAATTGGCGGATAATCTACACGATATTCTTCCAAAAATTCTAAGCAGCTTATATTAATTTTAAAATATTACTTCCTGGGCCTTCACGAGGTCCTCAAATTTTGAACAACCAGTCGTTAAATATGCCTATTATTCGATATTAATTTATAGAACATCCTGCAATTTCGGTAGTATGACTTGTTTGAAAATTATTTGTCAGTGTGTACTGTCTTTCTATATCAAAAGTGTATTTTAACACTTCTTAATTAGTTTATTTTCATTAAAAATACGTCCGGAAACGTTACACCCGCTTATGTCACTTTTGACACAACGAATTCATTCAAACTTGCAAGTTCCAAGTTTGTGCCAATTCTGATTTTCTCCATATTATCAGTCTGTATTAGTGCCCGCGTTTCAGTGTATTTGTGTTTCTGTGTCATTTTCGTTTTGTTTTGTTTAATTATAATGGATTTAACTATTTACTCATAATCTGTTTTACCTTGCATATACATCTGTAAATAAACCCCGTTCTATCTATCTATTACCTTCTACTCTGTACCAAACCACATAATTAATCATGATTATTGAAAAACAGGACAACCCGATACGATGTTGCCTAATGTACATTTCTTTTAAGTGGCTCCTGATGGCATATAGAACATTTTTTCATCAACATTTTCTATTCAGAATTTTAGGAAGAATATCGCCACGTGTAGATTAATCGCCAATTTATACACACCCGATATATGGCACTATATTTGGACAACACAAACGTAGCATAGTTATACTATGTATATTATCGAGAGCAATTGATTGATTTGAAATTGGATTTAATTTGATTCAAGAAGGTAATTACATCATTTCAGATATCAGATTAAAATTAAAATGACCAGCTAAAGGGTGCTTGTTATCTGTGAATAAATTCCCAATATCTGCGTTATCATTACAACGGGGAATGGACTCTTGAAAGTGTATATTAAGGTCATTCGCATTTTTGAGTGATTTAGGGATCTGATTTTGTTTATTTCTTAATCCCAGGGATTGTAAACATTTTTCACAATCATTGGAATTATAGGTAAAGTACGCTTTCTTTTCATTTTTTATTGCCGTATTTGTGACATTTCTTAGGTTTTTATAATAAGGATTATTAGTTTTTGGAAATTTAACTTTAGCTTTATTTCGTAAGTACAAGCAAATGTATATTATCAGTAGAGAGCGGATTTCTATGCGCTATAAAATGTCAATATAAATTTTTCTTATGCGGTTAAAATTGGTCAATATATGCGCTAACGTTTTTCAAATATGGGTAAATATGCGGGTATGTTAAAAATATATGCTGTAAACAATATGTTTTATTCACAATTTTCATAAACACTGTCATATATTATATTTCATATATTACTTTGGATTAGAGAAAAATAATGAAAAAATTATAATACTATTTTATTCATCTGAATTACAATAAATAAATAACAATTTATAGATATTATCCATAGTAAAATTATGTCGTTTGTACATTGAAAAAGAACGTTCAACATCACACGAGGTAATAGGTGCATATTTCATGGACGAAATGTCAGTGGGGTGTATATCAATATCTTGACAGTTGTCATTTTGTCCTCCCAAAATACTACAAATTATTATTTTTTTTAAATTTAATACCTTATCAAATTTTGTTAATAGTTGACTGCCAATGTCGCCTGGAACAAATTTTAAATTTTTGTATACGTCTTCCAAAATTTTAAATGAATCCTCTAAGGGCATTTGGGCGGCTTCCAAATTTTTAATTTCTGCTATTAGCATATAAAAATGTGCTTTAATAAAAGCCAACTGATGCATTATTCTTTTATCGGAAACACATTCCTTGCATCCTTTTACCGCAGCCGATTAATCGCCAAATTCTAGAAAATACTCCTTTAATTTTTGAAAATTATAGGCGTAGAATATGGCAGCTTCCAACCAAGTATCCCATCTTGTTATAACCGGTTCGGGTGGCTTTTAAAAATGCCTTCTATTTACAATGGGGTACTCCAAACGAATGAATTCCGCTAATCGATTAATTCCGTGAGCCATGCAGGTAAAATGTATCATTTTGGGATAGAATATTTGTAGAGCCTGTCCTGCTTTAATCATATATGCTGCTGCATCGGACAACATTAATTTTATATTTTCTGATTTTATTGGGTTTGGAGAAAATAAAAGTGTCAAGCTATCATTCACAAATCGAGCGACTGTTGAGTGATTGGTTTTCTCCAAAGCTTACGAATTTATTAAGTACGACTTTGGAGGTTCATGCTCGTTCAATATACCAACGAGCATGTTTGCAACGTAAAGTCCACGAGCGTCTGTCGTTTCGTCCACCATAATATAAATATTTTTATAATTGAAATGGGAAAATCAAATATACAGGGTGTATTTGAATGAATGAACAGGCTTTCAAGTAGCTATACAAAAAGTTCAAATAAATCCACTTCCGTAATATAAAACTCGAAACAAGAACTTTTTGGGAACCTGTACACATCTGCAATAAGGGGACTTTGTTTTAGCAGCTTTTGAAAATATAGGAATTACATGAGCAAGGGACTAATGGGTACGACCAGCGACGGATGGGGTGTCTTATACCAGATATCCAATCTACCGGCGCCAAAAAAAACTGAAATTTATATTTTTATGCAGTCAAAAAAAAATTAACATAATTTTCGACGCCAAATTGACTCAAATCTATGGGCGCCGCGCACCGGGAATTTTCCCGAACTTTCTTATGGACCATCCGCCCCTGCTTTTGCGACAGATATAAAAATAACACAAGACACCACTATCGAAAGTTATTATTCGTCAATACAAATAAACCATAACACTAGATAAAAATTACTAGTATTTGACCTTTTTATTCCTTGAGTGTTTATTTACCAGTGAACACAAACATGTAGTTCATTTTTAATAATAATTAGTTGCGGGATACCTATTAAAAGTAGGAACAGTTCAATTTCAGAAATCATTATTTTTGTCCCGGCTCAAAATATGGTAGAGAGCCTGTTCATTCGAACACAGACACCGTGTATTCATATTATTATTTTTCAGTTCACTACACATTGTTTGCAAAAATCACAATAACGTAAAAAAAACAACCTACCTGCTTCGAACAAGCGTTACAGAAAACCACCTTCCCATCTGTTGTCAAATATTTTGACCCTTCAATCCACTTCCTGAGTAGGTCACTTTTGGCTAATCTCACTTACGGCATTTTAGCTTCTTAACGTTATTAACTTAATTCACTTAAACTTTACCCGTAGAAAGTTATGGGCGTTATGGGAGTAAGTGCGTAAAATGCGTCGATCGATACTAGTTAGGGAAATCCCCTTTCTAGTAAAATTATGCATGCTCTTACGTTTTCGCGCACTTCAGATAGTAATTTTTTTTATGAATTTATGCTATTATATTGTATTATATGCGGTTATATTGGATTATATGCGGTTATATTGGATTATATGCACTTATAAGTTATATGCGGTAAAATCATAAAATATTAAGTTATATGCGAAATAAAACTAGAGATTTCGGCTTATTTCCTAGAGAAACGTATAGATACAAATCGCCAGCTTCGTATGAATTAACAAACAAAACATGTAAAAACATAGAAATCCGCTCTCTAATTATCAGTTAACAAAAGCCTTTTAATAATTTTTGAGTTTTCGGGGGAGCATGTTTATCAAAGAGGTTGAGTATGCAATTGTTAAAAAATGTAACCTTATCATTTATGTCACTTATTGATAAAATATTATAAAAGGGGATATTATTTAAGTCAGTTTCAAATTGGGTGGGGTCAATGCACTTAAACGACCTAAACGTTTTTATGTCCTCCTTACAAACTGCATAGCTAAAAGTGAGGGCACAAAAAACTGCATCATGATCTGAAAATAGACACTCAATAATACCATAACTTGTCAGATTTAGAGAGGGAGAAATACATAAAATATCAATCGATGAGGAGTGGTCAGGGATGCGAGTTCGTTCCTTTATAATTTGCATTAAATCTAGACTATCTAACAAATCAGAAAGAAGAGTGTATAAATTATTATCTGGTCTCAGTAGATCAATACTGAAGTCACCACAGCAAACAATATTTTCAGTATATGACAGGCAATTCACAATTGAGTTTTCCAAATCATTAGAAATTGAGGAACGTTTTGCTGTGGAGGTCGATAAAAAGAACATACAGCGAAATTATATTTGTGTGATTTAACATGAATCCAGAGTTCTTCAATATTATTTTGGGAGCGAATTATGTTGTAATTTAGTGATTTTTTAATATAATATATTCCGACGCCGCCGCCCCTTGTTAAACGATCATTTCTTATAAAGATATAATTATCAATTTTTAAGCCATCAGTCGAAATATTTGGATTTAACCAGGTTTCAGATATTGTTAGAATTTTGTATTTCACTAGTATTTAATAATTGTTTAACATCAACAATTTTCGGGAGCAAATATCTTAAATAAGCAATTCTAATATCATGTGACATTTGTTTTTTTTTTAATATTGTTTCAATTGGATTAATATTAATGAGAACAAGTATACAATAAACGAACTACAGTAAAATAAAATAAATGTGATTTGTATGAGAATGGTGAAATAAAATAAAATAAAATAAAATAACCAAAATATGGAGACAAAAAAATCACAAAAATTCTAAAAACAACATTTTTTCTTTCACAAGTACAGTTTCTGGTAAGATCTTTACAGTATCGACAATTCAAATCGTACGTTTCTCCAGGAATCCATTTTCAATGCAATTTTTGAGCAAAACTTTTAGGCGAATCCGTTTAATTTGCATACATATTTGTATAACCGCTACGGCCGTTTAAAGTCTGAATTATCGATTTTGATCTAAACAATTTCAACTGACTTGCCAGCTACTGTTGTAGCTGCCTGAAATTTTAAATCGGCAATTGATCTAACTCATGTTCTAAAGAAAGATCCATGTATTGGTCTAGGGCGATTAGTAAAAACGTTGATTTCTCCGGTTCTTAACATTTTAGAACTTTCCTTGCGATCAGTCCACGGACTTTACATTGCCATTTGTTCTTGCGCAAGTGCATTTTTTTTCTTGCTGAGATACTTACAGTGACGTGTAGAAACTTCTAATCCAACCAGTAGGTTTTTCAGGAAATCATTCAAATGCAATTTTTCATGTTTTTCATCAAAATTTTCAAATCGCCAGTTCTAAAAAAAGCATATATTAGCCAACCGTGTTTTATTTAAAGTTTTAGTTTACTCGCCACGGCGAAATCTAAAAATCGATTTTTTTCTAAAATTTTTCAACTGGTTTGCCAACTTTGTTACTATTTTAGCTAGTTAATTAAAAATTTTAAATGGCAGTCGATTTCTCTCATTCTTCTGATGAAAAGAACGTGTACTTTTATTGGTTTAGGTTGACTATTAAAAAAATTAATAACGCAGTATCACTTTGAACATTTTTATCATAAATAACCGAGGAAGTAACATGATGGCCACATCACCATTTTTTTGCTAATGCAACGTATTTCAAAATTAATCTTAACTCAGGATTTTTTTTACATATTCATTTCTTTGCAACGTATAAATTTTAATTTAATAGAGATTATCAGTAGATGGACCATGACTCTTAGCAAATAGGACCACACATTCGATTCCTCTTTAATAAAGTCTGTACTTAACTTTTCTTGGGAGCCATCAATAAATAGATAATGTATTATTAGTTAAATAGGACTTTTTTGAGCTACTTAATTATATCAATAGACTGTTAGCTTTTAATCGATAATTAATTTATGTAACAAACACCTATTCTCATTTTCGTAAAATGACATTTTTAATTTTAAATAACAAGCGACTAGATAACAATCATTATGAAAAACATTGTACTATTATCAGAAGATATTCTCAAAACTTAAGTTTTTTTCTAGAAATATAAGAATAAGTGGACATAAAAGGAATTTCTCGCATAAATTTACATGTTTAAATGTTTGAATTCACATTGAGTTTTTACTGTTTACACAAACATATTTTGTTTTACTAATCCTAAAGTAAATATATTTGAATTTACACTTTTTCTAAGTATACCCCCATTATGTCATAAGATTGCATTGTATCGTTTACGCATTAACACCTTGAAGAGCTGTAGAAGATTGTGTTTACTTCTTGAGAAACGAATTATGACAGGTGGAACAAATGCCATTGAAAACGGTTATAGAGGAGATAATGTCCAAGAACTCATCATTAATTTAGAATGTGACAGTGACATTGAAAAAACATTTTTAATCTTTAATAAATTTATTGTATGTGCTTAATTATGAAATATTAATTTTTTTAATAAGCGAACATTTCTTATTGTAAATACGATCCTTGGAGAGATGTTAACACGTCGACTCGCTTAGATGTTGCGAACTACCTGTAAAACTACGAGTATTCTCGTAGTATTCTCGTTGGCAGGTACAATTCTGGTTTTATTTATTACGCAAAATCGTAAATGACCTTAAAGTGTATGTCCACTTATTCTTATAATTATAGAAAAAACATAACAGTACTCTCTGAATTTAGTGTATAACTATTGAATATGAGAAATTGGGAAAGTTATCTCTCTTAATTTTTCTAAAATTAACAAATTTTTAAGGTTAAATGTGAAGGAACTTAATTAACTCCTAATATTAACAGAAGCTAATTGACATCTTCATCAAAGCCTCCGATTACTACGATGTTGCCGATTAAAAACCTAGTGAGAACGAGTAAACATATTATGTAAATATTGAGAGATAACCAGTCTATTTTAGAAGCCGCTCGAATTTCAGCGATGCACGAATTAAAAGTCAAATTATCTGTCATGTTTACGGCAGTGAAGAGGATCAGGGTTATCTTAATAATTAATTAAAATTGTCAAAGTGCATCACGATTGATCTTCAATGGATTTTATATAATACCCAAACGCCTATCAGAAATAAACATTTTTTTTAAATATCACATAATATTTTTTTAATGTGGCTGTTATATAACTTCCTCTGATTTGATGGTATAAATGGGATTTTTCTGATATTTTGCATAGGTATTTATCGTTTTTTTAAACTGTGGGATTTCGAAAAAACTTTTTGTATAAATGTTTTATTATGGCGTTCTCTACAATTTGTGTTTATATAAATTTGGTTAATCATTTCATAAATATAAAACTAAACTAAATACAAAAAAATTAAAATTCGTAAATATTACACTTTCAAATAATTTATTGTGTAAAATCGCAACAATTATTTAGCCATACTGTGGCTTCTTCAGGAGAAGAAATGATACATTTAAGCTACATTATAAACTATTTATACAAAATGTGTTGTGGTGGGGCCGGTGGTGTTGTAGTTGCGCAAGTTAAAATTGAGTAATGGCGAGTATGACAGGTCCGTTTGGTCATTAAGAAGATTGTTTATTAAATACATCTATTCACTTTTTTTTAATTTCTTTGTTATTGTAATGTGTACGGAGAAAGTAGAAATGTAATTATTTCATTTATTTTCTATTTTTTTATTTTCATGCATCTCAGTGATCCTTGAATTAAGGAATAGTGTTCTAACGCGTTGTCTGTTTTTAATGTCATGTTGGATTCCGAAATAAAAAAATGGTGATGTGGCCATCATGTTACTTTCTCCGACTTTATATTTACGTTTTCATGGGTTTATTTTCAATTAAAATCATATTTTAAATGTACATCGAGCGTTGCGTAAACTCGGACGAAACTGACGTTTAAAACCTTAAAATCATGAAATATGGAAAAATTATACTTCAAATTAAAAAACTCGGTTTACTCAAAAACTAACGAGATTTCGAAAAAAACTTATTCTTTAGAAGTTGTTCATTTTGGCATTCTCTACAATTATTATTGACATAAATTTGCTGTAACTATTATCCTTTCATAATTATAAACCAAAAATTTAAAAAAAATAATTATTTGTTTTCTCGAATAGCAATGATTTTATGAAAAATATTTTCAAGCAAAAGATGTTCATTTCTTTATTGTCTTTGATGTTTGTTTAAATGTTTTTGTGATATTTTTCATATTTAAGAAAATATTGGCAAAAAACAAAAAACAGTTAAGGTAAACGCCCACTTCCGGTGTACGAAATTTTACCAAAAGCTTTTCAGTTCTTCGGATTATCAAATAAGACGTATGTTCAAAGTTTTATATCAATTGCTCTATCAGTTTTTGAGATACAGCGCACACAGACAGACACACACGCACACACACACACACACAGACACACACACACAGACACAATTTTTTTTTTTCCAGAAATTGTTGAAATGGCATCTAGGGTCCCCAAAACGGATATTTCCGTAAAAAAATTTTTTGAAAAAAAAGTCACGATCACAATACTTTCTCGTACTTCGTAACGGAGAAAGTAAAATAAACAATATTGGCACCATATACTATCAAATTTCTAAAGATATAAACTTTAAAGTTGGTTTTGGATTACTTACACAATTAATGTCAACTTCTACAATTGCAAACACATGCAAACTATGAACAATATTAATATAAATATACTCGAGAATATTATTTTTTAATTACTGCCAATAAGACCGGTACTATTCGCCATTGGGATACAATGAATAGTGCTTCGAAGTAACGGGGCGGCTTCTGAAGTAACAATTCAGTTACACACACACACACACACACACACAAATACACAAACCCACACGACTGAAGAATCTCGCCATCTACGGCCACAGTTAGGCAAATTGCTTAACAAGTACCACTTCCACTACCAACTGCAAGACAATATAGTTTTTCTTTTTGTAACATTTTATGGTAAGTTTTTCGAAACATTTGTGTCTATTTCCCATTTTTCTTTTTTGGATACAACTACAAAAGTATTTTTAGATAACTTAATTAACAAATTTCAAAATGTCATTTTGTGTAATTTTCATAAATGCATACAAACAATTAATTCAATACTGTACTAATTTTTTGGAAAAATAATGAAAAAATTCTTCTTCATTTTTTTATATATTTTTGATAAGTTATTTGGAATTTATTTACCTATTTCGCAATTTTTGGGTAAAAGTAAGAATTAGATAGTTGGATAACTAAAAATAAATGTTTTGTGACGTTTCTTTTAAATGCATAGAAATAATAAATAATGTGCCATTTTATTAACTCAAAATATACAGAGTGCGGCAAAAGTAAGTTAACACTGTCGGAGAACGCCAATTATCTGGATCGATGATGCATAGTTCAAATTAAACCCTTACAATTGCGTTTACTGGACAACTGAGAACCCTCATGTAACCATCACCGAAGAGTTGAATGCTCGTGACATTAAGGGGTAAAATAAGTTGGTCCATTTTTCTTTAAGGAAACGGCGAACGCCGTTTATATATCAGTGCCCATGGATTTAAAGAGTGAGGGAGTACTTAAGGATAAAAAATATGCCACCACACCACGTATTATCTAATATTTGAGAAAGAGGATTAAAGAGGAATTCGACGCCCTTTGCGCAAACCAGAAGTTATTTCTAAAAACCTGTTTTACCGTACTCAAGCGTTGCATTGATGAAGACGGTTTGCCTTACACAACTCATAAGTTTCATTATTTTATGTTATTAATGAAGGTGTAAATTATAAACTTCATCATTTTATGTTTTATGTGCGTAATCCAGATTTTCTTGTACAACAAACCATGTTTTTGCTTGCTGTGATTTTCGATTTTTAATCATATCTGGATCGATTAACAGACTTTTTCCGCACCCTGTATTGGGCAATTTTTTTGGCCCAATTAAAAAAATCAGGGCAATATATCCTTTTTATCTTCGGTAAGTTATTTGGGTTCGATTTGTCAATTTCCTATTTTTTGCTAAAAATAATAACCGCGAAGGTGATTTTGGATGAAATTAATGTCATTTCGTGTAATTTTTCTAAGTGCATATAAACTATACACAATACCACATTTTATAAACTCAAAATATAATTGACAATATTTTTTTAGATCATACTTATAAAGTTATTTAAGATATAAAAGTCACTACTTTTTTTCATACAACATCTCATTTTATACACTTAAAGCTTGCAGGCCAATCAAATTTTGGAATTGTCTATTTTTGATTTGACACACAATTTTGTTCGCACAATTTGTAAATTATAGTTAAGTTTCTGTATTTAAACAAGATCACATTTTATGAACATGCTGCTTTTAAAAATTAAAAATACAGTCTAGAATAGGGATGACGGACCTATAACCCTCAGGTCACATACTGACCCACGAAAGCCTTTTAAATGACCCACGCGTTAATTATTAATAACTTAATTTTTATTTCATGAAAGAGAGAACAGGCAATATAGCCAATAGAGGCAAATTAAAGTATACATATTTGACGTCAAATTTATTAAAAAAATAGACGTTGGCTGATTTTCTATCAGACATTTTATTCAAACACGCTGTAAATTTATGATAAATTGTAATCAATTTGTTGACGCGAAATAATTATAAAAACAATTTCCACTCACTTGAAACTTCTGAATATCACTCAATATTATTTCAATAATGATTTGTTGAAAAATTGTAATACATTACTTTAATTGCGTTTTTGATATTTCATGCAAGTATGCTGTAAATTTATGAAAAATTATAATAATTTTGTCGACTCGAAAAAAAATGTAAAATCAATGGCTGAAAGACCTCCGGTCGATAGCCAATTAATAATTGCGGGAAAATATAAATTATTGTATGTATGTTATATTTAATTGTAACAATTCTTTAATAAATATGTTTGTATACGGTGCATTTTATTTAAGTGTGGCCATAGGGATTTACATGGTGAATATTGTACCCCATGTTAACTATTGTTGTCGAGCAAATTTGAAATAATTGTTTTGTTTTTATCAATAAATTAAATATTTTTCTACGAAATGTGCATTGTTAGAAGGACATAAACATGTTAGTATTCTTTATTTTCGCTTTCAAAGTTGAAATTAATAACACAAATAATTAAGCCAATAGATTAACTTGGCGAAAATATATAAGGTATATAAGGTAAAGCGTGTGATTTTTAAAGGAAAAGCCTCTTTCTACTACTAAACAAATATTTGGAAGTTGTTACGGCATGCGTAAAGACCGTTTTTCTTGAATTATAACTGGGACCACGGGGATTTACATGTACATTTTACTACGCTTTAACATTGATTAAGTAAGCTGCAAAGTTTTTAAAACCTGCGTAAACATGTTTAATGTTTTTTTTATTTATTGAAGTAATAAAACTAAAAAATAAGCACACACAATGTAAACAAAAAAAATATTTATTATAGAAACTGTTCAAAATGTTTTCCTTCCATTGCTAAACAATAACCCAACCGATCGTTGAAATGTCTTGGAGTATTTTGCAACCCTCTTACTGTGATGGAGTAATTCTTATCTTTAACTCCTTAAGATTTTCGGGCTTATCTCGGACATTGTCGTACACTTTATTGGATAAATCCTGTTGGAAAATAATTTGCCCATTAGGTCTCAAATCGTCTAGGCTAGGGCCCACTTCCATTCAAAGCAGATTCAAGTATTTGTTTTGATTCAGATTCCCGTCAATGAAGAATGACCCCAAGATGTTGTTACCGACCATTCCAACCCAGACATTAACTTTCCAGGCCATTCTGTGTGTCTCTTGAAACTTGTAATATTTTCTCTTGCGCAAATACGTCGATTTTCCTTATTTACTGTCTCATTTAACATAAACGTAATCTCATCAGAAAATCGTATTTTCTTTAAAACGTAGGGATCTTTATTATTTTTTTCCATCCAAAATTCACCAAATTTCATTCTTGGCAAGTAATCTCGTGGTAATAATTTGTGCACATTTTTAATTTTATATGATTTATACTTTTACATTTTTAACGCCCTAAAGCAACTACTTTTCGAAAGATTAAATTGATCCGCAAGTAGATTCAGAGTGGTTGAACTGTCATCATCTATCGCCAAACTCAAATTCGTTTTCATCTCTTCTCTAAGAACCAAAGAATTGATCACACGTTTTGTATGCGCAAAATTCACACAACCCTTTGTGCGAAAATTTTCGTACATTTTAAGCATTGTAGTCTTACTAGGAACAGGGCGATTTGGATGTGCCGCAGCGAAGTTGTCCGCAATTTCTCGACTTGACATACCTTTTATGTAGGTCGTTACAATTTCTATTGGTTCTTCAATGTTATAAACAGAAATTTTCTTGAAAAAATCACATTAACAAACTTTCGTGCGATTTTATAACATTTACTTGACAACAAACATTATGACATTTACGCCAAGTTGATCTTTTTGCTTAATTATTTGTGTTATTAATTTCAACTTTGAAAGCGAGAATAAAGAATTCTAACATGTTTATGTCCTTCTAATAATGCACATTTTCTAGAAAAATATTTGGTTATTTGATAAAAACAAAAAAAATGTTTGCACGACAATAAAAGTTAACACGGGGTACAATTTTTACCATGTAAATTACTATGGCCACACTTAAAAAAAAAAAAAAAAAAAAAAAAAAAAAAAGACCTTTATTGGCATACAAATAAAATACAAATTACATTAACTTCCTTTCCTTCTCCTCTCCTTTTCCCACCCCAACCTCGCCAGTGGAAGTATCCCTCCCCCATTCACACAATACACATCTCCCATACTCTGTACCCATCCATACTTTCCTCCCTCTCTCTCCTGATCCACACCTGGCTCTTGCCAGCGTCACCATTTCCTCCCTGCCCAGCCCCTTCTCACCCAGGTATCTCGGCAACCTCCCATGCACCTGCCACCTTTCATACATATCATTATACTCACTCTCCCTGATACATCCCTGCCTCTCCTGAATTTCCACTTCCTTCTCCTTCTCTTTCACCCACGCTGCCGCATTCCTTCCACTCTTTATCCAATCCATCGCTTTGGCTTCCGACAACCCCACCCTCTCATACATTCTCATTCGCTCTATTCTCCATTTGTACTCTCCTACACCCACACATGTTTCCCACACCTCTTTCACCAGTCTCTCCTCCTCTAATTCGCACAACCTCATCTCATATCTAACCACTCTCTCCATTGCCACACTCTGCATATTCCCTCTATTTGTTTCCTGAAGCAGTATGTACCCTGGCGTGGACTCTTCCACCCCCAACATACGCTTCAAGAACCACCGTTGCTCTCTCTCCACACATTCATACCCCTTCGTTCCTCATACTTCCACACCATACATTAAGATCGTTCTCACACATGCGTCCCACAATTTACATGCCATTCTAAAATTGTTTTCCATCCATTTTCCCCACTTCCCCCAAACCATACCCCACGCTTTCCTTGCCTTACCCTGCATCCATTTTAAGTGTTCCATGTACCCTCCCGTACCTTTAAAAACGAAACCCAGGTACTTGAACACCTTAACCCTCTCCACTCTCTCACCCTTCCACTCTATTTCTCTCACTCTTCCCTCCCTTCCTTTATTCCTAAATCTCATCCACTTCGTTTTCCCTACATTCACACACAGCCTTCTCTTATCCATATACCTCTCCGCTCTCTTCAACATATCCCTCATCCCTTCCCAGTCTCTCGCCATTAACACCATATCATCCGCATACGCCAACATCCATACCTTGCTTCTTCCAACCACCACCCCACCCGCTTGTCCTTTCCTCAACACTTCTTCAAACTCGCTTATATACAAGTTAAATAGCAAAGGACTCAGCGGGCAGCCCTGCCTCACCCCCATCCACGTTCTAAATTTCTCCGACACTTCCATTCCCACTTTCGCTACCGCCCACGTTTCTTCATACATTCCTCTTATCCACTCTACCATCCCGTCACTCACCCCTTTCCTTCTCAAACACTCTATCAGGCTCTCCCTCGGTATACTGTCATACGCTGCTTTTAGGTCCAGGAACACTGCATATACACTTCCTCTTTCTTCCATTACTCTTTCAACCAACCTTGCCAGGGTGAAGATCTGATCTCTGGTGCCCCTCCCTTTTCTAAAACCCCCTGCGTCTCCGGTAGCAGCCTCTTCTCTTCTATTTCTTTCTCCAACCTGTTCTTCACCACAATCATGGCAATCTTATAGCCACTGCCCATGACTGTTATGCCTCTATAATTGTCCACCTTATCGTGCTCTCCTCCTTTGTGAACTGGGCATACCACACCTACTCTCCATGATGCAGGTAAGTCTGCTTCCCCTCTCCACATTTGATTTAACAGCTCCCTGAACTTATCCTTTCCCTCTTTTCCTATCTCCTTCCACATCTCCGCCTTCAGTCCATCCATTCCTGCTGCTTTCCCTCGTTTCACTTCCTCAAACGCTTTCTCAACCTCCTCCTCTGAGAAATCCTCCATCACTCCCCTTAGTCCTCCGTCCCCTATACTCTCCGATCGTCCGCTACTTCCTTTGCACTTCTCTGACCACTCTTGTATTGATACCCCTATCTGCCTCTTCTTTTCACCTCTTTTCAGGATATTCCACATTTCTGCTTCACTCTTGCACTTTCTCATTTCCTCACTTGTTCTCTCCAATGCCTGTATCTTCTTCCTTTCACATATACTATCATACTTTTTTCTAGCTGCCACCACCCGCCTCTCTTCCCCTCCGCTCCATAAGCATTCTCTCATTGCCTCCCTCACTTCCCTCTTTGCCAGCTGACATTCTTCATCAAACCACGTACTCTCATTCACCTTCTTTCCCTTCACTCTACTTCCGCATCCCAGTATGACCTCCTCCATTTCCTCCATTGATACAACTTCATTCCACTGCACCTTCTCCAACCTTTTCTTCATATGTATAATTGCACTTATCCCGCTCTCTATTCTCACAACTTCCTGTTCTTGTTCCACTCCTTCCCCCTTGTCCATCCGTATCTCCACTTTTATTGGCAAATGATCCGATCCCATGGTTTCCTCCACCTCCATTCTTCTCACTTCTTCTCTCGAGATACCTTTGATTGCTATATAGTCAATCACTGATGATCCCCTTGGTCCGATGTATGTCCTCTTCCCTTCCCAATCCCCTTCTGTGCATCCATTTAGTATTTCCCATCCCTCCTCCATCGCCCACTCCCTCATCCTTCTGTCATCTCCATTTATGTGCTTATCTTGCGAATTTCTTTTCTTCATCGCCCCATCCTCCCCAATACCTCCACCCATCTCACCTATCCTTGCATTGAAGTCTCCCCCCACCATCCACCTTCCTCCTTCCCCAGCTCTCTTATCTATCTCCCTTTTAATCTCTCCCCAGTTTTTACTAACGTAAACCACTCCCACATCAATCTGGTATCTTCCCTGTTGCCATTTCAACCACATCAGCCCTTCGCCTCCCTCCATAATCTCCATATTGCCACCTTTCCTGTCCTCTCTCCATCCAACTAACATTCCCCCCTTCGCTCTCCCTTTCATCGCACATCTTGTTGCCTCCTTCATCTCCCATTTAAAACCTCCCGGCAACCATCTTTTCACTTCTCCCCATTCCTCCTTCACAATCCATGTCTCTACTATCCCCACTACGTCTTTCCCAGCCACCCAATCCTCAAAGTCCTTCTTCCACCTACCCTCCTTGCCCTTTGACTTTATTCCCGCTATGTTCCAAAACCCCATTGTTACCGTCCCTTCTTTCCCCACTACCCCACTTGTATCTCCTCGCCACCTGCCTTTCTCACTGGAATTCTGCCCCTGCCTTCCCTCTGCCCCTCTGGCTCTTCCGTCACAGCTCCCCTTAACCTTCCCCCTCACTTCCTCTCCTTCTTTTCTTTCCTCAGTTTTTTTTTCACTTCCTGCTTTCTCATCCTCTCTTCCCCCTCCTCTGCTCCTGCTTCCTCCTCCCTTCTCATTATTTTTGCTCCTCTTGCCCCCTCCTTGTCTCGTTGCTTGACGTTCCAAAACGACACATTCCCTCCCCCTCGTATGTTATCTACTTTCCTTCCTCTTCCACTCCTCTCCCCTGGTCCTTGCGCACGTTTTTTGACCCCCATGTCCCCTTCTCCAAAGCCCCCATCTCCGTATTCCAAGTCCACCACTCATTCTCTACGCGTATTTTTTGATAGTATACTTGTACTTTCTTCCCTTTGTTTCTTTCTTCCCACGCTGTCCTTTTAATTTTAATCTGAATCTCTCTCTCGTTCTTCGTGAGGTCATCATCTATGTAAATAGTACTCTTTGCATCCCTTAAGCTACTCTTCTTTGCCATCATTCGCTGCTTATCCTCCATGTTCGCACATCTAATTAGAATTGGCCGTTTCTTTCCCTCCTTCTTAACTCCTAGCCTCACTGCCTCTTCAAAGTGTATCGCGATTTTCATACTCTCTGCTAGCTTATTCACCACCTCTTCCACGTCTCCTTCCTCACTTATTCCATTTAAAATTATATTCTTCCTTCTTCTTCCCTTCTCTCTGATTTCCTCCATATTTTCCAGCTTCACAATCCTATCGGTTAATTTCTTCTTCTCCACCTCCCATGTTTGCTCTTTTTGTCTTATTTCCTTTTTGAGTTCCTTTATGTGCTCGTTATACTCATCCAACCTCCCTTCTAATTTCTCAAATTTGCTTAGCAACTTATCAATTTTCGCCTCCATCGTATCAGTTCCGCTTTCTTCAGCCCTTTTCCTCTTGCTCACTTGCTCAAAAAAGTGCTTGAGATCCCCGCAACTATTTGTGCGCTGGCGACTTAAATAACTTAAATAAAATGTACTGTTTAGAAAACCAATTGCTACTCACTTGAAACTTCTGAATATCGACAATATCAATTCAAAAATGATTTTTTGAAAATTGTAATACATTCCTTCAAAACCCGATGTAAATTTATGAAAAATTGTAATCTTTGTTAACGCGAAAAAAATAAACAATTGCCGCCACTTGAAACTTCCAAAATCACTGAATATTAATTCAAGAATGATTTGGTAAAAAAATCCAATACATTCCTTCAATAGTGTTTGCGATATTTCATGAAAACCCGATGTAAATTTGTTAAAAATTGGAATAATTTTTGTTAACTCGAAAATATAAAAACAATTACTACTCTCACGGCGGAACACTAGACGCTCTTGAATGGGCCATTCTAAACACTAAAAATGTTATTATACTCTCAGACAGTCGTTCTGTTCTTAAAGCTCTAAAGGGTTATCGACCAAGTAAGGTTTGTAAAACAAATATTAATAAACTAATATTATTACTAGAGAAGTTAAATAATCTTCACTGTATCGTGCATCGTAAAAATGGTATGGGTAAAAGCCCATAGCGATATTAAAGGTAATGAAGATGCCGATTCGTTGGCAAAACCTAGTATCGATAATAAAAATATTTCGCTCCATGTTCGAATACTATATACAGATTTCGCTGTAGAAATTTAAAAAAAATCAACGGGAGAAGCCATGGGAAGTAATGGTCCTGGTAAAATAAATTATAAAATCGACCATCTTTTGTTTAAAAACTACCCATTTTGTTTAAAAATTATTGCCGGCAATCGAATGGACGGCCAAACAAGTGTAAACATATTTTAAATTTTATAATAAACTATTTATTATTACAAAAGTTGTGCCCATTTTTGTACGTGGTTATACAACACCCTCAAACGTTGAAACCTTTAAATTTACCGGCTACAGCTTGCGCGCAATTAACCCAGACCGTAATGTGTTAACCATATTCTATTCGAATGTCCTCTATTTTTTTTTTAAATATTGATCAGTTTCACAACGATTTTAAATATTTTATATTTATATCCCATTAACGCCAATTATGTACTTGTTGTTAGTTTAAATAATTTAGATATATCGGGTGTGTATAAATTGGCGGGTAATCTACACGTGGCAATGTTCTTCCTAAAATTCTGAATAGAAAATGTCGATGAAAAATGTTCTACCATGCCTCATAGGCCATTGGGAGCCATTTAAAAGAAATGTACATTTGGCAACATGGCATTCAAGAGCGGCCCTGCTTATCAATAATATCATGGTTCAGAGTAGAAGGTAATAGATAGATAAAGCGGGGTTTATTTACAGATGCAAGTAAAACAGATTATGAGTAAATAGTAAAATCAATTGTGATTGAACAAAACAAAACGAAAATAACACAGAAACACAAATACACTGAAACGCGGGCACTAATACAAACTGATAATAATGAGAAAAGCAGAATTGGCACAAACTTGGAACTAGCAAGTTTGAATGAATTATCTGTGACAAAGTGACATAAGCGGGTGCCACGTTGCCGAACGCATTTTTTATGAAAATAAGCTGATTAAGAAGTGTTAAAAATACAAGTTTGAGATAGAAAGATAGCACACACTGACAAATAATTTTCAAACTAGTCATACTGTCGAAATTGCAGGGTTTTCTGTAAATTAATAACGAATAATAACGCATATTTAACGATTGGATGTTCAAACTTTGAGGACCTCGTGAAGACTCAGGAAGCATGGTACAACATTTTAGAATTAAGATAAGCTGCTTAGAATTTTTGAAAGAATATCGTCACGTGTAGATTATCCACCAATTTATACACACCCGATATAGAATTCCCTGGTCTAAAATTAAAATTAAGAATTGTTATCCATTGTTTTCTAACCTGTACTGTAACCTATCAATTGTGGTATACCTGTTTGTATAAAAGACGTCTTAAACCACCTCTTGGCGTAAAGAGTAACCCTCGTTAATCCTATCTTCTACTAAAAGGTCGCTTAGGTTTTCTATTTGGTAATATATCTTAAAATATCGTTAGTGACTTACCGGCTAAATGCCTAGGCAAAAAAATGCTTCTTACTTGAAACTTCTCAAAATCACTCAATATTAATTCAAGATTAATTTTGTAATGTAATTTGTATTGTAATTCTGTTGATATCTTTTGCGATATTTCATGCAAAGACGAAGTAAATTTATGAAGAATTATAATAATTTGACTCGAAAAAAATGTAAAAACAATTGCTAGGTACGGCAATGTAGAGGTTATTTGGATAGAGAAAATCCTTAGGTGGCGCCAGATTTCAACAGCCTCTTGTTGCCAGTGGCATAAGCATTTCAAGGAAATGTAAACCTTTTCAGGGGTCTTTAAAAGTAAAGTAAAATTATTGGTACCCTTTTCAACCCTCCTAGCTAAGAAACGCCTCTGATTTGGTGACCCACGGGCTAGTATTGAAAAAAATTATGAACAAAATTTTACCCACTTCTCAAAAAGGTTCGCCATCACTGGTATAATACATACAAATACAAATAAGCATGAATTTCTATAAAAATATCGGTAAATATAGAATGATTTGTCATTTGTCAAAAATAAATATTTGTATCTGATTTGTTAAATTTCCGCAAGTAAGTTTTTAAATAACGTCACTCTTTCTTAAGACCTGTTTGCCAATAAAATTTTATTTAAATCATTTTTCGTATTTGTTGTAATTCAGTTGTGGCGTCCGTGAGTTATTTGAGTTTAAGTAAATTGCCACCCGGGCCCTAGCCTGCGCCCCCCCAGGCTTATTACCTATAACACGCGAAATAGTTCATACACGCGGGGTCGTATTAATAGGATTGCGAAAGCCGTGAGAGCGAATGGGGTCCCGGGTCCGGGCGCCAAAATCATCATTACACTGGACGCTAAAAAGGTGATATAGGTAAAATACATCGTTGAATGGCAGGCCTTTAAACGTCGTAGTCGGCAATTTCAGTAAAATGCACAAGTTGTAGGTTTTTGTGCTAAAATTTATTAAAAGAGCGCGTGCCGGCAACAAATTGCGCCAATGTCTTCTCAGAAAAATAATCTTTTATTTTACTCAGGCACGCAGACATTTTTTCTCAATCGAAAATAATGGTAAAAATAATAAGGAAGAAGGAGGAAGAAGTCCGTTCGTTGATGGTGTCACTCCATCCAAAAAACATATCTATGAACAGTGGTCAAGCACGAGGAAAGTAACAATCATCAAGTTGCCGCGGTTGCCATGCTATCAGCAAAAAAGAAGGGGAATGTTGAACAACGTCTTAGGCAAAAAATACGCGAGATTTCCAATATGACTGAAATGCACAAAGTCACAGTTTTTTCAAGGTGTATAGAATCACTGCGCTAAATGACATTTTAAAGGTGGGAGTGGAAGAAATTCTTTTTCGCTCAGCAATAATTGATTCTTCTTTTTCTTTTCGAATTTACCAGCTGTGAACACAGATTTTGTAGTCGATGTGCAAGAAGCGCCCAAAAAAGGGATCCGCGTATGCAACGTTAATAATCCAAGATGGAGTCAGGTTCTGTCTTCGTATATAGTTTTTATCAGCTGAATGTTGTGCTTCCTGAAGGAAGGGGAAATTGGAAAATACACTTTCCGTTGTAAGGATGCCTCAAAATTGAAGGAAAATACAATGTAAGAAAAGATGAAAAGGGCGTAAGGACATGTTCAGCAGCGGCGCTTCTTATATTTCATCAGGCGACCGCTCTACTCGAGAGCTAGACGCGGATTTTACGTAATGTTTACGCGTCGAGCCAACTTCTCGACACACAACTCGATAAAAAAAGGAGTTATAGTACAATCGCCCAGAGGTGACAGTGACTCATGTTGCTTGGATTAAGTTTCTAGTAAACGTATGTCCATAAAATAATTCGATTCAGTCCAGGCGGGATATTTAAAAATTCTCGAGCATGCAAATATTTTCGACGAAACTTTGCGAGTGTATTTTTCGGCAATCGGTAAAGACAACTGGAAATTTGTCATTAAATTTAACCTTTTTATAAATAAAATGGATATAATCAATTCTGCTCTTAACTAAATAGAAATCGCAGACGGTCAAAACCAGATACAAGCACGTGAATTTTGAGGTTAGAATAGATAGAATGAGAAAAGACATACGTTGCACTTAGTCCTTGAATTTACATCTCGACATACGTTTCGTATTTCGTTTCGTTTTTCTTAAGGGGATACCACTCGCTTGAAAAAGAAGACCAAATCGTACATTCGCATTTTATCCGTGGGCATTACAATAATCATACTGAAATATTGAAATTTCACGAATAGAAAGTTAAAAGATGACATTTGGTGAATTTTTATTTATTTTTCTGAAAAAACTGTAAATTGTTGATATATTACACGTTAAATATGTACAATATTTGTGCTAATTCGATCTTCGATTTAGCCATTTTACACATGATTTTATTTAATTTAAAAAAATGAAACAAGTGGCATGGACTTTCGTTAATAATATAGTGTTTAAATCATAAAAACATATCCGGTAGTTTACCCACAATTTGGTAAATAGTTCTGTACTATTTTACATTTTCTTGCTGTAACGAGCCGAACACTTATTTTTCTATCACTCTTCCGCTACGGGTACATCTCTCTTCTCGGCCGCATCTCCGATTACGCTCACCATTTACGCAAGTGTTAGTTGATTTATGGGAGTATAATAACATAAGAAATATCTTTTATGGGTTTTTGAGATTAATGTGTAACAGTATTATTTTCATTGATTTTCATTGGAATATTAGTGTATTCTACAGCAAACGGATAAAAATGATTATTTACAAAATGTAATTCGTAAATTAGTGAATGGAGCCAAAACATGGTCTTATTGTTTGATAATTTGACTACCAAGTAAGCGTAAGCCTCGAAATACTATATCTCGAGAACGGGTGTATATAGGATGTTGAAATTTTCACGAAAAATCGAAAAAAAATAAAAAATACGATGCCCAAAATTTCAACCCCTACATTCAACTCTTCACATTAGGGGTTGCCGCCCTATCATTTTTTTATTTTTTTTATTTGGATGGGCGCCGGAGCCCGTCCAGGAACCACAGCTCCAAGTCACCCCTGGACCCCAGGGCGAATTTTTGAAAATCGATTTTTGATGTTGCAGAGGATTTTGCCAAATCTATCTCCTCCCTGGATTTTCGGATACGGCTCAAAAAATTCCCAATGCGTTTTGGGGGGCACAAAACTTTAACATTTCGGTTGCAACCCCTCAGGCGTTTTTCTAATAAGTGACATTTTGGACGCTTCCAGAAGCAATCAATTTTCGAGCTCGAGGAGTTATTCAAAGAAAACCACCCCCGATTTCAATAAAAATATTCTAGAGCGGCAATGTTTAACTCAACGAAAAAAAAATATAGAGCAGGTGATTTAGAACTACATCCTGCGTCAAAAAGGTAAGAGCTATTTTTTCGTAGGGGGCACCGTTTAGGATGTACAGTAGATTTTCTATTATTTTCTGAGGATGTTTTGAAGATTTTTTCAATTTTTTTTCCGAAAATTAAAAATCTGATGGCGTCATATCAGTCGCCGAATTAATTCGTATCCCTATAAAGTTTTTCGATCCAATATTTAGTTTTCGAGATATGACGATGTAAACGAAAGGGGGAAGCGAAATTAAGCAGCGGGGAACAACATTTTTTTTTGTCCGATCTGAGATTGCACCACTGCACATCCAGCTACATTTCAAAACTGTCCAAAATCCTAAAATGCAAAGTCGAAAAGAAGCTTTAAAACATTTTTTTTTCTTTTTAAATCACGGATCTAACGACGGATTATCATCACGCTATTATATGTTGAGAGAAAACATTTTTAAGTTTTGAAATCGCGCAGTTATTAACCGAGATATGAATTATTGTTGTTTGGGAATGTTGAAAATCTTTCCCCTAAAAATCAATATCGAACAAAGATCCTTTCGTGACGGTTAGAACAATGAAACTTTGAGAAATCATTAAGCATAAGCATCCATTTGAAGCAGATTATCAAAGTTTGTTAACATTTTGGTCGCCCCGTCAGCCGCAACGAGGTGCCAAAGACCAAAACAACCCCTATCTGCGGCTCCCATAATTTTCATAGCATCAACAAACTTTTGACTTTAATATGATCTTCGGAGAATCCTGCAATTTTAAACTCGGGTGGCATCCATCCCTCAATCTCGCCCCCCAACTCCGGCAATACCTTTTTAAAATGATGAAAATCAAATTTTTGAATCGTCAATTTTTCAAACCTCGAAAACAGCAATGCAAAGTGTATACGCTTCACAGATGCTCACTAAATAATTGTTAGAGGACCAAAATTAATAAAAAAAAGCTTCTTCTGTTAACGTTCGAATGCTTTCCAAAGAACAAATTAAGAAATACATTGATAGTACATTGTCATGTTTTACAGATTATGTCAGATTTAGAAACTGTGGTCACTAGATTACATTCCCAATGTTCCTCTGCGGAACACGCCTTTCTGCAATGCTGAGAGAGGTGACGCGTTTAGGCAATGTGGTGGATATGAGATAACATGGATTGGGCAAATTGTATTGTCCCAATGATTCTTTCCGATTCTTACATTCCATTTTTTTAATTGAAAATGAAGGTCCATGAGGTCTAATTTTCAGCAGTTTTCTATAGACATTGCTGTCTCCGTCACCGATAAGCCGATTATATTTTAACCCGTGAACTCCATACTTCTTCTAAAACCTTCAACAATTGTACTGCATTCTATCGACGTTGATGTTCCAGACCAATACTCGATACATTTGTGATCAGCGGGTTTTTCTAATGTTTTTCCGCCCTTCCATAAATGGTGCAGTATTTTTTTCGAAGTCTTAAAAATAACAATTTCCCCGTCCTCCTATTTGCTTCCTCTATTCCGGCTTCTTTCATTACTCTCCATGCAGATTTATAGATGACATCTAACAAGGAAGTATGAATGGTTTTATACAAATTGTACGATATTGATGGAATATCCTTGTAGCGTGTTGCTCTGTTATCTTATTTAGTACTTCCTATGGATAACGCTCCCAAAACGTGCGTGTTCAAAGCCTTTTTTGGCTGCGGCCCCTACGCTACTCTACTGGCTATATCTTGAGATGCAAATAAATTCCCACATAGGGTTGCAAGCTATTTTAATCACAATGAATATTTTTTATAATAAAATGTATCAAATTGATATCATTTGAAACAATTTTGAGCGAAATAATTGTATTGTACTGAAAGTAACGTGTAACGTGTCTATCGTTTCACAAATAATATAATTTATATTTTAGATTTTTAGGGTCATTGAACATTTCGGACTTGAAGTATGAAATTGATTTATTTATTCATGAATAAAATTTTAAATTTGTTTGTTAGAGAATTCAGTAAGAAACTATATTAATTTTATAGTACTTGAATTATGAGAAAGGGTTAGTGATGTAATGGTAATCTGTGTAGTAACCGGTATAGTTTTCCAAAATATTTTTCGCAAAATCCACTTGAATAATATTGCCGTTTTCTAGTGGTTTTATTAACATCTTTATCACGATGCATTTTTTAATTCCTGCTGGGAACCGGCCGTTAATAGCTACAATAAATAATAAATTTGCCTTTAACAATATAATTATACATAATATGAAGTGGATTTTAAAAGAGATTGGGTACATTTTTTTTTAAGTTGACTATTTAATAAGGGATGGCCGGCGGTATCTCAATTTCCGATTTTTTTAAATATCGGAAGAATTGAAATCTAGTTGGTATTCGGGATTTTGTAATTATAATATTCAGCGTGAAAAGCGGCTCTGTATTGAGGGTAATAAATTTTAATAATGTAAACAAGCTGGCGATAAGCATTCGGTCGGTTCCTCGATTGACTCAGATGAAGAGTGGATGTGATACACAGGTTGGGGCCTATACAGTTTCATATGGGTGCATTTGAAGGATAGACATATTTATTTTCGAATGGAGTAGATAAAGACATTATGTGCCTCAAATAATTTTTGCCATACGTATGAAGACGTGTACTAAAATACACTTGAAATCAAAAAATCCGCTCGAATGAAATGAAGTGGTTCGCCCTTAAGCATGCGAACGAGTATAGGTATTTATCCAGACGCGATAATTAGATCGAAAAAGCATGAGTCACTGCCACCTCTGCGCGATTGTACTATAGAACGATTTTTCCTAGTCGGTGTAAAAACGTTTTTTTTTATTTTATTTGTAATATATTTAACAAATCAGAACTCTACTAAATGCTTCTTTCTCGGGGTGAATGCCTGGAAGCGTAGCGGGCTGTCCATAAGGTCCTTTCACGTGTCTGCGAAGATCGGAATTTGTACATTTCAAAATAACTGATTTTATGTAATAATAGCAATAAAAAGCAGTTGGTTTAAAGAATTTTTCAAATTTTATCTCTTTCACAAATTTCACAATGAATACTCGTGGTAATTAAGTTAAATTTTGCTTGCTTTATTATTATTACATGTATCAATATATTTTCCAAGTGCTAAATGAGCATCTAATTGAAGAAATAATTTATATTATTAGAAATAATTTTGGCAATTTTCCTATTTTCAACATAATGTCATCAACCATTTCAATGTGACGTTCGCAGGATGTCAGTATAAAAAAAAAACAATCCATTATCATTATTACCGACAACTGGTAGACACATAAAGAATCCATTTACATATGTAATGGCCGTGTACACTTTCATTCATGGCGCTAATATAGCTGGCGCGAATCTTCATAATTTATATTATTTAACTAATTAACTACGTTAATTAATCTAATCTACGAGCTGGGTGGCAAGCAATGTACCCGTGTTACCAGCAAATAACTGCAAGCAATTGACATTACACCTAATTGCAAAGTACACTGAAACATTCATGTCGGTGTTCTCAGAACGTTTAGACGTTAAATTAGTTGACACATATGTATTTACATGAAGATAAAATTGTTCAATTATTCAAAAGGAAACAAATAATGCAAAGGCGGTATATCTTGCAGAATACCCTAACAAATAATAAAAAATCTTTTCTTTCCGCAAGAATCACCCTTTCCCCTTTATAATCACGTAGAACAAACTACTCGCCACATTTTTATATATGAGTTGAATTATGAGTAAAACTCGGGGTAAGTCTATGCGCGGATAGGATGCACAATCGATTCATTCTTTAAAAGTTTCCCTCGTTTGCAGGGGCGGCTCGTTATGTAGAGCCAAGGAGCCACGGCACTACCTGTAGTTTCAAGCTCAGCAAAAATTTTTAATTAATTCTTTTGTGCCAGGAAGATAAATCGTTGTTTCTATCTTCAAAAAAGAGGGCGGGGGGGGAAATTATACCGGGTGTTTCAGACCACCCGTACACCCCAAATATCTCGCGAAATACAAATCGGATTGACATACAAAATATATTTTAGAGTAGTATATATGCATTAGTATAAATAATTATACGGGGTGATAAAAAAAACGTGGTAGAAAATCCTAACTTATAAAGTTGAATAACTTCGTTTTTTTCAAATGGCGCACCCTGTATTTAGTAACATATTCTCACAGAATCCAATTCTCTTTGAGATTGTATTAGGGTTCTCTGTTTGTAATCTCAATAGTTTTCGATTTTCATATCAATAATTATTATTATAATCTGATAGATAATTAGATTCTACGTGATAATAGGTTACTAAATACAGGGTGTGCCATTTGAAAAAACGAAGTTTTTCAACTTTATAAGTTAAGATTTTCTACCATGTTTTTTTTTCATCACCCTGTATAATTTTTTATACTAAATCATGGTTGGCGCTGTGGTTCGAACCTTCAATCAAACAAAAGAAATGATTGTAATGGTTTAACGTCAATAACTGGGGCAAAAATAAAATTTCACCTGTACCCTTTATTTCAACAAATCTTTAAATATTTCGAAAACGGTAAACGATAGGTATTGGGAATATTGAAGTAACTTACCTTTATTTGTTCCCTAAAATTCAAAAATGACAAAAAATTCAGGGTGTTCCATTAAAAAAAAATATAACTTTGATGTGTATCTTTGTAATGGGACACCCTGTATAACAAGTAATAATTTTAAATTGTGCATACAACGATTCCACATCTATCTATTTGAAAAGAATAACACGAAGTTGCATGGTTTTCCATAAAACGACCGTGTCGTATGCGGTGCCCCACCCTGTATAGCGTCGAATGTCATTCGTTTGGTCTTTTTTGTATGTTTAAGATCAAGCACCAACTTTTATAAAGAATAATATTTTCTGAGAAATTAATAATAAAAAAGTTTCCCATATGTTGCATACTTACGTGGACACGTTGTATATACGGGTGACCCAGGGATCTGTAAAAGCCCCATAACTTATTTGCTATTTGAGATATCGACTTCTAGTTTTCTTGAACTGGTACCCACACTTATTCTGCGTATTTTAAAAATATGTATGTTTTTGTACAGGGTGTCCCAATATACATAACAGAACAAAGTTATGTTTTTTTAAATGGAACACCCTATATTTTATACTTTAATTTCAACTCTCTTGAGAAGCTGATAAAAATAGTATAAGGTAGTATTGGTCTATTATAGACGGTTGGTTAGTTATGGGCAATTTTGTGGCAAAAACAAGGACACATTGAAACAGTTGCAGAAGCGCTCCTAGCAATGCTAGCGTCGTTTTTTATACACTAAGAAATTTTCCACATCATGAAGAATAATACAAATCGGCTTTGGTTCTTTTTTGTTCATACTGCTATACAGGGTGTCAACATTCGCAAAATAATGGATAACTATTTTTTTTCAAATGAAATACCCTATATATCTTGCCACCAATGCATGGACTTTTTAATAAGCTTTCCAATGACGTACAATTTGTATAATGAAATATTAAGGATTCTTAAGATTTATCCATAAGTACATTTTTCTTTTGTCACCTCCTGCTCATTTTTGGATTTTCAGCAAAAACTATGCATTTTCTGAAAAAATAATAAAAGACCAAAGTTGTAGAGCGGAAAATTTTCGATCGATATAGGTCTTTCGACTTTTCCAATAATGCGTGCATTGCCCGCCAGAGTGCGCAAAATCGTGACCGTATATGCATTTTAGCGTTTTTCTCAAATTTTTTGTTAATTAATTGCACTATACTTTATTTTCCACGTCCTCTAGTAGAAAAACGGGTAATTATAGAATTATTTAAATGACCTACATCGATTGAAAATATTCCGCTCTACAACTCTTAAAAGAAGCAATTTTCGCCCAAAATACATAGTTTTCGCTAAAAATGGAAAAAACCCTTGAAAAACGCAAAAATTGATACATACATTTTTAATTTGCATTTTTAGGGTAAACTATGCATTTTTGGCAAAAATTGCTTCTATTAAGAGTTATAGAGCGGAACATTTTCAATCTATATGGGCCATTTTAATTTCCCGTTTTTCCACTAGAGGGTGCGGAAAATAAAGTATAGTGCAATTTATTAATAAAAAATTTGAAAAGAACGCTAAAATGCATATACGGTCACGATTTTGCGCACTCTGGCGGGAAATGCACGCATTATCTTAAAAGTTGAAAGACCTATGTCGATCGGAAATTTTTCGCTCTACAACTTTGATCTCTTATAATTTTTCCTGAAAATGCAATGTTTTGGCTGAAAATCCACAAATCAGCAGAAGGTGACAAAACAAATATGTTTTTATTGATAAATCTCAAGAATCCTTAATATTTTGTTAAACAAACTGTATATCATTGGAAAGCTTATTAAAAATGCCATAGATTACTGGCAACTTATGTAGGGTGTTTCATTTGAAAAAAAATAGTTATCCATTGTTTTGCGTATGTTGACACCCTGTATAGCACTATGAATAAAAGAGAACCAAAGCCAATGTGTATTATTCTTTATGATGTGGGAAATTTTTTAGTGTATAAATAATGATGCTATCTTTGCAAGGAACGCTTCTGCAATGTTTTCAATGTGTACATGTTTTTGCCACAAATTTGCCCATAACTAACCAACCGTCCATAATATACCCATACTATCTTATACTATTTTTATCAGCTTCTCAAGAGGGTTGAAAACAAAGAATAAAATATAGGGTGTTCCATTTAAAAAAAACATAACTTTGTTCTGTTATGTGTATTGGGACACCCTGTACAAAAGCATACCTATTTTTAAAATATGTAGAATAAGTGTGGGTACTAGTCCAAAAAAACTAGAAGTCGATATCTCAAATAGCAAATAAGTTATGGGGCTTTTACAGATCCCTGGGTCACCCGGTATATATATTTTTTTAAATCCTGTTTGTCGTTACAAACATTCATATATTACCACAATAGAAAAGAATAGAATGGAATTTGATAATAAAATTGATTTTTATTCGTTTCAACGATTTGTTTTTTTACAAAGAATTTTTTTTTTCCTTATTTTTGACATAAAATTACGAATGACTTCAATCAACGCCTTATTTCACCTTATTTAAGAGATGACTACGTAAAAAAAAATGTCGTAATCTATCATTTGATGCGAGAAATAAATATAATTCAATAAATGTTTTGCCGAATATAGCGCCATCTGTCGCTCAGCGAAAATTTTTTTTCGGAAAAAAACCTAATATTTTTCAGCATAGAATCCAAATCTACAATAAAAAATAGGGGTTTCCATGTAAGATTTCAAAGTTACAACCCTCCCCGACCAAGGGGGTTCACATTTCACACCACATGATAGGGCTCAAAAAACATTTTTGGACATATTTTTTCTTATCTCAATTCGATTCGTATTTCAGGAGAGATTTGGGGTGTACGGGTGGTCTGAAACACCCTATATATGTGTCTCTACCATCAACATGTTCTACGAGCCGCCACTGACCTTTAGCAATGATATATTCAAGTTTTCAGTTGAATAACTCCAAACATTTGTTCCAAAAAATTGACATTTTCGAGTTTTCAGTTGAATAACTCAAAAACCATCTGCAGAATGCTTGAATATTTTGCATAAATATTGAAGCCTTGATATTGATAAGTAATTTTGAGTGAATTGCTTTGATTTTCAACAAAATTTCAATTTTTTTCAAGATTTATTACAAAATATCACATTTTTTGGTTTCTAGTTGAATAACTCAAAATCGATTTGCAGAATGTTTTGATCTTCTATATAAATATTAAAGCCCTAATATTGATTAGTGATTTTGAGTAACAGTGTATTGTGATTTGCTTTGATTTTAACCGAATTTATATTTTTTCCCAATATTTGTTACAAAAATTGACATTTTCGCGTTTTTGGTGAAATAACTCAAAAGCCATCTTCAGAATGTTTTGATATTTTATATAAATATTAAAGTTCTGATATTAGTAGATAATGTTGAGTGATTTTTTTTTATTTTAGCCAATATTTGTTCCAAAAAAATAATATTTTCGAGTTTTTAGTTGAATAACACAAAAGCCATCTGCAGAATGTTTTGATATTTTGCTTGAATATTAAAGTCCTGATATTGATAAGTAATATTAAGTGATAGTTGTGATTTGTTTTTATTTTTAGCCGAAATGTCATTTTGTTCCAAAAAAATTGATATTTGCGAGTTTTCAGTTGAACCATCTGCAGAATGATTAATAAGTGACAGTTCATTGTGGTTTGTTTTGATTTTAAACGAATTTTAACTTCTTCTCAAGATTTAATATAAAAAAATGAACATTTTCGAGTTTCCAGTTGAAAAAAAAATCAATCTGTAGATTGTTTTGATCATCTGCATGAATATTAAAGACATTAATAAGTGATTTTAATTAACAGTTCATTGCGATTTGTTTGATTTTAAATGAAATTTCACTTTTCCCAATATTTGTTACAAAAAACTGGTATTTTAAAAGTTTTTAGCTGAATAATTCAAAAAGCATCTCCAGAATGTTTTGATATTGGTTTGAATATTAAAGTCCTGATAATGATAAGGTTTAAGTGATAGTCCGTTGTGATTTACTTCGATTTTAGCCGAATTTCATGTAGTCTTGTATTTTCTATTTTAAAGTTGAAATGGGGATGTTTCGAGTTAGGTATCATAAATGTTTGTATCTTTTATGTTAGGCAGGGGAGGCTGGTTATAAAAAGCCAAAGAGTCATGGCACTACCTATAGTTTTAAGCTCAGCAAGAATTTTTAATTAACTCTTAAAACACTTTTTCGCCAGTTACTTTGATCTAGGAAGATAAATAGTTTTTTTCTTTCTTCAAAAAAGGAGGGGGAGGGGTATATTGTAAATGTGGCTCCACCATCAATAGGTTCCACGAGCCGCCACTGCTCGTATGTAACTAATTCTATCATTCGTCTTTTTTGTTAAATTTTATCAAAACAGTCTCATTGCTGTCCGAGTCTAGCATTAGCAAAACTAATGTGCGATGATAGTTCATTAATTAGTTTTAGTACCCACATCTAATTATTAATTAATCACCTTAAACGATGAAAGAGCCAGTAAATATTTATCCGTTTTTCACTTACGTTTATTAACCGTTTTGCGGGTACAGAACAGTCAATAAAAATATTCCTGTGCAACCTCGTACTTATTGGGGTAATTGTAATGACGACATTAAATCGGTAGTATAGTTTATGGTCCATCAAGTTTACCACTATTGCATACACAAATAACAGTTACTCATATAAATATTAATATAGCGGGGAATAAATCATGTAAGACTCAAATATAACGTAACGTGGTTTAAGTTGGAATGCTCAGGATGATTTAACGACGGAAATTTTCTGTTGCAAATAACCGATTGACACCGGAGGCGATTACTTCCTGATACATCTTGAAATATAGATTAAAACAGTTTTTTAGTTCTTAACATCACATAATTTATTATTAGCGACTATACAGGGTGTACCGTAAATCTGGAAACAGGGATTATAGATTGTGCTCGAAATTTCCGCCTTGTGCGCCATGAATTGTTGCAGACGGACCACCCAATTGAAAAATACCTCGAATGATGCCTGATGTTTTGTGCTTCTCGAATGCCTAAGGTTCCCGATAGGCCAACAAGCGATGTTGGGTTGCATATATATTTATTTCCAAAGTTATCTCTAACCTTCACAGAACCAGTGATGTATAAATAGAAGCGGATAGTGCACCAAAGCTAGCAGGTCAAGCTGATCTGTGACTGTAAAGTAACCAAACCAATCACTTATGATAATACTAATAATAATAATATATCTTTATTTCTAGATTAATGTATACAGAGATACAAATTAGAAACGTCAACAACACAAAATATAGTACGAAAACAGTGTGTACATATTAAAAGTATTAATAATTTGCAAGAAATTCCGTTATTTTGTAGTAAAGCTTATCAAGTAGGAAGTTATATAGCGTTTTCTTAAATAGTGATAATGACGAGTTGGTCTTAATACTAACAGAAAGGTTATTAAATAGCAGTCCCCCAAGAATTGAGGGAGAGCGTTGAGTTAAGTTCGGACGATATTGAGGAACGGTTCGGTGATATATCCGCACAGGATATATCACGCGAAAACTGCGCACAGAAAGCTGCGCACAGCGAAAACTCCGCACACGAAAACTCCTCACACGGAATAATGCTCACACGGAAAATGCCGCACATAGAAAATTACGCACAGTGATAATTGCGCACACGAAAATTACTCACACTGAAAAATGCTCACACAGAAAATTACTCACTTTTATCAATCCTCACAGGGTGCGCACAACAAATATTTTTGGTCTAGTTATTACATTAGTTAAAAAAAAACAATTTACTGTGTTTTTAAAAGTATAAATGTCTAATATATTAATTTGAATTTAACGATAATGCCATCACAGGTATGTTAAATTTGTTTTCTTTTCAGTTTTATTAAGGTTTGATCATCTAGAATAGAATTACATTTTACTGTATCTATATGCATGTGTTTTAAGATCTTAATAGAGGGTTGCAACACTCCAAAGCTTATACTACATTTTCGCCACAGAGCGTGTATTAAAAAACAATTGATTCTGCTGTTTCGTATATTTCAATTTTCTTCTCTGCCTGATCAAATGAAAGTATTCTAAAATCCAGTGAAGGGGTGAAAATACATTTTCACGAAATCATACTCTGGAATGCATTTCTAGTTATTCTAGAAAGTTTAACGTCGATGGCTATTATTTTTCTATTTTTTTTTTCGAGTTGGATTTCGAATGCTTTTCTAGTTAATTTAAAAATGGTGATGTGGCCATCATGTTACTTTCTCTGACTTTATATTTACGTTTTCAAGGGTTTATTTTCAATTGAAATCATATTTTAAATGTACATCGAGCGTTGCGTAAACTCGGATGAAACTGACGTTTAAAACGTCAAAATCATGAAATATGGAATAATTATACTTCAAATTCAAAAACTCGGTTTACTCAAAAACTAACGAGATTTCGAAAAAAAACTTATTCTTTAGAAGTTGTTCATTTTGGCATTCTCTACAATTATTATTTACATAAATTTGCTGTAACAATTATCGTTTCATAATTATAAACCAAAAATTAAAAAAAATAAATATTTTTTTTTCTCGAATAGCAATGATTTTATGAAAAATATTTTCAAGCAAAAGATGTTCATTTCTTTGTTGTCTTTGATGTTTGTTTAAATATTTTTGTAATATTTTTCATATTTAAGAAAATATTTGCAAAAAACAAAAAACAGTTAAGGTAAACACCCACTTCCGGTGTACGAAATTTTACCAAAAGCTTTTCAGTTCTTCGGATTATCAAATAAGACGTATGTTCAAAGTTTCATATCAATTGCTTTGTTAGTTTTTGAGATACAGCGCACACAGAGAGACACACACACACACACACACAAACAGACAGACAGACAGACAGACACACACACACACACACACACACACAGACACAAAAAAAAATTTTCCAGAAATTGTTGAAATGGCATCTAGGGACCCAAAACGGATATTTCCGTAAAAAAAAATTTTGAAAAAAAAATCACGATCACAATACTTTCTCGTACTTCGTAACGGAGAAAGTAAAAAGTTTAACGTCGTTGGCAATGGTTATTCAATTTTTTTCGAGTCGGTGAACTTGTTAGAAATTTTTACAACTTCGCCGCCTGATAAAATAAAAGTTTTTCAAATTCCAGTGAGCTCAAAAATTAAAATTCAAGAATAACACTCCGTCGCGCTGTTAAAATCTAAAACACCGAACAAACTCACCGGTGGAACTGGAAAATTTTGCCAGGTGCGAACCGCCGAATCATTTGACCTTTGCCCCGGAGGCAATTAGTATTCGGCGTAGATGTTTGCAAAAAACACATTCTTTCGTCGTCTGTTATCAATCCTTATCCACGATGCATGAGCGCATTCCAGATTAAATCTCTTTTTAGTCATTGAAAAGCGTTCGATTCGGCAGTTTACCTTCCACCGAGTGAGTGAGTGTTCGCGTGTTTTAGTGTGTGCAGAGAGTTGAAAATTGCATTAATGGCAATGGATTATCAGTTATGAAGATAGTTCCTACTGTTGGTAAGCGATTAAATGAAATTAATTAAACTTTATTGAATTAATAATTTATTGTGAATTTTGCAATGCGATTTTTTTTGGGTTAAAGATGGTAAAATTTTTGCTAAACTTAAAGATGGCGATCGAGCCGTACACATTGCTGCAATGGATGATATGCAAAATTTATACACATCACAAATTAAAAATGAATAATAAATTATGTTAAATTTAGTGATATGTAAACATTACGGGCTTCTTTAAGATAGGTCATTTAAATATAAGGTCTCTAATTCCTAAAATTGATTATGTAAAAAATATACTTTTAGGCAATAATTTTGATTTTTTTGGTTTAACTGGCTTAATAATGATATTGACAACCTCTTAATTAATATTGATGGGTATACCCTTTTTAGAAGTGATAGGCAGAATAGAGGTGGGGGGGTTGCTATTTACATAAAAAATATATACAAGGTGGGCCTTGTGGTCTTATAACATCTCAGGATATAGAATAAATTTGGGTTTTGCTTACTTTAAATAAAATTAAATACGGTTTAGGAGTTATTTACAGACCCCCATCGTGTTCACATGTGCAATTTCTTGATATTTTCGAAACAACATTGACAGAAACATGTATTAATTCTACCGAAATGGTAACATGGATCTGCTAAAATTTGATATCATTCTAACCAGTGATTTATTAAATGTACTTGAAGTATTCGAATTGAAGCAGTGTGTGCAGTCTCCAACTCGTATAACGGCCACAACACCGACTTTATTGGACTTGATAATCACTACTAAATCGGTTATAGTTACGGCATTGGATACTGTCAATGTACCAGAGATATCTGATCACGAACTTATACGTTGCACTTTAAATATTTTGGGTAAAAGTGAGCAAACTGTTATTAGAACATATAGGGACTATAGCAAACTGGATTATAACCAATTTGAAGCGGATCTGGAATCTATACCATGGAATAATATTTTTGACATTAATAATATTAATGAGAAAGCACTTTTCTTAAATCAAAATTTAATGACCTTATATGACTTACATGTTCCATTAATAACTCGTCGTTTTACTCGAAGGTGCAGTCCATGGATTACTGAAAGTGTTAAAAAGCTTATCTCCGATCGCAACGCTGCATTAAGTAGATTTAAGAAGACTAAGTTACATCTTTAATCAGGCATGAAAAAAAAGCGTTTGTTGAATATCAATTACGAGTTGGTTGTAATATGTGGCAATCTTTTAATAAACTGGATATTTATAAAAAGAAGTCAAAAGTTGAAATTCCGGAAAATTTAAATGATTCGAATAAACTGAATGAGTTCTTTATTAATTCCATTATGACAAACGAAAATTCCAATTTGGTGAAATTCTATAATGAAAATAGGATCGGCGTTGAGGAACTTCATTTTGAACCTATAACAGAAATCATGATCTTAAAGTATATTTGTAGCATTAAATCTAAAGCAGTGGGTCATGATGGAATTAACATAAAATTCATAAAATTATGCTGTCCCTTCATACTTCCGTTCATAGAAAATATTATAAATTTTTGTATTGTAAACTCGGTTTTCCCAGATATATGGAAAGTGGCCAATGTAATGCCTTTGCCGAAAGTATCAACACCAAAAGTTTTTAAAGATTTAAGGCCAGTCAGTATTTTGCCTACGCTATCAAAGGTTATTGAAAAAGGGTTAAAGGAACAACTACAATCATTTGTTGATAGGAACAATGTTTTACCAGATGTGCAATCTGGATTTAGAATCGGGCATAATTGCTGTACCTCTTTGCTAAACATTGTTGATAATATTGTCAGGGAAACTGATAACGACAAATTAACAATATTGGTACTACTTGATTTTTCAAGCGCATTTAATACAATCAATCATAATGTTATGCTGGCTATTCTGAATTACATTGGTTTGAGTTCACAGGCGGTATCACTGTTCCAAAATTATCTATGCAATCGTTCTCAACAAGTTGTAACTAGTAACGATATTTCGTTACCTTTAACAGTCCATAGTGGGGTACCACAGGGATCTATTATCGGGCCATTATTGTATATAATATATTCGTCAGTTTTAACAAAATATTTAAAATTCTGTTCTTCGCAATATTATGCAGATGACACTCAAATATATTTATCTTTCGCAAAGGGCGACATTGTCAATGCTTGTAATAAGGCGAATGAAGACCTGCAGAACTTATATAAAGGTTCTCATAACCATTCTTTATTTTTAAATCCGAATAAGTCTTGTGCCATAATTTTTGGAAGAAAAAAAACGAGAGAACTTGCGATGGAATATATAAATGAGACCATTTGTATTAATAACGTACCGATCACCTTTCAGAATGAAGTTAAAGTGCTGGGAGTCACTATAGATAAAGATCTTCGTTTTAAAAGTTATGTTGCTAAATGTTGCCAACGGGCTTTCTATCAGTTAAAATTATTGTATAATTCTAGACATTTATTACCGCGAAATTGTAAAAAAATTCTTTGTGAATCTCTTGTGCTATCTAACTTTTCTCATTGTGATGTGTTATACGGACCATGTCTAGATGTTTCAACCGCTAACAAAATTCAAAAATTACAAAACAGCTGTGTACGGTTCATATGCGGAATACCTAGAAGGCAACCGGTTACGGCTAAAAGAAAAGAACTAGGATGGCTAAATATGCAACAAACACGGCAAATACACCAAGTATTATTGTTTAAAAAAATTATAACTTACAAGTGTCCTCAATATCTACATAATAAAATATCATACAGAGGAGACGTGCACGGTATTAACATTCGATTTAAAGGTACGTTAACACCTCCCAAGCATAAAACAGCATTTTTCTGCCGTTCTTTTTCTTTTCAAATTATTAAAATAATAAACCACTGCCCGACTTACATGTTAGAATTTGGAGTTAGTAAACAAAAATTTGTATTGCTCTATAAAAATTATTTATTGTATAAAGCTTGAATTAAAAAAATGTAATTTTTCTTTAAATGTAATGCATTATCCATCCATATGTAATTAAATGTTTTTATTTTAGTTTCACTGCTAACCATGGAATAATTATATATTATGTTTCCGTTGAAATAAAAGACGATTATTATTATTATTATTTAATAATATCTCTCAACACAAATAACGATAGGAGTAGAGAGACCATCAGGTCAATAGCTCATTGATAAATAAGATCTTATAATCTTATAATTACATTTACCTTCTTACTAAATACCATTTGCAGTTAGCTTTCTCACCATCGTATGGGTTTATTTTCTGGAGCTTAAGTAACTAATAAAAAAAAATAATTAAATGATTAATTTTTTAAATCGTAAAATTTTCGATTTTGGTGTGTTGTTGTTTCTTTTCAATCTCGGATTTAGCACTCATTTTTATTCGAAATCAGAAATCTATAATTTTTTCAATTAATTTTAAACTCTTAAAACGAATTTCTCCTTTGATTATTTTTTTTTCTATTCTTATATGCAATTTTTCTTTTCCGATTTTCAGTTTGGAAAATTGCTGTTTTGTTTTAACCTAAGATCAGAAATCAAAAATGTATTTTTTACATAGATGTTGAACTTTTAATAATTTTTTTACAACTTTTAAATTCGTAGATTGCATATTTCGTTTCCCCTAGACAATGTTTGAAATGTTGTCATTTGTTTTCAGCTATAATTTGGCAATTGTTTTAACGGAAAATCAGAAATGTATTGTTCTGTTTATAGATCTTAATCTTTTAAAGCAAATTCGGCTGATCAATTCAATGATTAAACCAATGCAGAAATTTAATTTTGATTGGAATTTAAAACTCGTTACACTTGTAGAATTTTACAAATTCTACTGCAATTCAATATATTTTTTCTGTTTTTTTTATCATAGAGTACAAATTTTTAAAGTTTAAATGAATTTAAAAATCGTTACATTTATAGGATTTCACAAATTTTATTACTTAACTTAAAATATTATTTTTAAAAAATTGACTCAATTTCAAAAATAAATATTAATTTTAAAATTAAATGTATTACACTTGCATTAAAGTTTATTTAAGGAATTCAATTATATCAGTATTTTTTTTTCTATTTTTCTTAAAAAAATATATCAAAAATTCACAACGCAAAAATTGATACATTTTCAAAAATCGTAGCTAATTCTAAAGGTAGATGTTTTGTATCATATCAGCATTTTTTTAAACAATAATTTTCAAAAATTTATTACACCCAAAAATAAACACATTTTCAAAAATTACAGTAAAAACACAGTACATTGTTGCTTTTAAATGAATGTGAAATATAATAATTATAGCAAAAATATTTGTTGTGCGCATCCTGTGAGGATTGATAAAAGTTAGTAATTTTCCATGTAAGTAATTTTCGTATGCGCAATTATCACTGTGCGTTATTTTCTGTGTGCGGAGTTTTCCGTGTGAGCATTATTCCGTGAGAGGAGTTTTCGTGTGCGGAGTTTTCGCTGTGCAGTCTTCCTGTGCGGATATGTCTGGTCACGTTGAGGAACATAGATATTTACCTTGTTACGAGTGGCATGATTATGCACTTGTTTTGCTACCGTAAAATTGGTTAGGTTTTTGTAGGTATATACACAAAGCTCGCAGATAGCCAGGCAAGGCAGGGGAAGCAATTCGAATCTCTTAAAATATGGCCTACAGGAGGTCTTACACAGAACACATACCTTTAGAAATGAAACCTGCATGTTAAATTTCGGAAACACGGTTTTTGGCGCCGCCTAGTGTCGGGGTGGCAAATCCAGGTGCAATGTTTCATCAGGTCTCTTCGTTCTTCTTAGGATATTTCTTTCAGGCGTCGTAACAGGTCAGTTGTTTGCTCGTATCCAGGATTCATGACATTAAAATAGTTAAAAAGTAAATTAGTGTAGGTTTATTGTCTTACTTCTTGGTGTCGGAACAGCATTGCAATTTGGGAAATTTATAGAAATGTTTATTTTTGTAGTCAACAAATAGGTATCGGAAAAGAAAGAATTTTGACATTCTGGATATTTACAAGAATATTTAATAAGGCCATTTAATGTTTCCATTACTAATAAATACAATTGACGAGTTTATAAAACAGAATATATAATAACTTACCTTCAAACATGAATTACTAGCACTCGCAGCACTATTGAGGTTAGTTAATAAAAATGGTGAGATACTTTAAGCGTTGCCGCATATACATCGAAGTATCAAATATACAATGCACATGATTATATTTAATAAACAGTAATATTATACTTTCATGAGTTATTATGACAAATATAAGCGATAATGAGTCTAATTATGTTTAAAACATAATTTTAATTGTTAAAATTATTACTTTGTAGTGAAATTTTAATATTATTAAAAACGTTAATCCCCATAATAAGATCTTTGATAAATCTGGCAACATCGAGGGAACCATCTTTACAAAAGCGGCAAATTTGAAATTCCCCCTCGCCCCACTGTCCTGGGGTGGCCCATATACTTTCGTGTTGCCGATATTCGTATCTCGGCTTCACACCCGTGAGGTCTTACTAGTTGTATTTGCCATTAAACGAATAATTCGCTTTTGAGCAATAAAAACTGATTCCCATGATTTTGAAGTACCCCAGAAGCATAGTCCGTATCTCAATCTTGATTCAATTGTTGCAAAGTAATATGTTCTGAATTGGTTATTTGTCAAGTAGCATTTCAATGCTCTGAACATGAAACATAATTTATTTAAGGTGGATACAAGGTGGTTACAATGATTTGTCCAATCAAGGTTCTCATCTATGTATACACCAAGAAACTTTGTCATACTAGTTGATAAATTTTGATCGAGAGAAATATTAATTTTTAGATCTTGTTTAAACCGTTTAGTGTGAAATCTGAGGTAAACTGTTTTTGAAGCATTGACTAGAAGCCCGTTTTGTTTAAACCACGATGATAATTGTTCTAATATGTTATTGCACTGAACTTCTAGCTAATGTAACGAAGGACTACTTAAAATAGTAGATGTGTCGTCTGGGTATATGATTACATTGCCTGAAATATATTTAGTTATATCGTTAATGTACAAATTGAAGAGGACAGGACCAAGGATGGATCCTTGAGGGACCACCATATTTATTATTACGATATATGAATGGTATGTTGAGACTACATTTTTTGAAGTGTGACAGATTTTGACTTGTTGCCTCCTATTCTCCATATAAGGACGAAACCAGTTATGTGCTGGTCCTCTGATACTGTACATGTAAAGTTTATCTAACAGAATATTTGTATCTATGCAATCGAAGGCTCGACTTAAATCAATGAATATACCAACTGGTTGTTGTCTAGATTCCAGGTGGTCAATTGTGGATTTATAGAAAGAATGCAATGCTGTACTGGTTGATAATTGTTTGCGAAATCCATGTTATGCAGGTGACAAGCTGTTAAACTTATTTAAATAGCTTTCTAATCTACAGTGCATGCAGAGTTCAAAAAGTTTATAAAACACAGATACCAGAGCGATGGGTCTATAATTTTCAGAGTTTAAACGGTCTCTTTTTTTGAAAATTGGAACTATAATCGAATGTTTTAACTTATCTGGAAATATTCCTAATTCCAAGGATAAATTTATTAGATAAGTCAGCGGTTTTTTATATAAATTGCTGATAATTTAAAAATAAAATCAGGGATCTCATCGAAACCATGCGATTTTTTGTTTTTTAACAATTTAATTATTAGTAGCAGCTCATTTTCTTCAAAGGGTTGAAGAAACATTGATTGCGGGCAATTAAATAAGTCACTTGCTGTGCTGGTGGTAGTGGGGGAGTGTTGACGAAGAGATAATGGATCATTAAAAAAAATGAATTGAATTATTAGATAAGATAACTGGATCTTCAATTATTTGATTATCTTGCTTTAAAGTAGTGTTCTTAGGTGGGCTTTTTTACTTTCTCCGTTATGAAGTACGAGAAAGTATTGTGATCGTGATTTTTTTTTCAAAATTTTTTTTTACGGTAATGTCCGTTTTGGGGTCCCTAGATGCCATTTCAACAATTTCTGGAATTTTTTTTTTGTGTGTGTGTGTGTGTGTCTGCTGTGTGCGCTGTATCTCAAAAACTAATAGAGCAATTGATATGAAACTTTGAACATATGTCTTATTTGATAATCCGAAGAACTGAAAAGCTTTTGGTAAAATTTCGTACACCGGAAGTGGGTGTTTACCTTGACTGTTTTTTGTTTTTTGCCAATATTTTATAATATATATGAAAAATATCATAAAAACATTTAAATAAACATTGAAGACAACAAAGAAATGAACACCTTTTGCTTGAATATATTTTTTATAAAATCATTGCTATTCGAGAAAAAAATTATTGATTTTTTTAAATTTTTGGTTTATAATTATGAAACGATAATACACACACCGGCAAAATTAAAGGAACGGATACAACATTTAATTTTATTCATTAAATTTCTTTTTTTACTGGCTAGATCTAGATGGCGTCGCATTTCATACTACCATATGTCATTTTTTTTAAACATTAGTTAAAACTTGCGACTTGTAATTACATGTTGACATCTCTTTAAGTTGTATTGTATTGTGTTAAGTGTTGCCTTACATTTGAAACGCGTGTTTTCTCTGGACAAAAGTTCGTATTTTTTAATAAGTTATCGTTCGAATTTGTTTTTTTTATTAACTATCGTCAATTTGGTTAACAACCAGTTAATAATGGGTGATTTAGCACCGACTGATATCGCTAGGGCAATAGAAATGATCGAAAATGATCGGACCTTCCGAGAGGTTGCCCAAATGTTTGGAAAATCAAAATCAACGATCCATCGCAGTGTTACCCGTTGTAGACAGACTGGATTGTATGTCAGAAGACGAGGTCAGGATAGAAAACGCTCAACCACTGCCATAGATGATCGATTTATAGCGTTGCAAACACTGCGAAAGAGACGTCAAACTGCAGTTTAAACAAGAAACGTACTGGAAGAAGTTCGTGGAACCAATATAAGTGAACGTTCAGTAAGAAGAAGACTTAAAGAAGTTGGTTTGAAGTCGTATGTGCCAATAAAAGCCCCAAACGGTAGGGAAAGATTGTATTGACGTCAAGGAGAACAAAATGCACCATTTAATTTTATTCCTACTGTCTCTTTTGGTGGAGGCTCAGTTACGGTATGGGGCGGCGTATGTTTAGGGGCACGCACAGAGTTGGTGGTGATTCAGGACGGCGCTTTAAATACGGATAGGTACATTAGGGACATCCTGCAAGGCCATGTGATACCTTTCGCTCCACATATTGGGGAAAATTTCGTCTTAATGCAAAACAATACTCGTCCGCACGTCGTCGCTGTGTAATTGCCCATTTAAACCAAATGGGTATAACAAAAATAAATTGGCCAGCATGTTCTCCGGACCTGAATCCGATTGAACATGTCTGGGATATTCTAGGTAGACGACTAAGGTCAAGAATTCCTGCTGTCCAAAACACAGAAGAAGTGAAAGCTGCTTTAATTGAAGAATGGGATAATTTGCCTCAAGAAATGATCGACGGCGTCATCAGAAGTATGGGAAGGCGGATGACTGCAGTCATAAGGGCTCGTGAAGGCAATACACGATATTAAAAAAATAATATGTTTAATTTTTCTTATTTATTACATGTTTAAACAAAGTCAAAGTGTATAATTCTTCTAGAGCAAAAACGTTACTTTTTGGTTTATTTTTTTAAGAGGTTTCACAATTGCACATAGCTTTGCAAAAGGAACTGCAATTAGTTAGTTTACCTTGGTTGTACGACATGCCGCTGAAATTGCCACAAAAAAAGTTACACGGTGAAAAAAAATATCTGCGTTCCTTTAATTTTGCCGGTGTGTGTAGTTACAGCAAATTTATGTGAATGATAATTGCAGAGAATGCTAAAATGAACAACTTCTAAAGAATAAGTATTTTTCGAAATCTCGTTAGTTTTTGAGTAAACCGAGTTTTTGAATTTGAAGTATAATTTTTCCATGTTTCATAATTTTGACGTTTTAAACGTCAGTTTCATCCGAGTTTACGACATGTACATTTAAAATATTATTTCAATAAACCACGAAAACGTAAATATAAATGGCTATGATACCAACAAGTCGGAGAAAGTAACATGATTGCCACATCACTATTTTTTATTAGTTATTTCATTTATTAGTTGCCATGATTTCTGCGCAATATTTGTAGAACCTATTATTTTATTTTGATAATAGTTTCGTTTTGTGTTTTGGACACATTGTTCATGTTGTTTCTTAGTTGTTTGATACACTGATTTTAAGATAGGGTATTGCTTTTGTAATATATAAAGATCATGCAATTTACGGCTAGATAGCTTAATGTTTGCATTTACCCATGACTTATCACAAGCAGATTTTCTTTCACCGAGCGGAAAATTGGCATTAAAAATAAGAGTAAAAGTATTGTGAAAGTGATTAAATTTATTGTTGAAATCTTGTTCTGAATAAACTGATGCCCAATTTTGAGACTGCAGTTTATTTATGAAATTGATTATATTCTCTTCTCTAAAGTTCCTACTTAAAATTTTACGAGTTATCTTTTCGTGATTTAGTTCGAAATCATACAGTAGTGTTTTATGATCAGAAATTATATTATCAACAGTACTTACATTGTTTGAGATCAAATTTGTGTAAATTTGATCGAGGCAAGTTGAAGTTGTTGAAGTGTTGCAAGTATTATCCTCGTTGATTTTAATCAAGCTGTAAGTTCCGAGTAATTTTTTTAAAATAATATAATTCTCATCATTTATACTTGAATTCACATTAAAATCGCCATTGAGAATGATATTGACTTTTTGAGTGTAAGAATATGTTGTAATTTTTCTAGAAATAAGTTGAAGTTGCCTGCTGGAGGCCTATAACATGTTAAGATGTATGTAGTTTGTTTAGTGCATACCCAAGATACCACAGATTTCGATGACGTTGTCTATACAGTAATTATCTAGTTTCAAATAGGTAACTTCTAAGTATGAGTTGTGCCAGATTGCGACGGCTCCACTGCCTGCAATACTTAGAACCTAAAGCAAAGGAGTTGAAATTAATGGATTGTATATCACTGCTGTCTAACCAAGTTTCAGTAAAAATAAAAAAATTAAATTAAAATGTCCATAATCAAGATGGATTTGATTAATTTTGTTAACACTAATTGATCGATTATTGAGTAATAACGTATCCCAAGTTGTATTTGTTACTACTTCGGACGATTTAAGTCGGGCTTTAGTTGAAAATTTACGGGATTATTGTTAGTTTTCTTATTGTTGAAAAATTTGTTAATAAATGTGTTGACTGGCCAAAATTCAGGAGTAATTACATATCTGGATAACTCATCTGGCACACCAATCTTAAACGAGGAGTAATCTCCATCCTTGAATTTGGGTTGAAGTTTTCCACTATAAACGAGTTAGAGAGATTTCCCTGCTGATTTCTTGTTTTTTCTTTCAGGTAGTTTCGGACTTCTTGTGTTGTAACTTCTTTAGTCAGTCTTATACAAATATCCATTTTCTATTAACACGAGCGCATGTCCGGAGCATGTTATTATTCGCTTGTCCGTTGAAGTGTGTGGATTTGGTTTTACGCCTCTTGACTGGTGTCCATTTTTCGTCTTTGGATGTATTTAAGCGAATTATAGTTGCTGGGTCCATCTGTGGGGTTTCGGTGGTATTTACAGATGTCGGTATAGTTGGATATATTTTCGCATTGATATCTTTATCTTTGGATGCACGTCGGGTTGCCTGAGTTGAATCAATAATGGTTGCGGTTTTTGGTTTGTTTACAACTTTATTTTCGTTATTTGCTTGGTTATGTGTAAGAGTAGTAATTAACTTGTCTTTGATTGATGACGGCGATCCTTCCGACCCTGCGTTAAGCGCGAGATCTCATCTTCTCCGCATACACCAATAACTTCACTTTCCACAAAGATACAAATCTACAAGAGTTAGGTCTGAGTTTTGCTTGGGCCACTTCACTGGTCTCCGACGTCCCATACAATGTCCAGGAAATTGGTCATTCAGCCAGCTTTTAACTGCAAAGCTGTAAAATAGGGGCACAGTCCTGTCGAAACCATTCAGGAAAGGAACTGTCTGCATTCAGGACACCGGATAATGCTTCTTCAAGAAGCATGTTCAGGTACATCTGTCACAGTTGAATCGAATCCAATGATTCGATCTTTCCAAATTCCGCACCAAACTGTGATGAATTATCTTGCTGGATCCTTCCAATGTGGTTTTCTTTCTGACCAGTAACGATTGAGTTCTCTATACACATAAAAGTTTGCTTCATCACTGTACAAAATGGCGCTTGCAAAGACGGGATGGTCACATTTCTGAACAAAATGCCATTTGATGATCTAGATCAACCCTACTCAACTTATGTCGAATTTGCAGTTTGTGTGGATGTCATTTTTTGCGTTATAAAAAAACTGTAGATGCTGCTCTTGGGTATCTCTGTCTCAGCAGCCATTCGCAGCAGAGATTTTTGAAGACTTTGTTGAAATCGGCTAAGAACTGTGACTGATGTTTCGCCCGCGGACCGTCGTGGGGGACCAATACACGGCTTATCTCTGTTTCTTGAGATTTCTTTCGACCAATTTGTAAACACACGAGAATGTTATGGCTACACGTTCGTGATGCAGCCTGTTAAACTCAGCAGCCACATCTCTTAGGCTTCTTCCACCATATACTAAATCGATCTGGATACGTTCCTCTTCGCTCAATTCTATCTTTTATACGTCTATCTGTAACAAAAAATTTATTATTTTCCGTATGATTGCAGACTTATGGGATTGTTATTCCTCCACCCCTTAAAACTACAGTTTTTTAAATTTAAAACTGTCGTGAATTGTACAAAAATATCACTAGTGGCATTTAAAAAATAAATGTAAATTTTGTGTTTTTGCGATTATTTGTTTCGTATGCATTTGCCACTGTATGGGACTAGAAAAGTGGTGTTTTTTAAAATTTATACATAAGGAAGATTATATCGCACGAGTCCAAGTTTAGTATACTTTATTAGGGAATTTAATGGTGGCTGGGAAGCTTCCTCTTACCTTTATTCATTAAACTAAAAGTTAATTTTGTGCCTTGTTTGGCGTTTGAAATTTCTATGCTAGCAACTATTAAAAATTAATTGCACCCAAGCTAATAAAGCACGCATATTATAAGTCAGAATCTTTTCTAGATTTTTTGTTGACAAAAAATCGTCACTGGTCATCACTGTCAAATGAAATAGATTTTCTTTCTGGCCTGGATGATTACTTCATACCAGTCATTATGGCAGTAGATTTGCTTAGTTTTACTGCGATTTTCAATACTTGCAAAATTACAGTAATTTGGAAGGTATGAGTGACTACACTGCATACATTTTTGGTCGATAACACAGACCTCTCCACTATTTTCACCTTGAAGAAACCTCATTAAGATCAGAGACATTTTGACATTTCTATTCTGACCTGTACAACTGTCGCTGTACATTACTACATGTTTGGCTGAAGATGCTCTTGTATGTATGTGTTTTACAACACATGCTCCGATTTCCTGAGATCCCCGAGATCTAACAGTCTCATCCCAGTAGTACATAAAGCCTACTTTAGAAAACAACTCATGACAACCGAGATTGTACAAGTAGCAGTTTCGTTTGTAATATGCGATTTGGCAAGTTAGTTTAGGAAATGCTAATGATTTTTCAAGATCAAACGTAAAAACATAGAAAGCGTTGTCTGATTTTGATTTTTCAGCTCTCTGCCTTCCTTAAGTGTAACTCATGTTCTACTTTCAATGTGCTTTTTTGTTCTTCGTGTATTATGTTCAATCAATCTTATTTTTGTAGATATCACACTTTGTGCATGTGTCTTTGTAAGGTTGATGGAAATGAAGATTGAATTCCCTATTGAATGTTCTACGGTAGATAGGCTCCTTGACTGGTATTACGTCTCGGTCATTACAGTATGTTTTGTACATGTTGTACATCAAACGTATATTTAAATATTCTGGCAAATAACTTCGATTAGGGTTATGAGACCGTGTGGTAGCTAGGGTAGGACGATATGTGCTGCCGTACAACTGCCATCTGATCTTCAGGAATTTTACTAATTGGAACTCGTTTTCCCCGTTTATCTGTACCAGGTGATTCGCCTCCTTTAACCACCTTTAATGCTCTGGTCATTCTACCATCAGAGACCTGGTATGTGTTAAGAAAGTATTTTTTACAAACCTTACATGCAAGTGATTAGTGGTAGACTTAGCTACTTTAGTGCTGCCTCGGACGGCGAGGATCTGGTGCTTGTTGCTTAACTAAGCCACATAAAAAAGCATTTTGTGTAGAGAAATTATCTATTTTCCAGAACATGTTAAAGCATTTTGGCGAGCTTGAATAGAAACTTTTTCTAAGCACTTATTTTTGCAGTTGCAATTGATGTTTCGAAAAGTTTTTGCCTCAACTTCCTTACCTTTAGCAGTCTTGTAACATTCTCCTAAATTTCTCCTTCTTTTACGTTGCTCCTTCTTACCCATACCCTTTGCCCTTTTTCGGAATCGTTGCTTTGGTAAAGCCTCTTCATCACCTGAAAGAATAAAAAATTCGTGAAATTCTTTTAATAATATATATACTAGCAATAAGTTATAAAGTAAAAATATCCTAACCTCAAAGTTTGTTTTGTATTAACAATGAAATACAAACTCACTGATTTACTGTAGTATACAATACCGGTATTAGTAAAGCATTAAAAGATTTAGACATATACTTAGTAACCAGAATTAAGAACAAAACTAAATAAAATACTTACCAGAAAGTTCACTTTCTGTTGGGAAATATTCATCACTTGAGGCATTATATCTAAGTAGACTTGGCTCACTGCTGTCGTCACTACTTTGAGAATCCATAATGAATCTATTAAATTTATTTATTAATCACAGAAACTCTAAATCACTACAAAAAAACTGTGCTTTCAACAACCATGTGAGTCAACCATCATACTCCTGTGACATCTCATAGTGGAAATGTGGTGTTAGTCTCAGTTACACCACTTTTCCATTAAACCAACAGATGGCTCTAGCGAATGCTTCAACTTGTGCTGCTAACTGTACAGTCCCCAAGTGAACTAGGACTTAATCCATCATTCCATTTAACAGATCTTTGAATTTTTTGAATTTTTTTGCAAAATGACCTTGTTTCAGAGCTTACTTTTTCCAAACAACAATAATCCAGACCTTCCCTAGAATACAACACGGCATCAGCAAGACCGCTCACCCCGGCACTATGCGCGTTTTTTTGACAATTGATTTACGAATAGTTGGATTGGCAGGCGAGGATCGATAGAATAGCCCGGAAGAAAGATCAAGAAGAATTTTTATATGTTCGAACATGGAATTTAATAATTGCATTTGCTTGCTAAAGATGTTTTTGTTTATTTTGTGTTAGTAAATTTACAGTTTATTACTTTCAATTGTCATTTACTCGATTTTTTTTTATGTAAGATAGCAATATTTGTATACTGCCAGTGGGACAATGAAAAGATCTCTCAAAATCAGGAATAAAAATGGGGGGGTTGTCATTTAAAAACAAAACAAAAAATGGCTGACGTCATTACTCAAAAAGAAATGACGACTGAGAATTGATGCAAAAATGTGTATTTTTATCAAAGAAAATCGACCTGTTCGAGGATTTTTTCCAAAAATATTTTATTTCAATTTTACTGAATTTATTCCATACTTTAGGCGGGCACTGTATACAGAGTATTTCAAATTCGAGGCTCACCATGGACATCTCGCTTATTAGAAGAGATAGATGATATGTTTAAATAAGGCAATTTTGAAGAATTTTATTTATTTATTACTTAAATTACTTTGTTTTCGAGTCTAAAAACTGAAAAAAAGGATTTTCTTTTTTCTTTATATCTTGGCTATTTAAGGTGATATTTAATTTTTTATTTTGTACTGTATTTCTTATCGACGCCATATTTATTTTTTATCACATTGATGACAACAATATAACACAATATACATTTAGATTCTTTAATGAACATATAATCGTTGAAAACACTTATATTGGTAATTTATGTAGCGCGTACTAAAAATCGTCTGTGCCATGGAATTAAAAACAATTAATAATCTGAATAACTCTTTGTTTGTCGGACAGTATTATTCTTTATGAATAAAAATATCGTTCGATAATTCAGAAAAGCGAGGTAGGTTACGTAGTTTTTTTTCAGGAATATGAAATACAGTGAAAACTGCGCTTAATAACATCGAAGAGTCTGGAACTCCCCCACTGCGACGGCCCTTATTATCTGAATTTAAAAGTAATAATTCTTGTATAAATTCCAATCCCTTATTAATTTTATGTACATATCTCCTTGAGAATGACCAAAGGTCGAAACAAATAAAAATAGTGAAATAAAACCAATTGTTTTAATTAATCAACATTATATAATAATGTTTCACCACTGATGAGAAATTAATTAATCATATGAAATACAATATTGGCTAGTCAAAAATATTTACTAACGTATCCAGAAATAAGGTTATCGCTTCGAACAGTTTTTGTGTAGATGAACAATTATTTTAGAAGAAATAAAATTAAATGTCCTTAATAAATAAGATAACATTCTAATCAATACCATTATATAAATATAGATATTATGAATTTTAATTTATGTAAATAAAAAACCGTTTTCATTAATGCACAATTGAACATGTTTTTTTACCATTTTTATTGCTTTAACAAACCCCAAAAAAAAATAATCCAAGACGCTCGAATCTTGCTAACTAGCCGGCCAAGCAGCAATTCCGCTGCTTTTAAAGTATTGATTTGGGTATATTTGATTTAAATAATTGCGACCATTTCTGACATTATGCGCTGGTGCATCGTCTTGCTGCCACCAGAGCTTTTGAAGTTCAATTAGGAGAACATTATTTAAATTATTATAAATATTTGTCCCAAGATGTAAATATCGTTCACTGGTTAAATCTATATGAGTTTTTAATATATTTTATTCAATAAGAGGATATTTACATCATTTCAATTGAAGAATTAATTTTAACTTGTTTATTAGTGGACATCAATAAAAACTAGGAACAGGTTCATACATTCAGACAATTTTCGTCTTTATAATATTTATGTAATGTATGTGCAACTAGTGAGGGTTTTCAATTTTAATTATTATTATTAATGAAAATTATTATTATTTTTTTATTAATTATATAAATTTTTCCATCAATTTGGGTGACAGTATATCAATCAAATACAAGAACGTATTATCTGTAAGGTACAGTTTTACTTAACAATGTTATGTTTGTATATAAAATTAAGTTATTATTTTTCTAAAACAATTATCTTCCGTCTCGGTCGTTTCCATAAATCTATTTTGAATGATCATCGTACCATCATGAGGTGCACTTGGTGTTCGTGTTTAGCCCGAGAGGAAGATTAATGATAGCCGATCAAAATCGTAAAATCTCGCCGGATATTGCTTTAGAGCGGCATTTATTCCAACTTAGTGTCAAGTTATAATAACTTTATAATTTTTAAATGTGGCCAGTATAATTCAACAGTAAATTAAACTAAATGGGTATATAATTATGGTAAATGTGAGATAGATAAAAAATATAATAGGATAATTTAAAAAAATCTATATAAATTGAGACATTAAGATATCTATTTAATATATTTTTGATTTAATACGTTTGTTAAATTAAATTTAAAAAGAAGAACTATTTACATACTTAGTGAATGGGCTATTCACCAGTGGTCTTTCGGCCCAGCCTAATGTATTTATAGATTATTTAATTAGGTGTGGATAGTTGGGGGAATAACACTGAGGAGTTCATACAGGGTTTTTTTCCGGGAATTTATATTTGCAGGGAGTACTAGGATTGCGCTGAAGGCAATATAGATCAAGAATCTCTCAATTGGAACGGCGAGCTGCAAATTTGATGAATAAATTGTCCATGCGAACATCAATAGGGGTGAGGTGTCGTAAAGTAGGACATTGGAGGGGTTGAATAGTGGATTGGAAGGATTCCGGATTTTGGTTATCGAACGAAGGGCTGAACGCTCTGCTACTAGTACATTATTTATTGTGGGATTTCTGGAATGGAGAAAAAGGATGCAGCCGTAATGGAGCAAGGGCCAACATATAGACTTATAAATTGTGCAGGCCGTTTTAATGGATACAATCTGATTTTTGTAGGTCAGAGACCTAAAATGTCTGGTCCTTGCAATGATTTTTGCCTTAATGGCTTTGGTATGGGGTTTAAAGGAAATGTTGCTATCTATTAGCATTCCAAGGTATTTACAGGATAGAGACTGTGGGATAATGATATTATTAACAGAGATTTTAAGATCATTCGGAGAAGTTCTATGGAATGGGATAAGCAGTTGTGTTTTGGAAGGATTTACTAGGATTCTCCATTTTGAACACCAAACTTCAACTTCATGGATAAGTTTTTGAAGGGAAGAAACGGTAGATGATAAATTACGGGAATGAGAGATAAGGGTCGTGTCATCAGAAAACTGAAGGCTGTATAGGGACGGGTTAAAATAAGAAGGATCAGCGTTGTACAGGTCGTAGCAAAATATCGTATAAAGCAAGGGAAATAGAGGAGAACCTTGTGGAACTCATTTAAATAAATTAGAAACAACCTTACTTGTTGCAGAAAGCATTAAATAAATTCAATTGCGTTATTACTAGTACTATGTGTAACATTGGTTTAAGATCGTTTATTTCTACCCACAGAACTAACTTGAAAATTAAACTAAATTGAATTTGAAAACTTTAAACTATAAAACTGAACCCTAAAATATGTAAAAATTAAGTAAATAGCCACCTGCAGACGCGTTTCGAGTTTATCTCTCATCAGTGCAGCTTCGCATTTAAATTGAATGTTAAAGAATAAAATACACTTACGTGAAGGTGACCATGAACGTGAAGGAGTCGTAGATTATGGAAGGTTTGAACGAGTTTTATACCTGAGATTTAGGTGATAACGCAAATTTCTTTTGTATCATTCAATATCCGGCGTGGCACTAGCCAGGGAAATTTCTTGTATCGCGTATTTGTATACTCGTTTCTGACTGTATTTTTTACTTCACGAAGCAAATGCAAGGTATCCTTCATTTGTTTCAGTTCTGGACCAAACCACAGTACGTTACTAGCATGTTTACCTATTTTCTTTATTTTTTCTGGAAATGCAATTGAACATGCCCAAGTTACTCTATCGATCAACATAGACCATGCCTCGTTGATATCAATTTCATTAGTCATTAAATTCCAACACTCATAGTTGTCTAGAATGTTGTATTGGTTAATTTTGCCTTACGACTCTTTCCTCTTCCATATTATGCAGATTGTCGTTTTCAGTGTATAGGCCATAGTGATCCGAAACTCCTATATTTATCACTGTAGCCTTGGTTGTATCATTTTTACTGAATGTATTTGAAAAAATATTGTCTAAACATGATCCCAGTCTAGTGGGTTGTGTTGTGGCATTCTGCACTGTGTACATAAAGTAAGAAATCAATTAGATTAAGATTCAGGGTATTTTCTTTCAGAAAAATGCTCGGACATGTGTATAATTTTTTTTTGTACAGGGTGTCCCAAAATTGAGATACTACCCCTAAGTTAAAATTTTCAAATGTGAACCCCCATTTTTTGTTGCATTTATGGATTCTGCGTAAAATTCTAAGTATTTTTCATGTAGCATACTCCATGTTGATATTCAGCTGTTTTCGAATAAATGGCGTTTAAAAAAGTACTGCAACTATTTTATTTCTGGTAAAAGAACATTGGAATTAATAAAGAAAAATCATTATTTACTTAATGAAATGACCTTTCCGTATTAATTCCAATGTTTCGATGAAACCATGTTATCTTTTAATACAGCATACATATGTATAGAATATTTGACACCACATTTATACGTTCTAACATATTTTCTAAAATATCTAAAAAGTCGGAGTAGTTACCATTTGGAGACCTATATAGTGAAATTATGATGGTATTTGTTTTATTTACTGATATTCCTGACATTTCACATGTAAGTTGTTTAGATAGTTCACTTAGGAAACTCAAAGTGGTAAACTCTAAACCTCTTTGCACTAATACAAGTGAACCTCCATTTTTAGCGATTTTTCTGCTGAAACAGGCTGCGACATGAAAATTGTTTAAACTATAACAGTAAGCTTCATCTGATGTCAGCCAATGTTTACTAATTGCTATTACCCGAATGTTTTTATCATTAAGATACGCTTCTGTTTTTATCATTAAGATACGCTTCGAGTTCCTCCAACTTATTTCTCATGCATTGTATCTAATATATAAAATTTTCGTGTCACAGTGTTTGTAACAAAACTCCTCCGAGACGGCTAATTTTTTATTTAAATTTTTTGGACAAATTTTTTTTATTTTATTTTTTTATGATTCGGCATTAAAAAATACATATAACCCTAAATTTTCACCCTTCTACTACCAACCCCTATTTTTGAATAGCGATGTACAGTCAGAGAAAATACAAACGCGAAAATCGTTCGCCGAGGGAATGCTGCCGCATGTCGGTGCTTAGTTCGGTCGAAACCAGTCAGTCCCTCATTAACATCCATTTATGAGGTAATAAAAGGGTATTCCGAGATAAGATGGTCAAAATGACACCCGACACGGATTTTTAAATAAATATGAAAATATCATTAGTCGTGACCTTAACCAAATTAGCCGTAAGCCGTATATCAAAAAAAACCCGACATGACCCGGGAAGCCCCAAAATAAGATTTTTTCAAATATAATTTTTTTAACCACTAAAAAAATATTTTGGAAATCTGAAAAAAATTACTTATATTATTGTCCCAATTACCAAATTAGGTCATTGAACGTTATTTAGAGTATGTATTAAAAAAATGTTTTAAAATAAAAAGAAGAAAATTTGCCCATTATTTTTAAAATTTTATTTTGTCATATGATTGCTATCAGTAAATACCATCTATGCGACTTTTTCATCTTTCAACGTTTGGTGCGACATCTTCAAAAATTCGAATAACTAATATTTTTACGATATTTTGATATTTTTTATAAATTTATCAACAATTGAGCAGTCATTTTATGTAAAATGTTTATTAGTATTTTAGTATTAGTAATTTTTTTCAGTTTCGTATAAACAACCTCATTTTTTTGTCAAGATATGACCCTGAAACCTTCTAAAAATAGGTTTTTATTTTTTAACCATTATAAAAATCTGAAAAAATTAATATATATTTTTGTCCCAAATACCAAATTAAGTAAATTTTTTCAAGGTCATCGAAGGCCATTTAGTGTATTAAATTTGTTTTGAAAATGTAACTTTTTTTCGCCCCTAAGCGATCGAGTGACAACCTAAAATTTAAAACAATCGTATTTCTTCCTTACATTCCTGGAAAATAATCTCAAAAATAGGTAAACTAAATTTAAATACGTAGTTTTTTTAAGTTTATTAGCAATTTAGTTTAAAAAGAGTAATATAAGCATTAAATACTATCGTTACCTTATATTCACAAACACGTGGTAAGGTATAAAATCTCTGAATATTTTCCGTAAATAAAAGTTAACATATAGATATATCATAGAACTGAATATCTATAGAACTCAATGGAATTGAAATATATGATAATAAACTGATAATTAAAATGTATTTTATTCCAATATCACCATATTTTTTGAGCCAAAACTCGTGTTTAAAAATTTTAAAATTACTACATGAATTTTCAGGCGAAAAATTGGTTGAATTTAAAAAAAAATGAATACCTTAAATAACCTTTTATTTGGGTAGAAAATATATGTGAATTTTTTAGATTATTATAATAATTTTTACTGGTTAAAAAAAAAATCTTATTTTTCGAGGATTTCAAGATCATATCTTGGCAAACATGGGGTTATTTATACGAAACTGAAAAGACATTTATTAACACTAAAATATTAGCAATAATTTTATATAAAATGACTCTTCAATTGATAATTATATTTAAAAAAAGTATCAAAATAACGTAAAAATTAATTGATTGACACTGGAGGCGTTTACTTCGTGATACATTTTGAAATTATAAATAAAACACTTTCTTTGTTAATATCACTCGATTTATTAGTAGCGACTATAGTTTCGATCACGTTCTGATCATTATCAAACTAAAAGTAATTTAGCTAACGAGAAACACATACATTTATACAGCGAGAAACAGTGGGGAATATACTAGGTCGGTTTGTTCGTTAAGTAGGGAAATACCAGGATTACGTTTTGCTTTGTGTACCTCGAGAGATTCCAGTAAATCCATTTTGGGCCCTTTTTCGGCAAAGTGGATCACCTGAAGTACATCTTCGTCAAAGGTATGGCCGATTTCAATTAAATGATTCACAATTGTTGAATTTTCTCGTTTTAACCTAAAGGATTGTTCATGTTCTTTTAATCTAATTTTAAAGTTGCGACCAGACTGACCTATGTATATTCCATTATAATCATGACAAGTTAATTTGTAGATGCCCGACTTACTCAGTTTATCTATGGCGGATTTAGAGTTAAAAATACAATTACTAGTTTTATTGAATGGCTTAAAGGCTACGTTTATGTTATGTTTATTTAAAATGTTACACATTTTTACACTAATGTCTCCAAAGAATGTCAGTGACTTAAATTGTTTAGTTTCTTTAACGTGAGCTGCATATAGAGTTTGTCTAATGCTATTTTGCTGTTGCTTTTTTATTAAATTATTAACAGTCTTAATGCTAAACCCATTGTTAATTGCCAGTTTATGAATTACGTTAATTTCTTTTTTGTAAGCTTCTGTTGATAAAGATAATTTGTGTGTTCTGTAAATCATTGAATTTAATGCGGCTAATTTATTATTGAGGGGATGTCTCGAATGAATCGGAATTAATGAATCTGTGAAAGTGGGGTTTCTGAAGATTTCAAATTTAAATCCTGAATTGATAGTGGTGATCGATAGTTCTAAAAAGTTTATATTATTGTTTTGTTCTTTTTCTACAGTGAATTTTATTTGAGGGTGGATTGTGTTAATAAAGTTTAAAAATTGATTTAATTGTCTATCTGTCCCCACAGAACAGATCAGATCAGAACGTGATCGAAACTATAGTCGCTACTAATAAATCGAGTGATATTAACAAAGAAAGTGTTTTATTTGTAATAACGTAAAAAATATTATATTTTATTCGAATTTTTGAAGATAACGCACCAAAAATTGGAAGATTAAAAAATCACAGATATGGAATCCGTCATTCGATCACTTAGGGGCGAGAAGGGAACCAGGCTTGTAAATTTTATTACCTCATAATTGTATTTTAAGCAGGGGGTTTCGACCGAACTAAGCACCGACATGCGGCAGCATTCCCTCGCCGAACGATTTTCGCGTTTGTATTTTCTCTGACTGTACATTAATAATTTTCTACTCTCGGTGATCGACCGCTCGATCAGTTATTCTGGCCAGGCGTCTACCTCACCCCGTAAACAGCACTCACTAACGTTTAGAGCCTTAACCGTTTTCGTCCATTCTTGTCACCAGTTTATTTGCTTCATTTTAATGGGCCACACACGGACGACGGCGCAGCGCAGCGCAGCGGAGCCGTCGTCCGTCACCAGTTATCTGCCTTAATATATATGGACCATGCACGAACGACAGCGCAGCGCAGCGGAGCCGTCGTTCGCCACCAGTAATAAGCTACGTATCCGTCGTTCGTCACCAGTTTATTTGCTTAATTTGAATGGGCCACATACCCGCTGCGCTGCGCCGCCGTCCGTCACCAGTTATCTGCCTTAATATATGTGGACCTTGCTTGATTTTAAAGGGCTACGCACGGACGACGGGGCAGCGCTGTAGTTACTTTGCTCAATTCATGATTATGGTATCGATTTATTACGTTGGCAGAAAATAAAACGAAGAATGTTGTGTATCATAGAGCATTACAATAATAAACACGGTTTCTCATTATTTAGTTCTTTCTTGGTTCGATGGATAGATTTGTCACACATTTTGTTATTTATTTATCATTTGGCTGATTTTCTGAAGATGAAATAAAAAAGGATTTACATATACCCCTTTAGGCCACGTGTTAGGGTTCTTAACAATGAATGAGTCTGATTTTAACACACTTAATTTAAAAGATGAGTATTCTTGTGGTTTTCTGAAAGCCATTTTTGTGCACAGCGCGTCTTTGATATTAATAGACGATAAGTAATTCATTAGTGACTCAATTGTTTCTTCAGGATCCAGACCGTTGATGTAAAAATGAGAGCGAAGTTTTTTTCCTTTGATTTCCAGTGGTTCCTTCGCATTGCCCATTATTGTTGTCCAGTTCCGTTTAGGTCTTCTTTCCACTAACTTGAACTCGTCCACATGTTCTTCAGACGCAGTACTGGCGGCTGATTTGTTCCTGCCCGGAGACTCTGGAGTGCTAGTGGAGTGTATTATATTTGCCGATTTCCCTGAGTGCGAAGATGCTACTTCACTGAATGCAGCCCTGGTTGTACTTGGAACACTATCTGATTTCTTCTCGCGGCTTTTGATTTCTGTTCTATTTACAGATTTCTTATTTTCCCGGGTTGGTGTGGTTTGAGTCCGCACTAAATTTGATTTGTTTACATCGGCTTTGTTATTAATACTTGGAGAGGTTAAATGTTTAATTAAATTATACCTTTCGATTATATTATTATTTAATTCGACGACTTTTCCATTTAGTGTATTTACTTGCATTTTCAGTTCCTGTAGTTCGCTCTTCATTCCCAGCACCAATTGAAGGCAAATTCTTTGGATACCTTGCTTCTCGCAGCGATAACACGCCATGATTCCAAATTTGTCTAATGTTTGATGCACTTTGAATGGTAATCAGTAGCACATATAACACACGTAGATAGTTCACATTTTGATGGTATCGGTAGATGATACCCAAAACACTCAACATTTTCTATTATTTCCACAATGGTCATATTTAAATCACTTCTTGAATCTTGAATAATGTGTTACCATCAATGTCCAAAAATTGATAGTATTTGAAATAATGACTTGAAAATGAATTGTAATTTTGAATAAAAGGGAAAGCGTAAAATTGCGCTGAAAATGTATTGATACACTTCGCGCCGTCTGACCTACATTAGGGACACTGGATTTTGTATACACTGGATTTTTTAGGGGAATCGATTTTATCATCAGTTGAGGTTTTTCTGTAGTTATTTTGAATATAATAATAAGATACAAATTAACTTTGTTTTGAATAACATAGATATTTATTCGTGTGACATGTTTCGGTAATTAACGTACCAATATCAAACTACAAGTTAATTCAATAAAGACGAAAGTAGCCTGAATATATTCAACCTGTTCGTAACTCTGTAAAATTAAGTCCTATTAGGACCACAAGACTTAATTTTTCAGAGTTACGAACAGGTTGAATATTCATATATTCAGGATACTTTCGTCTTTATTGAATTCATTTAATACTTCTGCAACAAGTGAGGTTGTCTCAAATTTATTTATAAACTGATTTAAACAAGTATAAAGGTTTAACCATCTTGACCTGATATACAACCCTATTTTTAAATCCAGTGTATAAATATTATCTAAAATCACTGAATAAAACACTTACTATGTTTTTTACCACAATTTATTTGCTGTATGTACAAATATTTCATATACATATATATCACGACTTAAGTTTCGACGTTTGACTGTCATTATCAAGTGAAACAATTAATGGAAGACGTTACATTTATATCGGTACGAAAAATAGGGTGAGGGTAACAAAATGGTTTACAGTGAACAGGTGCAAAAACATAATTAAGAGATTAAAGAATTTTGAAAAGCGGTGAGTACATTAGATCGGTCTGCTCGTTCAACAGATTAACGAGGGGATTATTGCTAAGTCTGAAAATTTCGGCGGATTCAAGGAAGTTAAGCTTTGTACCTTTTGTACAGTTGTGTAAAATTTCTTTTTTCATGTTTTGGATTTCGGGGAATGAACATTCTAAAGAATGGTTAGAGAATGAACTGGAATTTTGATTTGATTTGATGTTTTCAAATATCCCAACTAATGAATGCCTCAAAATTATCCAGAATATGTTAGATAAAATAAATATTGATATCATTACTAAATCAGAACTTTATGAAGCATTCGAAGTGTGTTTACAACAAAATTATCTCCAATTTAATCATCAATTCTACCAACAAACTACAGGACTAGCAATGGGTTCGCCTTTGAGCCCCCTATTAGCAGAATTATTCATGGCACATTTAGAAGAAAACATTTTTAAGTTAGATTTCACAAAAAAAACATATATCATTTTGGCATCGATATGTAGATGATATTATTGCCTGTTTCAGTGGTACCCTGCATCAATTAGATCAATTTTTAAACTTAATTAATAATATACACCCCAAAATTAAATTCACACTGGAACGTGAACAAAATAATCAAATTAACTTTTTAGACCTGACCTTGATCCATAATAATAACAAAATTGAATTTGATATATATAGAAAACCCACCAACGTAAATTCCACTATCCCATATAACTCCAATCACCCAATGTCGCATAAATTAGCTGCTTACCATTCAATGATACACCGAGCTTTTTCAATTCCATTATCTCCTAACAATCAAGCCATAGAACTGAACAAAATTTTAGACATTGCAAAAAGTAATGGTTATCCAGTCAAACTTATTCAAAATTTAATTAACAAAAAACGATATCAAATTACAATGACCCACATTTATCCTAGAGAGGAAAATTCGAACAAAGATCCATTAATTTCCCTAACATATTATGGTGAAACTACCGAAAAAATAGCTCACATTCTCCGCAAACAAAACCATCAAATCGCGTTTAAACCTAGCTGCAAATTATCAAACATATTATTCAATTCAAAAGATAAAATCAATCCCTTAAAGAAATCAGGTGTTTACGAAATTTCTTGTTCCGAATGCAATAGTGTATATGTAGGACAAACCGGTCGTAGTTTTGAAAAAAGATATTGTGAACATTTCCACGCCTTTAGATTAAATCAAAATTCCAGTTCATTCTCTAACCATTCTTTAGAATGTAAACATTCATTCCCCGAAATCCAAAACATGAAAATTTTACACAACTGTACAAAAGGTACAAAGCTTAACTTCCTTGAATCCGCCGAAATTTTCAGACTTAGCAATAATCCCCTCGTTAATCTGTTGAACGAGCAGACCGATCTAATGTACTCACCGCTTTTCAAAATTCTTTAATCTCTTAATTATGTTTTTGCACCTGTTCACTGTAAACCATTTTGTTACCCTCACCCTATTTTTCGTACCGATATAAATGTAACGTCTTCCATTAATTGTTTCACTTGATAATGACAGTAAAACGTCGAAACTTAAGTCGTGATATGTATGTATATGAAATATTTGTACATACAGCAAATAAATTGTGGTAAAAAACATAGTAAGTGTTTTATTCAGTGATTTTATAATGAATTACCACGTAGTAACGGTCACAACCATCACCATGATTAAATATTTTCTACTTATATAAATCAGGTTGTAAATTACTTCTAGTTTGATAATGGTACTTGTTACACGAATAAATATCTATGTTGTACAAAACAAAGTTAAAAGTGTTTTGATTATATTATTCAACATGTATAACGAAGTAGAAGCCTTCAGCATAAGCAATATTTTTAATATTTTTACTTTAAAATTTCAACTTTAACGCTTTAATGTGCTGACATATGTAAACCTGTTGGTAATTACATGAATAAAAAACTTACATATTATTATTATATACACATTATACCTCGTTCTAATAATAATTAATATGATAATCATATTTCTTTCGAATAATGCACAGGAAATCGTAGCAAACAATGTGTCCATTCTTCCACGATTACATTCAACAAATTTAGCATAAAAATTTGGTCGCTCCGACAATTTCCTAATGAACGTCGGCACCATTAGATGTCATCGAGACAATACGAAGGAAAAATGTTCCTCAATCATTCATACCGACGAAGAACTCCTACATAACGACATGACTTATGCACCCAGAGAGGTAACAAAGGTTATTATTACCTTATATTATGCCAAATATCACAAGGAATCATTGTCTTGAATATTATCACGTTGTAGGTGATATTGCATAATCCATTTATTGCATGCATGCCTTGTTATTAATATTATTAAACAAAAAAATGATGTTAGCTATCATGAAACGTTTATCGATTTTTAGGTATAAAATTATTATTATTATAATAATGGTAATACTAAATGTTTATAATAATAATAATTTGTATTGTAATAATTATAACTTTTATTGTAATAAAAAGGATTTTTTTACACAAAAAACTGCTTACGGAATATTCCCACATTCGCATTGAAAATTTTACAAAAAAAATTTAGAAAAAATATTTCAATACTTTATTACATAACATATTCGTCTATCTGATTGAGCGCACATTAAAATTGTAGTACGTCAAGCCTGACCTTTCTGTACCATCTTACGTTGTGTTTGATTTTTGCAGTAACCCTTGATTATTTAAGAAATTCGTTACGAGTGCCGATGCGTGTTGGATAGGTTTAGAATAAATGAAATGCTTGTTCGTTGAATGAATGGGCGTTTATTTGTTTGATTTATGAGTTCTGGCATTTACCTTAGTACAACAAGGATCACGTCAAATCTGATTTATGATCACAGTTCCTTGCTGTAGTAAGAGACTTCGGAAAACTCACTGGGAAAACCAATATCAGAAATGCCTTTGAACCTTAAAGTTTGTTGAAATTAGGGACTTAGGGTTGGTTTCACATTTTTTTATAATTTATTCGGACTAGTTTCGATTTTTACATCATTATCTAGGAATGTGATAAACGAGAATCAAATTCAACTGTCTTTGAACATTTTACATTATAACGTTGCAAAAAATTGACAAATCGGTTGTCATACCTCTTCTTTGACCAGACCAGAATACGTATGACTCAGAGAAAAGTAATTTAGCGACGTTAGGCTTAGCAACAGACCTCTTGGCTTTATGTCGATGCATTTTATATTCGATCTCAATGAATAACACCAACAATCCGAGGCCATGACGGCTCACTTTCGTTGAGATAACAATATTATCATCAGAAGTTTGGGCTCGAATTTCCAAGCGCTAACTTAAAGCTATCGGCGAGACACCATTTTCTACACAACCCATACCTAGCGCTTAGAGCGTCCGGAAGTTGTGTCGAAATGCAGTGCGATCAATGATGGCAGGTTGAAGTTATTGGACATTAGTTTTTGGGGCTCGGTTTCCTAGTGCGTAGAGCATCCGGCGAGACACCCTTTCCTACATAATATAGCTGCGCTTACAGCGTCCGGAAGTTATGAAGATAAACAGTATATTCAATAATATCTGCTAACTTATGTAAGTCCTTTTTTCTGATGGTAATTTCGAACTCGTTATTCAAGTGCAGAGGGCGATATACCCATTTACACAACCAATATACCTAGCGCTTTGAGCGTCCGAAGGTTGTGAATAAAGCAGTACGTTCAATAATGACAGGTTTAAGGTATTGGATAATAGTTTTTGGAGCATTCGACGAGACACCCTTTCAACAAAACCAAGAACACAGCGCTATGTCCCGAGGCCATGAAGAAAGCAATGTTCAATAATGTCCGCTAACTTAGGATAGTCATCAGTTATGCCGACTTCGAATTTCGCAGCAGAGTAATTACTCGGATGTGAACTGTGTGTTCACATTTCGAAGCAGAGCGAATACTCGGATGTGACTTATGGGTTTACGTTTCGTGGTAGAGCAATTACTCGGATGTGGTCGTTCGTGGAATCAGTGTTTCGCATTTCGATTTTCGACGGAATGCAGATGAACTTCGGGAAATAGTTGAATATGCATCGAAAGATTTGGCTGACAACCAGTGTTGCCACACTTTCGAAAACGAATTACCGTACCCGCGTACTCTAGATTACCGTACTTATTAATAAATTACCGTATATACATGTTAGATGTGATAATTTATTAGGGTGCGAACTACGAGAAATACACACTTATAATGATGTAAACTTACGATTTCAGAGGTGAAGCGAAGGTTTTCCAAAAAAAAAAATTTCCGAAAATATCACATAAAAAACGTTTTTTCCCCCTTTTATAATCTCGTTCTATTGGATTATTTCAAGGATTTGCACATTTTTCTACGAATTTGTTACATAAATCGACGCTGGATGGTCTTATCTGCTAATATAATGTTAACTACAGGGGCGAGATAGATTTTAATACTTCCCATAGGCAGCGTTGCCAGGTCATCTAGATCTGGCGGATTTTGAATCTGCATTGCGGTGTAATTTTCGTTTTAGCGGCTGGCGGATTTTTTAATGGAATTGTGTTGGATAGTTGAGAAAACTAGCGTAATTCAATTTCAATTTGAACTTTATTTTCTAAACGTATATTTTACAAAAGAAAAAGCACTAAGATTAATTTAAAAAAAGTAACTCACTGAAAAATTAATACATTTTCGAAAAATAAAGGTAGATGTTCTGCGAATTTTCTAAATTATTTGAGGAACTCTTATCATATCAGACCTTATTTTCTTTTCGATTTTGGTTTTGTTTAAGTGTTCAACAACTTAAAACATTAATTTTCAAAAATTCATAACCAACACAAATATTGACTAAGTTTCAAAAATAAAGATTAATTTTAAAGGTAAATGTATTATGATTGCATCAGAGTTTTTTTTATGGAATTCAATCATAGTGATATCTCCTTGTTTAAAAATTCATTTTAAAGTAACACATTTTCAAAAATTAAAGTTAGTTTTAAAGGAAGATACATTTGTTATTTATCCATGTTACAGTTTTCTTTCTGAACGCATCTTTTGCATATTTCTACACCCTGTAAGTTTAAGTTTTTTTTTTATATTTGTTATGACTCATTTTTTTATTTATTGAAACCATTTATTTATATTATGTATGTATAAACCCATTGTTATTATCACATGAAATAAATTAAATTAAATAGATGTTTTGTGAATATAAGAAAACAAATCGATTTTTTGTCTCCAACAAGTTTATTCAAAAATTCATTTAACGCAAAAATTGACAAATTTGATTCTAAAGGCAGATGTTTTCTGAATATACTTACTAAAATTTTTCAGAAATTCTATATCAGTTTTTTTTTGTTCGACAACTTATAACTTCCGGAAAAAGTGACGCATTTTCAAAAATTACAATAAGTTTAAAAGGGAAATGTTTTGTGAGTGTATTAAAAAGTTGATTTTTTATTCAAGTCTTTGACAACTTTAAATTTTAATTTTCAAAAATTCATAACACGCATTTTCAAAACTCAAAGTTAATTTTAAAGGTAAATATATTATGATTGCATTAAACGTTTTAAGGAATTTAATTTAATCAGTTTTTTTTTTCTATTTTGTTTTGTTCAAATATTCGATAAATTAAAAAACATAATTTTTTAACATTTATAACGCATTTTCAAAAATTGAAGATAATTCAGATATTTGTTTTTTATCAATTCTAGCATATCATGTAATAAATCAATTGTCGGAAATGACCATTTTTAACTGAAAAAATGACAATTTTCAACTTTCAAAAATGCCAATTTTCAACTGCCAAAAAGGCCAATATTCAAGTGTCGGAAATGACCATTTTTAACTGCCAAAAATGACAATTTTTAACTGCCAAAAATGACAATTTTTAACTGTCAAAAAGGCCAATTTTCAAGTGTCGGAAACAACCATTTTTAACTGCCAAAAATGACAATTTCAACTGCCAAAAAAACCTATTTTCAACTGCCAAAAAGGCCAATTTTCAAGTGTCAGAAACGACCATTTTAAGCTGCCAAAAATGATAATTTTCAACTGCTAAAAGGGCCAATTTTCAGCTGCCAAAACGCCAATTTTCAAGTGTCGGAAACGACCGTTTTTAATTGCCAAAAATGACAATTTTCAATTGCCAAAAAGGCTAATTTACAAGTGTCGGAAACGACCATTTTGAGCTGCCAAAAATGAGAATTTTCAACTACCAAAAATGACAATTTTCAACTGAAAAAAGGCAAATTTTCAACTGAAAAAAAGGCAAATTTTCAAATGTCGGCAACGACCATTTTTAACTGGCAAAAATGACAATTTTTAACTGCCAAAAATGATCATTTCAACTGCCAAAAACGACAATTTAAAACCAAAAAATGAACACATTTTCAAAAATTAAAGTTTTTTTAAAGGTACATAAATATGTTATGATAGCATCGGAGTTTTTAAAGAATTCAATCATATCGATATTATTTTATTTTTCTATTTTTTTTTGTTCAAATATTTCGACCAATTTTCAAAAATTCGTAACTCACGCAGAAATTGGCAGAGTTAGTTAGTTTTAAAGGAAAATGTTTTATAAAGATATCAACATTTTTAAGGAATTAGTATTATATCAGTATTTATTTTTTAGCCAAAATATTAATTTTCAAAAATTCATAACTCGGGCAAAAATCGACTCAATTAACTTAAATCAAGGTTAATTTTAAAGGTAAATGTATTATGATTTCATCAGACTTTTTAAGGAATTCAATCATATCGATATGATTTTTTTTTCTAGTTTTTCCTTGTAAAAATATTTGACCACTTAAAAATTCATTTAAAAAAATTTATAACTCGAAAGTCGAAATTTATGTTAAATCTTGTGGATATATTAAAAATTTTGAGCATTTCAGTATTTATTTTCTCTAAATTTGTTCAATTGTTCAACAACTTACAAGAAATAATTTTCAAAAAATCATAACTGGGGGAGAAGTTGACGAATTTGCAAAAATTTAAGTTAATTGTTAAGTAAAATGTTTGTGGAGTTCAATTATATTACTATTTATTTGTTTTAGATTTTTTTTTGTTCGTCTTCAACAACTAAAAATATTAATTTTAAAAAATTCATAACTAACACAAAAATTGACTCGGTTCAAAAATCAAGGTTAATTTTAAAGGTAAATTGCATCAGAGTTTTTTTATGGAATTTAATCATAGGGATATGAGTTTTTCCTTTAGTTTTTCCTCGACCACTTAAAAATTCGTTTTTAAAAATTTATGACTCGATCAGAAATTGACACATTTTCTAAAATCCAAGTGTATATTAAGGTAATTCCATCACATAAGTATTTATTTTTATTTGTTCAACTGTTCGACAACTTACTTTTCAAAAATTCATAAGAAATTGGAAAATTAAAAAAAAAATGTAAGAAAATATTTTAAAGATCATTCTGGGGATTTTTTAATAGTAAGGATTTGAACCTTTTGGCTATGGCTAAGAGTAGAGTGATTGTGGGGTAACTTTTCAAGAATGTTCTATCATTATCAGGTTTTGGAACACCTAACTTTAACAATAATAGTTTTGAAAAAGCTTCGAGTTTTCTAATTTTCATCCAGTTCATCCTACCTTGTGTATTTTCGGTTGGTTGACATCATTAGTCATTACTACAGAGTCTACTTGTTAATCAGTTTTGTTACGCTTATTAGTCGACCAAGCTCGGCGTCGCCATTTATTCCGCGATGGATGATACAGTAATATAGTTCCCGACTGTATGCTCATACAATGGCGTCAGATTCGCGTCCGCAACATGCCCGCTCCTATCCAGCCGACGATATCCCTCTTTACGTGCGCCTATAAGGAATAAAAGTAGACTCTCTATTGATGATTTCATTGAAATTTCGAATTCGAACATTTTCACATATTAATTACGCCAACTAAGAGACCGATGTAGGTCAAAATCGGTCCGCAGTTCTCATTAATGGGAAAACAATTAATAATGATTACAACTGTTAATCTATAAAAATATAAATCCTATGTATCTGCTTCTGGTTTGATTATTTATTTAAACATATCTTCACTTAAGGGGATTGTTCTTGTTTGGCGATTGTGAAATGTGTTTATGTTTAGCGTGGCCTACTTAAGTCCGAACAGAAAGAAGTAGGTTTATTTTTTTATTTATCTGTCAATCATTTTCGTATTATTGTGGAAACCGTTAGTGTTGTTCGAGCATTGTATTATTCAAATAGTGCTCGAGGAATGTTTATCAAGCGCCGATTAATAATTCACTGTCACTATTAGGCAATCTATGTTTTTTTATAAATAAAGATCGTATTGTTCAAGTTAGTGTGAGAATATATTACACGAAAATAATGATTATTTATGTAAAATATTAATACCCCTATCAAAAATAGTCAATATTATAGGTTTAAAAATTAAAATTCACTTGGTTTATTTCACGATTAAATTGTTTTATTTTCAACTAGTTTCGGCTTAGTGCCATTTTCAAGAATGATGTACAAACAAAATTTTATGGATTATATACATTAGGTGAGGTAATAAGGGCATTTAATATGGGGGAATTCCAAAGTTCGTCGTTGTCATTGACCACGTGTTTGCCGGCTTTTAGGGCTTAACTAATTTCTAGTCCTGATAATTGAGTATTAATCCCTTATTACCTGAATGTAGTTTGTTTATTATTTAATATGTCATTACGATGTTCTTTTAATCTTGTTTCAAATGATCTACCCGTTTGTCCTATATATATTACATCACATCCATCACACGTCAACTCGTAAAATCCGCTTTTCTTCTTATTATCTGATTTGATTTTGTTATTTATTAAATGTTTACGTAAATTAACCGAGTTCATCAAAATGATGTTATTTTCTTTTCCCTTTAAAGTATTTTTATAATCGGAGAGAGATTGTTTATGTATTCTAATCTGTTCCAATTGGTTTTTCCACTTTTGTCACACTATAAAAGAATTTTTGTAATTGTTGACATTTTTCCTTTTTTAGCATCTGGTCAACTAATTGTTCTTTGAAATCATTGTTAACGGCTAGGGTTTTTATTGTGTTTAGCTCTTTTTCGTAGTCTATATTACGTAAAGGAGTATTAATTAATCTGTGCAAAAATGAATGAAAAGTGCTGTATTTAATTTGATTGTGCGTATTTGAACTTTCCGGAATTATTGTGTCGGTACAGGTTTCTTCTCCAAATTTCTAAATTTTTCAAAAGGTTCGCCATCACTGATCTAGGGCATCGAACCGGAAGAAATCTGTAAATCACTCACTTTACCTTATAATGTTGCGGAAATAAGTAAAAAGGGTAGTACGTATCAAGTAATCGGGATTTACTAACTCCGCTGTAACTCGTGAACTATTCATCTGAAAAATATTACTGACTAAAGTTGTAGGAAATTTCATGCTCTATATTTTTTGAGCTAGGCCTCGCTAAAGAGGAGCTATTCTTGAAAAACTCGTTTCCGGTACCATTTTTCTAATATGACGGCGTGAGCCATTAATTAGGAAACCAAACTGTACAAACCTACCATTTAAAAACTTTCCTTGACCTGTTGTAAATCAGAACCTACCGATTGCCTGGCATGTATCGAATTTTAAAAGATTTTAGTTTATTATTATGTTGCCAATAATGTATAGTGCCAATTATTCCCTAGCAGAAACGGCGATGGGTGGAGACTAGAGATGGGCACAGCTGCTACTTTTGAATCACGTTGCTACCTGTGATTGCTACTTTCTAATATCAGTGATTTTAAACTGTGACTGTGATCACGGTTAGTAAACGTCATAACACCTTCTGAAATTGTTAATGGTTTCTCATTGTGTTTGATATCATTCTGCCAATATTTGTCCACCTGGTCACGTAAATAGTGTTCCTTTTGATATAATACCTGTGACTGAAGGTAATATTTTGGCTATATTATCTGCTATACCAAATAAATATACGACTATCCTTGATTCAGTTAAAAATTTGAGAAGCTTTTTGCAGAATGTTTGTTCAGAAAATTTGATAGTTTCTGCTATGTGGCAAATGTTTTTCTATTTTGGTTTTACCTCTGAAAAAAGCCATCTTTTGAAAGATTATTTGCTCTGTTCTCGAAGGATTATTTTGAAATAAAATCATTAACCAATAGATATATGGATTTTTGAACATTTTCGTTTTAATTTTTTGAGCACATGACCAAAAAAAATCTCAGAAAAATATAAAACGTGCAGGCAAAATTCCATAAAAAATGATCCTTAATTGCCGAAGTACCGCTTATTCGAAATCGATTTGGTTTTTGTAAATTCAACAATTTTCAACACAGAAAATCTTTAAAAATCCTTCTGAAGATTTTTATTTTAATTTTTTAACACTTGAACAAAAACATCGCAGAAAAAAATATAAAAATGCAGGCAAAATTCCATATGAAATCATCCTCAATGGCCGAAGTATCGCTAATTCAAAATCAATTCGGTTTTTGTAAATCCAACAATTTTCAATAGAGATATTGATTTTTGAAGATTTTCGTTTTAATTTTTTGAGGACTTGAATGAAAACGTCGCAGAGAAAAAATATAAAACGTGAAGAAAACATTCCTTAACATAATTTCCTCAGTGGTCGAAGTATCGCTTATTCAAAATCAATTTGGTTTTTGTAAATTTCACAGTTTTTAATGGAGATATGGATTTTTGAAAATTTTAGTTCTAATTTTTTGAACACCTGAATGAAAACCTCGCAGAAAAAAAAGATAAAATGCGCAGACAAAATTCTATAAAAAAATATCCTCAGAGGTCGAAGTATCACTTATTCAAAATCAATTTTGGGCTTAAAAACTCAACAATTTTAAATAGAGATATGGATTTTTGAAGATTTTTGTATTAATTATTTGAGCACAACAAGGATACGTTACGCATTTGGAGATTTTCGCAGTTTGGTAAATTGTTTTTATTTTTTTTTCAGTACGAGAAGTTTGCAATTCCAAAATTAGTTTTTTTTATTTGGTATTATTTTAAAATGTATGTTTAGATATTTGCACTAAATCTTAAATTAAAACTAATTTTGAGTCATTTTGGGTTTATTAAGTCGTCGGACTCATCACTTTCGATCACAGCGAGTTTGTGGTTCAATTCCATGCCGGGAAAGATTTTTTTTTCGTTTTTATAAAATCTCAGTGAATGAATTAATAATTGTTAGTGCATAAGTTGTAATTTATTTCATTTTATATCGTATACTATGGCATTTTATAAATATTTGTTTTTTTTATTAAATATTAATTCAAAATTTAAATACAATACCTTGCAAAAATGAGAGAATAAAGTAATGAATATTTAATAACATTTAGAAATGACACCTTATACTGTCTTCTTACAATTATGTTTTAAGTAACGGTCACAGTTTAAAAAGCAATCATAGTTTGTCCCTGTTTAAATAGAAGTAATTTAAAGTAGCAGGAATTTAAAGTAGCAGCGATTTTAAGTAACAGTGATATTAAGTATCAGTGATTTAAAGTACCAGTGATTTTAAGTAACAGTGATATTACGTAGCAGTGATTTTAAGTAGCAGTGATTTTAAGTAGCAGTGATTTTAAGTAGCAGTGATTTTAAATGCAGTGATTTTCAGTAACAGTGATTTTAAATAGCAGTGAAATTCACCCATTAGTAACAGTAACGACCTGTGATTGTTCAATATCAAAAAATTTAATTTTAATTTTTTTTAAATTTAATGTGGTATTAATTGTTATGTCTAATTGTGCAGCTCTTTGCTTAATTCAATATTCAATATTAGTGAGTTGAATATTAAACCAACCCAGAACTCACCACGAGGAGGTGGCCACACTACAAGTTCCACCCAACCCACCCACTTACCCTCCTTTATTGGAGTTATTTAATCATTTCTTGCAGGGTAATATTGTCCTTTATTTTCAAATTTTGGTCCTTTCTTGCGTCAAGCTTGGCTCGTATGTAGCCATCCCTGGACTTTTCACCGCAGACTTTTAATGATGCATCCGTAATTGTCTTAATGCATCTTTCGACTGCCTGAGTGTGACAAGGAAAATTGTCAAATTTCTTCTTTTTTATTACGATGCCTAACAATTGTTCTTCAGACATATTATTTGTTATAGGAGGTTCAGTCACAATACAGTTAATCCAGTCAATAAGATCGATATAGTCTTGTGCATTGAAATTAATATTCGGAACTTTAAAAATTCGATTTTTTAAATTGTCATGTCTCGCTTTAAGAATTCTTCTGACTGCCAGTTCTCTAATATGTTGCCTTGTATCAGTTAGCATCGCAATAAGAAGATTTTCAGGGTGTGCGAAATAAGCATTTCCTTGTATTACTTTGTCAATAATAATTTTGACATTATTTGGGAGTTCTCTTGATATGGTAAGTGTTTTCCACAGAAGCATTGCGCCATTTTCCAATCCGGGCTGTGTTTTAATTTAAAACCACATTCGGGAATATACTTTTATGATAAATTTAGCCAGTATCAGCAAATTCTGGGAAGGATCTTTCGTTGCCACATACAATCTAAGAAGTCGGTTTGCAGTAGTTAGCCACCGGGAGTGTGCCATTTCACCAGGACTTTTTTCAGCTAATTCTGTTGGGCACGTTCCTGTACCGATGGCTTGACACATCTTGAATAAATATTGTTGGTCACTGCTAAGATCGCTCTCATCCACATGGGGTAAATCAGTTTTAATTGCTTTAAATTTAACAATTGCTATTTTTTCGCAAGCTGTGAGGAGGGAACCAATTGGTCCTGAGTACTAGAAGGGCCTCTTGTATGGCCATCTAGTATCTGTAATAAATGGCGTAATGGGAGCTCATTAGCATGCAGCATACAGATACTCCACTGTAGTGGTTTATTTAATTGGGTTTCTAGTAATCGAATCACTCACTTCAACGGTTAAGGTAAACACCCACTTCCTGTGTACGAAATTTTCTCAAAAGTTTTTCGAAATGCCAAATAAGGCTTATGTTCAAAGTTTCATGTTAATTCCTGCAGTCAAGTTTGAAATACAGCGCTCACAGATACACGCAGACACATTTTTTTTTTCAGAAATTGTTTTAGTCATCTCTAGGGACCTCAAAAGGGACATTTCTGTTAAAAAAAAAATTGAAAAAATTTTCATGATCATAATACTTTCCCGTACTTCAATCTTTTGATGTCTGCATTTTAGGAGATTATATAATAAATTCAATATTTTTCCTTACATTCTTCGATATGATTTTTGTAATTTGTGCGCTATCTAATCAAAATTATTATATCCATTTATTTTTCGAAATTAAATAAAACAGGTAATCCAAACAAAAATTCTTTAGATTCAAATTACCTGTAAATGGATTACCATAAATTATCACGCGCAACCATTATCTTGATTAAATAACTACTTATGGATTATATTACTGTTTGACATTATAACCGATTAGAGATTTTATATTTATATTCTTAATTGCTATCAGATTATACAACACCAATAAATTCTTAATATGTCGTGAAATTAGTATTGACATTTTCTCTTTACTTTCGAAAAAATGTGTGTTTACTTAAGAAAATATTCCTTCTAATAATAATAATATTAATAAATTTATTTACACTTTACAAATATACATGAGATACATTTGTACATGCAAAACGTCATAAACAGGGAGAAATACAAAATATACATATATAAATTGATATCATATAAACTTATAGGAAAAATAGTCTGACATATAGTAAGGTTCCATATTACTTAATAATTTATACATAGTAGATTTCATTTGTTTGTAATTCAGGCTTTTTATTTCAGCCGGAAGATGGTTGAATATTTTCAAGCAAGAATAGAAGCTACCTTTCTCAAATTTATTCAATCTGTGCTGTGGGAGATTATATACTTGTCCTCTTCTTGTGTCGTAACGAGTAGAATAATATACATTTTCGAATTGTGGTTTATGCTTCCACATAAACTTTATACTTTCATATATGTACATCCCCTAGAATGTAAGGATATTTGCTTCCTTGAATATACCTCTACAACTTGCATTATCTTTTTTTGTATAACAAAAGCTCTTACCGCGTTTGTACCGCTGCCCCAAAATATAAGACCAAATCTTAAGTGAGCTGCTACGTTTGCAAAATAAAATAATTTTCCAATTCTTATGTTAGTATTACGTATAAGTATTCTTAATCCATAGCATGCATTGCTTAATTTGTTGCAAACATAACTAACATGTGGATTAAAGCTTAATGTTTCATCTAAATGAATCCCCAGGTATTTAACATTGTCAGTGAATTTATATGATTCGTTATCAAAAGTTATTAATTTCGGTGTTTCGAGAGCTTGATTTGACTTAAATAGGACAAGTTTCGTTTTTGACTTATTCAGAATTAATTTGTTTTCCTTAAACCAAATTTCTAATTTTGACATGCTGTTATTACCTACTTCGATCACCTCCCTTAATGTATTACCCTTGAGAATGAGGTTTGTATCGTCCGCGTAATTTAAAATTTTCGCTTGTGATGGCATTATTCCAGAAATATCATTGATATATATTACGAATAATAAAGGACCAAGGATGCTACCTTGTGGTATTCCTTTAGTTAACCGTAATGGATCCGATAATACTGTGGAGGATTCATTATTAGTATCTGTTAATTTTGTATAATGTACTCTATTGGTTAAATATGACTTTATTAAGTTCAGCGCAACTCCTCGTATGCCATATTGGTATGGTTTGGATAGCAGTATTGAGTGCTCAATTGAGTCACAACGCCTTTGACAGGTCTAAGAAAATTCCGCATGTTTGGTTATTTTCTTCTAAACTTTCTAACACCCATTTAATGTAATCAAATAGTGCCGTTTCGATGCTTCGCCCCTTTAGGAAACCATGTTGTGTGGAAGATAAAATATCATATTTTAAGAAAAATTCGAGTAGTCTAGTATATATTACTTTTTCAAAAATCTTCGATAGAGAGTTCAACAAGCTGATAGGTCTATAATTTTCTAAGTTGTTTTCATCATCCTTTTTGTATATAGGTACTAAAATAGTTTGTTTCACCTTAGCAGGAAATATGCCAGTTTTCAAGGAACAATTTATTATATCGCTGAGTGGTTCCGCTATATGATGTATGCATTTCTTAATTATATGCATCGGTATTTCATCTAGTCCTTTGCTTGTATTGTTAGTAATACTGAGTGTAATATTAATTATTTCTGAGGGTGTAGTTGGTTTCATAAATATTGAAAATTGTTGAGATGGAATATGAGTTGAGAAATGATTGCTATTGTTTGAGTGTATGTTACTTGCTATTTCATTGAAAAATATATTAAACTCGTTGACTAATTTTATTATATCATTGTATTTTGGAATTTTGTGAGATTTATGTCCTCCTATTATGTCTCGAATAACGCTCCAAGATGCTTTCGATTTATTACGGGAGTTATTTAATTTAAACTCTATTTCTTTATTTTTTTCTTCCGTGAGCAAATTGTTGTATATTTTTTGCTCGTTTTTATATAGTGAAGCATATTCTGGTGAGAAATTAGCAATTGTTTTGTATATCAGTCGTTTTTCTTTCGAGACTTTTAGCGCCTCCGTTTGAAATACTTTCGGTTTTTTATTTTTAAATTGAGTTTTAACTGGGAAGTTATAGTGAAAATGTTTTAAAAACGTATTAATGAACATGTCATATTTAATCTCTACATAGTTTTGATTCAAAATATTTGCAAATGATTCTCTGGAAATGTCGATAAATCTATTTGTATTTTCATATGAAAACAATCTGGCTTTGTACGTTAAATTATTATTAGTAAGATACAGATAAGATTGTTAGGCAGGTAACCTATTCATCTTTAAAATATCGCAATAGTGTAATACAATCTGTATTATTTATTTCTCGGAATACGAGTTTAATGTTTTCTTTTGGAATATGTCATTTCTCAAAATCTAAAGATCTGTTCGTCGTCTTAAAAACCTTATCAAGTACTATTAGAAAATTTCCTATAAAGGTGGTTTAAAATAAAATTTCCGTGTCGTTCCTACAAAGAAAAACTAAAAATATAAATAATCCCGCTTTGAAAATGACTATAGTGTTTTAATTTATTTTTTAATTTAAGTCAAGAAAACGCCTCTAGTATCAATCAGTTAAAAACTAAAAAGTTATAAATCGTGAAGCATTCTTAACAAATATCTTATAAATAAAATAGAAACAACCTTACTTATTGCAGAAAGTAATAAATAAATTCAAAAAACGAAATATAGCCTGAATATATAAATATTCAACCTGTTCGTAACTCTGCAAGCAAAATTAAGTCTTACTAAGACTATAAACAAATAACTTATTAAAACAACTACTTCCCTGGCTAGTGCCACGCCGGATATTGAATGATACAAAAGAAATTTGCGTTATTACTAGTACTAAGTACTAGTACTTTGCTTGCAGAGTTACGAACAGGTTGAATATTTATATATTCAGGCTATATTTCGTTTTTTGAATTTATTTAATACTTTCTGCAATAAGTAAGGTTGTTTCTATTTTATTTATTATTTAAATCGAGTATTCGGTTTTCCAACTGAAAACAAGATCATTTATTTCTTCACATCTGTACTTTAACTAATCACCTAAATTCAGGTATAAAATCAGTCCAACCCTTCTAAAATCTCCTCATTTGTTTACGACTCCTTCACGGTCACGGTCACCTTCACGTAAGTGTATTTTATTCTTTAACATTCAATTTAAATGCGAAGCTGCACTGATGAGAGATAAATCTCGAAACGCGTCTGCAGATGGCTATTTACTTAATTTTTACATATTTTTTTGGGTTCAGTTTTATAATTTAAAGTTTTCAAATTCAATTTAGTTTTATTTTTCAAGTTAGTCCTGTGGGTAGAAATAAGGGATCTTAAACCAATGTTATTTCACTTAGTACTTAGTACTAGTAATAACGCAAATTTCTTTTGTATCATTCAATATCCGGCGTGGCACTAGCCAGGGAAGTAGTTGTTTCAATAAGTTATTTGTTTATAGTCTTAGTAAGACTTAATTTTGCTTGCAGAGTTACGAACAGGTTGAATATTTATATATTCAGGCTATATTTCGTTTTTTGAATTTAATTATCTTATAGCTTTGAGTTTACTGTCTGGAGTACTAGATATTCGATAGCATTAATACAAATGCAATTAATAAGTGACTAAGGTTTTTTCGAGAAAGTAAAATTTTTGAGACTTCGAACAGCCTGATAAACTATTGATTGTTTTTAAACTAACTCTTTTTGATATAAACTTAATCGAATTCAGGATGTTCTTTTGAATAAAAAAATTCAGTCGGATGCGTGACTTCTATACGGAATATGCTCACATTTATTCTAAATTTATAATTCGTACATTTGTAGAAAAATGCCAAAAAAACCCATTTTTAGATTTTGTTCACAAATAATACGTTTGTGGGCGCAAAGACCTAAGGTCGATAACCCTTATCAGGAAAGCAAAACAATCAAAATATAATAATAAAACTGTAGGAATAAAAATTTATTATATGCAAATATTGATAATAGAGATTTCTTTTACAGGCCGTCCCATTTTAAATTGCCACCCCAAATAACTCGAAACCTGAGCAACATGGCAAAAATGTTTCAGATAAAAGTTGCCGGGTTCGGAGGGGGACATATATGACCTTGGGGTCAATTTTCAAGGTCAAACGAAGATCAACTTTGATTTTTCAAATGGAACCCCCTATTTTTTATTTTGAGATCGTATTCTACGGGAAAAAATTCAAACTTTTTGTCGGAAATGTTTTTTGTTTTAACTGCTTTTTTTTAAGAGTTTTGTCCGTCATGCTGTTTCAAATCTTAGACTGTGTTCAGTTAATGTATTACCCTCAGCATTAGCGTCACACGATGTGCATCACGTGGAGGTTGCCGATGAGATTTTGCATATCATTGGCCCTGAAAAGAGCCGATGGTTTCAGTGGCTGGAGATTCGATCTCGTTCTTGGTTCAAATGTTCGATCAAATGTCCATCCTCGTCAATGCACTTCTGTACCCGCTGGCGAAAGTTTACTTGAACATTCCGAACGGTTTGGATGAAAATTGCTCGAATGCAGCCCTAATCCTCTCCTTCATGTTCTGCACTGTTGTTGGAGCTTCAGCAAATACTTAAAAACTTAAATGGGAGCCCCCCATTTTTTTGCAATTTTGGATTCTCGATCGAAAACTGTTTGTAAAAAACCTAAAACCCCAACCCCACCGCTCACCCCCACCCCTTTCCGGGTATCAAGAGTTTCTCGAATATTTTCTGTTTCAGAATCCACAACTTACACAAAAATTGGACATTGACATGAATTATTGAAATGCAACCCGTTTCCCACCCCCGCTGGAGGTGGGGTTGGGGGTTTGGGGTTGGGATTTGGGTATCAAGAGTTTCTCGAATATTTTCTATTCAAGAATCCACAACTTACACAAAAATTGGACATTGACATGAATTATTGAAATGCAACCCCTTTCCCACCCCCGCTGGATATCAAGAGTTTCTTGAATAATTTCTGTTAAAAAAAACATAAAATTAGGCAAAAATTGGACGCTTTGGACGAATTGTTCAACTGTAAATCTTTTCCCACCTCTGTTAGGGATTGGGGAGGGAGTGAAGGATTGGGTGTAGGATTGCTGTGATTATTTTCTGAATAATAATTCAAAAGTAAGCAAAATTGGACCCGTGGAATGAATTTTTAAATTATAATTCTTCTTCTACCCACCGGAAATGGGTGGGGGAGAGCGGTGGGGTTGGGGTTTTGGGTTTTTCATAAACAGTTTTCGGCCGAGAATCCAAAACTGCAAAAAAAGTGCCACGGTTAAATACCTCCCAACAAATAAAGAAACACGTATTTTGTAACTTTGCGAGATATTAGACAGTTCCAGAACTTTTGGGACACCATGTATAAATAGTTTGTGTGTAATTGGGAATTTTCTAATTTGAAGGATCTAAAATTTACGTAGAAAGATAACGCAGAATAGAAATTTTGAGGCAAGAAAAACTCATAATATTGAAATTTACAAAAAATATCATAGGCCTTTATTTAGCAGTCTTTTTCTTCACCAGGTCTGTTTCCCCAAAAAAATATGGCTAAAAAAACTGTACTTTTCTTTCTTGTGGGAGTTAGAAGCGATCAAAATTTATCATCCAAAAAATCTATTGAAAGCTGGCTTTAGGATTCGCAGAAAACAATCCAACATCCAAATAATTCCTTCGCAGAACTTACATTAAACTAAAACTGATTATTTCTATTTTCAAAGACTTATTCCCATTAGAAGGGTAACGACATCAGTGTTACCACTGGGCCCCTTGGAGTGGGGAGTTTTTCTGGTGATAAAAGAAACAACCTCTACACCCGTAAAGCTCTCTGTAGCTGATTCATATTTCTTCTAGAGGCTAGCTTTACTGCATGCCTATCCCCCCTCCATGGACGGTTAGACATTTCTTTGAAAGTTTAGGCACTGGCCACGTCTGTAATGTCTGCGGCCTATAAAAATACGATAGGGTAGCTCCTTACGATTGAAAGGCTGTATAGCTCTCTGCAGCCAATCCATATTTCTATTTGACCCACTACAGCTACCTCAGGCGGCTACTGTGTGCAGTAATTTTGAAGTGCCGGCCCCATCTGGCCTCGCTTGGACCCCTATTATTCATCAGGAAGCGGCCAAACGTGCTTTCGGAATCAGCCGGTGCTGCCTCTACCTCTTAGGTCCTTGTTTCTCAAACTTTTTAAAGTCGGTAAACACTAAACTCTGATATATAGGGCTGCTAACCTTTTTGAAACCAAAAGAGCAATAAAAAACAGAATAATGTTCGCAAAAATACTCAATTATTATAGAGCAAAAAAGAAACGGAATCGTGTCGCAGCGTGTGATTAGTAACCCCCTGCTTCCAAGTTCTACTTTTAGAAAATAATATGTATATAAATAAAATATGTACCAATTCAAATTACAATACTTTGAAAAGATAAGATAAGATAAGATAAGAATTTATTAGTCTGTTCATTGCTTATAAAACAATATTAGACACGTCATATTTTTAGTGTTTAAAAGCAATACTTAAAATAAAAAATCTTAAACTTAATGCGATCCATGAGCTTGACGATCTTTACAGATCTCCGAGATATTGGGAGAATAAATGATAACGCCACACGCATTGCTTCTTCTAAATTCCCTAGTCTCTCGCGTTTGTCTTTATATTGACCATAGTTGAAAATCCTGCTTCGCAAAGATATGATGTGGAAAATAACAATAATATGTTCAGGGATTTTTGCGGGTATTCATCTTTAAGAGAAATTCAAAAATTTTCAGGAGTGTTTTCATGGAACTGTAATTTTAATCCACGATCTGAAGAAAGCGACGTCAATTCTTCTTCTTCGTTTAACCCGTTTTTTCCCCAATTATTTTTCTTTAATTTCTGATTTAATTTAACTGACATTGGTTAGATACAAATGATTAAAGTATAATATGTAAGTGTATTATTACATTTCGTTTTTTAATGCATCTGTGTGTAGAATAAGTGCATAATGCAAACAAACTCGTGCGACTACACGTTTTTTGATAATTCGGGAATAAACCTAATGTTCCATTTTTGGGACACTGGGAAAAAACGGGTTAAAGTAAAACTGGAAAATTCATATTGTTCTATGTTTAATAATGGAAAATATTTTTCAAATTTTTCTTCTATTGTTGATAAATGTTGTAAATGTAAGGGGAACATTTCTGTGTTTCTCTCTCTTACGTGTCTTTTCCATAGTAGAACTTTTTTTTATTGCACATAATTTGTCAGTCGGTGTATGAATGTTTTCATCTTTTCCTTGCATACTTATATTGACAGTAATAAAGTATTCAAAAATATCAGACAAATACGCCAAATTATTGCACCAATCATCATTTTTTGGATAATTTACAAAAGTTTTTTGATTTTCCGTTAAAAAAGAATCAAGTAATTCATTCTTTAATTTCAACACACGATTTAAAACCTTTCCTCAGGACAACCATCTCACTTCGGTATGAAGAAGCAAGCACACATAATCTTCTTCGATTGATGAACAAAGTTGTTTGAAAATTCGGCTTTTCATCGGTCTCATTTTAATAAAATTAACAATGGTAACTACTTGGTCAAATACTTATTTTAATTTCTTGGGCATTGTCTCTATGACAAGTACTTCTCGGTGCAAGAAACAATGATGAAATATTATATTTGAATTTATGGTTTTAGCTAAAGCCACAAATACTTTGATTGATCCCGTCATGGACGCTGCTCCATCGCTACAAATACCGATTCAACGATCCCATGATAATTTTAAAGGATTCAAATACGATGTCATTGCATCAAACAAGTCCTGACCAGTTGTACGACCCAAAAGTTCTTTGCAGCATAAAAATTGATTTATTATCTTTTGTTCATAAATAAATCGTAAGAAGCTTAAGAGCTGCGCCTTGCCACTTATATAAGTTGATTTGTCTACTTGTAATGCAAAAGGCATATTAACAAGCTTACCTGCGACTGTTCTTTAAATGTTACAGGACATGTCATTAATTATTCTACGAATCGTATCATCAGATTCCAGAATTTTCAAAATTTCCTTCTTTGTTTCCTCCCCAAACATAATTGTCATTATTTCACAGCAGACGGGTAAAATGAGAGATTCTGCTATCGTATGTGACTTTAATTTTAATGCTACTAACTCAGCAATTTTATATGACGCAAGTTGAACTTTATCACTTACTTTCATTGTTTTTCAATTTTTTTTCTTTGGTTGCCTTGCATTTCTAAAAGCCTTTTAAAATATCCTTTGTTTTTTGTTACAAGATTTTAATGTTCAGTTGTCAAATGATACCTTAATTTAGCGGGCACTATTAGCTAATTTCTTTCCGTATACAATGCAGAAAGGAGTTCGACAATCTGTATTTCTGGTCCAGGTAAATCCAAATTTTAAGTATTCTTCATCATACGAACGATTGACATTTCGAGTTGATTTCTCAATTTTTCTATTTTCTTCATTATCTTCAATTCTACTAGTGCTAGCAGTAGCATTGTCATTATCGTAATCAAGACGAGGTTTCTTTACGACGAAATTATCCATTACTATAAATTTAAAAAAATGCAATAAATCAATAAATAAAATGGTGCAAAACTTACCTAAATTTATTTAATTAAAAAAATGCAAATTAAGAGAATTGAAATTTGAACTGCATATGCGTCACATTAACACGCGAATATATTGATAGCTTTAATTAAATTATATGTAGAGAGATCTTTGTCTAAAGCCTATTCTACAATGAAAGTGTAGTTACGGATGTCGAGCGCGTTTCTCAGCTAATTCACCGACATCCATAACGACATCAGACTTTAATTGCGGAATCTACAATTAATCTATAATCGGGTTAAGCAGAATTTCGATAACTATAATAATATTTTATGTTTCCAAGAAGTAATTTTAACCCGAAAAATATTTTTATTCATACAAAGCCGACTGGTACGTGTAAAATGTATTTATAAATTTATTTTTATTTTCAACAAAAAAAAATCGCGGAACACCATTGAGAATCAAGGCCTTAGGTACTATGGAAATTGTTGGCTTGTATAATGAGCCCCAGATACTTCATTCTGCTTTGTATCATTTGGCAATCGTTTCCCCCTTTATCCCGCCTGCCCTCCTTATAGACGGTCAGGAGGCCCATTTTTGTGGGTCGGAAATTGTTACATTGCCTGATGCACCACCCATTTTAGGTCATTAATGTTTCACGACCTGATGACCGAAAGGATGTCATCGGCAAATCTTGTGATCTTTGCATCCTCTGAGAATGACAGGCACAGCACCTCGTCGACAGAAGGGGTTTAGGGATAGATTTCTGCGAAAGAACTACTTCTCGATAGCTGAATTTCTTTTCTCGTCATCATCATCAACTAAGCCGGTTGTGAAGGATTCTCTATCTTTGCAAGCAGTATGTTATCGGGAAGATGCCCTCCATTAGGTACCAACTAAGACCATCGGAATAGTCCTGCACCATTATTATATTAGCTGCATAAAAGTGCCATAGATCCTGGTGCCTTATGACAGAGAAACGAACTTGCGACCTTTGCGACCTCGTCCATCTTGAATGCCCTTGGCCGCGGATAACCCCTTCTCTTGAAAGAGAGCGTTCTTACAATTTCTTAAGTGACTCTTTTCTTCGTTGATCAAAGCTCTACTTCCTGGGCCTATGTTTCAACCTTTCACTGGGTGTCCATTTCGGACTTGAATGGTTCCTTCTTTTTAAGGAGATGTGCTCTTCACGTGCTCTCATGATCTCTTGAATGCCTGCTGGTAACAGCTCTTGGTTTCTCATCGAGAGATGGCTCAAGTTTTCACCAGAGCCTCGAAGATCGAAGATCCTTCGACCAGACGTCTTTACTACACCTTATTGTTATATGTAATTCGCTTTTCGCTTCGGTGCATGCCAAGATCTTCTACTAGCCGTCTGTATCTAGACGAGTCCTTCCTCTTCCTTATCTTGGCTCTTGCTATGTTCACCAGTAAACCACACTATTCGGGCAGGGACCTTCTCCGGGGGCGCAATGTCGCAGATGGCCCATAGCCTCTCAAATAATGCTTCTGGCGTGGGTTTTTTGGCGACCGTTTATATAGTGGTTTAGCCTGTCGTCCTATATAAGTCCCATCTCACTGCGGGTATTGTAGATAGACGGTTACTCTATCTACCAGAATGTATCCACAGTATCGACATCTTGTACCCAGAAATCCGAAAATATCACCCAAATATAAGATTCCCATCCGAGCACTGTAAATGAATAGACTTGATGATCATGATTAACATTTGGACGATATAAGTTAAATAAATAAATGCACACTTTTTGGGGATACATCAGGGATTTTAATGAATTTCATGTATAATATCAAGACATCATCGTTAGTGGCTGAATGGTCAAACCTATGCAAAAAAAAACAACAAAAAAAATATAAAGGCTATCAAGATATGGCTTTTTGTCTTTACTAGAGGTTCAGAAATTGTGTCAAAAGTTACACTTTTATTTTGAACTCAAAAATATCGTGAACCGTTATGGATTCGAAAAAAGTTATTCTATACTTTTTTATGCTTAAATGTTTAGAGTTTAAAATAAAAAAAAATTCCAAGTCAAAAAATATATTGAGAGAGGGTGTTGGATATATGTACGTCCAGTATTTAATAAATTTTATTTTCTGAACAGAAAATAAAATTTATTAAATACATATATCCAACACCCTCTCTCAACATATCCACCCAGTAACATGGATCAAACTCACAACTTTATTTATATAGTTGGTTTTTGATACATAAAATATATCTAAAAAAAATAATCAATTACTCATATTTTAATTTTCTTAAAAATAATATATATTATACTGATCCTTGCTGAAAATGTTTCTTTTTTCAAAAGTATGGGCACTTTAAGACTTTTTGAGATATGATTTTTTTACCCGAGTGCTACATTGCCATGAGGAGCTCCATTGGTGTAATGGCCAGAGAGCACAATGTGCGCCGCTTAATAAACTGAGACAACTTTATTTATTCATTGTTTAACGTGAAATGAACTGACGAATATAGATTATTTAACATTTATCAAGGATTCCCATTCTTAGCCGATAAAAGTTGCATAATTATATCAGTGTTACATACCATATAAAATGAATTGCACGTGGAATATAAACATAAACCACAATGCATTACAAAAATGTATATACATTAAGTTTATTTGTTATAAAAAACTTGCAACACATTTATTTTGTTAATGAGGATAAGTCTGGAAAGTTGGTGTTACTAAGCTTGGAGCGAGTTTCAGAGTGCTTACTGGAAACGTGGTTAAAATACATTGCTTGGATAGAAAATAACAGATTTAAAGACAGTAAGTTCATTAGGACTTTGTTGCAATCCGCAAAAAGACGAATTATTCTAGAGTAAATAAAACCGTTCGTAATATTACTGACATATCGAGCATTACCAAGAACGCACAGAAGAAGTACCTGAAGTAGTTCCATCGGCTTCTCGCGGTTTTATTAATTTGCAGAGTATTGTATATTACCTCTTGATTACAATCTCTTTGTATGTAGAGTAATAATAGATTCTTCTGGTTGATTAGTTATCCATTTTTGTGGCTTTTCTTCCTTATGTTCAATTTTGATAGGTTTGAATTCTTCAGGTTTCTCGGGCTTCTCTTCTACTTTCTCTTTCTTTGGCTTATTTTTTGTTCTGGTTTCTCTTCTTCCTTCCTGGGTTCTATATTTTATGTATTATATAAATGTACGTACATAACGGTTTATTAATTTTTTTTTCTATTTTGCGTCTTAAACGAAGTCATTAACGCACTCATATGAGTTCGTTAATGGCTCGCGGAGTGCTTTAATAATTTAATTTTTCAAGGTTGGCACCGTTGAAATTCAGAGCCGTCAACCTGTGCTAAATTTTCGGCGAGATAGTTTTGAGGTTATGTGATGTGTGGAAATCGCAAACTAATTTCAAATTAAAATGTCAATTATCAGTGTTACCAACCACTATACAATTTTATAAATATGTATGAGCGATTTTTAATTTAGAAATGGAACAAAAGGGGCAAAATAGAAAAAATACTGTAAGAAACTCGTCCATAAGGCCTTTTTTTCGCGGTTATTGAATTCGTTTTTTTGATATACTATTTTTACACTCATTGTGATCAACACAAATAAACGATTATTGTTATTACCTCAATTATTTCCTTTCATTCGGGTTCAATTATATTTTGGCCCCTTCTTACGCTTTACAGTCTTGATGACTTCGATTTCTTCAATAATTTTAGTCTCTTCTGGCATTGGTTTTAGAACAACTCTAGGTTTAGTGAAATTTTTTTATGTGATCTTCTCTGGTTTGTTCTGTGGTTTTTCTTTATGTTTGATTTAGAATTTAACATCGCATTCTGGCTCTTCCTCTTTAAGTTTAGGTCTTCTGGCTTTGATTTTAGAACGACTTCTAATAGCTTCCTGTTCTTCTTCATGTTTGGGTTTAGTGAAAGATTTAAATGTGATCTTCTGTGGCTCCTCCTCTGGTTTTTCGTTCTGTTTAATTTTGAATTTAACTTCGGGTTCTGGCACTTCCCCTTAAGTTTGGGAAGTCTCTTCTGACTTTGGTTTTAGAACGACTTCTAATAGCTTCCTGCAGTTCTTCTTCTTTGGGTTTAGTAAAAGGTTTTAATGTGATCTTCTCTGATTCCTCCGCTCGTTTTTCTTTCTGTTTAATTTTGAATTTAACTTCGGGTTCAGGCTCTTCCCCTTTAAGTTTGAGAAGTCTCTTCTGGCTTTGGTTTTAGAACGACTTCTAATGGCAACCTGTTCTTCTTTATCTTTGTGTTTGGTGAAAGATTTCAATGTGATCGTCTCTGGTTCCTCATGTGGTTTTTCTTTGTGTTTGATTTAGAATTTAACATCGGATTCTGGCTCTTCCCCTTTAAGTTTGGGAAGTCTCTTCTGGCTTTGGGTTTAGAACGACTTCTTATAGCTTCCTGTTCTTCTTTATCTTTGGGTTTAGTGAAGGGTTTCAATGTGATCGTCTCTGGTTCCTCCTGCGGTTTTTTATGTTTAATTTTGAATTTAACTTCGGGTTCTGGCTCTTCCCCTTTAAGTTTGACAAGTCTCTTCTGAATTTGGTTATAGAACGACTTCTAATAGCATCCTGTTCTTCTTTATCTTTGTGTTTAGTGAAAGATTTCAATATGATCGTCTCTGGTTCCTCATGTGGTTTTTCGCTATGTTTGATTTTGAATTTAACCATACCAATCCTGGCTGGCAATGAAAAAATCTTGCCTTCATAGTTTCAGATGTTTTTGAATTTAATATATCTTAGAATTTAGTATTTTATTGTTTTGTTCAAAAAAATTCCTCGCTGCTAGAAACTTCGTCTCACTTGCGATTTTCGGAAAAATATTAAAGTGCTCCATCTCTGGTATGTTTCAAAACATTATTTTATATGAAAGCTAATATTTTTCTGATTAAAATTATATCATCTGTATGCAGCGGCGGCTCGTGGATTTCTGTAGGGAGGGCAAAGACAAAGATGTCGCTCGTGCCACACTACTTACTCTTATAGACGAAGTAAATATTTCGTTGCTGTTTCGGTCAAATTTCCTTCCGTTGCCCTACCGCCGAACATCCACAAGCCGCCACTGTATGGAAATATATGTCCAAGTTCTATTGTTGCAGTTCTTTGGAAAAATCAAAATTATTTTTATCCAAAGGCATACCACTTCTGTGCACTTTCCTTAGAACTGAAATTACCAATTCAATGAACTAAAAATTTGTTCAACTGCATCAGTATCTTCATTTGATGTTGCGTGATGTCTTCCTGTTGAACCAATAGGAATTGGAGCACCCACAATCTTTAAGAGATTACAAATTGAAAGTGTTGCTGTTTTGCAGCCAGAAATCTATATTCATCGGCAGCCGGTCCATGGGTAGCAAAAAGTTCACGACGATCTCATTTAACTCAAGACAGATATTTATAACCTCTGCAATCCACCAGTTACAGTTATACACACATGCCACTTCCTCTTTGTAGGTTATGAATTAGAATATTTTCCTGCCGTTTCTGAGATCTTGATTAAACAAATAAAAAAAACTCTTTTTTGATCCTCAAAGCTCGTGCAATATAGGTTCGCCCATCACTCTTCTGAATTCGTTTCACAAGTACAGTTTGGTTCCACTCTGCTACTGTCGGAATTCTACAACTTTCTCTTTGGGCAACAGCAATTGATCCGAGAAATGCAATAAAATGAAGGGTGCTTAAAAGAAAATATATCCTGAAAAGGGTATGTGTAGATAATTTGTAGATAAATAAACAAATAAAGTAGAACTATATATAATTTAAAATCGTTCAGATCGTTGTAATGGTGAAGGTAAATAAAGTTTATCCACTTGCAAACTTATACCTACCTTTTTATGCGCTCGCAAAATTACCTGTACCTTTTTACCAGCTTGCAAAACCGTTTTCAAATTGGTACCTACATTTTCATCCACTTGCAAAGTTTCATGTACCTTATTATCCGCTTGTAAAACCGCCTACTCGCTTGTTTTAAATGCAGGTTTTTTTTTACATGAGTTTAATTATCGTTTGCAAATTTAAGCAAGTTTAAATTTAAAAAAAAATGAAATTAATAAGGATATGCGCAAAAATATTGGACACAATAACTGGCAAACTAGATCTCCATCTGCAATTTTCATGCCAATGAGCCTAGACCAGAAAATTTGTCCCTAAATTATGAAAATATATGTATTTAACAACTAATTTCTTGTTTTCTACAATTATTTAAGATAATGGTGTTTTGCAACCCAATCTGTTTAAGAATCTTAAACTTTAAAATATGTTTCGAATAATTTGTACAAAATATGAAGCAGTGTCTACTTGTTTACACTTTCCCTATTTTAAATTTCGGCTTTTGTAATTAATAATAAGCTTAGATGTTACTTATTATTGTTGTATATTATTTTAAATGCCATCGACTTTATATTTTAAATTATTTTATTAGTAAACCTTGACCTCAATCTAATTTTAGCCGTGAATCTTTTCCGGTTTTAGAGATCCTAATAGCGTAAAAATGAAATACCCTGTACAGACGCGGTGTAAAATCCTGGGAGTAAAATAACCAGAAAATTGAATTAATAGAAAATATGTTTAGCTTGGATCCATGCCAGACTGAAATCATCCGGTGCTTAATGGCTGCCAATTTGAAAATTTCACGCTTCATCCGAGAAGGTATGCCTCTTAAAAGCACGTGAACCCTATGACCCAGTAAATGTGCAGCACGTGCCTATTACATTAAATTACATAATATGCACTAAAATTTAATTAGTTAGTTAGTTTTAAAAATATAATGAAGATGATTTACTACAGTACATTTAGTAGTTATAGTCAGGCCCATTGATGTTTTTTTTTATTTTTATTTTTTATTAGAAAGAACTTTAGCCTTTGTAAGATTTAATTTTGTAGATTTACTTTAACTCAATAGTTTCTCGCCAACGACTAAATCATCCACTGTGCGTCCTTATCGAACTGTTTTCTTGCTTACTCATTTTAATAATAACATTAACAGTTTATAGTTTTTTAATCCAATTTGTAAATATTTTTCAACAAAACTAATATTATCAATAGTAGTACTATTTATAATATGCTATTTTCTTTCGTATCATTAAATATCCGTCATGGAATTAGCCAGGGAAGTAGTTCTTTCAATAAGTTATTTGGTTTTAGTCTTAATTTTGTTACAAACAGGTTGAATATTTATTTATATTCAGGCTACTTTTCGTCTATTTTTCATCTTACTAAATTACCCTGTATACTTTTGCTTTAAAAGGCCAAGTAATCTTAACTGGTTTTAGATTAGGTTCTAACATGACTGCATTGGGCTTCTTTTTTTAGTTGATTGAAATAATATTTCCTTTGATTTCAATTACAACAACAATGCGTCGTATTCTCGATATTCTTGAGTTGACTGCGTGGGTTCTAATACACCCAATAAAATTGTATAACCATAAAAAAAAACTCGCTAATTGAAAATAATAAATGGCACCGAAGCAATTAAAATCGGTACGTGCCTCAGCTTTAACGAACGCCACATTTTCAATGATTACAATTGTTTTATCGCTTACTAAGTGAATGCCCGAATGAGAACAATTAACTTTTCGCGCGCGCTGAAATATTAATAAAAACCGACAGTAAACTATCCATTAATCCCAAGAGCTAATGAACTCTACCAATTTAGAATGTGGTTTTGCCACTGCTCCTACTGACCGACGCACCTTCATAAATTATTAATTACTAACAACACTTAATGAATATCATTAGTTTTTTTTAAATTTATTGCGACGTAAGTAAGCCGTTGATTCTTATTATTGCATTATAATTATTACCCTGGTAAATATTCATCGATTGGTGATAATGAGTAGCCAATTATTATTATTATAATATTATAATTATATCCATAGATGGATGATAACAAGTAGTCAATTATTATTATTATACGGATGGAATTGAAGGATTTGATGATAGGTGTAAGAAGTGTTAGGAGTATTTAGGTCACTGGTTGTGAGGTAAATTAACGAGAGGAGGTAATACGATTTTGATTGATAGTGTTTTTTATATGGGTATAAAGGGTACAGTTTGACCCCTACAATGGAAACCGTAAATCATCTGGTCATAACGCCCGTCAGAACCTTTTTCAGCTCTTAAAGAATACGTTAAGTTTACAATTAATGTTTGTACGGGCTTTTAAATCTTATTACGGCTGCATGCCTACAATAACAAATACCTGCAAAACAGAAATACTTCATTAAAAAAAGTCAATAATTTGCGCAACTAGACTAAAATGTCAGGTGAATGTCAACGACTGGTATTAAGTTCCTTGTAGACTGGTCTTCATACTTTGTTAGCAGCAGCTGTTAAATTTTGGACGAGGGCGGCCCTCGCGGCCCTTTGTGCAGCCACCGCGGCATTCCTCGTTAATGTCGCACGAAACTGCATCAGCATTACTAAATAAGTAACCATAGCTGTTAATGTCTGAAACAATAATTATTTATTCGATTAGTTATTTAAACTAAATTTAAAGCATAAGCATACATTCTGCTCAAAACACGAATGGAAAGGAAAAGTATTACGTCAATCGATTTGCATTTAGGTTCTATAGGTATTTACACCTATTATAATAAGTGCAGTAATTAAAACTTTTAATAATCCAAACAAATAATGAAGAGGTTGAAATGGAATGATGCACCGGAACAAGGGCGTTTCCAACCAACTAGTCTAAGGGGGTAATTTAAAAAAAAAAGATAAATAAACTGGTGCTTCCGCTCTTATACACCTGTTCCTTGAAATCTCCCTATCCTTTTGCAACCTCTTAAAGCGTTGGAAAAATTTACCGGTTATATTATTTGTTTGGAATATGGAATATCGGTAATTTTTAACAATAATAGTTATTTAAGCAACAAGGAACGTATTAACATTTGAGGTAGGCCAATACGAGCCGAGGCGGAGCCGAAAATTTAAAGCAGTGGTTATGTAAAAAGGATGCCGATGCTATAGACGAAAATGTGTTACTCGCCTATATGTTGAAGCGTTACGTTTCTGTTATTTTATTATTTTCCTAGGTCCGTAAGTAAAAAAATTAAGTTCCGTCGTCGAGGGCAACAAACACTACGAATGTTATAAGCCGAAAATGTTAATTGTCATTACGTTTTATTATTTTTTTTCCGCTACCGGATATTTAAGTATAATACTTAAAAAAGATCAGAAAATATGCTAAAATTCGGCTTGTAACATTTGAGATCAATTTTTTTATCACATAGTCACGTATGCATCTTGCGCTAACCCAGCAACCGAGAAAACAATGCCGAATTTTGTTTGTTTGTGTCAATGCAGTGAAACTTTCTGCGGGCATGGATACGAAGCTGCGAATATTGCGTGTCGAACCTGTTGCCGACAAAATCGAAAAAGAGGAGTCGTGTCATGTTACGACGCTTTTAAGCAGTGATGATAAAAAAAGGATGCCGATGCTATAGTCGAAAATGTGTTGCTCGCCTATATGTTGGTGCGTTACGTTTTTGTTATTTTATTATTTTCCTAGGTCCGTAAGTGACAAATTAAGTTCCGTCGTCAAGGACAACAAACACCACGAATGTTATCAGCCACTTACGGTACCTGTAACCACGGATGCAATGCTTAGTTACGTTGTTGGTAGCGGAAATAGTTATTTAAGTAACAAGGAGCGTAAGGACGTATTAACATTTAACGTAGGCGAATACGAGCCGAGGCTACGAATACAGGGTGTCTCAAAAGTCACGAAGGGGTTTGAGCTTCTATTAACTTTTTTGTTTATAATTAGTTTTTTTTTTTTTGACGAATAGTAGTCAAGACTTGGGAAATTCAATATGGAAAGATTCACGACTATAGAGCAAACCAAAATTGTGCAATTTTACTTGGAAAATCAACATTCAATACTTCCAACGCAAAGAGCATATCGACGATATTTTCACCCTCGAAATACTCCCTCGGAAGCAATGATTCATCGATTGGTGCAACGTTTTCTAGCACAGGGTTCTGTAAGTGATCTCCCACGTGCAGGGAGATCACGTTCAGTTATTGCAGATGCGAATATTCAACGTGTCAGAGATAGTGTTGAAGAAGATGCAGGAACGTCGATACAGAGACGATCCGCCGAGCTGGGTATTTCTTGGTCGTCCCTGCAGCGTATTTTGCAACGTTTAAACCTCTTCCCGTACAAAATTTAATTGGTGCAGGAATTTAAACCTGCAGATTATCAGCAACGTGTAGATTTTGCAATTCGTTTTCAACAATTGACTAGAGAAGAAAACGCGTTTGTTCACCATCTCATTATGTCCGATGAGGCTCACTTTCACCTCAATGGCTTTGTAAATAAACAAAATTGCAGAATATGGAGTACTGAAAATCCAAGGGTTATTCATCAACGTCAATTGCATCCACTCAAGTGCACAATCTGGTGCGGTGTAACCTCGCAAACCATTATCAGGCATTACTTCTTCGAAGATCACAATGGTAATGCAGTGACTGTCAATGGAGAACGATATCGGGCCATGCTTGAAAATTTTATACTGCTGTAGAGGACACACCAGAAATGTGGTTCCAGCAAGATGGAGCAACTTGTTATACAGCTAGAGCCACAATGGCTATCTTAAGGAACATTTTCGGGGACCGAATAATTTCGAATAGAGCGGAATTTAATTGGCCGTCCCGTTCGCCCGATTTAACGGTTCCTGACTTTTTTCTGTGGGGGTACTTAAAGCAAATGGTTTATGTGAATAAACCCTGCACTGTCCAAGAGTTACAGGAAAACATTCGTGCCGCAATAAGGGCACTACAGCCGGGAACATTGACACATGTGATGGAGCATGTCGGAGAAAGAGCCGTCTTTGCGAAGCCGAAAATGGGCGGCATTTACGGTATGTGATTTACGCTACATAGTGCACATAAATTTCCATGATCTATATTATGTTATATTAAAATATGAATAAAAAATATTAATAAACAAAAAAGTTATGTTCAAACCCCTTCGCAACTTTTAGGACACCCTGTACTTAAAAAAGATCAGAAAATATTCTAAAATACGGCTTGTAACATTTGGAATTAAAATTTTTATAGTCACCTATGCGTCCTATGTCAACCCAGCAACCGAGAAAACAATGTCAAATTTTGTTTGTTTGTGTCAATCCAATGACAGTTTCTGCGGGCATGGATGCAAACGAAGCGGCGAATATTGCGTGTTAGAACCTGTTACCGACAAAATTGAAAAAGGTATGTGTCCTATTACAACTCTTTTAAGCAGTGGTTATGTAAAAAGGATGCCGATGCTATAGGTAAGACGAAAATGTGTTGCTCGCCTATATGTGGGAACGTTACGTTTCTGTTTATTATTTTCCTAGGTACGTAAGTAAAAAATTAAGTTCTGTCGTCAAGGACAACAAACACCACGAATATTATCAGCCACTTACGGTACCTGTAACCATGGATGCAATTCTAATTTACGTTGTCGGTAGCGTAAAAAAAATTGTTGAGCGAAAAATTCATCCGCCGGCACTCCGCTTCCCCCGTGGCCGTCCACAACAAAGCCGTGATTTACGTAAAGATTTCGCTGCATTTACTACAGCGCCCTTCAGTATCAAGCGATAACGGCAGTGGTGTTTGTATCGAATTTTTACGCGTGTTCAACTAAAAATAATAATATAGTGAGTGCGTGCGTGCGATTCTGTTTTCTGTGCATTGCTGAACATTATAAACTGTATATAATGCAAGTGGTCTTTAATTTAATTAATGTGAAGAATTTTTTTAAATATTCATACGAAGAAAAAGTAGAATTAAAAGGAAAAGGTAGACCATTACCAGATATTGTTATTGAAAAATCTGGTGTAAGTAGAGGAAAAAATTGCACACGTAAATTTAATAGAGACAAGTATTTAAAAAAATGAATGGATTTGTGGATTTACCAAAAAAAATGCTTTATACTTTTTCCCTGCTTACTTTTTGGTGGCGATAAAACTTGGACGGAAATAGGGGTCACCGCTCTAGGGCACTTAAGTTTGAAAATAAAAAGACACGAAACTCTTTATAATTGTATGGAATTTGCGTTACTAGGGACAACTAATATTACCGCCCAATTAGATGCTGCTTATTGGATAAATGTCCAGAGACATAATAAAAATGTGACTAGGAATAGGTATGTTTTATCAAAACTTATAAATTGCATTAAATTTTGTGGAACTTTTGAATTGGCTCTTCGGGGACATGATGAGAGCGATACTTCCGAGAATCCTGGGATATTTCGTGGACTGAACTAGATCCAACTCTAAATGAGCACCTAAAGAATTCTTCAATATTTAAAGGCAAACAGATACAGAACGATCTGTTACAGTGTATGCTTGAAGTCTGTCATGAACAAATAATTGAGGAAATTAATAATTCTTAATTTTTGGCGATCATGGCGGACAAAACAACGGATGTTGCTGCAAAATCTCAACCGGTAGTTATTTTTAGATATGTTCGCGATGGTGAGTCAATTGAACGTTTTAGAAACTACTTAATTCCGGAGAAATGTGATGCGGAAACACTTAGTGAAAACAATTTTAAGTGTTATAGATCCTTTAATTCAAAATTCACCTAATAAACTGATTGCACAAAGTTATGATGAAGCATCAGTAATGATCGGCCAAAATGCAGGCGTTCAAGCATTAAATTAAGTACCCCTTTGCTCACCATGTACACTGTTATGCCCACCAGTTAAATTTATGTCTAAAGCTGCTTCGACAAATAAGCAAGTACGTGTATGTTTTTGGAAATTTACAAGACATTCCTGGCTATTTTAATAATTCACCCCAACGAATGGAAGTGTTGAACAAGATTGTGAACAGAAGGATCACCCACAGCGCTACAACTCATTGGAATTTTAATATACGGACCATTAATGTTGTGTACGAAAACTGTCTCATTGACTCCATGGATGAAATAGAAGATCAATTCTCCAACAATGCAGTCTGTAGTGCAGCGGCATCTATTCGCCGTACGTTAAATAATCCGATCTTCAAATTTTGGCTGATTTTTTTCCATCATGTCATGCCCCATGTAGATATCCTTTTTAATCAATTGCAGCAATTAAACCCACTCGAGTAAGAGACCATTTTGAACGAAGTATCATTCAAGTTCAAAATAATATTGATAACATCATTAGTGAAGCATCAGATATAATAGGCCATGGGCCACCAGAAAATAAATGCAACCATCCATGCAACGGTAAATTTGATCACCGGATTTCTGCTTTAGAGGTGTGTGATGTTACAAATTGTGCAAAAGATCGATTTCATTTTAAAGAGCATCTAGTAGTTGCAACCCTTTTCTTTTCGGAATACGTTAAAGAGTATTGCGGTAAATTTCTTGAGGATAAACTCACTTCCGTATATTCCTTTTATCCCACACTTGATAAAGAACGATTACGAACTGAACTGTCTGTTATTTGTTCAAGAAACGATTGCAGGACACCAAATAGCGCACTACCTGTAAAAAATTTAATAGCAAACAAACTAGGAGATACGTTGAAGGAGACTAGAAAATTATTAGAAATCGTGGTAACAATTCCCATGACAACATCAGAGGCCGAGCGATCTTTCTCAACAATAAAACGAATCAAAGCATTTCTCAGAAATACAATGACCGAGGATAGCAGCTCTTTCAATGCTATCTGTTAAAAAAATATACAATTTTAATGACTTAAGTGATGACAAATTTTAGACTTTATTTATGAAAAATAGGTTAATTTTTTTTTTGTTGCAAAAATTGCAAAAATAACACCTTAAAATGTTTACTGCATAATGGCATTCAGAGTTGGGAAGTGCATATTGGCTACATATCAAGGTTATTCGGACATTCACAATATTCCCAAGTTATTAAATAGTCATATAAATATGAGGGGATAAATACTAAAACACTCATAATGATCATTAACTTTGCCGTGTGTCACATCAACATAATACTAAGGATCATTAATAACGTCATATAAACTTATAATCATAAAATCGGCGACGACGTTTAAAGGTCATCGCCGATAATCGTGTAACATCGCCAGTCATTTGAAAAATATCGCTGTCATGAATGACAGTTCGCGATCAGCTGATATTACTTTACTTTTAGAAATATGTGAACGTGGAAACGTTTTCTTTGCTGTATGTTGTACCCGTGAGTTCCTCGTAGTTTTCCTCCACTTTGTCTTTCCTTATAACTCTTTGTTGTGAAATCACATACATTTGGGCGAATACAATTGGTTGATATAAAAATCAGCACGTGTTGGGGGGCGTTGTTTAATGTAACCCATCAATTAAATCCAACCTTTTAAATGATTATGAATTTTTTTTATATAAAACCAAACATAAACACCTGTATTTAGGTACGTATACTGCGCAGGCGTGCTTTATCCCGTGTGTCACCTACATAAATTGCCAATTTTCTTAATGATCATTCAGGCTAATGATCATAAACTACCTCCGTGTGCCTAGGGTATAACACATTAATTCTTCGTAAGAGAAATGATCGCCTAGATAGGACTCGAACCCGCTCCAACGAGGCTTAGAAACAGGGACTCCACCAACTAGATCACCGTAGCCGCAGAGAACTTATTCCGATTAACTTTCTGAAAATGCACATAGGTTTTGAATAAGTTGTCATGATTGGAATTTTTAAGAATAAGCAACGGCCAAAAAGTTGACAAATAGAGAAAGTCGTCCAAATTTGTTTGCATTTGTTATTAAAATAATGAACTATACAAGGACACCAAATGTGAATAATATGGTATAGCATTTTAGCTTTGACAAGATAGCCAAAAAGAAGTATTTCTAATTTTTTAAGATTGTAACTAGAAACAACGTCTGCCCAGCTGCCCCCCCCCCCCCCCACTGAATCCAAAGTAAACTGTAAAATTACAGAATTATGCGCTATTTATGCGCTCTTCAAAAATAAAAATTTTGCGCTCCATGTATGACACCACAAAAAACAAGTTTTTGTGGGGGGGGCTAGCAGAACGACAAGTCAGCCCCCCCACCAACAAATACCAAAATATTTAAAAACAGATATGTAGGAATTATGCGCTAATAATGCGCTCTCGCATTTAGGTAATTTTGATTTTTACGCTACAGCCCTTAAGGAACTTCTCTCTTAGTGCAAAAATATAATTGTCCTTAAATTTCCTTTAAAAACGTATAATTTCGTCAAATCAATTATATACGATGAATTTATGATTTATGCGCTGTCACATTCAGATAATATCAATTTTTGCGCCTCAGCCCTTAAAGGACTTCTCTCTTAGTACAAAAGTACAGTGGTTGTGCAATATCGTCAATTCAATTATCATCGATTAATCTATGATTTATGCGCTCTCACATTCAGATAATTTCAATTTTTGCGCTGCAGCTCTTAAGGCACCTCTCTGTTGGTACAAAATACAGTTGTCCTTTAATTTCTAATAAAAACGTATAATAGCGTCAATTCAATTATCTACGATTCATCTATGATTTATGCGCTCTCGTATTCAGAAATTTCAATTTTTTCACCGTAGCCCTTAAGAAATTTCTCTCTTGGTACAAAACTACAAAAGTACAATTGTCTTAAATTTCCGTTGAGAACGCATAATATCGGCCATTCAATTATTTACGATGAATCTACGATTTATGTGATATCACATTCAGATAATATAGATTATAATTTTTTATAGGAAATTTAACAAAAATTATCCTTTTGCACCAAGAGAGAAGTCCCTTAAGGGCTGCAGTGCAAAAATTGAAATTATGTGAATGTCATAAATTAATCGTAGATAATTGATTTGTCGAAATTCTACGTTTTTAATGGAAATTCAAGGACAATTGTACTTTTGCACTAAGAGACAAGTCCCTTAAGGAAAAAATCGAAATTACCTAAATGTGAGAGCGCATAAATCATAAATTCATCGTAGATAATTAATTTGACTAAATTATATGTTTTTAAAGGAAATTTAAGGACAATTATACTATTGCACTAAGGCTGGGTTGCATAAAACAGAAAATTATCTAGGATTTAAAAATCGTTAGATTATTTTTATCGTATGATTAAAAATCTGTTGTGTTGCATAAACGTTATTTTAGTACGGATTACGTAATCCTTGGATAGGCTGTGAACGAGCCACAACATAATTCGTTTGGCTAAACTGTCACGCGTTTTATGTATCTTAACCTCACATAAAAACATCATAATCATAGATAGTAACCTATATATCAGCAAATCCATGAATTATGCGCCGATAGAGCGACCGGATTTTGATTCAAAAAAAAAAACAAGGAGCACACCTTTACAAGTCGATCCTTTCCTTATTTTGGATAATATAATAATAATATAAATATATATAATAAATATAATATAAATCCAGTAAGACTTAAGCTTACATTTACATATTAATATGTCAATGAATATGTCAATCAGTAATTATGGATAAACGTGCAAAGTGTAAAAATTTTAATTTTAATATTGTACTATCATGCACAGATCCAGGCCACCTTGCAATAATGTTCATTATTCTTAACTCGGCATCGCATACAACTTGTGTATTTATGGAAAAATACCCTTTTCTATTCCGGAACATTTCTGCATTTTGTCCACCGGGAGATACAATTTTTACATGTGTGCAATCGACTGCACCTATGACCCCTGGAAACTCTGCAATTTCATAAAATTTGGTAGCAATCCTCTTCTTCTCACATTGAAATTATCGCCAATCGTCATTTGAAAACTTCCTGTGGCATAATACCGCAATGTGATAAGAAGTTGAGTACGAGCATCTATCGAATGATTTCTTAAAGTGGACGGTGTTACATTTGGACCAATCGTTTCTAATATATTATTCACTGTATTTTTTTCAAATCTAAATCGCATTTTAAAATCCACGTTGTCGTAAATATGAAATGCGTCAATACGTCTTCGAAACACTCTTCTTCTCCTTCTTGGATTTACCACAACTACATCAACACTGTCTAAACTAGATAACGAAGTATCAGACATGCTGAATATTAAATTGCAATTGAACTGTGTAAAAACTGTCAATATAATCTAACAGTTGACATTGATTACTTTTATCCCAGGATAAAAAAAAAATAATCTGGGGATAATAGTTTTATGCAACAGAAATATGGCATTATCTTAGATAATACCAATGTAATCTGGAGACTATAATTATCTGACGATTATATTTATAACCTAACTTTCATGCAACCAAATTTTGATTTTATCTCAGGATTATAATAATTATCTTGGGATTAAAATGTTAATCCCCTTTTATGCAACCCAGCCTAAGAGAGAAGGGCTGTAGCGCAAAAGTCGAACTCATAAACGCGCGTAATTCTGTGATTTTACTGTTTAATTTGGATTAAGTAAGGGGGGGGGGGTCTAGAAACAGCTCTTGTTCAAAATACGATGTTTCAAAAAGAAATTAATCGCAATCGCCTATGAATTAGAATACGCGTTTGATTAACATTTAAAGCGTTAATCAGAGACATGCGATTAAATTATTTTTGAAATACACCGTATAAAGACGAATTGCCCTAGATAACGCATTTGTCAGACTTTGGCTCTTCGAAATAGCACTAATCCATGTTTAAGTAAGGTTTAAATACACGAAAGACCTTTTCTGACATCAAGACTAATGCTCTTTTGTCCTCATAGACAGAGCTTTCGAATTCATAGGAATTAATTTTTGATCATTTGCTTTATATGACAAGAACAGACACCAAAGTAAAAGTAGCCTAGAAATTAATCAATATTCATCCTAAAGAAACGAACCATGGAAATACAGAAATCATAGTAGCCCAGAGGAAGATATAGACAAGTATAAAAATAAGTTTTTTTTAAAGAAAACTAAAGGAAACTCGTGAGGGCATCAATTAAAACACTTTATTGTTTTTAAAAGTGTTTTAATTTATATTAAATTGGTCAGATTTTAGACAACTGGCTAAAGACAACAGCTTGGGTGCCAGGCCATCAAGGGATACATGGCAATGAAGAGGCAGACGCCTTGGACATGAAGGGCGCTACAAAAATCTATACTGAGAATGAACCAATCATAGGAATTACCTAGACCACAGCCGGTGGATAGGTATCTGAGTGGGTTAACCAAATATACCAAAATTTGGGGACCAAATAAAATAACACCAGCACCGCAAATGTATTACAAAGATAATATCTCACACTAACACGAACACAAAGCAGTTAACTGGGAAAGATATTAGCAAAGTGGCAGCACTTACAGTGCACAAGCACCTGCTAAAAATGAGGATATGGACAGAAGAACCCATATGCCGACTCTATATTGAAAATGAGAAAACAGCCGCTTATATCATCTTCAACTTTGTAGATTTCCTGCACGAGGAATAACCTCATAATAGACGAGGTATTTCCAACGACTCGTTTGACTTACCCTTCAAAACCAAGATAATCCGGGAAGAAAAGGAACACCCTCCATGTACTGGGGCTGCCTGGTATAGATAAAATAGACAGGGGTTAGGCTCTGGAATCTACGGACAAGCTCCAGAATGCAATATGTATCATCGCTGGGGAGCACGTAATAATATTTCAAGTAGAAATTTATGAAATAGCGGCCTACACCCTTGCAAATACAGTTATTAACATTATAGGAGTAATCATATTTTCACGGACAATCTTATACCAAATGAACAAATCCAAAATGGACTAGAATTGCGTCCAAGACCTGAGACAACTGGGTAAACATAATAGGGTCACACTAGCTTGGGTATCAGGTGGTATTGCCATACATAGGGTAATTACCGTAATTGTATGGTAATCTTGCCGAACGTACGGTATATGGTCCAAATTTCAAGATCGTACACAAATGTATCGTAATTTCAGCCTAGATTAATTTTAAAAAAATTATAATGACTAGAAAACATTGTGGCAAGGACACACAGTGCTAAACATTTAGTGTAAAAAAAAACTGTAATCATGCTTCTTGAATAACTTTCTCAGTTATCACGTTAAATATTTTGAAAATAATAAAAGATAAATAAAAAATTAACACTTGGTTTGTTTCACAAATTCGTTGTTTATTTGCTCGACTAGTTTCGCTCGTACAGCATTTTCAAGAGTGATTTATAAAAGAAACCGACAAATGTATTTATAATCAGGTAAGAAAGGATTTTAATATTGGGGAAGACCTAATCTCCTCGTTGTCATTGGGGAAAACATCTCGTCAATGACAACGCGGAGTTTTGGATGGCTTAAACCCAAAAGCAACCCCCCTGGGTGCGCGTCTTTTATTTATTTCATGATCACGCATGGGGGAAACACATTACAACTCATGCACAATCATACGACTTACCGAAGAAATAAGTTTCCTATTTATATTAGTATACCCATTCAAATTCATAATCGGTGGATTCTTGTCGATAGCCGTAAGAAACATGTTGACTTCTTGCCGCGTCCTGTTGTCTACTGCTGACAGATTGACGTTGAGTAATCTTTCCATAAACTCGGGTCCCATTTTTTTCGAAGCGTGGTAAGCTTCGTTGCAAATTACGTAAAGCAGTGACATGCAGTAGAAGGATATTAGAAAAAGACCACCTTCTTTAACCGAGAGTCCGTGATCTAAGATTTCGGTTAGGCATCCGTAGCTGGCTACGATCGTCGTCAGCAGGATTAGGATGCAATACATTCCGTACATTCCGCTGTAGGCTTTTCCCAATTGTTGCATCATGTGAGATAAATCAACCTGAAATAATAATTATAGTAATATTTATCAACACGTTCACAGTAACTCGTAGTTTGCATTCAGGTCGAGGAAGCCGACTACGAGTAATCTCGCGGTTAATTTTCTAGACACTGTCGTGCATTTTTTTTTATTTGTCGAATATCATTGTAAATAAGCTTAGGTAGGTTCTAGAAAGAGAAAAAAATTAAGTTTGGTTTAAGTAAAATACATTTTTTCAATAACCTTCCGATTACTATTTATTATAATTGAGGTTTTGAACAACAGTATTAAATCTAATTGTGTTTTTTTTTACCAGAATTCTGATAATCAACGTAACAGTTACCGTGTTAAGTGCTATCAGAATTTCATCTTTACACTTGTTAATTAATACGCTTCAACTATTAACACGTTGAAGGTCACGATCTTACAAACTGCATGAAAAAACTACGGGTATTCCAGTAATTGGCATTCAACGTGTTAAGTAGAAATATATGGGGCATTCCGCGAGAGATTTTTTTTTCGAAATGGAAATTGGCCTCCTGACTACGCGAAAATGTTTGTCTACTTGTCCCTAAATACCATGATTTTTTTCACCTGCGTTCCCGAGATATCCACGATTCAATATGTCAAAACCCTGGTTTTTATGCATTTTTCTCGGACGTTCGTGTGAAAATAATTTTAAATAGACGCGTTTTCATGAAAAATTCAAAAGACCAAAGTTGCTCGGCTTGGATAGAGGAATAATATCCCAAGGTGAAAATTTTCTTTTTGGGCGAAAACATAACCTAAAAATTGCGCGTTTTCGGAAAATTCGCGGAAAACCTATTTTGCCTATTCGAAAATGGCTTATCTTGGTTCAAAAACTTAGATAAATGTGTGGGGAATAACCAGACAAATTTTTAGAGTGGTTCTTGAGAAGCATCATGTGCAATATCAAAAAAAGCGGCAAAAAAACTGAATAATTCTGGGAAAATAAAACATGACAATGCAACATGTATCCCGGATGTTTCTGAGGTTATTTCCCATGAAAAATATGACTCAAAAGTAACCCCGAAAACCCACTTCAACCCTCGAGACATACAAAATCTTTCACCCCACTTTCATGGTACAACGTGTCAAAAACAGGTAGACAGAATAACTTAAATTCTGGGTCGGACTAAACTAAACTAAACTAACTTAACCAAAATTCTCGGCTACCGAATAGTGACTGCATTGTTGAAAATTGCCGCACGCCGTCTGTGCTATTTTTGTTAGAAACAAATGGGGAGACCAGATCTAGGAGGTGCGATTTGTTGTTTTGACACTTTTCCAACACTATTTAATATGAGCCCGAGAAAAAAAGTTGCTCGCGGTCACGGAAATAGATGTTGCAATCCCCTGGGATTAAAAGTCCATAAGCATAGAGGAACGTCAAATCAACCCTTCCGAAGAGTGCCTAAAAGTATTCTTGATTTTTTTACTGGCATTGGTGCTTATTATTCGTAACGATACATCTCTAACGTGGACTATAACACTAGCCAACAGCCATTTTGTCCTTGGGACTAGACCGGAATTTTTCGATTGCTTGGGTGTAACAAAGTACCGAAGAGACTTTGGTTTTGAGGTTAGGATTCGCAAAAAACCTCTTTTTTTTACTTTTTTCACTATAACTTTGGAACAACGTAAGTTAATTTGAATCTGAAAATCTGCTTATGCACAGGGCTACATTTGGTATATAAATGACCTTGGTAGCGTAATCAAAACCCTAATAATAAAAAAAATCCGTAAAAAAACCGCATACATCGCGTATTTTGAAACATTTTTGCGATTTCAATCGATTATAAAAAAAAAAACGACGCTAGATATCTCAGATTAGTTTCGCTGACCTGAAAGCTTATTAAATGGGCTACAATTTCTGTATGGCCCACTTCTGTGACTTAATGAGAAGTCTTCGAAATAATGGGTTTTGTTTGAAAAAATCGCGAAATTTACAAAACAGCGCGAATTTGAATCTTCCCTTCGGGACAATAAAAACATGAGAATGAACAAAACTACAAATTCTTTAATATTTTTTAGACTGATTTCTAAATGCTATGTAAATTTTATTCAAAAATATTGATGAATAATGAAAAGTAAATTCGAAAAAATGCAGTTTTCGTGATTTTTTTCAAACACAAATTAATGTTTACAAAACTTCTGATCACGTAACAGCGGTGTGCCATGTAGAAATTGTAGCCCTTTTAATAGGCATTCAAATGCATACGACAGATTTAAAATGCGTTGTGGAATTTTATATTTGAAAGGGAAAAAGGCCAAAAAAAATTGCAAATTTCGCGATTTTTTCAAACAAACCCTATTATTTGGAGACTTCTCATTAAGTCACGGAGGTGTGCCATACAGAAATTGTAGCCCGTCTAATAAGGTTTCAGGTCAGCGAAACTGATCTGAGCTAGCTAGCGTCGTTTTTTTTTTTATAATCGATTGAAATCGCAAAAATGTTTCAAAATACGCGATTTTTGCGGTTTTTTTACGGATTTTTTTTTATTACGGTTTTAATTAAGCTACCAAGGTCATTTATATACCAAACGTATATAAGTTTATAAGCTTTCAAGCAGTATTTTCAGATTCAAATTATCTTGCGTTGTTCCAAAGTTATAGTGAAAAAAGTAAAAAAAAGAGGTTTTTTGCGAATCCTAACCTCAAAACCAAAGTCTCGGGGGTTTCATCGCGATTTCGGTACTTTGTTACACCCAAGCAAATTCCGGTCTAGTCCCTAGGACAGAGAAAATGTCCAATTTTGTTGGCTAGTGTAATTGGACCTTATATCTTTAAGATTTAATTACAAGTCAGTCAGCAGATATTGAGGACGATGTCTCCGTTGATGAAGAAGATGAGCAAGCTACTGTAATTCCCGCTCAAGAACCAGCAGACATTGATTTTGTAGAATTGTTTGAAAATATAAAGCGCGAATTTCATGATCCAAAAACTATCAAGGCGGAGAAAATGAAGCTCATTCAATTGCTTCCATCAACTTGGAGTGCTGCAACAATAAAGGAACATTTTGCAACGACTTCCTATTGGGTAAATAAGTCCAAAGAATCTGTCCAGGAACGTGGAGTTTTTGCAGACCCCAAGCCGATAAAAAGTAATTCCAATCATCCATGCATTAATTCTCTCAAACTATGTTCTTTGATTTGCCAGAGTCTCTGGTTGATGGACGGCACTGAAGAATTAGTGACAGAATTTTATTGTCGGGACGATATCAGTTCGTTAAGACCTGAAAAAAAGACTTTCTGTCAATTGTGAACAAAACGTCTGGTAAGTGGGAGCACATACAAAAAAGACTGCTCTGGAATATGTCGGAGCCTTTTTAGAAGTCTAAATCTAGACGTTATAATCGGAAGAACTAAATTCGCTGAATTCCGACCCAAATATTGTGTCACAGCAGGAAGTCTTGGGACCCATGAAGTGTGCGTTTGCCCTTATCATGAAAATATCAGACTCTGTATAACCGGCGAATAGCGAGGAAATTTTATTTTTCCCCCAATTAAAATTGATATTATTTGTAAGAGTACTCTGAATAATTATTGTTTTTGTTGGGAGCAAATTGAAGAAGCTGACTGAAACCGAGACAAGAGTAATTGAAGATTTTGACGATTGCTTCGATTCGACATTCCCCTGTTTTTATAATCGATGCGAAAACTGCCCCGGAGTAGATAAGTTGAAAAATTATTTGTTGTCAACAAGGGCGTTTCCAGACAACTAGTATAGGGGGGGTAATTAAAAAAAAAGATAAATAAACTGGTGCTTCCGCTCTCATACACCACACCTATTCCGTGAAATCTCCCTATCCTTTTCCAACGTTTTAAAGCGTTGAAAAAATTTACCGGTTATATTATTTGTTTGGAATATGGAATACCGGTAATTTTTAAGCGAAAAATTCTTAGGGGGCGTAATTACCCGATTATCCCTCCTTTGAAACCGCCACTGCAAAATATTCCAAAAATTTAAAAAAAATAATAATAGTGGACCAAGGAAACAAACATTTGAACAGACAAATAAAAATAAATAAAGAAAAATTTAGGGCAACCGATTAACAAAAAAATATACAATCTTGGTCAAAAAGTCGAAAATTTAGACAAAACAAGGAAAATTCGGACCTAAACGTAATAAATGCAGACTAAACGAAAAACCAAAAATGGGAGCTAAAAAATCGAAAATTTTAACAATAAAATCGAAAAGTTAGGTCAAAATAAAGAAAAATTTAGGTCAAAAGATTTAAAAAAATAATAAATATTTGTAATGTTGGCCAGAAAGTCGAAAATTTAGACAGTAAACTCGGGCCTGAAGATAATAAATGCAGACTAAAAAATCGAAAACTTCAACAAACAAAACTCGAAAATACCAAAAAAAAAAATTAAAAAAATAAATCTCGCATATAAATCAATCATTCAGGTTATAGATATTTTAATCAAAATCAACTCAAAATTTTGGAACTAGAATTAAAAATTCGGCCCGAAAAAACAAAAAAAAATAAAAAATTTTAACAATTAAATCGAAAATTTATGTCACAATAAAGAATATTTAGGTCAACAGATCAAAAATTTAGACCAAAAAGAATCGAAAATACAGGTCAAAAATCTAAAAATTCGGGCCAAAAAGTCGAAAATTTAAAAAAATCAATCGCAAAAGGTCTAAATAAGGGATATTTAGGCTAAAAGTTAAAATATTTTGACCAAAAATATCGAAAATACAGGTAAAAAATTTAAAAACCAAAAATTCGTCAAGAGAAATAAAAAATGCGGACCAAATAGTCGAACATTTTAATAATGAAATCGAAAATTTAGGTAAAAATAAAGAATATTTAGACCAAATGATCAAAAATTTTGCCAAAAAACAAATCGGGAATACCGGCTTAATAATAAAAAATGCAGAATATTCTAAGAAAAGGGTTTAAATTAGTCTCAAAAATCACTTTATTGTTCAAAATCATTTTCCAATTTTTTTTTTCAATAGGAAAATATTTTTTTTTAAATGTTTGCTTTAATTAGTTTTAAAAGTTGAGACAAGGCACTTTTCTACTAAATGAAATAAGTGGCGGCTCGTGGAACATGTTGATGGTAGAGCCACTTATTCAATATCCCCCCTCCTTTTTTGAAGAAACAAAGAACCATTTATCTTGCTAGATAAAAATTTTGAACAAAACAGCCGAAGATCTAAATTATCGGCCAAAAAATCAAAAAACCTGGTTTAAAAATAAAAATGCACACCAAAAAATTGAAAATTTTAATTTTAAAATAACTTTTTTTAGCTTAAAATAAGTTCCAAAGAGAAATTTGAAAATAATAGCAAAAATAAAAATCGATAGCCCTTTCACAGCCAACGGAAAGCGGATTTCAAGTTTTTAACATAATGTATTTAGATGTTATTTCTGTGAATAAAGATGTTCGTATATATAAAAATAAAAAATAAATTCGCAAGAAAATCTAAAATATGGGACAACAAATAAAAAATTAAGACCAAAAATCTAAAATTCGTACTCAAAAATCAAAGCTGTAGACCAAAAAATCAAAATTTTTAACAAACGAATCAAAAATTTAAGTCGAAATAAAGAAAATTTCGGCCAAAAGACCAATAATTGAAACAAAATATAGGCCAAAAAAGTAAAAACCTAAAAAGGTGAAAATTTAGACTAAACAACAAAAATTCGGGCGTAAAGATAAAAATGCAAACAAAAAATCCAAAATTTCTACAAACCAATCGATTTTTTTCGTCAAAATAAAGTATATTTAGATATAAAAAAATCTACAATATAGCCTAAAACGGTGAAAATTTAAACAAAACATCGAAAACGAGCGTAAAGATAAAAATTGCAGACAAAAAAAATCGAAAATTTCTACAAACCAATCGAATATTTTGGTCAAAATAAAAAAAAAAAAGAGTTGGAACAAAAAAATCGGAAATGCAGGAATCTCAAATATGGGCCAAGGAATCAAGAATCCTGATCTAAAAATAAACAAGCAGACCAAAAAATCGAAAGGTAGAAGCAAAATAATTTGCCACCAAAAATAAGTTTCTGACCAGAAATTCGAAAATAATAGCAAAAAATTAAAAAATCACGAAATAAAATCAATAATCCAAGTTAAATAATGTAAAATATATTATATTATTTGTTTGGAATATGGAATACCGGTAATTTTTAACTATAAAAATTGATAAGCGAAAAATTCTTAGGGGGGGTAATTACCCGATTACCCCCCTTTGAAACCGCCACTGGTTGTCAACTTTTAAGAAGGCCAATATAACTAACGTAACTATTGGGTTAATTACCCAAAAACTAATCTCGAGAAACAAGTAATTCCAACGCACAATTTCGCAGACATTTTTTGCGCTCAATTGAAAGATCATTTGATTCATACCTTCATATGTCAAGAACAATTTATAGCGGTCGAAGACTTGAAAAAAAATCTAAAAGAGGGAGAATATTGTCTCATGGTTGATTTTGCCGAAAACTATAGCATTGTGATTCAAAATGCGGCACCCGGGTTTCACTGGAGCAACAATCAGGCGACGATCTATAATGTTGTAATTTAAGTTGGGGGGGAAAACACTACAACGGTCACTTGTCATAATTTCAGATTGTCTTGCACATGACACAGTAGCCGTCTGGACATTTAATAATGTAATTATTAAATTTTTACTAGAAGAATTCAGGCAGGTCTCAAAAATTCATCACATTTCTGACGGAGCTCGCCAGCAGTATAAAAATTTTAAAAACGTTATTAATTTGTGTTATCATGCACAAGATTTCAATGTAGAGGCTGATTGGCATTTCCATCCCACTTCTCACCGCAAAGCGCCGTGTGATGGCATTGGAGCAACTGCTAAACGTGCTGGCTCAAAAAAAAAAGCTTACAGAGTACGGGACAAACCATTCAAACCCCCGAACAGTTATATAATTTCTTATCTTCCACTTCGCGCATTAGAACTATCACTCTTAGATACTCGCCAAAAAATGAATATACAAAAAATGAAAAATACCTCAATAGAAGGTTAAAAAACTGTAAACGAGTTCCTGACTTGCATAAAACCCACTGTTTAATTCCAATTCAAAATGGTCAAATAAGAAGTAAATTTTATTCTCGCAGTCTCGAATATACTGATACCAAAATAGTGGATAGGGTTCTACCCTCAAGAACATTTCCTTGAGCATTTAATTTACAATTGTTAAGAGAGATGGATGGATCTCTTGAATATTCGAGTTCACATCTGCTAGAAATTAGTTTTTATATTGTAATTATTTAATCAAAATAAGTTATTTCCAACGTAATGGTCAATTAAGTGTTCTGATTATAATTTAATTCATATGTTTATAAACATTGTTTAGATTTGCGATATCCAAATTTAGAATTTAGTCAAGTAGATGGTGTGAATAATATTAAAAAATGGTGATGTGGCCATCATGTTACTTTCTCCGATTTGATGGTATAGTTCTTTATGTTTACACTTTCATGGTTTATTCTCAATTTTAAATGTGCATAGAGGGTTTTGTAACTGAAGTTTAAAACGTCAAAATTATAATTTTAAACCAAAAATTACAAAAAAGAAATTAATTGCTTTTATTTTTCAAAAACCATACATTTTACGAAAAATATTTTCAAACAAAAGATATTCATTTCTTTGCTTTCTTCAAGATTTGTTTGAGTGCTTATATAGAACTTTTCATATTTAAAAAAATATCGGATAAAAACAAAAAACGATTAAGGTAAACATTTACCGGTGTAAGAAATTTCAGTTCTCAGATTATCAAATAAGACGTATGTTCAAAGTTTCATATCAATTGCTTTATTAGTTTTAGCGCGCACAGACAGACACACTTACACACACACACACACAGACACAATTTTTTTTCCCAAAAATTGTTGAAATGGCATCTGGGGACGCCAAAACGAATATTTCCGTTAAAAAAAAATTTGAAAAAAAATCACGATCACAATACTTTCTGGTACTTTGTAACGGAGAAAGTGAAAACGTTCTTATAAAATCAGCTCAAAGTCTAAAAATTGCACTGTTTTCATGTTCCACCCTGCAAAAATCGAGATTTTGATTTTTTAAATTCCACAGCTGCCGGAACACGTTGTTTGGTTTTGTTGATTTATACGTCAAAATATTGCCAATTTAATATGATTCAAAAACGTATATAAAAATGTCCTTATAAAAACCGCCCGAAGTGTAAAAATTGCACGGTTTTCATATTCTGCCCAACCAAAATCGAGATTTTGATTTTTTGAAAATTACACAACTACCGAACGCATTGTTTGATTTTGGTGATTTGGACGTCAAAATATTGCCAATTTAATTTGATTCAAAATTGAATTCAAAAATGTTCTTATGAATCTTCTCAAAGTGTAAAAATTGCACGGTTTTCATGTTTTACCCTATAAAAATCGAGATTTTGGGTTTTGAAAACTGCCGAACGCGTTGTCTGATTTTGATGATTTACAGGTCGTAGTATAGCCAATTTAATATGATTAAAAATGAATTTAAAAAAATTCTTATAAAAACCTCCCAAAGTGTAAAAATTGCACTGTTTTTATGTTTTATTCATACAAAATCGAAATTTTGATATCTTTAAATTGTACAATTGCCGAACGGGTTGTTTGATTTTGATGATCTACACGTCAAAATATTGCCAATTTAATATGATACAAAAACGAATTAAATACCTTTGTTATGGAATTGCACGGTTTTTATGTTCCACCCTACCAAAACCGAGATTTTGATTTTTGAAAATTGCACAACTGCTGAACGCGTTGTTTGGTTTTGGTGATTTAGACGTCAAAATAATGGCAATTTAATATAATTTGAAATCGAATTGAGAAATGTTTTTGAGAAATCAGTCCGTAATGTTAAAGTCGCACTTTTTTCAATTTGAGTCCATATTTTTTTATTTTTTTGTACAACCACCGAACACTTTATTACAATTTTCAAGATGTAATACCAGCATGAAACAGTTTTTGACATCTTATAATGGGCCCTTACGTATATTTATGGGATAAACTCGGATGAAACTGACGTTTAAAACGTCAAAATTATGAAAGATGGAAAAATTATACTTCAAACTGAGTTTTTGAGTTTACTCAAAAACTAAAGCGATTTCGAAAAAAACTTATTCTTTATAAGTTGTTCATTTTAGTATTCTCTACAATTATTAATAACTTAAATTTTCTGTAACTATTATCTTTTTATAATTATAAACCAAAAATTAAAAAAAAAAATTTCTCGAATAAAAATGATTTTTTGAAAAATGTTTTGAAGCAAAAGATGTTCATTTCTTTGTTGTCATCAATGTTTTTTTAAATATTTTTGTGATGTTTTCATATTTTAGAAAATATTGGCAAAAAACAAAAATCAGTTAAGGTAAACGCCCACTTCCGGTGTACGAAATTTTACCAAAAGCTTTTCAGTTCTTCAAATTATCAAATAAGACGGACGTTCAAAGTTTCATATCAATTGCTCTATTAGTTTTTGAGATACAGCGCGCACAGACAGACACACACACACACAGACACACACACACAGACACACACACAGACACACACACAGACACACACACACAGACACACACACAGACACACACAGACACAATTTTTTTTTTCCAGAAATTGTTGAAATGGCATCTAGGGACCCCAAAACGAATATTTCCGTAAAAAAAAATTTTGAAAAAAAAATCACGATCACAATACTTTCTCGTACTTCGTAACGGAGAAAGTAAAAAGTCGTCTGCAGGCAACAAACATCCAACCCAGAATTTAATCTGTTTTTGACACGTTGTACCATGAAAGTGGGCTGTTGAGAGATTTTGTATGACTCGAGGGTTGAAGTGGGTTATCGGGATTCTCTGCGTTACTTTTGAGGAATATTTTTCAACCTCGGAAACATCCGGGATACATGTTGCATTGTCATGTTTTATTTTCCCAAATTATTCAATTTTTTGCCTCTTTTTTATGACTATTTTTGATATTGCGTATGATGCTTGTCGAGAACCAGTCTGAAAATTTGTCCGGTTATTTCCCACATATTTATTTAAGTTTTCGAACCAAGATGAGCCATTTTCGAATGGGCAAAAATGGGTTTTCCCCGAATTTTCAGAAAAAACGCAATTTTTAGGTTATGTTTTCGCCCAAAAAGAAAAATTTCACCTTGGGATATTATTCCTCTATCCAAGCCGAGCAACTTTGGTCCTTATGAATTTTTCATGAAAACGCGTCTATTCAAAGTTCATTTCACAGGAACGTCTGAGAAAAATGGACAAAAACCAGGGTTTTCCTACATTGAATCGGAGATATCTCGGGAACGCGGGCGAAAAAAAATCACGGTATTTAGGCACAAGTAGACAAACATTTTGAGGTAGTCAGGAGGCCAACTTCCAAAAAAAATCTCTCGCGAAATTCCCCATATGTAAATTATCATTATAACAGTGAAACAATAGAGAAATATGTTAGAATCATTCCGATATACAAAAAAGGTAATAAGGTAAATATGAACAATTATAGACCAATCGCACTGCTTCTGTTAATATCAAAAATATTAGAAAATGTTCTTAAAAAAACAAACTGTTGAATATTTTTAAATGAATAATTTATTTTACTCTAAGCAATATGGTTTCAGATCCAAACGTTCAACAAGTGACGCCGTCGTTGAACTTAGCAACATAATTAGTTCATCGTTTGAAAATAAAACGGCTTGCTGTGGATCATTTCTTGACTTAAGTAAAGCCTTTGACTCTGTCTCCCATTTGAAACTACTTACAAAACATAACTTTGGTAACGATAGTTTAAAACTTATTAAATCATATTTACAAAACCGAAATCAAGTACTATTTCACAATGGACATGTGTCAGAGGCTTTACCAATTACCTCTGGTGTACCGCAGGGATCTATTTTGGGTCCTATTATATTTCTAATTTTCATTAATGATCTACCTTTAGCACTCGGTAATACCATTGTACTTCTGTTCGCGGATGACACGACAATTATTGATGTCTGAAAAGAGTACGGAATCATTGGGAAATATCAATTCATGGTGTAATACCAATCTATTAAAACTTAACAATGAAAAAACAAATAAATTAAATTTGTACAAAACAATGCGAGTACTCCTAAAGAAACAACATGCTTTTTGGGTATTCACATAGACAATAACTTGAAATGGGATTGCCATGGCGCAGAGTTGGCAAACAAAATTTCTAAAAATATATATTGCTTGCGTAACCTGGCAAATCAAGTGTCTACAACTCTTCTAAAAGTAGCTTATCATTCACTTATCGAATCACATCTTCGTTATTGTATATTGGCATGGGGACACTGCCGTGAGACACAGGATCTTTGCTCTGCAACGGCGAGCGTTAATAATTGAAGTGAATATTGGCTACAGAGCAGACTGTAAACCATTTTTTATAGAGACTAATATTCATACTTTACCAAGCATATTTATATACGAATGCCTATGTTATATTAAAAAACATCAGTCCGACTATAATACCCATGAACATCATAACTATGATACTAGAGGTAGAACGGATCTAAAATTAATTCCTACAAGATTAAATGCAGAACCGGCCCCTTATATTACGGGATTAAGTTCTTTAACAAGTTACCGAATGCAATTAAGATTCTACCTCCTGTTAAGTTCCAAAAAAGTGTCAAAACGTTCCTATCTCAAAATGCATTCTATTCAGTAGAGGACTTTTTGGACAGTACATTTTAAGTCAAATTACTACACATCCGAAAGATGAAAGTGATCCAACAATTTTAAGAATCATACATTCTGTTATTTTACTTTTAATGTTTATGTTGTCTTTAGTATTTTATTTATACAATAATTTTACCATATGACCTATCTAATTTATATTTTACTGAATGACGTCCTGTTGTAATTTAACTTTATTTTTTAATGCTTATGTTATCTTTCGTATGTTTATCTATGCATTCATTTTAATTTGATTTTAATTTAATTTTAATTCTGTAAATTTACTTTTAATGTTTGTTGTCTCTCGTATTTTATTTATACATCCATTTTATCGTATTACATAATTAATTTATTTTTTACTTAATGACGTCGTGGGGCAATTTTAATCTGTTTTCCTGTATTATCGCCTTAAATTATTCATATATAGAGATTTATATTTTCTCATTTTTTTTCTCTGAAATTGTAATAACCTGACATTTGTAAACACTGTATTAGCAAGAAATAAATTATTATTATTATTATTAAAAAATAAATTAAATGGAACCGATAAATACCAGAAATTATTATCACACGATACACAAGTTGCTGTGAAAATGGCGCGTTAACTCAATGAAATTATGTTGAGTGAGTTTGGAAAATATAATTTAAAAACTGAAGATACATGAAAGTTTTATTGAAAATTATTTTTTCACTTAAAATCACTAAAACATTAATTACTTATACTGCGACACATCAAATAAATTAAGCAGAAATATTTATTACATAGGATTGGTATTGTTAAATACGGTAATTTGAATGTTTAGTTTTTAATTTTTGCATTCAAATGAACTGGTATCACTGTGTTGGGATCATTTACCATTGAGTTAATCTTAAAAAGTAAACAAAAAAGTTATTTGTCAGAGTAAAATGTATTTAGTACGCACAAAAATGCACACAAATATGGTAATATGTTTTTAACATTGCAGTGCAGAAATAATTCTAACGCAGCTGCTACGCTATATGCAGACTGATATATTACAAGAAGGCATCCAGGCGCAAATTTATTCAGAAAATTTGAGCAAAGAACAAGAGAGATTCTTGAAGTTTATTGCCGTCGAAGGTTATGATTAACGACTTCGTACGATTGCGAAAAATAAATCACAATTTATTTTAATTAAGCGATAGATATTACAAAAGCAAAATAATTAAAATAATTTGTTTCTCGCAATCATACGCAGTCGTTAATCACAACCGCCAACGTAAAGTTGTTGTATTTTAACGAATGATCGTTTTGCCGTTAAAATTGATTTTTTTGGAAATATGACTGAAGCTGTCGATTTTAAAAATATGTCGAAATTCAACGACACAAACTTTCAAGTTTGGAGGTTACAAATGAGAACCATAATCATTACAAGCAATATTTTCGAGATTGTATTAGGCACCGAGGTGAAGCCGCTGGACAATGCTGCTAAAAAAAGCGAGGATATGTAAGGATTCAAAAGCAACGTTCATATTGTTATCTACCATGGAACCCCTACGCATTTCAATTATCGCATGACCTGTGAATTTTCATTTATAATGTGGAAGAAATTGTGACATCCTCGTACAAAAAACTGTAACAAATAAATTGCTGTTGATGAAAAAATACCACAATTACAAAATATCGCCTAATAATTCAATTGCTGAACACATTGCAAAAATAGAAAACATGGCGCATCAATTGAAGGACGTTGAAAAGGCAGTTTCCGACGTTAACGTCATTGCGAAGTTTAGGCAGCTTACCAACGAAGTACAATGCTTTTATCACGGCGTGGGACAGCTTTGCAGACGCCGATCAGGCTGTGACTAACTTGTTGACTCGTCAAAAAAGAACAAAGGATGGTAACAACTGAAGAAATGTCAGCAGCGTTATCCGCAGTAATTTTACAGAAATCTTACAAACATGAAAATAAAAAGAAGCCCACAAAAGCTCATTTTGAATGTTTTTATTGTCATCAACCAGCACATATTGCCAACAACTAATGAAAAAACTAAAACAAACAGAAATACTCCAGCAAATTAAAGACGGTTAGTGCACGCTACTGACGGATAACTGACGGTTCTGGTGAGCGTTACATCAAGGCATGATGTAATGAAGGCATCAAGGCGCATGTCTACGCTATAAGGGCTTCTTTGTCTAACCAATACCACACGTTTGGTGGGCACTGCTATCGGTACTTGTATCAACGCTCAGAAGACATACGTTTCTACTATTGACTACGATAATGCGCATATGATAGAAATCCGCTTGTCTTTGATTTGTTCAGAAACTGATGACGTGAACGCCTAGACAATTTCTTTAACATATTTCTCCTGTAAATTCATTTTATCAAAATAATCAACTCAGCCAAATTCAAGTCAAAATGACATGGCAGCTGGCAGGCCAGCCGCTATTTGTACAAACATAGTGAAAGCTGCTACAGACTCGTGTGACCACCGCTTAAGGAGACCTTTATCTATAGACGGCGTTTTTCGCGATTAGACCTTACGCGTAGATTAAAGTATTCGTCGAGGGACTATGACATTTAAGACAGTAGTTCTTTATTGACTTAGACCCACTTGCACCATTGCAATTAAGCTATGCTTAAAGCATTCTTAAAATTTAAGCAGCATTTAAGTGTGTTTTTTGCTTGCACCATACATTAAGCACAGCTTAAGCAAGACTTTAAGGCCCGTTTGCACCAACGTAACTTAAATCCTAAGTTTGGCTTATTTCATTGCACCAGGTCGCTTAATGTACCTTAAGGAGTTAAGGATTGCTTAAATTAAAGCAATCAATTTTGCGGGTTTAGTGAAACTTAACCTAAAAATGTAAATCATATGACAATTTCAGTGCAATTTTTATAAAGTGAATGTAAGTGTAATGGAGTTTTTAATAATTGAAAATGATATTATTGTTGATGATGTCAAAGGATTTAAAGGTATTATGCCTTCATATTTTAAAAATTACACTACATACACTAATGGTGTACAATTGCAAAATACACGAAGGAGAGGAAATATTTATCTCGGGCACAAAAATACAAAATACATTATTCTATAGAGCAGCTGTAGAGTATAATATACTTCCTAAGAGTATTAAAACTGATGATAATATAAGAAAATTCAAATTATTATTACAGGAACATATATGAAGCATGTGGGAGTATACAAGACTGATTTTTGTTATTTTAGTGCAACTATTAATATTGGCTGTGTCGTTATTTCTAGTATTTTGGTATTTGTAGTATTGGTTGCTATTGTTTCTTAGAGTTCCTATAAGAATATAGATAATTTTTATTTTAGTTTTATTATTTTCTTTATATTTCGAATCTATTATTTCATTTTGTTGAATGAATGAAATATTATTCCGTGCATTGTATTTATGTGCAAATTGCGAAACTTAGCACGGTCATCAGCATCTGATTCCATGAAGAGATTAATGGTTTCTACATTTCCATCTGAATCAGTGGGGCGGTTTTCTAGGCCATTAAGGGGGTAAGTGCCTCGCGCCAGAATGGGCTAATAGAAAATGACAATGGCCACAATCTTGGGCCTGAAATTTTACCGAGTACGTAAATTTGTTTGTACTCTCCTCCAGGGTTGATACAAAATGTTTCATTAAAACGGCGAAAATGAAGCAAATTCGTGTTTGTAGAGGTACAGTTATTACGTTTTTGCGACTTTATTTGATAACTAATGAAAATTTTATTACGTACATATTGTTTTCAAAGGTATAAACTATTTTTCTGTAGCATTACATTTTTAGTTCTTTGCAGAGAAAAGCTCCAGATATACATCCAATATTGGTAATTTTCAGAATAAATTATACAGTTTGTCTGATGATTGAAAAAATATCAAATTCTATAGACGAATAGTTTAACTCTTTCTCTCTAAATGTGCAAAATATCATTTCTTAATATTTGATATTACCTTCATAATTATGTATATGCTGACCATCAAAAATGCATCGATTTTCGACGCGGCACTTACCCCCTTAACTGTTTTATTATTCATAAGGTGCAATGTTAACAGGAGGTTAGGATAATCTATAGGAAATACATATACTCCCCCTCCAGTTTTGTGAATCTCCATCTTCTCGTCTGCTACCCCTTTTTTGGTTTTTTGACTTTCATAGCATTTTTTTTAATGATTCTTTTGTTCTATGAATCAGGTTGGGCGTTTGGGAATTGAATGACGAAGATATAGTTTCCCAAGCCACTTTTTTTTTTCTCTACTTGTAAGGCCGTCAGTTTTTTTGTTTTCAATGATGTGTTTAAACTTACTGCCTATTATACTGAGTAACACATTTTTTCGTGCGGACTGTAATTCGCAGTTCTAGCTCTTTTTGAGCAAGAGGGTATGTTTTCCTTATTTTCCATGTTTCCATAGTTCAATTTGTGCTATTTCGATTAGTCTGGTTAGTACTTACGTACGTCAGGCACTATCGTATAGAAATACCAACATATTGTATAAAATAGTAAAATTACTAAAATTATGCGTTGTTGCCAAGTGTAATATATTTTAAGAACCTCCTTACAAAGTTACGCTTAAAATGAGTTGGTGCAATGAAGTAAAAATTAAAGCTATACTTAAATTTAATCTTGCCTTAATTAAGTGTGGATTTAAGCCACGATGGTGCAAACGGGCCTAAATAAGTCGTGGTCATGGACCGCTTAAAATTTAAGTCTGCATACATAACCTTCAATTCGTTCCATCAGTATTTAAAATGGCACTTGAAGAATTAAACTTTGGAGTGGACGATATTTTTGAAGACGATTTAGACTTCATGGATATTATTAATTTCTGTTATCCCAGATAACTAGTTTGAAACAGAGCTGATCATTATCATGAATTGTCGTTCTTTCGGTGTTTTCGTGTCCGCAAATAAACTGTGTTAAATTTACTAGGCCTGACTTTCAAAATACTGGCTAATAATGACATAACCTCTCTTTTTTACGCACCGAGATTTTTTTATGCGCGCATTTGCCTTAATTAAATATTTAATTACGTATTGAATTCTTAATAATTACGGCGAGTTACACTATTTCCCTGTTTGTACTGCAACACTGTTCTTGTAAAAAGACTCGCATGCACTTCATGTCAAAATCAGCTGAAGAAATGACATAAAACGACACTTTATGTCGCCAACGTTATAAAGTGAAAATCGCAAGATTTTGCGATGTTGCAACACTTTGAGCTTGCTTACTTACTATAGCAATTGTATTAATTTCTATGGTGCATGACGCTTCCCTTTAGGCATGACTTAAAATATAAATCCTACTTTGCAAAGTTAGACTTAACGAAAAAATGGTGCAAGTGGGCCTTAGTATTACAAAATGAATCGTTTGTCGAAAGTATGTCTCAGTTCTGAGATCTGAACACACTAATTGGACTATGCCATTTTGGCGGCGGCAAATTCCGTAGATTGTAGAGACTTCAGAATTGAACAATAATTTGTTCATTATTACGTCCTTTAGGGATTGAAGTTTCGTTTTATTTTGTTCAAACTCTTTTTTACTTTTTTACATAAAATACAACACGTTTTTTTAAAAATAATTTTTTAATTTAAAAATAATACAAAAAAATATATTTCAGTTCATTTTGGCTGCGCCAGTACCTGGAGAATTCTATCCTATTTAATTAAATACAAATTTTGTGGAAATTGGTCAAGCCATTCTTGGGCTATCGTGCACGCAAGTTCGAAAAACAAGGTTTGAGAAAAAATGCGTTTAAAGTTTTTACCCTAGAAAGCACAATATGATAATAACTTGCATTTCCAACTTTTCTGGGCATTTTCTGCAAGTGCATGCTTCCGAATTGTCCCGAATACAACAGCGAACTAAAGTTCATGCAAACAAATGATAGGCTTTGACTGCGTGTCGAATACGGGCTGCTTTTTTGAACTAATACTTTAGCGTTATCTTCTATTAAAAACAGGGCGAAACCACACCCCGAAAAATGTCTTTAAAAATTGCCAAAGGCGGCGCCTCGGAGGCAATGTGGGGATTCTAAAAGTTTTGAAAAAATTACAAATGAAAGCTGGAAAGACCCTCTACCAACTGTAAAGATTAAAGAAAAAATATAAATGTTTTGCAAAAAAAAAATGAATTGAAGGAATGGTTTTTAGTTTCTTGCAAATAGATCACAATGATGCAGAACATTAAGAATATATAATTTTTAATAAATTAACAGAATTAACTTTGGATATTAAAAATTGCGAGGATAACGCCTCCAATATATCTGGTAAATATTCTGAATTGCAAACTAGAATACGAAATCATAGTACCATAGCTTTTTTATACCCTGTGCCAATCATTCTTTAATAGTTGGAATCTGTGCAACAGAATCTTCTTCTGCTGCAATTCCTAACTTTTGTTTTGTTCAAAATTTATTTACACTTTCCTCTGCTTTAAGTAAAAGATGGAACAAACTGCTTAATACAGCAAATGAGATTTATATGGTTTATGGGAATGATGCTATAAGTGTTCAGACAGTTCGCTGTTGGTTTAGAAAGTTCAGAGCCAGTAATTTTAATCTGGAAGAAGAAGAATGTTACGGCGTCCATCCACTACTAACACAGATCTTATCAAAGCCATGGTTAAGAAAAACCGCAATATGCTATTCGCGAAGTAGCTGATGCCCTAGAAATTCCAGTAAATAATCATCTGATGAAGAGCAATCGTTCAGATCTGTGGCTTCCTCAGGAATTACAAATTGAAATAAACTTAAAGGTGTTTCAACATGCTATCTGCTTCTCTTGCGGCATAGTAATCAACTTTTTTTTTATTAATTCCAAGAAATACTGTTGCTAATTCGACAATCCAAAGGATATAATTGCCAGAAAACGGTCAGAATTGGCGCATTGGCATAGCGATAACGCCATACCTCATGTTTCTTTACTCATCAGAAATAAATTATTCTCATCTGTCTGGCATGTTTTACCTAGTCCTCCACACTTTCTTGCGATTATTATTTATTTATTTCATTGAAAAATTCTCTCCGTGGTAAAAGATTTATTACAACAAATGATATGAAAATGTAGCTTGATCAATATTTTGCTAACAAACCTTCGAAGTTTTGGGAATTTTGGAAGATTCTGCTGCACAGATTCCAACTTTTAGAGAATTAGTGGCACAGGGTATAAAAAAAGCTGTAGCACTATGATTTCGTATTCTAGTTTGTAGTCCAAAATATTTACCAGACATATTGGAGGCGTTATTACAGATTTGTCCCCTACAATTTTTAATATCCAAAGTTACTTCTTTTAATTTATTTAAAATTATATCTTCTGCATCATGTTGATCTGTTTGCAGGAAACCAAAAACCTTTCCTTTAATTCAGTATTTTTTAAACATATCTGTTTATTAAAACTAATTGGTCAATATGACTTATGTCAGGAGTTGAAACGACAATAATATCTTGTTTTACTTCAGCAATTAAAGTGTTTATAGTTTTTTAGCCATTAAATTTATAAATTCATCATAGGTTTTGTGCGATAGTTAATTTGTTATACCTGGGCCACAGTTGGACTTTTTTTCTAAATAGTTCTTTACAGCGGTGGCTTCTGGATGTTCGGCGAGGAGGCTACGGAAGGACATTTGACTGAAACAGAAGCGGAATATTTGCTTTCTCTATAAGAGTAAATAGTGCAGCACGAGCGGCATCTCTGTCTTAACCTCCTCTGCGAAGATCCACGAGCCACCGCTGGTTCTTTACAAATTGATCAAACTGGCTAGGGTTATAATAATAATAATAATAATCCGTTCTTGCCGCTATCATTCCCTGAAATGTACTCGTGTTTAAAATAAAAATAATAATTCATTCCAAAAAGCAAGTGACTTTTTTAGAATTTTATGTGAGCCTCTTTTTCTTCATAACGTTACTTGTATCGTAAATTACTATTATTTTATCTTATAACTCCTTAGCAACGAGTTGCGTTAAGATACCTTTAACAACACCATTACCATGGTTATTGAACAGTTGTCATTTATCAAACGTGATCATTCTCACCGTTCTGTGTAGTCTCTGTAACAATTTTTCAGATGAATCAAAATGAAGAGTCTATTAAAAGGTTACCTGTAGATAGAGTATAGAACTCGCAATATTCCCTCGGATGTTTACTCCCTCGCCGCTTCTCAGGTCGTAAATTTATCCTTGGGAATTATAGCTATCATTAATGGCTCGTTGTAGAATCTCCTGTTATATCACGACAACGTTGCCAAATTATTTTTTTTTCGATCGCGAATATCTCGGAAAATATAAAATAAAGATTTTTTAAATTATTTTTTTCGTTACCTCCGGTGTCCCTCAACATCATGCTATCGAGTTATTACTCCATTTTTACAGCACTTTGTACAATAGAAAATATGGAATAAATATAAAATAATATATAATATAGATTAAGATTGTATAAAAAATAAGATATTACAAGAAATAAAAATAGGTTTAAAAATGACTTTTGTATTACGAATTTAATTATGTGGGTTCTAGAAATTTAGTAGCCAGGGCTTTCTCAATAGAAACTTTTGGCCAATAAATAATTTTTGATAAATTATTTCAATATTTACGTATTGGTTAGTATGAATGAATGTTTAAAAAATGGTGATGTGGCCATCATGTTACTTTCTCCGACTTGATGGTATCATTTATATTTACGTTTTCATGGTTCATTTTCAATTGAAATCATATTTTAAATGTACATCGAGCGTTGCGTAAACTTGGATGAAACTGACGTTTAAAACGTCAAAATTATGAAACGGAAAAAATATACTTCATATTCAAAAACTCGGTTTACTCAAAAACTAACGAGATTTCGAAAAAAACTTATTCTTAAGAAGTTGTTCATTTTGCTATTCTCTACAATTATTATTCACACAAATTTGCTGTAACTATCATCGTTTCATAATTATAAACCAAAAGTTAAAAAAAAATTAATAAATTTTTTTCTCGAATAGCAATGATTTTATGAAAAATATTTTCAAGCAAAAGATGTTCATTTCTTTGTTGTCTTCAATGTTTGTTTAAATGTTTTTGTGATATTTTTCATATTTAAGAAAATATTGGCAAAAAACAAAAAACAGTTAAGGTAAACATCCACTTCCGGTGTACGAAATTTTACCAAAAGCTTTTCAGTTCTTCAGATTATCAAATAAGACATATGTTGAAAGTTTCATATCAATAGCTCTATTAGTTTTTGAGATACAGCGCACACAGACAGACACACACACACACACACACACACACAGGCAGACAGACAGACAGACAGACACACACACACACACACAGACACAAAAAATTTTTTTCCAGAAATTGTTGAAATGGCATCTAGGGACCCCAAAACGGATATTTCCGTAAAAAAAATTTTTGAAAAAAAAATCACGATCACAATACTTTCTCGTACTTCGTAACGGAGAAAGTAAAAAAAACTAGTTTCGCCGTATTATGGCAATTTCAAGAGAATTTAAAAATACATTTTGATGTCATAAAGTGCGCCTAAAGAATGGAATAAATTTAATAAAACCGAAATTAAATATTTTGGGAAAAAATCTTCGAACACGTCGATTTTCTTTGATAAAAATACACATTTTTGCATGATATTCAATTTTGAACTATCATTTGTGTTTGAGTAATGACATTCATTTTTTTAATGACAGCCCCTATTTTAGTTTTTTATTTTGGTACATCTTTCCATTGTCGTACTGTTAGTGTAAAAATGTTGCCATCTTACATAAGAAATTTTACGAATAAATGACAATTGAAAGTGAGGAACCGTAAATTTTATTGTTAACACAAAATAAATAAAAACCTTTTGCCCAGTAAACGCAATTATTAAATTAAGTGTTCGAACTGCCATCCACCGACTTCTCGACAATACGCAAGCTTGTGTAGACATTCTTCTTGGACATTTTGTATAGTTTCGTTGCTCTTTTGTGCGAAGTTCTAGTTGAGCTAAATTTTGTGGTCTGTTGATGTAGACCTTCGACAATATACCGGGTGTCCCATTTTAATCCGCCAGTAGCGATAATTCTGAAAAATTGCATTGAATCAAAAAGTGTTCCAAATGAAAAGTTAATGGTTCTGAGGGGGACATCTGATGCCGTAGACTTTGCCCCCCCAGCCCCCCAAGGGGGCATAATTAAATTGAAATAACTCAATTAAAACCGCCGGCATTAGCGTTACGCAATTAAACTTACACTCGGTAAAATCAAATAGGCGGTTTTAATTGAGTTATTTCAATTTAATTATGCCATGAAAAATACTGTTGCCGTTTTCAAAAATAGTAATCTTCTAAATAAGAAATTCGTTTACTGTGTGATAGAGAAATGCTTTTAATTTTTTCTCAAGTTTGCAGCGCCATCTATCAACAACTTTAAAAAATACCCCGACTAAAATTGACCTACATTTTAAAACTCTATCCGAGTCTGAGGTACAAAATAGGGGTTTCCATTTAAGATTCTAAAGTTGCCACCAGCCCCTCCCCCCCGGGGTGGGGCTATGTGGGGGGCCCGGTGAAACACTGTTTGAAAAAAAAAATGACATTCTTTTTTGAATTATTTTACCATTATTTAATTTGAAAAAGAAGTACTCAAGTAGTATTTGGGCAGGCTGAGAAAAAAACAACCTTGTAAGGTTGTGAGTAAGTCTTAAGTAATAATAACAGTTAATTACGTGACGATTTTCGCAATTTAAAATTTTATTTATTTAATTTTCGACCAATAAAAAAATTTTTCGGATAAAACTTACATACTTTTTAACCCTCTATCAGAATCTGCAATAAAAAATAGGGGTTTCCATTTAATATTTTAAAGTTGCCCCCTGTTCCCGCCCCCCTTGGGGGGCTGGGGGGCAAAGTCTACGGCATCAGATGTCCCCCTCAGAACCATTAACTTTTCATTTGGAACACTTTTTGATTCAATGCAATGTTTCAGAATTATCGCTACTGGCGGATTAAAATGGGACACCCTGTATAACTCCATAAAAAGTAATCAGGCGGTGTAAGATCAAGGGATCCCGCGGGCTATTCTTTCGTTCATCGACTGCCAATCCACCTATTCGTAAAGCAATTGTCCAGAAAATCGCGCATGGTGCGGGGGTACGCCGTCTTGTTGAAACCATATTACTTTATATCAGTGATGGGGAAACTACGGCCCGCGGGCCAGGTTCGGCCCGCAGAAAGGTTTAATCCGGCCCGTTTAAGAGTGCCGTCGTGAGAATGTTTGAACACGTTCTTACTTCGTAATGTGACGACCCGCATAAAAACTACCTGCGGCGATATTCAAAACACAATAGTATTCTGGACAAATCCATCCGACCTAAACAGATGACTCATCTTCGCTAGAAACTTCCAGACACTCTCGCAGGTAGGTATAAATACAAGCGAGGCCGCCCGAAGATCAGTTAGCGACTTAGTCAGTCATCTGCAACGACCTGCTGTGACTCGAGTAATTGTTTGTGTAATCCCCCAAACTCCCAGTGCCGCAACAAACTCCCGCGTAAGAGCATTAGTTAGCAGTAAGCTTTTCGTTTCTGTGTGGTGTTCTCCGTAGTAGGTAACGTCTAAAATGGATGTTAAAAAAAGAAAAGTGGATTCAAATTGTCGAGTTTTTAAAGAAGAATGGACGTGGAAATATTTCTTTACTTTATTTAAAGAAAAACCTGTGTGCTTACTTTGCAATACAACTGTTGCAGTTTTAAAAGAATATAACATTCAACGCCATTTCAAGAGCAAACATGAAAACCACTCCTACTCATCGTTAAGTGAAGAGGTGAAAAAAATTAAATCGAAAGATTTAATAAAAAATTTATCAAGTCAACAACAATTATTTCAGAGAGCTAATCATTCTTAAAGATGCGCTACGAAAGCCAGTTATGTGTTGGCTTATAATATTGCTAAATCTAATAAAGCATTTTCAGATGGTGAATTTATAAAGCAGTGCATGATAGATGTGTGCGATATTATGTGCCCTGACAAGAAAAAGGATCTTCAGTCACTGTCTCTCTCAAGAAGAACAATCACCGAGAGAATTGAAAATATTGATAAAAATCTAATTTCACTACTGACTACAAAAACTCAAAAATTTATTTTTTATTCAATTACCATGGATGAAAGTACAGATATCAGCGATACTGCGCAGTTACTCATATTTGTAAGAGGAATCAACGCCCACTTTGAAATTACAGAAGAACTTGCAGGGCTGCAGTCAATGAAAGCAACAACGACGATATATTTTGTGAATTTGAAAATTGCATCGATAAACTTCGTTTACCTATTGACAAGCTATGTAATGTAACTACAGATGGTGCTCCTAATATGGTTGGAATCAATCAAGGATTTGTTGGGAAGTTTAATTCTAAGTATCCGGAAAATGATGTTGTTTTTTTGCATTGCCTTATACATCAGGATGCTCTCTGTAAATCGGCTTTAGATATTGACCATATACTTAATATTGTTGTAAAACTAGTAAATATGATTCGTTCCAGAGGATTATTACATCGCCAGTTTCAACAGTTTTTGCAGTCCGTACATGCTGAGCATTCCGATATCCTGTATTATTCAAAAGTTCGTTGGTTAAGTGCTGGAAAAGTATTTGAAAGAATTTGGGATTTAAAAGACGATATTGTGAATTTTCTTCTTGATAAAGACATTTATAATCAATTCGACGTCTTAGAAAACGAAACGTGGCTTTCTGATTTCGCTTTTTTCACAGACCTCCTCTTACACATGAATAAATTTAATCTCAAATTGCAAGGAAAGAATCAGTTTCTTCACAATATTTGGCAATACCTGAAAAGTTTCAAATTACAGTTATTATTATTTGCTAATCAGATCTCTAAATCTGATTTTTCTCATTTTCCAAGAATACAATCTTTAAAATTCACTATATCAAACAATAAGATTAAAAAATACGAAATTAATTTGAGAAAACTATCAACAGAATTTGAAAGGAGATTTCAGGACTTTAGAAAAATGGAACCAGAGTTTAGTATTTTTGCGACCCCATTCAATGTTAATTACGAAGAAGTTGATGCAAAATTTCAACTTGAGTTAATAGAACTGAACTGTAATACTCTCCTGAAACAAACTTTTCATACAGTACCATTACTAGAATTTTATAAAAATTAAAGTCCAGATAATTTCCCAAATCTAATTACTCATGCAATGAAGATAATGACAATGTTCGGCTCATCTTATATATGCGAACAAATCTTTTCAATAATGAAGCTTAGGAAAACTTCTTTAAGAAACAGAATTACAGATGAGCACCTTTCGCAAATGGAACCGGACTATGATGAAATTTTGATGAAACAGTCTCAATTTCATTTTTCTCATGCACCGTCAACCAGTAATGACACCAGAAAATAAAGTGATAATACTTCACATCAAGAACTACACTAAATTCATTTTATATTTTGTGCTTATAATTTTGTTACCTTTTGCTTTTTTACTATTAAAATAATAAGTGTATGTAATAATATATGTATATGTTTATAGAACACATAAATTAGTTAACGATTAAGCATTATTCTTTGGCCCGCTACGATTGTCTAGTTATTACAAATGGCCCGTCTTAAAAAAAGTTTCCCCACCACAGCTTTATATGAAAGATCGAGATCATTGTTGTTTTGAAAACTTGCGGTAAACGCGTGAATAGTGCAAAAACTCGAAAAGCCAGTTTCTTACTGTCAATTGTCATTTACTCGACAAATTTCTAATGCAAGATGGTAACATTTTTATATAGTCAGTTCGACAATGAAAATATCTCTCAAAATCAAGAACAAAACGAGGGGGTTGTCATTAAAAAAATTGATGACGTCATTACTGCATAATAGCAAATGATAGTTTCATGTAAAAATGTGTAATTTAAAAAAAAAAAAAATGATGTGTTTGAGGATTTATTCCCAAAATGTTTTATTTCGGTTTTACTGAATTTATTCCATACTTTAGCCGCGCACTGTATAAATTCAATATACAGGGTGCCTGTTTTTCGAGCGGCACCATGGGGACTTCAGTTATCTTCAGAGATACGAGGTTGGTTAAAGAGCAAAGTTGTGTATTATAACGTTGATTAATAATCTGTTGAGAAATTTGAGTTACCTTTTTTTGTTTTAAAAAAATCGCGAAAAAATAAAATATTTCAATTTTCATTTTTAATTTTTTATTCGAAAACTATTACTATTGCCCAGTTTGCACTCAGACATTAATAAAGCACTTTTTAATGGAGGATCTAAATATGTTATAAGATTTATTGTAGCTTTCAAGATGGCGGAGAAACAATAGACAACTTTTGTTTTTCTTATGGGCGCCATATTGGATTTTTACATTTTCTAATGCAAGATTTTTTTCTGTTTACGTTGATAAAACACACATTATGTTTTAATTTTACATTTGAGCCAAAATTTGAAATGTATTATTTTTGTAAAGAGTGCCATGGAAACATCACACTTTTTTACAACAATGAGTATTACAAAGCCTATAAAACAAACTGTGGCATTTTATTTTATTATTTAATTCATCTACAATCAAGCAAGGGAATATGCATTCATTAATCAACACTTCTGTTTGGGTAAGGTTGGGTTTACATAAAAAAATAAAATTTGTAAACGAACAACAATCTTAGGAATTTATTACAACATTTAAAACTACTAGAAAACATAATGCTACAATAAGTGTTCAAATTATTCACATTCACATTCCACTTCCAAACACATTTCTGCGCTTTTTCTTAAATTATAAATTGCCCTACTAATATCTCTTCTTCTAATATTATTTATAGAATCAACGATACTTCTACGCAGTTCATTAATATTGTCTGGAACGCTTTGATAAATCTTATTTTATATAGAATAAAACACATTATACAAACAAAGTAAAAAAGTGTTTTATTTTATATAAAAAGCATGTATAACGAAGTAGAAGCTTCCTACATAACAAATAAAAACAAAAAAATCTTATTTTCCTTAAGTTCCCCATAAAAAGTAATCCAATGGGGATAAATTTCTCGGATATTTCTAAAGATACACCTCCATTTTAAGAATGAAGTTTAAATGGAACTGTCACATTTTGTTTTGAACAAAAGCGCTGATTTTGTTTACATGGCACTCTACAAAAATAATAAATTTAAAATTTTGGCTCAAATGTAAAATTAAAACATGTATGATATATGATCGTAAACAGAAAAAAATCTTGCATTAGAAAATGTAGAAATCCAATATGGCAGCCATAAGAAAAACAAAAGTTGTCTATTGTTTCTCCGCGATCTTGAAAGTTACACCAAATCTAATAACATATTTAGAACCTCCATTAAAAAGGGCTCTAATAATGTCTTAGTGTAAATGCGTAATAATAATAGTTTTCGAATAAAAAAGTAAAATTTTTTTGCAAACAAAAAAAAGGTAACCCCTATTTCTCAACAGATTATTAATCGGGGGTAAATAAACAAGAGGTTATTTTTTTTTGGATATAGATGCTATTATTACACGAATGTTTGGTTGTCACGGTAAAAACACGAGAATCAAGGGCATGAAAAAATCACGACAGCGCGTAGCGCTGGAGAGATTTTTTCTTTGTCCCTTGATTCGAGAGTTTTTACCAAGTGAAAACCAAACTGAGTGCAATAATAGCATCTATATCCAAAAGAAAAAATAACATCGAGTTTATTTTAGGGAGATTAATAAACGACTCAAATATAACACTTTATTAGATTAATAATAATTTAATGAAAGAACATCTATTACACATTTCTATGATCATTTGTAACATTTGCATGATCATTAATAACGTTCATAGTTTGTTTGTTAAAAGTGCAGTTATTGTAGACAATGTTACTGGTGAAGATTTGCTCGGACTGTGGTATTAATTTTTGTCTGATTTTCGATAGTTGTGGCATTTCCGCTACAACTAGCGACGCCCGTTGTTGGCTTTGACCTTAGATTGGCTAGTAAATTGGCATGGTGGTCTGTGTCCAATTGTAGGTAAGGTTTGAGTGATTTTGCATTTGCATGTCCTGTCATTTTCAATACTTGCTGTTCCCCAACACCAGCTTTAATGAAGTTGGATACGGCACTTGATCTGTTTAAATGATTGGTGATTTTGTTTTTTTTTTATATTTAATCCAATCTTTTCAGCAGACTGTTTGGTCCATTTTCCTAATTCATTTATACCTATTGGCATATTTTTATACCAAACTGAAGCAGGATGTTTGTTCCAAAATGGATTCACAGTCAAAAATAATCGTTCTGTAGTACGAGCCCTAACAACTATATATTGGGACAAAATCAAATAAATATATAATTCAGGTATTTGACAGTTTATTTATATTTTTTAAATATATTTATAATTTAATACTATATAATAAATTAATTAGCAACAATTATGGATAATCAACTCAAAAAACCAAATTATTATTCTATTAACTTCTATTATCTCCAATTAACAAGAAAAAATGTCATTTTGTTTGACAAATAAATATTGGGACAGTAAAGTAACTGTCAAAATAAGACACGTAGGCTGTGAAAATATTGCATAATGAAACGTCAGATTATTCGTTAGTTGCTTTCTTATCGTATTTGGTGAATCGCTGAGTTTATTGAACAAAATGGTATCTCTACAAGTTCCAAAATTCGTGAGTTGGTGCTTAAAAACTATTGCAGTAACAAAACAATACGTGAAGTGGCGGATAATCTTAACCTACCTAAAACTACAGTGTGGAATATAATTAAGCATTATGGAGAAACTGGAAATATCCTAGATAGAAAAGGAAAAAGTTCGGGTCGTCCAACATTAATTTCTGTTAGAAATAAGAGAATATTAGTAAAAATATGCAAAAAAGGCCGAAGAAATACTTTAAGGCAAATTACGGCTGAATGGAATCACGAAACTGGATTAAATCTGTCAAGGGAATGCTGTCGCCAATGGATTCATAAATGTGGACTAAAGTTTTATAAGGTTGAATTACAAGTTATATCGTAATTTAAAAGTATAGTTAATAAAATGTTTTCTTACAGGCAAAAGAAAAGCCGCTGTTGACAATAAAACAAAAGAAAGCCAGGCTCACATGGGCAAAATCTAAATGATCTTGGTCGGTAGAAGACTGGTCCAAAGTAATTTTTAGCGACGAATCAAGATTCGACGTATGTGTTGGTGATTATCGCAAACGTGTGATTCGCGCTAAACATGAAGCTTTTCACAAAGATTGCCTAAAACGTACGGTAAAATTCCCGAAAGGAGTGATGATTTGGGGCTGCATGACAGCTTCAGGATTAGGATGCTTTGAATTTATTGATGGTACTGTGAATGCTGCGAAATATCAACAAATACTGCAAAACATTGTCCTACCAAGTATCGCGAATTTAAATGTTGACGAAAACTACATCTTTCAGCAGGATGAGGCGTCTTGTCATACGGCCAAAACCACAAAAACGTGGTTTGGTGACCACAACGTAAATGTTCTTTCTTGGCCCTCTAGCAGTCCTGACCTTAATGTCATTGAAACAGTATGGCATAAGATGAAACAAAAATTGAGGAATAACCCTCAACGAACATTACCTGAACTTAGAGCCAAAATAGAACATATTTGGAATGGATTTGCTCCTGAAACGTGCAGATCCTTAGTTGAGTCAATGCCCAGCCGAATTCGAGCTGTCATTAAATATAAGGGCGATGTTACTCCTTTTTAGAAATAAAATTCGTGCTATGTCCCAATATTTAGTTGTCAAACAAAATGACCTTTTTTCTTGTTAACTGGAGATAATAGAAGTTAATAGAATAATAATTTGGTTTTTTGAGTTGTTGATTATCCATAATTGTTGCTAACTAATTAATTATATAGTATTAAATTATAAATATATTTAAAAAAAATAAATAAACTGTCAAATAGCTGAATTATATATTTATTTGATTTTGTCCCAATATATAGTTGTTAGGACTCGTAATATTAGTGTTTCTTTTTTTTGTTTTCTAAACAATCTGACTGGGCAAAATGGTAGATTTGACGAATTAGAGGCAAGCCATTTGCTATCTGCACATTTTCGAGAACCTCCTTGACATGTTTTTGAAAACACTGGATTATATTCAATTCTGTTGTTTAAACTGTTATCTGCGTTAATTTTTTCTTTAAAAAATTGTACATTTGGCTGCTTCTCCACCCCTCCACGCAAGTTCATACGCAGCAATATGATAATAGCGTTTTTGAAGACCTTCAGGAGTCTCTTCATCCCATATATTCATCATTTTGTAAATGTTTCTTTTGCTCATAGTGAACTTACTTTTCTTTTATCTGGGTTTGATTGTAGCATTTTCCTTTTGACATCACGTGCGTTTCGTGCTTCTTTAAATTCTAAATCATTAAATGGATCCATTGATCGATTAAATTCGTTTACAACACCTTCTTTGTAGTCGTCGCCGTTTTCTTTCTTCATGTTGAACCCCCAATCAGTCAAAATACTCCCGAATTCACTCGAAGACGTCGATCCAGAGAAAACGTAATTTCGCGTTTTGCAAAATTGATTGAATTGTTTCCAAATCGATTTTCTGCAATAATTACTGGACTTCGGTACATTACTTTTAACTACATTCGCAATAAGTTCTTTAGACGCACTACCAAAACGCGTGTTATTATTACACATTTTAATTAGGTCATACGTTTTGACGTACTTGTTACTGTGCGAGAAACGTCAAATTTGACAACCTACTAAGATATTTTTAAAAAGGAACATGGACCTTCACCAGCGATTATAGAACGTTCTATATTCGCTGGTAAAATTGACGTTGCTAGGAGATGTAAACAAAAATCTGTATTTTGATTGGTGGATTACAAGAGGCGTTTATTAATCAACGTTATAATACACAACTTTGCCCTAATTTAACCAACCTCGTATCTCTTAAGATAACTGAAATCCCCATGGTGCCGCTCGAAAAACGGGCACCCTGTATACACAGACGCATGCATAAAACCGCCTAATCGAACAATTCCGGTAACTGAATGGGCAATGTCCCTCAAAGTAAGTCCGTTTCCCCATCAGCGACTTTACTGCACCCAAAACCGGTCTGTATTTTATCGTTTGATGGGGAAATAATAATTAATGCTTGTACCACAACCATATTAAATAATTAAACCCTTTTTCTCCCTTTCAAGAATTTACAATGCTCTCTTAATAAACATCAACTTATGAATTTAAATCCTCAATTTTTTTTTTTACGGTTTTGAAATAAAACCGCAAATATTTCACATCGTATAACTTTATTAATCATAAAACTTAAAGAAAACTCACCCACAAATCTCTGTACTCTGCCAAACGTCCTGCGGAATCCGAAGACCCCAGCGCGTTATGCAAATTTTGCGCTAAATCCTTCGCCACTCGTCCCTTTGCTGTGCAATTTATAAACCAAAGTGAGCAAAGACCGTTTAACATCGCGAGAATGTGGTAATAGCCAAATGTGTGCCACAATAACATGTCGGGCTGCATGTAAAACTGCGCCAGCATTATCACTATTCCCAGGACCCATGAAAATACGCATAGAGACCAAGTGATTAGCGATAGGTTTGTGAATATTATTGCCGTTCCTGTTACACGAAAGTATTTTAACTGAAATTAAGAAATACAGATTATTATATTGTATAATGAATTTTTTTTTGAGGCATTGTCGTACTAAGTGTTTCTTAGAAGAGTTTCTCACGGCCCACTTAGACAAAGCATGATATTCAGAGGCCCACTACTTTTTTTTATAATATCTGCGCACGCGCATATTACTCGTTATTCTAAAAGAAATAAACAACTGGGTCAATTCAACCCATGCAAGTATACACTAGGGTTAAGAATCACAAATATTCTAAATACAACTTTCTGTTATTTAAAACTAATTGTCGTGACTTATCGATTTAGATATGTGTACTTACTTGAAAATGTGTCCACATGTTTTTGAATTTAGCAACTTCGCTGCCATTGGTCCACGCTAGTACAGGTAAAAGGAAATGCGGAACCAAGATGCTTAGAAAAATTATTCCGTAGATGTACTCGTCGAATCTTTTTCCCGGTTGAAGGATTAACATGAGACGTTCTTTGAATACGATGCTTACAAAAATTGTCTCCGCTATGTATAGTATGTAGGCGTAGATTGCAGCTCCGGAAAACCACCTGTCATGCAAAACTTTTTTTAATTGTTAAGTAACATTATAAATATATACAAGGGGCGATCAATATGAACGAGCCTTAATTAACTGAGCATCGGGAAAGGTTGGGCAGTTGTTATCGTTAAATACGAATGCATAGAATAAGGGGATGAGATCATTTAGTAGTCTTCACGATGAGTGAGAATGGTGTGCTGGTCTGTATAGAGCAGTATTTCCCAACCTTTTTTGTGCCATGCCTCACCTAAGCCTTTCTAAAATTCTTATGCCCCCCTATGTAACATATACAAAATTTTTAATATTAAAAAAACTTAAGAAACTTAAATGATGGGTCACTAGGAAATTGTTAACGAAACATAGTAAGTAAATTTTCAAAACGTGTAAAGAAAAACTGAAATTCAAATTCGAAATAATTTTAAAGATTTTTCTATATTAATTTATTATTTTAAGTTAGTGAGATCCTTGCGCTTGATGCTTGCTGCACAAGATTTTATGTTAGGTTCCAATTTGTTAGGCTTCAGTCTCCCCGTTGTGTTATATCCAAACGATTTCTTTTTTTACCAGTAAATAATTTACAGCACTAAATCCGCATTCAGCTAAATATGAAGATGGAAACGGCAACAATATTTTTCTTGCACGTTTGGTTGAGTTTAGACATTTGATTTCTGTTTGCTCATAAAGCCGTGCCATCGCTCCTTTTATATTAAATAAAGTTTTAACTGGCTCATTATTTTGCATTTCTGCCAGCTCTTCTTGATACTGATTATTTGATATATCAGACAAATCCACTAAACATTGGCCGTATCATCCATGTTGGAAAATCAATTTGTTTTAAATCAGAAAATCTTTCTTTTAAATCAGCCGATAGAATTTTCAGATGATCGACAATAACAAGTATAACGGCATCATTTACTTTACATTTTTGGAGCCAATGAAACTTGAAAGTTTTTGTTGTTAATATATTTCCGACATAACTCAATAAGGATAATGAAACCAAATATCTTCGCTTTTGCATCGAAGAGTTTTATTTGTTCCTTGAAGTTGCTTATTTAAAATATTTAGTTTTTCAAATATATCGGCTAAATAACTAAAAATGCTTTACAATCGATTGTTAACAGATACTTCATTTCAGATTTATCGCGAGCCATCTTATTTCAGTGTGAAGTAAAAGGCTCACATGGTCTGCATTTTGTTCACAAAATAACTTGAAGATATGCTCACATTTGGTATACACTTTACTACTGAATGTAGTACTACATTTGAACAGGCGAGATGTTTTGAGCTACCAAGCAACAAGTTTTCCCTATGAATAACACATGCACAAGAATCATTTCTGGATTCTCATCTTTCATCAATTTTAAGCAGCCATTTTTCTTGCTCATCATATTAGGAGCACCATCCGCAGCACAAGATGGTATATTTTTCATTGGTATATTATTGACATCAAAGTAGTTTTTTAGCTTATTATATACCGTGTGATTGAATTACCACGTAACAAAGAGAGTTAACATTGATTTTTTTTTATTGCTGGTTCTCTGTTTAACCTAAAAGTAATAGTGTACCACCGTTGGATAGATTCATTTATTGCATTTCCTACGGTATCATACAATTATTATTTAACGCTGTTTTACCATCTGTATAAAGCATTAACAGGGATACTACAGCGGCCGTTTTACATTGAAAATCATGCATTTTCATGTTCCTTTTTCTCTGAAACCGTTGAACCAATTAAAATGCAATTTTGTAGGGTTATTTAGATAGCTAACCTAAAGAACTCGTGATGATTTTGTTATTATTACTTTTTTAAAACTGATGTCATAGCAGTTTGAAAAATCGAGCCTATCCTGACGTGCTTTGTAAGACCAAAACTTGATTAATGTTATAATTTGAAATTCTCGCTTATCACCGGATGATCCTAAGGTCGCCACGAACAAAATAAAAAGTAACTTGATATCTCTCATAGGACCAGAAAAAAAGGAACATAAATGAAAGTACTTTTCAGGAGAGCGAAAAGCGAGAACGGGCCGCGGCAGTTCCGCCCGGCCATAGCTCACTTTGCGGAAGATTCTCGATCCCTTACAGTGCGAATAATATGTGCCAATAGTATCACTTTGTTAAATAAGTCCAGTTTCAAAAAATGAATTTAAAAACAAAGATTTTTTTCCAATTTTCTTAAGGCCACTTCCTCAAAAATGAACAAAATTTTCGCTTTTTATCATCTATTCTGACTCAATTCTGCGAATAAAAAAAATATTTTACGTTGATCCGATTAATAAATGTCATCGAAATTTGTAAGCAAAGTGAGGCACTGTTGTTAAGTTTTTTGACTTTCCTGAAAAATTTACTTTTTTAAGTTTAGGTACACTTTTTTTGAAAACTATAAAAGCTATCTACATGATTTTTTTTATTTTAAAGGTGCTATCGATAACTACCAGTATGGCTGAGATTATTTCCATAGTAGTGGCGAATTCTTTTTATAAAAAGAACTCGAAAAATTATTATTATTATTATTTATTAACGGGAAACCCCTTTATAATACATAATTTTACATGTGTGCAAAGCTTAAGAACTAATACATAATAGTTGATAAGTAACATTATTACAAGTTAACTAATTACTTAGAAATAATAGAAATGAATGGATTAATTAATATGAATGTTTAATTGAAATTTAAAGTGGGGATAAGATGAATTAAATAACTAAAACCAATTAAATTGATTAAAATAATTTGCTGACCTTAATATACGTTCAAAACTATGGTGATACGCAAAATTTGAAGTATGAGTCGTGATTCGAAAAATAGGTAAATTTCTAGTGCGGCGATTATTAACATTTACATGAAAATTTATGTACCCTAGTATATCTGCAGAGGAAACCCGACCATTAATGATAGCGTGCAAAAAACATAAATCACTCATCTTTCTTCTCATAGCTAATGAAAGGATATTTAATCGAGACATGATGTAGTTGTAAGATCCATATGCATGCTGCTGGCCAACTTTAAATTCAATGCATCTTAAAAACCGTTTTTGGACGCACTCGATTAAATTAATATCCCTCAATAAATACGGATTCCAAATAACAGTAGCATATTCTAAATGAGATCGCACAAGTGAACAATATAGTATTTTCAGACATTGAATATTCAGATTCTTACACGTTTGCCGGATAAATCCCCATAAACTTCTGGCTTTATTACACTTGGATATAACGTGGGTCCGAAAAGTTAATTTAGAATCAAATATCACACCAAGATCTTTCATTTCAGGCACACAGCGTAATTCATTATTGTTAAGCCTATAAATAAACCCAATCTGGTTTCGGCCCCCGCAAAACGTTATTGAGACACACATCCGCGTTTAAATAGAGTTTATATCGGTTACACCAAATTGTTAGTCTATCAAGATCTTCTTGAATCATGGCGCAATCTGCAAGATTATTTATTATTCTAAAAAATTTCAAATCGTCCGCATATAATAAATACCTACAGTTCTTAAATATATCACAAATGTCATTAATGAAGACCAGAAACAAAATCGGACCGCAGTGTGATCCCTCAGGGACCCCAGATGTAACATTAAAACAATTTGATGAGATGCCATTTATTTTTACAGATTGTGTACGGCCATTTAGAAAAGATTCTAACCAGCTTACAACATTTGTGTTAAACCAAAGACTTTTAAGTTTACGCAACAATAAATCAACACTTACTCTATCAAATGCCTTGGAGAAATCCGTATATACGACATCGACTTGTTCGTTATTCGCCAAGGCATCAGACAAAAATTGTTTGTATACAAGTAGGTTAGTCAAGGTTGACTTTCCAGGCATGAAACCATGTTGATCGCTAGAAATTATCTGTCGGGCAATCCACATTAATTGCTCGGCTACAATTTTATCCAGTAACTTTGGTATAATGGATAGGATTGCCACTCCGCGATAGTTTTCAATCCTGTCTCGCCTGCCAGATTTAAATATTGGCGCAATAAAACTGTGTTTCCACAATGATGGAAATTTACGGGTGTTGATAGAAGCTTGAAATAGTCTGTGTATTGGTGTCACTAATGAAAAAATACCGTGTTTTATTATGCAGCTAGGGATTCCATCAGGACCTGAGGTGAAGCTGTCATCCAAGGCCATAATTTGATTAAATACTTCTTCTCGGCTGACAGTAAGTTGATTACCTGGAACTTGTCTGTCGACCATCGGCTCCACGTATGGTCCATTCGGTAACTCATCAGAATAACATGATTTAAAATGGTGTGCAAACGACTCAATTATATCCTCAGCAGTTGATACTTCATGACCTTGGTACAGCATATCAGATGGTATTCCATTTTCTTTCTTCAATTCCTTAATGTACTTCCAAAAGAAATTAGCATCTTCTTCAATCCCCATTTCTACGCGACTGATGTAGTTCCGATACAAAGACTCAGTTAAATGTTTACATTGACCACGTAACTGACTAAAAATTAAATAGTCTTCATTTGCACCGCTCTTTTTAAATTTAATGTGGGCCAGCTTCTTAAGTTGAATTAGTTTTTTTAGTTCGGTGTTCATCCATTTAGGGTAACGGTCACATTTCTTGAAAATATTTCTTGTTGGAATGAACATATCCATTCCTGTTTTAATAATTCTGTAGAAATTAGATTCGGCAATATCAATATCTGGATGGTCTAAAGCTGCTTCCCAATCAATTGATGCAAGATGCGAGTTTAAACTATCATAATTAGATTGTTTATATAAGTAGACTTTTTCACAAGATTGTAAGGAATCCCAAGAATTGATATCCATAGATAAACAATGAGCTTTGTGGTGTTCACTAGTATTCAAAAGTGGATCACTTGATTCATAACTTTCAATAAAATTCACATTTGAAAAAAATAAGTCCAAAAAATTTCCTCTGCAGTTAGGAATTGTGTTGAGTTGTTTTAAATTTAGGAAGGAATACGTACTAAGGATTGTATCGGCTTGAATATCAGTTGGGTGTAGAGTATTACATATTAAGCCGTTCGAATTCCACTTCAATAAAGGGAGGTTGTAGTCTCCGCAAATTAAAAACTGCTTGTGACTGTAAGTGTTCAATAAATCTTCGAGCGTATCACAATGAGATTGGTACAATGTTGCGGTAGAATTAGGAACAATATATAAGCCAGAGGACTGCATGGGCCGGGCTTTGGCCCGGCCCGGAAAGCCCGGCCCGGCCCGACGTCGGGCCGGGCCGGGCCGCGCCGTATTTTTCAAACTCCGGGCCGGGCCGGGCCGGGCTTTCCGATGGATAATTTAACCCGGGCCGGGCCGGGCCGGGCCGGGCTTGGATAAATTTAATTTTATTATAGTTTGGAAAATAACAACCAAGTGCTGTGAAAAATAAATTGGGTTATTTTTATTAACATGCATTCAATGTATTTTAAGGATTGTAAGGAGTACATGGGTCCAGTAATTTTATTTATTTAATTCAATATTTTTCGGGGACGGGCCGGGCCGGGCCGGGCTTTGAATATTCAGCTTCGGGCCGGGCCGGGCCGGGCCCGCAACACATTTTAGTTTCATCGGGCCGGGCCGGGCCGGGTTTTAAATTTTCACTGTCGGGCCGGGCTTTCAAAAACCCGCTTGTGCAGGGCTCTGATATAAGCCACCTATTATGTAATGACGCTTATTTATAGTGGTGGAAACGAACAAGTGTTCCACTGTATTATCACAAATAATGAATTTTGAATTAAAACATTTTTTGATAGCGATTAAAATGCCACCACCTCGAATATTACCGCTGACGGTTCTATTGGTTCTGTATATATTATAATTATAAAACTGCAATGTACTATTACTAATGTCATCAAATAGCCACGTTTCAGTGATAATAATAATGTCGTAATCATTGCTATTAACAGTTAACAATAACTTATTTAATTTGGTGCGTATTCCACCAGCATTTTGATAATAAATGATTACTTTTTTGAAAAACTTGCTTTAACTTCTACATTTGATGAAACAATACAGGGCCTATCATTGTTATAGGAGATCTTAAGAGCACTTTCTCCATTTGCACGTCTTGATTCGAGTTCTGTTTGAACCTTTTTAAAGTAATCCCGTTGTTTCAGCGCGGAAGTGAGAAGATTTATTATTATTACGAGCATTTGATCGAAGCACCTCTTTTGCAGCGTGTTCGTCCCTAAATATAATTTTCATTGGTCTAACGTGATTTTCGGATTTTCTCTTACCAATTCTAATTATCTTCACGGGTTTACTTTGAATGTTAAGAGTTTGAAAAATGTTTTCAATCTTAGCTGTATCAACCTGAATTTTTTCATTCAATGTAGATGCGGACGGTTCAGGAACATTGTAAAGTATTACATTACATTTTTTTTTCTTGGGCTCTTCCATTTCACAAATGAAAATCAATTGAGTCATTGCTATTCAAATTGTCGCTCAGAAGAGCCTTTATTTCATTAAAATTACTAGTTTGCTTTGATTGATCCGTTTCCAGTTGATAAATTTTTCTAATTCGTTAAATCGGGTGGTTATCGAATTAATTATTTCATCTCTCATAATATTTAATTTAGTTGTTATTAGCAAATCCAGAGACTCAATACTAAATGATGGTGTAGTATTAGAGCTTGTGGATAATTTAGATAACTCACATTTATAACATAACCACTTATTGTTAGAAAGGACCTTATTAGGGTCATGTTCATGTTTTTTCACCATATCATAATTTCGAATCCAATTAATATTTTTTTTAATTCCTCTGCCATAAATGCTTATTTTGGAGGTAAGAACATGTGTGCAAAATCTCAGAGAAATCGGCCAAGTAGTTTTCTCGAAAAGTGTAACCAAAAATCACGTTTTTTTATGGAAAACGGCTGAGGAAGTGACCTCCTTAAACATAATTAATTTTGCTTTTTTGATTGATTATACGTAGAAGTAGAATCTTGATTGTTTATTTGATATTTACTTTAGTGTCAATTTATTTACAATACTTATGCGGATTGAAAAAATCGGTTCCCCATGCATATTTTCTATGTTGCCCGGTCAAAAAATCACACGGTATATCTTTGGAGGTAGTGGTGCTTTCTAATCTTTTACAAAACATTTCTACAGCAAAATGCCCTTTATCAATATATCTTACGTAAGTTATCAATACTGCCTCACTGTCTCTCAAAGTTGATTCATCCATTTGCACTGAGAATTTTCTTGTTTTCAGCTTTTCAACAAATTGTTTTTCAATATTATCACTTATTTCGTCTAATCTGCAAACAGTATTGTTATTGAGTGGCATAGCTTTTACATCTTTGTCATCTTGTTCAAGAACCGTTTTAAGAAATGCTGGTATTCATGGTTTTATTAAATTCTCTCCTATGGTATGGTTTTTTCCAGATTTAGCGATGCATAAAGAAATTTGATAACTAGCCTCAAGAATGCGATTATGAGTTGAAATATGAGCACTATGTTTATTAAACAAAACTCTACTACTATAACTGAGACCATAAAATCTGTCTTAAAAACTGAATTAGCCGCTCTGTTTAAGTCTGAATTCCATGAAATAATGAAAGAGTTGAGAAGTGAAATTGATGATATAAAAACTAGGATTACTAAGATTGAAAACTGCGCATCGACATCATCGAGTCTGAATATGTCTGAAGCAATTAGTGAATTGGAGGAGCGGCAAAGAAGAGCATGCAATGTTATGGTATTTAATATACCTGAAGCAGTTGGTACGTTAGAACATAGAATCAATCAAGACGTAAAAGCCATTGCGGATTTTCTTGATTCCTCAATAACATTTGATCCTATTAAAGTTATACGCCTGGGAAAAATTTCTAACCGACCCAGACCTCTAAAATTATTTTTTCGCGACCAACGAAGTGCTATCAATTTACTAAGAGTTGTTAATGCGATTGATACTGGTAGCGTAAAATTTAAAAGTGATATGACTAACTTCCAGAGGGATGAATTAAAATTGTTACAATCAGAATTGGGAGACAGGATAAAACAAGGGGAACACGATCTTACAATCAAATATGTCCAAGGTACCCCGAAAATAATGAAGAACAAAACTAAACAACAAATGAAAGATTTAAAAAACTAAACATATTTTTTCAAAACGTTGGTGGAATGAAAACGAAGCTGGATGATTTTATGTTATATTCTTCATATGATATAATAGTTTTAGTCGAAACATGGCTAGATCCGTCTATTGCTGATACGGAATTTCAATTACCCAACTTTAATATACACAGATTTGATAGATGTAAATCCACGAGTGTTATATTAAAAGGGGACGGTGTTTTAATTGCTGTCAAATCCAAATTTCAGTCAAAACGATTGCTATCCACTGATTTGGTGGAACATGCATTTGTTATAGTAGAAAATAATTTAATAATTGGATCGACTTACATACCACCCGGATCAACTTTAATTCAGTATGAAAATCATTGTTCTGCAATTGACTATATATGTGATATGCATCCAAATAGTAAATATATATTTTGTGGAGACTACAATGTACCGAATACTCTCTGGGACCCTACTCGCGAAAATGTATTGTTGGATACAAATGTGTGCCCGATTGGACAAGCATTAGCCGCATCTTTTGAGATGCATAATATTCGTCAGTTAAATAATATTCCCAATGATAGAGGAGTTCTGTTGGATCTAGTTTTTTCTAATTCAGAAAATCTTGCAATTACTCGTTCAGAAGATCCACTTTTCGATTCAAGTTTTCACCACATAAGTTATTTGATAACGACACCTCTTAAGGATACCAGCAATCAGTTGTACATGGAAGAGTATATTTATGATTTTAAAGCAGCTGACTATGAGAGTATTAACAACTATTTCTCATCAGTTAATTAGTCGGCTATCCTTTCATCATCGCAGGTCGAAAAATCTACACTAGAATTTAATAATTAAGTTTACAGTGCATTTAATCGTTACGTGCCAGTGAAGAAGGTTGCAGTGTCCGGTTATCCTAGGTGGTACAACTTCAAACTTATAAATTTAATTAAAGAAAAGAAAATAATGCATGCTCGGTATAAATCTAGTGGCTGTACTAGCGATTTTATCCAATTTAAAAAGTTACGCTCCGATTGCTATTATCTTAGTAAGAAGCTACATTCTGACTATGTGCGAAAATCCGAGGACAATTTAAGACACAACCCTAAACAGTTTTGGTCATATGTAAGGCAATGTCGTAATACCAGTACTTATCCGAGTTGCATGACATATAATAATAAAAGTTCCAATAGTGTATCAGAATGTACTAATTTGTTTGCTGAGTATTTTTTAACAGTGTATCAAAGTAATGTGGGTGCTGCTCCTAAGTTTTCCTTTGATGACAGCTTAAATTTAGATTGCCTCAATGTCTCTGTTAATGAGGTTTTCGATTGTATAAATCAACTGGATGATTCTTGTAATGCGGGACCTGATGGAATTCCTCCATATTTTCTGAAGCGTTGTGTATTCTCCCTCACTAAACCCATTCATTTTATATTTGAATCCTCTCTGCAGTGCGGTGTCTTCCCAGCTTGTTGGAAAGAGTGTTTTGTTGTACCCATTTTTAAAAGTGGATCAAGGGATGTGCAGAATTATAGAGGCGTAGCAATACTATCAACTTGGCCAAAGATGTTGGATAAAATTGTATCCATTCAACTATCTTGGAGCTGTAGGCAATTTATAATTTCTGAACAACATGGTTTCATGGCAGGAAGATCAACGGTTACGAATTTGCTCACGTTTCAATCCGATATATCGAATTCCTTGGAGAGGGGCAATCAAATCGATGCTGTTTACACAGATTTCTCCAAGGCTTTTGATCATGTTCAACACAATATTATTATCGAAAAACTTATTTCTTTGGGCGTGGGTGACGGTGTGATTCGTTGGTTTTCCAGTTTTTTATGTGGTCGTCAACAATTTGTTAGGATGGGTAGTTCAGTGTCGCAAAGTATAGAAGTATCGTCAGGGGTTCCACGGGGTTCCCATTGCGGTCCAGTTTTATTTTTAATATTTATTAATGACATCAGATACAGCATTGAGTACAGCAAGTTTCTTTTATTTGCCGACGATTTAAAGCTATATTTAGTAATAAATAATGAACTTGATCAGCATAACTTACAGTCAGATTTAGTGAAGTTCACTTCTTGGTGTAATACTAACTCGTTGCACTTAAATTTAAAGAAATGCTGCACCATCACATTTTATAAATCAAAGCGGCAAGAATTTGATTACTTCCTTAATAATATTAAGCTAAAGAGAGTGGAAAATGTTGTAGACCTTGGTGTGTTATTTGATACTCATTTGAATTTTTTTCTACATATTAATAATATCTGTAATGTCAAAAAAGCATGTCAAATTCTAGGGTTTGTCAAGCGCTTTTCTCGAAGTTTCAGTATTTCAACAATCAGGCATTTATATACGGCATTAGTAGTGCCTCATTTAGAGTACGCTTCTAATGTGTGGTCACCCTATTATAAAAATGCAATAGCCGGAATTGAGAGAGTGCAGAACAAATTCTTAGAATATGTTTCACAAAACATGGGAAATTCTCGTATGGGATACAGTAGATCTCAAATGCTATTCGAAATGAACTTAAGCCAATTACACCAGAGGCGTATTTTGCACGATATTTATTTTGTATTTAAAATTGTTAATGGTTTCATAAATTCCCGCGAATTATTGGAGATGTTCAATTTTTTATTACCTCCAACCACTCGGACAAGATCAAGGAAGCTCTTCTGTATTCAACGCTGCACCTCTAATTTTGCGAAAAACTTGCCAATCAATCGCATGATGGCATTTATAAATATTTTATGCGGTCATTCAAACTGTGATCTATTTTCGGAGTCATTCTTAGAATTTAAGAACCGCATCAAACGCATGGATCTGGACTTGTTTTTAAAATTTTATCAATAATATTATTTATTTGTATATTATTTTAGCTGTGCAATTTTTACCCGTTTTATTTTAGTTTGTTTATATTTATTTTAACATGTTCTGTTCGTCATTGGTATTTATGTGATTTTTAGTGCGATTTATGTTTTCTATGTAAATTACCTTATTTCTCTAAAAAATTTCTCGCTACATTTACAATATGTTTTTATTTTTGTTTTAAGAAATTTTGTAAAAGGAGATTTTCCGTTAATAAATCTATTATTATTATTATTATTTTCAAAATTTTTCTTTAAAGTTTAAAAGTAATTCAAATCTGAATTAATATGAGCACTATGTTTCGCCTTCAAATGCGCATCAAGACGACCTTGTTTCATTGATTCGTTGGTCAAGCATTATAATAATAATAATAATGTTTATTCGTGAACATAACATAAGTTTTACACAGGTCAATAAAACAAATAAATACAGAAGATTACAGTTACAGTTATTACAGTATGCTGTCATAAAAAAACAAAAAGGAAACCGCTCATCGTGGACAGCGGGTATGAACACAAATTTTAAATATTCCTCCGAATATTGACGAATTTTTTTCTTGCTTTCACCTTTCATTTTACTATGGGCTGAAAGAATACATACAGTGTGTATTAGCCCAATGGAATAAATTCGATAATAAATAAATGGGGGCGTGTTCGGAAAAACGCTCGGATACATCGATTGGTATTTTTAGTTGCGCATTTTTTTCAACAAAAACTTTTTATACAGGGTCTGTCATGTAACAGAGGCCAATACCAACTTTCTTATTTTAAATGCAACACCCTGTATATTATTAAATTTCTGGATTCTTTCGAAAATTTTAGACATATTTCATGTACCATGTCCTATACTATACCTATATTTTTGTATATAGAAATGGCAATAACACTTGTTTTATTAATTAAATCGGTTATTTATTAAACAAATTGGGAATAACCTTACTTATTGCAGAAAGCATTAGATAAATACAATAAAACGAAATGTAGCCTGAATATATGAATATTCAACCTGTTAATCTGCAAGCAAAAATTTAGTCTTACTAAGACTATAAACAAATAACTTATTGAAACAACTACTTCCCTGGCTAGTGCCACGCCGGATATTGTATGATACAAAAGAAATTTGCATGTTATTACTAGTACTACTAGATAATAATATTGGTTTAAGATCGTTTATTTCTACATACAAGACTAACTTTATTATAATTATAATTATTCTAAAATGAAATCTGAAACTTTAAACTGTAAATGTTATTATTAAAATGAAAAAAACAGAAAACATTTTGACAAGGACACACAGTGCTAAACTTATCTAGTGTTACTAGATGAAACAAATTTGACAGTTTGCCAGGTTGAATATTCATATATTCAGGCTACATTTCGTTTTATTGTAGTTAGGTTATTTATTAATAAAAATTAAAACATAATGCGAGAAATACGATCAATAAAGATCTATTTTCTTAAAATAGAAATAGCATTTATGAGTAAACTGGGTTATTTAAAAAAACATAAATTAATTAATAGTTATAGCTATTTTTATATTTAATTAACATTTTTATTAATTACTAATTTGAAACCTTCATGTCCCATTTCCATGGGCACCACATTGCCTAATCAATTAAAACCATTAAAATCTGTTCAAATAAGATATCGGACCATATAATCAAACGTGTATCTAATTATAAACCGAAAAAATGAACGAAAAAGAAAGATTTCATTTCATATTCGGGCGACAATTTTGACTGGATAATAACCCCAATAAAAATTCCAAGGCCGACAATTTTCACATAATTACACATCTCGTTCAAGAAGTGTAACACCTTGAAATTGATTATTTTAGCACCTATTATTAATTACTGTTGATAATTAGCGGTTCGGTTATGGTATGTAAATACATTTTTCTTTTAATTGGCACGTGTCTTAAATACGGGATGTTTATATAATTTATTGCCTCGGTCGAAATTGCCCAATAAAATCATTAGGTTATGCTTAATTTGATGATAATATGATGATTATAATAAAATATTCAGGTCACTTTTTTACGAATAATAGTTACTTATGTAATAAGACACTTAAAATTAAGAGTGAATTTTATTTTACGATGCGCCAGTCGATGCTCACTTTATCGACTAATGCATCGTAAAGTAAAATTACCTCTGAAATATTTGAGTCTTATTGCAAAAATTAACAGATGAAATGGAGTTTATTCACAATATAATCCTTTCATAATAACTTTCACAGTATATTTTCTGCCTGGGCAATCTATCATCTATTGCAATATATTTCTTTCACTGGTACCTTGTGAAAGATAATTTACAGAATAACATGTTGTAGTTTATAGTACATTTATAATATAACCGTAATAATATATTTAATCCAACTTGCAAAATATATTTCGTAGGCCTCAACTGTTTCTTATCTCCTATTGCAACAGCTACTTTTTTACTAGTATTGTATCACAGATAATTTTCTAAATTAAACTGCAGTTTAAAGTGTATTTTTAATACAACTCTTATAAAATATGCTACCTAACTTTTACTACATATTCTATTGCTTGGGCATAGATTTTTTTTATAAATCATAGCAGCTACTTTTTTATATATTTTGTTATAAATAATGTACACAATAACATTTTTCGCGGATTGATATAAAATGTAAGATTTTTCGGATTGCTTTTAGGCCGTGAAATATCACTTTTTCGGACTAGGCTTTAAAAATGCTTATTTATGCCTAGGCTGTAAAAGTAATGAGCCAATCAGGTGAGACTACGTCATGTTATTTCGCCAATCAGATGATACGCCGTCGACCAATAGAAGCCGCCCGGAAATTTGTTTGACATGACCATGTATTTTTCGCTTAATTGAGAGTTGCCTTCGAATTTCCGTGCCAAAAAGGCTAAAAACAGGTTTCCCGAAGTTTTAATAACACCGCGTGTGTTTTCCCCGACTACCATGCTTATCCACGCACAAAAATCGAGTCGCCGAGTGGCCCGGCATTTGACGTTTAAACGTCGTCGGCCTGCGCACTTACTTCTTGGCACAGTAAAACGAGAGACTTTCCTTCATATATTGCCTGCATACGAAGCTCAATAACGGCTTCTGCGAAGTATTAACAACCCCGCGTAAGTTTTCCCGAGCACCGTGTGTTTGCCTAACTTTCCCACGTAATTGAACCCGAGCTGCAATCGGAAAAATTACCGAAAAGAATTTGGAGGTTACGTATTATGTAAGTTTTATTTCAATTTAATCATTGAACAATAATAATATGAACATAATGACTTTTACATTTTTAATCGTAAAGAAATGTGTGTGATACCAAGAAAGTGCACTTTCTTGAAAAGTTCCTGAATTCTTGAATCAAAATGTATCACAAAGTGATACCACCATCAACCATATCAGTAAAGAAATGTATTGAAGAGTTTTACTCGAAATAATTATATGGTCCGTCCGATTTAAATATTCATTGCATGTCACTTACGAAATAATGATCAATATGATTATAAATGATTAAATCACACACACACCGTCAAAATGCGGACACCGCAATGTCTATTATAAATGTCAATTTTTGTTCTACTTGGGGAAATTTTTACAAAGCTATGTTGATAGAATTAAATATATTCAAAATTATCGCATTGCATGTTAATATTAATTTCTCCCAAACAATCCGCGAAAAAATTATGTGTTTAACTCGGCAATAAAGCAGATTTCCTGACTTGGCTGGATTCGCAGCCTCGCTCGCGAGCTCGCTCGGCAGTGAAACTCCAGCCGCGTCCGTAAATCTGTCACTTTATTACCTTGTTAAACAAATAACTATTTGTTGTTTGTAGTTTATTTATAATATAACCCTTATAATATATGCAACCCAAATGCACATTGTATTTTGTTGCCTAGGCATCTACCTTTATTCTCTACTATTACTACTTTTTTACTAATATCGTATCATAGATAATTTACTTAATGAAACTTTGCAGTTTAAAGTGAATTTCTAATATAAACTAATAATCAAAGTTCAATAAAACGAAATGTAGCCTGAATATTCAACCTGTTGAATAATTAATTAATTTTGCAGAGTTACGAACAGGTTGAATATTCATATATTCAGGCTATATTTCGTTTTATTGAATTTATCTAATGCTTTCTGCAACAAGTAAAGTTGTTTCTAATTTATTTAATAATCAAAGGGTCATAATAATCAAAGGGTCATTTATGATACATCTATGAACTCAAAATTTAGAGACGAATTAAATTATGTAAAATTATACAGGGTGTTCCATTTAAAATGGAAAAGTAAAACTTTTAAACCGGAAATAGAATTTTTATTATTATTATTATATAGTCCACATATTGACACACTTTATTCCCTAAAAACACTATACTAAATTTCATAAAGATATATGTAAAAATGAAAATGATATTTGGGGTCTACCAGTATTTAGTTACACCCGGTATTAACAAAAGATCAACTTTTTGTTGCCCTCATATCACAATACTTTCTTTAGTTAATTGACAAGTTCAAGATGAAGCCACTGTGTTGTGAAACAATTTTACTTTTATTAGTAAACTCTTGAAAGTTTTCCTCCATGTCTTCCTTCTTCAGCTTCTTTGTTTCCTCCTTGAATATTCAAAAAAATTCCCCTAATTCTAAGTGCTTTTTCTTCTCCTTTATTTATTATTCCTTTCTTTCGTTTACCGTGTTATACTACTCAACTCCCTTCGATGCTATTGCTGCTCCAAGTTTGCGATTTTTCAGTTTTTCTTTTTCTTTCTATTAAATAATTTCATCAATATTGGCCTTTTCTTTTCTTCTGTTTTCTGTCCTAATCTTACTCCACCTTTATAGTTAATGTCACATTCAATGATGATGCTGGGTTACCCACTGGTCCTCCCTCGTCTTTGAGTCCATTGAATGTTACGTAATTGCATCTATGTAGAGTACTTCTCTCTAATTTCTTCTGTTGTTTCATGTTTGGCTATTCTTACTTTTAACAGGTTCACTGCAGCTACGATTATTATGTGATTTCATAATAGACTGTACGGGTCATATAAACCCCGTACAGTTTTTTTTTAATTGTGTTACTGCAAACTGAATGGAGTTAATCAGTACCACAGTTTAATATTAATCTGTGATCGGTACCAAAAAACTTTTAATTCCTCCAAAGGGCGACCAAGTTACAACCTCAGCCTGTAGGGAAGTTCGATAGAATTCTATTCCGCCAAATACGACGGGACAATATGCCCCGTAGAGCAGTGATGGACGTGTTAATTTGTTCATCTCTTCCTACAATTTTTTCTCTCCTTTTAAGCACATCCTAAAGATTCTTTAGACTTTAATTATACGTAGTATAATCCCCTGCAGTTTTTAGTTTATCTAAAATTCGGTCCAATTTCATTTTCATTTTTAAGAAAATCAACCTGCCGAAAGAACAAAAACCATCAATTTCAAAAGGTTGAAATAAAATTTGGAGCAACGTTTTTTAGCATAAAATGGTGTATTATATATTAATTTATTTCATTATGCCCACAATTGGCAAAAATACGGTATACCTATTTTTTACCTTGTTTTATGCTATATACACACAGGGCCGGATTAAGGTACAATGGGGCCCTAGGCAAATTTTTGGTTTACAAAGAAAACTTTTACGGCTAATTGCTGGAGTACACTACAAAGCAGACACTAAACCAATTTTTGAAAAGTACTGCATACTAACATTGCCTGCTACATATATATTATTGACTCTGCTGTGTGTTAAACAAAACCTAAACAAATATGAATTTGTAAGTGAGGTACACCATTTTAGCATTGACACTCTAAAAACTCTATATATTTCTCTTGTTCGCCCTTTGATGGAATATGCAGCAATGATATGGAACCCGCATTCAAAATATTTAACAAAGTATTTGAATAAAGTTCAAAACAAATTTTTACGGCTATTAGCATTTAGGCTTCACATACCAATTATATCTCTTAGATATAATGATCTTGCAATGCATCTGCATATTCCATTGTTGGAAGATAGAAGAATTAGAGCTATTTTTATTTAAACTACTTTAATTATGTAGACAGTCGTCAATTATTAAGCTATGTTGACTTTTGGTACCCGAAGAGAGAAGGTACACAGCGCCATGGTAAATTATTTCGAATTCCATTTCATACTACCAACTATGGCTATAATGAACCGTTAACTAGAGTTATGAGGTTATCAAATATGATGTTATTTGTAAAAAAATATAATACGTTGTGATAAAATTTTACAAAATCACACGTGCATTTATACATCTATTGGCTAATGGAGTAACTTTGATTTTTTTATTTATTTTAATTTTAATAAAAGTTATGAATTTTTTAAGTCAACACAATTATAGCTTAGGTCTGCGCGCCTTTCTTCTAAAGAAGATTACTCCGTTAATCTCTATTGGATTTTAATTTTTAAAATTTTTTTTGGACTAACCGTGATTCGTTCTTTGATCCGTGTTGATTTTTTTGTTTCGAGTTTTGCATTTTAAAAATGGTGGTTATTTGACGTGAGAAGTGTTCATGAAATTAAAAAAAATTGTAAAAAAAAATATAAAACGTTGGGAAACAATTTTACAAAATCACACGTTAATTTCTACATCTATTGGCTAATGGAGTAATTTTAATTTCTTAAAAATTTTTTTTTTGAATTTGAATTTTTCAGCTCAGCTAATTATAGCTTTCGTCCTCGCGCCTTTCTTCTAAAGAATATTATTCCGTTAATTTTCATTGGATTTTAATTTTAAAAACGTTTTTGGATCAACAATGATTCGTTCTTTGAATCTGTGTTGATTTTTTGTCCTGTCTTTTGCAGTGAGAATTAAATTTGAAAATATATATTTTTTTTAAATATAAAACGTTGAGATAAAATCTTACAAAATTACAAGTGCACTTCTACATCTATTATATAACGTAGTAACTTTGATTTTTTCAAAAATTTTGATTTTATTAAAAGTTGTGAATTTTTTAAATCAGCTCTGCATTATTATATCTTCATCGATTGCTTCCGTCCGCGCGCCTTTCTTCCAAAGAAGATTACTCGGTTAATTTTTGTTGTATTTTTATTTTTAAAACTTTTTTGGATCAACAATGATTCGTTCTTTGAATCTGTGTTGATTTTTTTGTTCTGACAATTAGTGAGAATTTGACGTGAGAATTATATTTGAAAATAAAATTTTTATAAAAAATATAAAAGGTTGGGGTAAAATTTTACAAAATTACACGTGCATTTCTACACCTATTAGCTAATGGAGTGACTTTGATTTTTTTTAAATTTGATTTTTGTAAAAGTTATGATTTTTTTAACTCAGCTCTGTATCATTATCTCTTCATCGGTTTCATCCGTCCGCGCGCCTTTCCGCCAAAGAAGATTTCTCTGTTCATTTTGGTTGGATTTTAATTTTAAAAACATTTTTGGATTAACAATGATTCGTTCTACGAATTCGTGTTGATTTTTTTGTTTTGACTGCACTTTTGAAAATGGTGGGTGTCAGCTCAGCACAATTATAGCTTACGTCTGCGCGCCTTTCTTCTTAAGAAGATTACTCTGGTAATTTCTATTGGATTTTAATTTTTAAATTTTCTTTGGACTAACAGTGATTCGTCCTTTGAATCCGTGTTGATTTTTTTGTTTTGACTTTTGCACTTTTGAAAATGGTGGGTGTTTGACGTGAAAAGTGTTTATGAAAATAAAAAAATTCGTAAAAAATATAAAACGTTGGGGTAAAATTTTACAAAATTACACTTGCATTTCTACATCTATTAGCTCATGTAGTGAATTTAATTTTTTCAAAAATTTTGATTGTAATTTAAGATATGGATTTTTTAAGTCAGCCTAGCATAATGATCTCTTCATCAATTGCTTCCATCCGCACGCCTTTCTTTCAAAGAAGATTGCTCCATTGGATTTTAATTTTGAAAACTGTGTTCGATCAGTGGAAAACAAAATGGGGCCCCGGAATCTTTGCGGGGCCCTAGGCAACTGCCTAGTTTGCCTAGGCGGTAATCCGGCCCTGTATACACATATTGACATTAACATTTAATATTAATGAATAGGCGTTGAAACCCAATTTACACGAATAAATTTTAGAAAAGAAGGTACGCATTAGGTTACAAAGGTGTTTAATTTGTTGCCGCAATTGTATATCGGGTGTTTTGTAAAATCCGATTATACTGAAACGTCAAAATGTGAAAGATGACAATGACAAATTATACTTCAAATTCTAATCATTACCGTCAGTTTACTCAAGAACTAATGAGGTTTCGAAAGAAACGTATATTATATCAGTTGTTTATTTTGGTATTTTTTACAATTTTTTATAATTATATTTGATGTAACTTTTATCATTTCATAATTATAAACCAAAAATGACAAAAATTATTTTTTTTCGAAAAACAAATATTTTTAAACAAAAGTTGTTCATTCCTTTGTTATCTTCAATATTTGTTTAAATGCTTTTGTAATAGTTTTCATAAAAAAAAAATATCGGACAAATAGGTTAAGGTTAACACCCACTTCCGGGGTTAGCAATTTTAACAAAAGCTTTTCAGTTCTTCGGATGTTCAAAGTAGAATTTCAATTCATGTATTAGTTTTTGCGCTACAGCGCGCACAGACAAGCACTCAAACCGAACCAATTGTTTTTCCAGAAATCATCGAAATCGCTTCTAGGGACTTCAAAATAGATATTTCCGCTGAAATTTAATTTTTTTAAATATTTGCGATCACAATACTTTCTCGTACTTAACGAACGTAACGCAACATAACGCAACATAACGAACAAAGTAAGAATCTATCTTTGAAAAATATCACGACAATGTAAAATTATAAATCCAATTAAATTGCTAATTGCAATACCCTATTCTAGAAAAAGAATATCGTCTATCATTTTCGGGATGATTGAGCGTATTTCTTGACGAATTATTTCCTTTAAAGTCCCAATTTTTTATGTCTATTAAAATAAATGTTAGTCTTTAAATAACCCCAAGGAAAATAATCCACTGGAGTTAAATCCTGCTGGCCATTCAATATAGTCCGAAAGGTAGTGTCACTTTTAATCAAGTAATTTTATGCACGCTGGATTTTATACCACTGGTAGTTCCTATTTTGTTCATAAGGTATCCGACCGTTAGACCCTCCACTAGCGGTGGGTAGAGTTGTGAGAGCTGTCAAGAAAAGTTTTCCGATTAGTAATTTTAAGCACGCTGAAAATTGTTGAGGTAAATATTTACTAACTATAATTCATTAAAAAAAAAACTCGTCAGACCCTTTTCTGGGGGTGGAATGTCCGTCAGTTACGCGGTAAACAAAAATAATCGTCAGACGTCACCAGAATAGTTTAAAGACCGTCAGTTAGGCCTCCGAAGTGAAGAGCAGCATTGAGAGCGCGGTATCTTCTGCGGTCCCGCTGACGGACTTTCCACCATTCTGATGCCATTCTGATTATTGTCATGTCGAAAAACTACAAACTTGATTATTTTCATGTTATGTGAACCACAAACCGTCACCTGAATGTATTCCAACCTGAATACTATGACTTCATTTTCACAGTTTACCGCGTAACTGACGAATATTCCACCCCCCAGACAAGGGTCTTTTTTTTATGAATTATAGTAAATATTTTGTGGATGTCCTGTTCACCGCTGATCGTTCCGACAAAAAAGTACGGTTCAATAACCTCAGCCCAAAAGTTCAAGCTTTTGGGGACGTTGTCTATTCGCTTCCGTCAACCAACGCCCAATAATGGCAATTTTGTTCACTGACGGTACCATCTAAGCAAAATGTCGCCTCATCAGAAATATTTCTAATGAATTCAGGATTTGCATTGGAGAGACCCATAAGTCTCACAAAATTGTGTTTGTTGATCAAAATCATCATCAAACAGTTGGTGCACCAATTGCACTTTTTACGTGTGAAATTTTAACTTTTGATGATGTTGGAAAACTGTTTCTTTTTGGCGTATTAAGAAGTGAATCGACTCCCGCAAGGGTTAAATGTGGATATTCCTGCATAGACTTTCTATCTTTATCTGTAACCGATGGAAGTCCAGTCTTAGGCTTATTGAGAACAAATCATCCAAGGCGAATTTTCATCCGCCCAATAACGGTCATTTTTCTTCTAGCAAATTGTTGCCTCGTCAGAAATATTTTTGATGAATTCTCACAAAATTGTGTTTATTGATAAAAATCATCATCAGACAGTTGCTGCACCTATTGCACTTTGTACGGGTAAAATTTTAACTTTTGAAGATGTTTGAAAACTACTTTTATTGACGTATTAAGATGTGAAGCGACTCCCACGAGGATAATGTGAATTTTCCTGCATACACTTATTTGTCTTTATTTAAAGCCGATGAAAGTCTTATTGAGAAAAAATTTCGCGATGTTGGACATGTACGAGTGTCCAAGTTTTTGAAGTCGGTTCTCAATTCGTCTTGCCGTTGATTGTGATATTGAAGGATGGTTTGGATGCGTCCGATTTTTATATCCAAACCTAATCATCATTAATACTTCGATTTTTTCGGCTTCAGAAAGTCTGATTTTTGGTATCTTATTTCTTAAATCTTTAAACAAGTAACAGATACTTCGTAATGTGAATACATTTTGTTTGGCATTGAATTATAAATAATTGCAATTGTTGTTTCAACTTATTGCTAGAGAGTTAGAGCCGCATCAACACTTCCTCGAATATTGCGACTTTCATTTGTATAAATTTTCGCAAATATCTCCGTTATCTATCAACCGATTATAAAAAACTTTATAATAATAATAATAATATATTTACAGTAATAAGGTTACAATATCAAAGTACAAAACATATATACATATATAATTATACATATAAACAAACATTCGTGTAAATACATACAGGGTGTTTAGAGCTCTGTTTTATATAAAAGTTGTGCAGAATGGTGAGCTGCACGCCCTAAAAATATTTAAATTTATACAGGGTGTCTCATAACAAAGTTACAGACAAAACTTATGTTTTTTTTTTAATGGAACACCCTGTATATTTTAGCATTTTTGGATTCCTTGTTACTCAGAGATTAAAATGACCTAAAGTTGTGGGGATTGAAACCCCGCCGTTTTCATGTTATTCAGTTGTTTATACAAAAATTTGAACAAAATTGTTTCAAGTTATGAAACAAAATTTACATTATCACCACTTAATACAGAAGAGCGAATTAATAAGAAAAACATTTGGCACCTTTAAATAAATAAATAGTTACAATAAATAATTTAAAAGTACTTACATTAAAATTTAAAACAGTGTCGCAGCTGATTGGCAGATAATTAGAAAAATAAAATAAATAAGATTCTATAATATATAAAAATCGGATAAGTTCTGAAAAAAAAAACTAAATTCATCGTTAGACATAATCGTTATAGGACACTTTTCTTGTTATAGTGTCTCTTGATGCAAGGTCTTTAGCCAATATTGATACTCATTTATGAATACATCTATTTTCGAATTTGATTATCTGCTCAAAATTAGATAGGTTTACATATATACTACAAACTAAAATACGGGTGTGAAGTTAGCAATAGATTTCAGCAATAGATTTTAAAATAAGTTATTTCCTCTAAATTCACTTTAGAAAAATTTGAAAACCTCAAATGGCAACTAAAGCACTATGATATTAATCAGTTGTCACAACGCCACCCCTGATTTTCAACCCCATCATTATTTCGCACACATCTAATAACATGTAACTATTTTCAAAGTTCGCATATCGCCATAAAAAATATGAGCACATGAATAGATTCCACATTAACCATACTAACTTATAAAAATGGTGATGTGACCATCATGTTACTTTCTCCGACTTGATGGTATCATTTATATTTACGCTTTCGTGGTTTATTTTCAGTTTAAATCATATTTTAAATATAAATCGAACGTTTGTAGATTCGGGTGAAACTGACCTTTAAAACGTCAAAATTATGAAAGATGGGAAAATTATACTTTAAATTCAAAAACTCAGTTTAATCAAAAACTAAAACGATTTCGAAAAAAACTTATTCTTTATAAGTTGTTTATTGGTATTTCCTACAATTATTAATAACATAAATTTGCTGTAACTATTATCGTTTCATAATTATAAACCAAAAATGAAAAAAATAATAATTTTCTTTTTCTCGAATAACAATGATTTTACGAAAAATGTTTTCAAACAAAATAAGCGCATTTATTTGTTGTCTTCAATGTTTGTTTAAATGTTTTTGTGATATTTTTCATATTTAAGAAAATATAGGCAAAAAACAAAAAACAGTTAAGGTAAAAACCCACTTCTGGTGTATGAAATTTTACCAAAAGCTTTTCAGTTCTTCGGATTATCAAATAAGACGTGTGTTCAAAGTTTCATATCAATTTCTCTATTAGTTTTTGAGATACAGCGCTCACAGATACACACACACACACACACACACACACAGACACCAAAAATTTGTTTCCAGAAATTGTTGAAATGGCATCTAGGGACCCCAAAACGGATATTTCCGAAAAAAAAATTTTGAAAAGAAAATCACGATCACAATACTTTCACGTACTTCGTAAAGGAGAAAGTAAAAAATGGTGATGTGGCCATCATGTTACTTTCTCCGATTATTTAATGGTATAATAGTTATTTATATTTATAGATTCATTCATTATTTTTAATTTAAATCATATTTTAAATCGAGAGTTTCACATGATCGAAAGGTAATGACGTTTGAAACGTCAAAATTACGAGGTAAAGGTAAAAATGACAAATTATTTTTTAAATCTTTACCGAAAGTTTACTGAAAAACTAAAAAAATGCTAAAAAAATCCTGAAAAAATAGTTCTGATTAAAAAGTCCTAAAAAAAATCTAATAAAAATTCTGAACAAGAAAGTCTTGAAAATGATTTCTAAAAATAGACCTGATTAATAGGTCCTAAAAAACTAACAAAAGCCCTGAATAAGAAAGTCCTGAATAGGATTTCTAAAAATAGTACTAATTAAAAAGTCATAAAAAATCTAAGTCCTGAACAAGTCTTGAAAAAAGTCTTGATAAAAAGTTCTGAAAAAAGAGTCCTGACAAAAAAAGTCTCGAAAAACAGGTCCTTCAAAAATAAAGTCCAAAAAGAAAGTTCTGAAACAAGAGTTCTGACACAAAAAGGTCCTGAGAAAAAGTCCTGGAGAAACAGTTTTGGAAATAAAGTCTTGAAAAAGAGTACTGTTAAAAAGTTGTGAAAAAAAGTCCTGAAAAGAGTACTGCAAAAGGAGTTCTGAAAAAATTAGTCTTCATATAAAACACCAGAAATAAATGTCCTTAAAAAATCCCGAAAGAAGTCCCAAAAAAGTCCCGAAGGAAAGTCCTAAAATAAGTCCTGAAAAAACGCTTAAAGGAGAGTCCTAATAAAATATCCTGAAAAAATGTCCAGTAATAACAGTCTTGAAAAAAGTTATGAAAATAACATCCTAAGAAAATCTTAAAAAAACATTTCTAAAAAAAACCCTGTGAAGACCTGAAAAAGTACTGAAGAAATGGTCCTGCAAAAAATTATCACTTTCAAAAATGTCCTGAAATATAGTACTGAACTATAGTATGAAGGAAAAAAATTCTCGAAAAAATAATTCGGAAAAAAGCAATGAAGAAAATTTTAAAAAGAATCCTGAAAAGAAGTCCTGAACAAGATTAGGAACCTCTTGTTCGAAATGTCTCAGAAAAATGTCCTGGAGCAACAGTCCTGGAAATAAAGTTATGAGAAAGAATATTGACAATATCCGTGAAAAAAGATTTCATACAAAATACCAGAAAAAAATGTCCCGAAAAAGAGTCCCAAAAAGTCTTGAAATAAGTCCTGAAGAAAGTTAAGACAAAGAGTCCTGACGAAATATTTAAAAAAATTGTCCTATAAAAAAAGTCCTGAAAAATTGCTCTGAAAATAACAAAATAAAAAAAAATTCTGGAAAAAAAAAGCATTGTAAAAAGTCCTTAAAACGGTCCTTAAAAAGATCTAAAAAAATTGTTCTGAAAAAGAAATCTCAAAGAGTCTTGAAAAAAGTCCTACAAAAAGGTCTAAAATAAATCCTTAACAAAAATCCTGAAATAAAAAGTTTTGAAAATAGTCTTGAATAAAAAAATGATAAAAATATCTGAAAGTCCTTAAAAATGTCAAACAACGGTCATGAAAAGAAAAAATTCTAAAAAACATTTTGAAAATTTTTTTCTGAAAAAAATCCCAAAAATTAATCTTGAACTTGTCTTAAGAAAGTCCCGAAAACTCCCGGAGAAAAAATTCCTGAAAAAAATTCTGTTGATAAAATTTTGAAAAGAAATCCTGAAAATAAAGGTCCTGAAAGAAAAAGTCCTAAAAATAAGTCTTGAAAAAAATTCTTAAAAAGTCATGAAAAAGAATCCTCAAAAAAAAAGAGTCCTTAAAAAAGACCTGAAAAAAGTTCTGAAAACAATGTCCTGAAGTCTCAGAAAGGCTAAAAGAACAAAAAACTGTTAAGGTAAATATTCGGAAATACGAAATTTCAAAAAAACCTTTCCTGTTCTTCGAATTCTGAAATAACACTTATGTTCAAAGTTTCATGGTCATTTCTGTATTACGTTTTAAGGTACAGCGCGCACAGAGAGACTGTTATGTAGAGAAAAATGGTGATGTGGCCATCATGTTACTTTCTTCGACTAGATGGTATCATTTATATTTACGCTTCTATGTTTTATTTTCAATTAAAATCATATTTTAAATGTACATCGAGCGTTGCGTCAACTCTAATGAAACTGACGTTTAAAACGTCAAAATTATGAAAGATGGAAAAATTGTACTTCAAATTCACGACTCGGTTTACTCAAAAACTAACGTGATTTCGAAGAAAACTTATTCTTTAGAAGTTGTTAATTTTGGCATTCTCTACAATTATTATTCACATAAATTTGCTGTAACTATTATCGTTTCATAATTATAAACCAAAAAATTTAAAAAAAATAATAATTTTTTTTCTCGAATAGCAATGATTTTATGAAAAATATTTTCAAGCAAAAGATGTTCATTTCTTTGTTGTCTTTAATGTTTGTATATATGTTTTTGTGATATTTTTTATATTTAGGAAAATATTGGCAAAAAACAAAAAACAGTTAAGGTAAACACCCACTTCCGGTGTATGAAATTTTACCAAAAGCTTTTGAGTTCTTCGGATTATCAAATAAGACGTATGTTCAAAGTTTCATATCAATTTCTCTATTCGTTTTTGAGATGCAGCGCACACAGACAGACACACACACACACACACACACACACACACACACACACACACACACACACACACACACACAGACACGCACACACACACAGACACAAAAAAAAAATTCCAGAAATTGTTGAAATGGCATCTAGGGACCCCAAAACGGATATCTCCGCAAAAAAAATTTTTGAAAAAAAAATCACGATCACAATACTTTCTCGTACTTCGTAAAGGAGAAAGTAAAAAATGATATTCGGATCACCGCCCCCCGAACACTATAAAAATAATTCATTTCCACCCTTGCGCCTCGAATTCACGCAGAGTCCTAGCAAATGGAAAATTTCTATAAGTTCGCATACCGCCATAAAAAATATAAGCACATGAATAGTTTTCTCATTAACTATACTAACTTATTAAAAAATAAAATTCAGATCACCGCTCCCAGAACTTTAAGCTAACAAAGCAACATCCGCAATTCGATGACTGAAAGGCATTTCTGAACCACCTAATTAAGGGGTAATTAAGTGCCTAATTCCTGCTTTTAGTGCTTCACCTCTAAGCTAGAATAATACATTCTTCAACGAGAACTTATAGAAATTTTCCAATTGTTGGGACTCTGCGCGAATTCGTGGCGTGAGGGTAGAAATTAATTATTTTTATAGTGAGCGGGTGGCGGTGATCCGAATTTTATTTTTTTATAAGTTAGTATGGTTAATGAGGAAACTATTCATGTGCTTAATTTTTTTATGACGATATGCGAACTTTGAAAATATGTTATTAGATGTGTGCCAAATAATTATGGGGTTGATAATCGGGGGTGGCGTTGTGACAACTAATTAATATGATAGTGCTTTAGCTGCCATTTGAGGTTTTTAAATTTTTCTAAAGTGAATTTAGAGGAAATAACTCATTTTAAAATCAATTGCTGAAATCTATTGCTAACTTCACACCCGTAACTAAAATTATTAAATAGAAACAAATCATTTAACAGATGTCTTATTAGTTTATAAAATATAAACAAATACTTTCTTTACCGGGAAAAGACCACAATCGGAAATTTATTGCGACGCACTATAAATAAACACGTGTCGGCGTTTTTGATACGAAACCGTGTGGTCATAATTTTATGTATTGCTTGGAATTTATTTGTTTTTTTTTATAAGGCAATGTAGATATTTTATATCATTTATTGCGATGTTAAACTTATTATTTACGTTTATGGTTTTACAGGTTTACCATTAACGGCGCCAATCCGGTGGTAATTGATTCTTAAGCGGAGATTTGGCTTGGTTTTTGCTGTGCGGGGAATTTGTATTAACATTTGTAAATCTGTGTTTTATTGGAGGTGAAAAGGTGTGTTTGATGGGCATGGATTTTATTATGTCTGCGGATTTCCATGCCTGTTTTTTTTTTTACTATGTGATTGCCCGGTCTCACCTTGGCCCAAAACTTTTTCGATTGAAACTTATAATAATACATTGCTATAGTGTTTCATTTTTTTTTAAAAGTAATTTTGCATTTTTACAAAGAGGCTTTCTCAATTGCTTCAAACAAATACAGGGTGTCTCTTACAAAAATCCGTTAGCCATAACACCTTTATTTATCGACCCATTTCATTAGAAGAAAGAATAAATCAAATGGTTTACAAGTTCTACAAAGAGGTTACGAGTGTCTGTTACACGTCTAAACAAGAATTTTGTTAAAACCTTCTACTTCTGCATTATATACTCTTCGTCACGGACTGTTATCTCTGAGAAAATCACTCAGAATTTTGAATATACTAAAATACCTTGATATCTGCAGAGGGGTATTTAAAAGAAACTATCTTCTAACACTATGCAAAATATATACAGGGTGGTTCATCTCAGAGGAAAAAGTCACCGAGACAGGTCGATGTTTGTTTCGAGGGGGACCACTTTTAATGACATTTCCACCTTCATAACCTTAACCCCTTAGTCAACCTTAACTTCACACCCCGATTTTAAAGCATGACGAAATTCGAATGAATTAGAACCAATCAGATTCTATATAACTTCTGTTTTCAGGAAACATATCATGTAGAGTTCGAATACGGCTTTGTGATTGGTTCTCTACTAGCATTATGTTTCAGCACATGATTGGTTTAAATAAAAACAATGTTAGATGTCAAACGTCAGTTTGCGGGTAGAACGCTATTAAAATTAGTGAAAACTCCGCATTGGAAGTGTTTCTCTTGAAGTAATTCAAGAAAAAGGGAAAGAGGCCCAACCAAAAAGTTTGAGCGGACTCACTAACATGACTTGTACTCGGGAAGTCATTTCTATAATATTGGAAAACAGGCGAAACGCGAACGGTACGTACTGTAAAGAAAATGTAAAGTTCATATGGAATACCAGTGCTAAGTTAGTGCAAGAGAAGTACGTTTCTGATTTTCAAATTTTGTTTGATCTGTTTAAAAATGTAAAATTCAAACCGGCACGACACGCTTGCGATGCCAATAAATGTCATTCAATTTTGTTGTAATATTTTTGTTGGGATATAGTCTGATAAATTGCTCTCGTGCATTGTAAATTATCGCAATTTTGCACTCTTTCGACAAACACCGTCGCATTGTTTTAGGCAACAAACAATACGACTTTTATTTTTACGAAATCGCACAAACTTGTTACCGATAATTTCCAATGTACTTGTGCAATTACTGTTGAAAAGCACTTTTCATTCTAAATATAATGGTCTCATTTTTAATTTTCTCCGTTACAAAGTACGAGAAAGTATTGTGATCGTGATTTTTTTTACGGAAATATCCGTTTTGGGGTCCCTAGATGCCATTTCAACAATTTCTGTATCTCAAAAACTAATAGAGCAATTGATATGAAACTTTGAACATCCGTCTTATTTGATAATCTGAAGAACTGAAAAGCTTTTGGTAAAATTTCGTACATCGGAAGTAGGCGTTTACCTTAACTATTTTTTGTTTTTTGCCAATATTTTCTTAAATATGAAAAATATCACAAAAACATTGACACAAACATTGACGACAACAAAGAAATGAACATCTTTTGCTTGAAAACATTTTGTATAAAATCATTTTTATTCGAGAAATTTTTTATTTTTTTATTTTTTGTTTATAATTATAAAACAATAATAGTTAATATAGATAATAATAGATAATAGATTTATGTAAATAATAATTGGAGAGGATGCCAAAATGAACAACTTATAAAGAATACATTTTTTCGAAATCCCTTTAGTTTTTGAGAAAATTGAGTTTTTGAATTTGAAGTATAATTTTTCCATCTTTCATAGTTTTGACATTTTAAGCGTCAGTTTTATCCGAATTTACAGAACGCTCGATGTACATTTAAAATATGATTTCAATTGAAAATAAACCATGAAAACGTAAATATAAATGGATATGATACCATCGAGTCGGAGAAAGTAACATGATGGCCACATCACTATTTTTATTTATTTAGGGATTTTTGCATGAAATAAAAAAAAACTGCTTCAGATAAATTAGACGCAGCATTAAATAACCAGCACGTGAGTAACATTAGTATAGTTCCATTTAATATAACAATTAAGTTATTTTTTTACTTTTTCATTTCTACTTCATTTTTGAACATTAAATTTTTTTATGGAAAATTGGGCTTGGAACAAAATATGCTTTTTATAAAAGAGATGTAGAATTAAATTATCTACAAAATGATGCACTATCGTTGTTACCAGCACCAAAATTTTCAACTGTTTTTATCACTGCTACATAAAAATAGCTGTTGTAGCAATTTTCAATTTTTTTTATGGAAAATGTGCAAGGAATCTAAAAAAATTTTACATAATAAAGACGCAGAATTAAATTATCGACAAGATCCGATCAAACATTTTTGGGCTAAAATATTTTTTTACGTTGAAGATTTCTGTTCAATTTTTTTTAAACTCTTTGGTGATAATTTAACTTCCTAACCTAGAAACTATCATAAACGGTTAAAAAAAATTGACCCAAAATTGGACCAAATATTTTAAGGCGGCTAGAGCTAAAATATTTTTTTACCTTGAAAATTTCTGTTCAAAATTGTTTCAAACTCTTTGTTGAGAACTTAACTTTGTAACCTAGAAACAATCATAAATGGTTACAAAATTGACTCAAAATTGGCTAAACATTTTTGGGCGGCTCGAGCTAAAATATTTTTTTATGTTGAAGATTTCTGTTCAAAGTTTTTTTAACGTTCTAGTGAGAATTTAACTTCCTAACCTAGAAACGATCATAAACGGTTAAAAAAATTGACTCAAAATTGGCCAAACATTTTTGGGCGGCAATAGCTAAAATATTTTTTTACGTTGAAGATTTCTGTTCAAAATATTTTTTTAACTCGTTAGTGAGAACTTAACTTCCTAATCTAGAAACGATCATAAACGGTTAAAAAAATTGACTCAAAATTGGCCAAACATTTTTGAGCGAGTATAGCTAAAATATTTTTTTTACGTCGACGATTTCTGTTCAAAATTGTTTTAAACTCTTTTAAATTTCTCTATGTCAAACATTTTTGGGCTAAAATATTTTTTTACGTTGAAGATTTCTGTTCAATTTTTTTAAAACTCTCTGGTGATAATTTAACTTTCTAACATAGAAACGATCATAAACGGTTAAAAAAATTGACTCAGAATTGGCCAAACATTTTTGGGCGGGTATAGCTAAAATATTTTTTTACCTTGAAAATTTCTGTTCAAAATTGTTTCAAACTCTTTGTTGAGAACTTAACTTCGTAATTAAATAAAATAGAAACAACCTTACTTGTTGCAGAAACTCATAAATGGTTAAAAAATTGACATAAAATTGGCCAAACATTTTTGGGCGGCTAAACTCTTTTGTGAGAACTTAACTTCCTAATCTAGAAATAATCATAATCGGTTAAAAACATTGACTCAGGATACATTTTTAGGCGGCAACTAAAATACTTTTTACGTTGAAAATTTACTGTAGGATTTTTTTTTTAAACTCTCTGGTAATAATTTAACTTTCTATCCTAGGAACAATCACAAACGGTTAAAAAAATTGACCCAAAATACATTTTTGGGGGGCTGCAGCTAAAATAATTTTTTGAAGATTTCTGTTCAAAATGTTTCTAAACTCTTAACTTAACTTCCTTACATAGGAACGGTCATAAACTTGTTTTAAACTCTTTGATTAGAACTTAACTTCCTAACCTGGAATCAACCATAAACAGTTGAAAAAATTTGACACAGGATACATAATTGGGCGGCTACAGCCAAAATATTTTTTTACTTTAAAGATTTCTGTTCAATTTTTTTTTTTAACTTTGATGAGAGTATAACGTTCAAGGCACCCAGAAAGTTGGGGGGGGGGCTCACGCATTTAAGAACTCACACACAAATATATGTGTAAACTGAAAATCCGTCATTATGACATTAAATAAATGTGTAACATAGAAATAACATTAAAATTACATTAAATTTTAAAAAGCACTAATTTCCTATGGCCAGATTTGGTGGTTAACGCTCGGTATATAAATTTTGGGGGGGGGGGGGGCAAGCCCGATAGCCACCCTCTAACCTAGAAACAACCATAAACGTTAAAAGAAACAGATACACTGACTCAAAATATATGTTTTGAACGGCTATAGCTAAAATAATTTTTTTTTGCGTTGAAGATTTCCGTTAGAACTTTTTGGTGAGAATTTAACTTTTTACATTATTATTCTAAATAGTTACGTGTTTGGGTGTAGAGTAGACGCAAAGCATTATTTTATGACGCAGCGTGAATGTGTCATCGATGTTGCAGATGCGCAAAACGCAAAAAAAATAAAAATAAACGACGTCTGTTCGTCTAATTCAGCAAAAGTTGCAGACCGCTAATTTGAAAATAAATAATTTCGATAATAATTAATGAATTAAATAATTTTTTTTTCGAAATCTCTTTAGTTTTTGAGTGAACTGAGTTTTTAAATTTGAAATATAATTTTTCCATCTTTCATAATTTTGACGTTTTAAACGTCAGTTTCATCCGACTCTACAAAACGCTCGATGTACATTTAAAATATGATATAATTTGAAAGTAAACCATGAAAGCGTAAATCAAGTCGGAGAAAGTAACATGATGGCCACATCACCATTTTTCGTTTTAATTGATTCCTGAGGCAACGGCAACACTTCGAATTTCCATTTGAGATAACAAGCTTGGTGCATGTGTCTTAACCACATCCCCATTAAACATGATTTAAAAATTTGTTTTGATATGTAAATTTTAACATTTGTCTCTTGCTGAAAATCATGTACATTCTTGAAGAAAAAGTGGAAATTATGGAACAATATTTTTCGAAAGTATTCAATTAGCAGTATGTGGCTACAAAATCAAGTCTTTCCCTTCATAATAGAACTAGTTGCAAGTGATGATGGTGATCAGCAAAACCAGTCAATTTTTCAACATGATGGTGCTCCTTCACATTTCGCTTTGGATGTACGACAGTAACTTGACGAAACTTTTCCTGGGCGATGGATTGATAGGCGAGGTATCATTGAGTGGCCTCCGCAGTCGCCTGATTTAACACCGCTAGATTAGTTAGGGGTGGCATAACTCAACAGAATCGCTTGTTACCTCTGAGATGGACCACTCTGCGCGCGTAAAGCATAGAATAAATTTAGTAAAACCGAAATCAAATATTTTTTTGGAAAAGATCCTCGAACAGGTCGATTTTCTTTGATAAACTTACGCACTTTTGCATAAAAGTCTATTTTCAGTCGTAATGACGTCTCAGTAATGACGTCATCCATTTTGTTTTTAAATGGCAACCCCCTATTTTTGTTCTTGATTTTGACAGATCTTTTCATTGTCCGACTGGCAGTTTAAGAATCTTACATAAGACATTTTACGAGTAAACGACACTATAAATGTGCAACTTGCAGCATTTTTGCAGTAAAAAAAACTGATACCTAAAATATTTATTTTCATTTATTTCTTAAACTATTTATTTTCTTTTGTAATATTTGAAGGTATGTGTTATTACCTAAACGTAGTTTTTCCAATACCAGACCTTTCAATAGGCATCACGCCCATGATCTGAAACAGCACCAACAAACTCTTCGTAGTCTGGTAGAAGTTATCGAACTGGTCCAAGAGCATCGGATCCTCGTTCTCGACATCCCTAATCCTCGCCGAACTGGCGTCACTTAACCCTGCATCGGAGAACCTCTGGGCCCTTCTGTTCTCGGTGATCGCCTTCTGGTGCGGATTCTTCGCGCCGAACCTGTGCTCCTCTTCGTAATCATCCCCGTAATCCATCTTCACACTTCAGAAAGGTTATTAAAACTGAGCCAATAATTTATCCCTCCGCAAACGACCGTTGCGTGTTCAGTACGAATTACGTGAGGCGAGAGACTTAAATAAATAACGATGGAGTTAATTGTTTCGGTTATCCATCAACCTTTTTTTATAATTAGCGTGCCGTGAATAAAACAATTGAAAAATTGTGGATGTAATGAAATGCTATAAATAAATACACACGGAATAAAGTTATTGTCTAATTTGTTTATAAAATTGATTATAACGTAATGAATTTAAAAACAAGATTAATTATGCATGTGCAAATTCTGTTCATAGGAACTGAAAGTCAAGTTTACATCATTATAAAATTTGAATGCTCCTGCATTAGCATCAATAAACATACTTTCCAAAAAATATGAAAAATAATGATTGAATAATTGGCTACCAACAGTTTTAGCGAAAAGTTCACGAAGTCATCTTTCACTTGTCGAACAGTAAAAATTACGTAACCTTCGAAGATATAAATGATAAATTAAATACATATGTGGAAGAAATCAAAACATTATTTTATAGTTATTTGAGTTACTTTTGTAGATTTTATCAAATGTTTTCATTTTCATATTTCATTATTTATTATTGTCAAAACATTTGTACAGTACATAAAAAGTTAAATTATGATATACATGATGCAGCATTTATCCTTAACATACGAAATATTCTAGAAACGAAGATTCGGAGAAAAAAATGTTTCTAATAAAATGTTTTTGTTATGAAGGGCCAATGCAGCGGGTATAATTATTTTTAATTCTAAACAGGTTTTTAATAATAATAATAATAATAAAACTTTATTTGTGCTCATACAGTAGTTTGCACACGTCAGAGGAAATACAGTATACAATGTGTACATAAAAGATTATAGCAGTTTGAATACGTTATAATATTAATTAGATGATGTGTAGGTATTTGTTTTTATGCTAGAATTGAAGAGCATGTTTTATAATTTCAGTGTGTACAGATAGTTTCCTTTTTTTTCGCTTGGCAGCGTCAACAACAAAGATGGCGAGTCGGCAGCAGAAGGCGTTTTATGTTTTGCAAGTTCTGAATTTGTTATTACAGTTCAACGTTAATAGATTAAGATTAAAATTATTTATAAATAGGTAGATATAATTGGTGCAAAATTTAAAAAAAATGACATATTTAAAAAACCATAAATAATAGAACAGAACGAATCAAAATATAATTGAAGTTTACATTTTAAAATCAATATGAAAGCTAGAGTATACATAAAAGCATACACGTATTTGTAAATAAACAATATAATTGGACTACTGTATAATTAAGAATTGATGATTAGTTTTAACTAGACATATTCTAGACATCATTTAGAAAGGGCTTAAAATTGCCATGTGCGTTTTTTATTAAGAATGTTTTAATGCGAAATTTGAATTAGGGTCAACCCATTAGAAATCACCTAAGTAGGCCACGTTGCTCAACATTTTTAATTTCCTATTTTTTTATAAGTTACTCCACAATACTAGGTGAGTTCAAAACTCTAGTAAGAAACATTTTTAGGTTTACTTTTTTTGACGGACATTTTAAATTTGCTACGGCCGAAAATAAGTACAAAAAAAACTATAAATTGAAAATTAACTTAAAATGGGAGTTTTAGTGTTGCAAAATTATTAAAAGGAAAAAAACCTCAGCTTTATTTTTTTGATAGACATATAATAGGACTACTTGCGGTAGAAGTTTCACGCCTGAGATCTTTGTCCTTTTTTTTATATAATTTGGATATTCGTGATTTCACCTATCTTAACCGGGGGGACCCTTTGTCATGCTAACCGATAAAATGTACATATACAGCTTTAGAAAACTTAGTTTCAATAAAATGTTCTATTTTTAAGAGGATTCTTACCATTCATTGCCGTTAAATTTTGTGTGTGTATAACGCAATTTTTGGCCAACTTTGATGAACTATAACTCTAGAACCAGTTTAGTCTCAGTCATCAGATTTGTATCATTTATTTATGTCACAAAGAGGTGTTATCTGTATTAATTTCATAATTTTTCACTCAGCCCCTTATGAGATATTTTACTTTAACTTTAAATATTGTCAATACACGATTTTGGCCATTTTTGAAAAATTATATAAAAAAAGTCAAGTTTTCAAGCGTGAAACTTCTACAGCAAGTAGTCCTATAATATATTTATGCAAGAAAAAAAATTATAGCTCTCCTTCTTCCTTTTAATAACTTAGTAGCACTAAAATTTCCGTGTTAACGGTAGGTGTATAGTATAATTGGTAGTACAAAAAACAATTATTTTGAGTGATTTCTAATTACTCAAAATTCTTCCATATACTATATCTTATTCGGGAATATACAATAAATGTATGTGTCTTTGAAAAAATTGAAATTTCCATTAACAACAAAGTTAGGTTTATGGTGTTATTTTCGAAAAGTGCTGTAAACACGAAGTTGATCTTTACCATTATTGTTGGTACTAGTATAATGTGCGGTATCAGACATTTTCATGATTTTTCATCGAAAAATAACGAAGATATTAATTAATTTAGATCGGTTGTCCTCCCAATTCATGATATTTTAGCCATTTTCCAACTAATTAAACGAAAAATAAATGTTTGTAATATGTCACTCCGAACATTATAATAGTAGTTTTCATATGATATCGAGATAACAATATTCTATTGTTAAATAATTGAGTTAAGCACCATTGAAAATGTGCCATTTTTTTGAAATTTCAAACGCCTGTGAAAGTGAGATGGACAAACTGAAGCCTCTGTCCCCTTCCGCCCCGCGTAGCCCAACAAAGTGCAAAGCGAGATAGACGCTGGGGGTTGGCAACTGTCATAAAACCCGAAATACCTTCAATTTATGAATATTAATTATTAGTTTGTTATTTGAGAATTATGCATTTGAAGAAGCAATATGGGTAGAGAATACAGTTTTAAATTCAAACGCAATAAACGCGAAGAGTGTACGCAAGAAAGAAGATACTACAGGATATACAGAATTACGTAATAAAAAAATACGCGAGGAATAAAATAATAAACATTTGTGGGTCTACGAAAATTCAGACGGAGAGTTACAATTAAAAAAACGTAACTATATGTACTAAATTCAGGCACAACTGTTTTGCTTAGACATATTAAAAAAAATTGAACACTTTTTGGGAAAAACATGTACTTTCTGAACTAACTGATTCCCGCATTAGAAGGGGTTTGAAATAGTGATGGGATCATTCGAATGATGATAATCGATTCATTTGATTATGAAAATAATCGATTATCTCGAGTACTTATTTTTATAATTTGAATGATCGGTATTCGATTATTCATTCGAATGATCATTCGAATAAGCATTCAAATGATCATTCGAGTGATCAGATTATTCATACGAATGATCATTCGAATGATTCATTCGAATGATCGGTACACGAATAAATTATTCAAAACCTTCCAAAGTATTTGGATGGTTTGAACGAGCATTCGAATGATTATTGATAACTCGTAATCGAATATATATCATTCGAAACTTTCTATTACAGATTTTAGTGTAATGTAATACGTAAAATTTGTAGTGAGGGGCATAATCGAATGATTTCGATAATCGAATGTCATTCGAATAATCATTTGAATGATCAGTACTCAATTATTCACTCGATTGATCATTCGAATGTTCATTCGAATAAATAATCGAGCACCGAAGTTCTCAAGATAATCGATTCTTTTCATAATCGAACGAATCGATTACCATCATTCGAATGATCCCATCACTAGTAAATTGATTTTTTTTTATAGAATCTGGAAAGTAACAATTGAATTGAAAAAAAAACTGGGTTTTTTATCAATTCACGAATTCACAAAAATAATAAATATTGAAAGAATATTATTTCAAAAGGAATGGGTACTACCAATAATCTTGGCAAGAGTCGGAAAATTCGTTTGGAATTAGATAATAATTCAATCGCCCACCAAAACAGGTAAAACCGAGTCAGTTAGCAGGTACTCTTCCGTCAATTATCTTATTGCTCCCAATAAACTAGAAAAGGATCAGAGATTTGCTTCTACACTTCAGCTCCCAGTGAGAAATCGCTGAACTATTCCTTGAATATTGAAGGGAGATGAAAGAGACTATCAACGATACTAGCGTTTATAGCGGACATTCTTGAAACCCGGCGAGCTATAACCTACCGTTAAATTAACTTTCAATTTATAGTTGTGAATTTTTTTCATCACTTTCCTCACTACTTAGGTAATATTATGCAAGGACAAAATATCTAGAGCACCATTCTGATAATTTTAGTTTTTACTTTGTGTTGATATCTAAAAAAAAAAATTACAGAGTTAAATACATTTACGCAAAACTTGTTTTCGGCCGAAAAACAGTTACCAAGCAAACTTAAAATATCTTCTAAAAAAAGTATGAGCCTAAAAATATTGTCTGTGTCAACTGTTTGTGTTATCGATGGAAGTGTTCAACTGTTTGAATTGGGACTGATGTCCGGAGTGATCTATCGGGTTTTATACCCTCCCCAGGGTGCAACGGGAACGTCGAAGTCGAACGTAATTCTTGAAACGGCCTAGGTTCAAAACTTCGGCTGGTAGCGGAAGGCGGATTAGGACTCTATTGTACTGCACTGGCGCTAGACTCACAAGTACTTAGCTTAATTACGCCTCACTTGAGTAACTGAACTCATTCAACTAAAGTTACAGCTGAATTGGGTAATTTTTGCTTTTCATCAACTCGCAGTTTAACATTTGAGTCCTACTACAGATGACCATCAATTCAATAGTTAGCTGATGCCTGGCGGTCTGTGACTATGCCACCTTGTATTCACAGTGCTCTACTACTGCTATCTATAGGTACAAAAATTAACTTTTGATTTTTCTCTAATCTCACTTATTTTACACGCTTCTGAATATTGGTAATATTGTACAGTGCAAAAGGGGAAATACACTTATTTATATTATTACTTAAATGGATTCTAGTGCAAATTAGCTAACAGTTGGGAAGTTTAACATATATTATTTGACACACCAACGTGTAATATACAATATAAAATGTTGTGTTATTGTAAAATACTAGACTCACTAACATAAGTAGAACAATATTTCTATTGCATAATTATGTTCCTTTTTGCGGAGGGCGAGAGGTTTGGGCATTAGATGAATTAGCAGCACTCGATGAAGACGAATTACATAATATTATTACAGAAATAGCTACTGATAGTGAGTCTTTGACTGATGATGCTCTGTCAGATGCAATTATTCACAATGATGCATTAAAAAAAAAGATTACGATTCCAGCGTACTACTAAAACCAAGTGATAGTCAAGATGATTTACCACTTTCACGATTTCATCCTAAATCACAAATTGACGTTGAGTAGAGAAATTAAAAATATTTTGAAGAACCCGTTCCTTTTAACCAGTTATATTGCTCTAATTTAGATGAATTTATAGAGCTTCCGTCTGATGTATATATGGATGTAGAACACACCGAAAAATCTTGAAGAAGATAAACTTCAACGAGGTCAATTCGATTGGAGAACGACGGTGGATGGCTTGCTTTGTCTCAAATGGAAAGACAAGAAACCTGCTAAGGTATTTTATTAGTATTTACCAGGATCCAGAATATATAAGATCAGTGAATAGACGCAAAAAGGACGGTACCGTGAACGTAGTAGCTTGTCCCAAACTTTCCGATTACAATTAATACGAGGCATGTTTTTTAAGAAAGTGCCGTTTTGAAATAAATAAAAAGAAACAAACAGAGATTGTTTAACAATTTTATTTTTATATGAAAGCCTTTATTCTACTTTTCTACATAATTTCCACTAATATTGAGGCACTTATTGTATCGTACAACGAGCTTTTGCATACCATTTGTCAACTACTGCAACACGACCATTTTGACATCATCGTCGTCGTCATTGCGCTCGCCGGCCACATGTTTCTTCAAATGAAGGAACAAGTGGTAGTCACTGGGCGCTAGATCGGGACTGTATGGAGGGTGATCAAGTTGTTCCCAGCCAAATGATGTGATGAGGTCGTGGGTTCGATTAGCCGTATGTGGACGGGCATTGTCGTGAAGCAAAAGGACGCAAAATGTCCACTATCAACACCCCCTGTCTGTCCCAAAACACGGTACACATGATTTTCCGGGCTGAAACTGTTTGTTTGAATTTCACTTTCTTGGGTGAAGTTAAATGCCGCCATTCCTGTTTTGATTCAGGTTATGGTAGGCTATCCATGTTTCATTGCCCGTAACAATTTGTCTGAAAAAATCATCACCTTCGTCATGGTAACGCTCAAGGAAAGTTAAAGCACTGCCCATACGTTTGGTTTTGTGCACCTCTGTCAACATTTTCGGTACCCAGCGTGAGCACAGCTTTCGGTAATTTAATCGTTCAGACACTATTGCATAAAGAACACTTCGACAAACTTGGGGAAGGTCATCAGATAACGTCTCAATCGTAAAGCGTCTGTTTTCTCTCACTTTTTGGTCAACTTTCTGCACCAAATCCTCTGTAATGACTGAAGGTCGCCCACTCCTTCGTCATCATGCACATTTGTGCTGTCATCATTAAATGCTCGAACCCACTTTCTAACCATTCCATTGCTCATAATGTTTTCTCCGTAAACTGCACAGATCTCACGATTAATATCGATCGCTTTCAAGCCTTTTGCACTCAGAAAACGAATAACAGACCGAACTTCACAGCCGGCGGGACTATCAATCGGCGTTGCCATTTTAAATGCTTTCTAACACACGTAATCACGGACGATTGTTGCCGTAATGGCGTCTCAGCCTTGCCAATAGATGCAGGTACACAGCGTGCATGCGCGGAATACCGTCCGAGGCGCTGAATCGGCGGAATATCAAAACGGTACTTACTTAAAAAACATGTCTCGTATATGGGTTTTGTAGATAAAGCAGATATGGTACGACAGGATAGTTTGGCATTTCTTGGACACCATAGTTGTAAACTCTTATTAGTATTTCAGTACCGGATCCACTTGAAACAATTTCAGCTACATTTAGCAGCTGGCTTGATTGGTACAGGAAATATACCAAAAAAGAATTGCCACAAGTCGATTTAAATGACAAATCGGTTCAAAAAATTTGTTCTAATTAAAAAAAAAACTATATTAAACAAAGCAGCGCATATTCCTACTTACAGCACATGCAGACGATGTGCCCTATCCATCGGAACAATTTTTAATATTGTCCATAATTTTGAAAATACTAGCTGCGTGAGTAATTTTCAATACCTTCGATAGAAGTTGTCTGTTCTAACACCTCGAGTGCTATTCCCGCTCTTATACCAATTATTTATTTATATTATTTCTTTGGTTGTGTAATACATTTCTATTAATAACACAATTTTGACAATTAAATAAAATTGAGTAAGTATGGTTACCTACCTATTAATGCGTTGAGATGATTGTCCTACGAGTGAACATAGGCGTTGGCGATTATATGTTCAGAGTTAAAATAAAACATGTTTATCGACTTCAGAAACAATTTTAGATATAAAAAAAAATCTTGCCGTGTGGCAGATATGGCCCCAGATGGAGCTTGAAGCATGTACATTTTTGTGATTACAATCATTTGCGCAAAATGGTATAACTTTCTTTCGAATTGAGCAAATTTAAAAAATTTAAAATATCTTTACTCAGATTAATGTGGTGATTATTTTGGTTTAACTTTGTTTTGCCATTTGATATATTTTTCTAAACTGAGTGGCAGTCAAAGTTTACCATTGATTTTTGCATTTTTTTTAATTTTTCGACCCTGTTTTTCACTGGGAAGGGGACAATTATTATACCATTTTGCGCAAATGCTTGTAATCACAAAAATGTACATGTTTCAATCTCCATTTGGGGACATATCTGCCACACGGCAAGAATTTTTTTGTTTTATGAAATCAGTTTAGAACTCTATAAACATGTATGAATACCTGTGCGACATATTCAAAAAAATAAAAATGCTGCGGCACAACCTTTTGTTGAAATGGCATGGAATGACCCCAAGTCAATACAAAATGATAAAATAGTGCAGCTGACACCAATATATAGTAAAAACGGCAGATACCTTGAATCAGCTGAACGTGACAGGTGGCAAAACAGTGTAAACAATTAAAGCTTGGATTCAACAAAGTAGACGTATTATGAATGAATCAAAATTAAATGATTTATTGTTTAAGAAAGTATCTGACCATGGATACAAAGTTACATTTCAATGATCATTGAAATATTAATGGGAAAATAACTAAAAATAGTTTTGGGTTACGGATTTAACAAAAACTATAAACTTCGAAATTAGCAGAATATTCTACTATTGCAATATGAAGACTTGTAATGAAAACCGTGCCAAAAAAATCAAACTTAGTTTTATACCTAAAAAGTGTGTTATGTGCAAAGGCTAACAACCTGTAAAAAGCGCTAAGCGCCACGATCATTGGAAATGGTTTAAAAGTATTCTAATAGATGGCGGATTTGTCAACTTGAGTGGTTCGAGAAAAGAAAGCCGTGCTAAGTGCCAGATGTATTATAACCTCATTATTATTTCCCGTCTAACGTGTGTTGGGTGTCAACTAAATTGCTAAATACATGAAGGCTGACAACGCTGAACCAACTAGTTCATCCTCTAAGAGGAAAAGAAAAGATGGAGAAGGAAGCAATAAAACTCTAAATAAACTGAGAAGAAGCCAAGGAAAAGAATATGTGGAAACAAAAACAAAGTAGTGCCACCTAAAGGAGAACCAGCAGCTACAGTAAGTAAACTTATAATGATTATTAAACAAAAGTAATGAAAGTTAATAATTCATAAAATAAAGTATAACGATTTTTTTTATTCGATTGTCAAGTGTAAACATCAATGCAAAAACATTACATATGGCCAAAAGCTGCAGCTCTTTCACCAATTTAATAAGTTGCAAGACAATGTAAAACAGAATTCATATTTAATGGGACTTTTAAATGTATGCCCGGTAAAATGGCGACGCCATGGTAGTTATGAGAATTCAGATGCAAGCAGAAGGCAAGCGACTGTTTATTTCACCGTACCTGATAGAACTGGGAAAGCCGTGCAAGTCTGTAAACACATTTTTTTTTACAAATTTTTTGAATCAGCCGAAGACGTGTTAAAACTCTCGTGAAAGCAAAAAAAACGGGCCAAGTTACTTATGTCAAAAGAAGAGGCGACAAAACTCAACGTAGGAAATACTCAATCCAAGATGAAAATTTAGTGGTAGCACATATTTCCCGGTTTCCCAGAAAGGAAAGCCACTATGGAAGGATGATAAGTAGCAAAGAATATTTGAGCGAAGATTTAAACATTAATCGATTGTATCGCGCTTTCAAAGACACCTATCCGAATTCTGATATAACCTACCGTTTCTACTATACCACTATTAATAAATAAATTCCAAAGTTAAAATTTCACCATCCACGCACTGATACGTGCCAAACGTGTGATCTATTGAACATCCACACAAATCCAATCGCAATGACAAAGATGCAAACAAGAAACTTGAACTTCATCATAGGAAAGCTGAGATGGCGACAAAAGTAATGAAGAAAGGTCATGCCCAATCCCAGCTTCCCCTAAGTGACATATGTACCATTTCTATGGACCTTCAACAAGTAGTTTCCCTACCAGTCCTTAAACACAGTCCCAAATGTATTATTTACGCCAACTTTCTTGCTATAATTTTGGCGTCCATGTTGCTGATACCAATAAAGGGTACATGCATTTATGGCATGAGGCAATATCTGGGAGAGGAGGTAACGAAATTGCGTCATACTTTTGGAAAGCAGTTACAAGTGAAATAACAAGAAAGGAAAAATTAAACATATTGAGTGATAACTGTGCTGGACAGAACAAAAATTAAATGATGCTATTTTTATGCATATTCATGATAACAAAAGGATATGTTCAAGAAGTTAACCAGAAGTTCTTGGTTTCTGGTCATTCGTTTTTAAGTTGCGATCGAGATTTCGCCAAAATTGAAAAACAAAAACGATTAGAAAAATGCGAAGTCCCTCTAGATTTAGTCCACCTAATGACATCTGCAACCCCAAACAATCCATTTATTGTAACTTTAATGCAGCCTGAGGATTTCAAACATTTTAAAGCTGCTGATTCAACACTGAATACCACCAGGCTTCAGATTGCAAAAGCTGCTTGGATTTAATAATAATAATAATAATATATCTTTATTCCTCCATACATAATTACATAGTAACAAAATAATAATTACAGTTTGGTGGACTAGCGTCAAGAATTATACTCAATAATGGTTACAATAAATTTGGCAATTTAAAATAATTAAAATATTCGCTTAAATTATAAGGTTCAATAGTTTTCAGCACCTCAATAATCTGTTTTTTATAAATTTTAAATGAAGTTTCCTGTTTTAGTAGGCTTGGTAAAGCATTAAATATTTTTAATGCCGTGTATTCCGCACCCCTTTCCGTGCTGGAAAGTTTGTGTATTGGATATACCAGAGTTTCTTTATTTCTGGTGTTATATATATGATGGTTATTATTCGTTGCAAATAGATGCTTATGTTTCCACATAAAAACCAAGCTTTCCACTATGTGTACTCCCACAACAGTGAGGATTTTGTTTGCCCTAAACAGCCCTCTACAGGAGGAGGATGGTTTTATTCCTAGCATGCATCTGAGTGCCTTCTTTTGCATTATTAGAACTGAGTTTACATGTGAGGAACTCCCCCAATGGATGATTCCAAATCTTAGGAGTGACTCGAAATTTGCGTTGTACGTCATTTTTAGTACTTCAAAAGCTACATTGGGTTTTAAGGTTCGCAACATGTAACAAGTTCTGCTTAATTTGCTATTTAGGTAATCTATGTGGTTAAACCATCTTAGTTTGTCATCTATGTGTATGCCTAATAACTTTACCGACTCTGAGGTTAGTATATCGGTGCTATCTATATGTACAGTTTTGGGTGTTGGTGTGTAATCGCTCTTCTTAAAAATGATACACTGTGTTTTAGTTGGATTTAGAACTAATTTATTTTTGTCGAACCAATCTACTACTCTTGACATATGTGGTTTTATCATTTTCGTCATCTCACGATAATTGTTACTACTAAATAATAGGTTAGTATCATCTGCGTAGCTTGATATTAAAGTATCTTTGCTTTGTAATAGTTCAGATATATCATTAGTGAAAATGATGTACAAAAGGGGCCCTAAAATACTGCCCTGCGGAACTCCCAATTTCACGTCCAAAACCGTTGACCGTATCTTACCATTTTCATTTTCTAATTCCACGAACTGTTTTCTTTCCGACAGATATGATTTAAACCAGGAATGTGCCACTCCACGAAATCCGTAATCGTACAACTTGGCTAGCAAGAGGTTGTGATCGACGCAGTCGAACGCTCTGCTAAGGTCAAGGAAGATTCCACAGCAAAGCAGGTCGTGCTCCATTGAATTGAGTACAAACTGTACAAAATCAAACAGCGCAGTGTTTATATTTTTATTTGTAGTGAAACCATGTTGGTGCTTTGACAGTACATTATATTTGTTTAAAAATAATTTACTTTGTTTTGCTATTTCGTATTCATAAATTTTGCCGAATGTAATTAAAAGATTTATGGGTCTGTAATTTTTTTTATCAGTAGTATCCCCTTTTTTGTGAATAGGTTTGACTGTTGCTAATTTCAGTTTATCTGGAAATACTCCTTTACTTATCGATTCGTTGATGAGATGGGATAAGGGAGTTGATATTTCCTTAGCGCATTTTTTCAGTAGGAAAGCTGATATTTCATCAACCCCACTGGATTTTTTGTTTTGCATCGCTTTTATTACATCCTCCACTCCTGCCGGAGTTGTTGGATGCAGGAAAAACGTATGTTCATTTTTGTATGTATTTGTATTTACCCCTCCTTGGTGAGTTGACTTTGTTAACTTATTTGCCGATTCTATGAAAGTCCTGTTAAAATCGTTTGCATCTTTTTGGAGGCATGTGCTCACGAAATGATTGCCTTCCTTTTTGCCTGATATTTCTTTTACTACTGCCCAGGTCACTTTACTTTTATTAGATGCTGCTGCTATTTTATTTGAATAGTGTTTCCGTTTGTCCTCCCTCAATGAGTCACTATACTGCTTTTTACTTTGTGCAAGTAGTGGCTTTATTTCCTCGTAATATTGTGTTAAAACACCATATAGGTCCACTTGGTTTTTATATTTAATTGATTTCTCCGAGAGCTTATAGTGCTTCGATTTATTATTTATTGGAAACATTTTGAAAGGAAAACATCCATTGAAATGTCGTAAAACTATTGAATTAAACATATTATATTGGTTGTTTACATCGTTTATACTATAAATAAATTCCCAAGGTTGCGCTTTTAACATTTCCGTGAATCGTTCTATATTAATCTCTGAAAAATCTCGTACTCGTTTATACATTTTTTTCGGTTTATTGAGATTTAAAAATGCAATTTGCGCAGAGTGGTCAGAAAAACCCGGAATGATTACTCGACACTTTATTACTGTATCAGGGTTGTTTGTAATAATGTTGTCTATACAGGATTTACTACTGGAAGTAATTCTTGTATATTCATTAATTAAGAAATGTTGATCATATGAGATTATCATATTTAGATTTTTCACAGCACATTCTGGATCAGTAAAGATCAAACAAACTGTAAACGAGATGGAGCCTTGGAAATCTGTTAATGTTTTAATGTAAAGAAAAAACATCAATTCGCAAAAGATTAAAAACATGAATTTACCACAACTCGTATCAAGGCCGTGAAGAAAGAAAACATTCAAGCAATAATCCCATTCATGAAGGAGGTGAATCGAGAATTATATAGAAACTTATTAGCCTAGTCTGCTAAATTTTGGTATTTGCTAGTATTATGTTATTAGTTATTATGCTATTATGTTATAAAATGTATATATACTATGTATTTTTCAATAAAAGTAGTATACTCATAGCTGTGGCACATAGCGCCTCTGAAACTATTTTGGAACATAACTCATATTTTATGAAACATTATTGGCACTTAACAGGTTTTTCCAAATGCCAACATAATAATTTTTTTATACAATTCGAAGTACATTAACCAAAAATGTGTTGTCACAGGCAGAAATAATATATTGCATCACTAATTGTACAAAATTTGACTATTTGGTCCACAAATGCACGTCACTTGCGAAAAAAATCATTTATTTCAAAGTTATAGGTTAGGCACTTAGCACGGTTTTCATTACAAGTCTTCATATATTTTCAATTATACGATGTTGTATAATATTTTGGGACCCAAGTGTAAATTTGCAGAGTCTTCTTATTACAAAAACGTGCTTCGGGGGTTATTAAAAAAAATAAAATACAATGAGTCTTGCAGAGGAATATTTAAAAGTGAGTAGACTTGTTTTTTTTATATTTGAATATATAATATTCATAAAACATTAGCAATACTGTAAAATTTCACATTTTTCCAAGTCTATACCAATAGTATGACTGTACCTAATTTCAATAAAATCTGAGATGGTGAGGATGAAAATGGTCGTTTTCTGTGTTAATTGACATGCAATAACCTAATACATACGTATTTTAATTTAATATATTTTGTATTTGTAGAGTATGGGGAACTACGGAATAAAGACAATTTATTATTATTATTATTATTATTATTATTATTATTATATATGAACAAACATCATATAAGACTTTGTGCTAATAAATTATTGCAATTTTTCTCTTCACGCCTTGTTCTCTTCTTCATTATCTTCGTTCGTTCATACTTCGGCACGGAGGAATTTCAGAGACGGCGATCATCAATTATATCTGCTGATGAGATTTCGGGTGTCAATTAACGGTGTTAATTGAATGTCAATGGGTGTTATTTATAACCAGCTGCTTAATGATTGAAGTGATTGGTATGGATGAGCAGATCATTGTTGTTCCAATTGTTGTTTTGATATTAATGATTAATTTTTGTTGATTTATTATCGGACATTATATAGAGCTGCTTTATCTCGACATCCCTTATTCCCATTATTCGGAGGATTAATAAGGCAAGGGGAATCCTGAAGAGACTGGTATTTTATCAATGACAGAATGAATGGAAAAGATGTGTTTTGGTAGGCTCTGATTTAATTATTTTTCGAGATAGAAATATTATATTGTGAGTTGATTATCTGCGATGGGAATGAAAATAAAAACAGTAGTGAGTCTTCGGTGCGTACCCTCGGCCGATATAATTTCGTAAAGAGATAACCATAATACCTATTATTAGGTAATATTAAATTTAAACACTTGTTTGGTTTCATATTATAATATTCAGTTTCCAGTCATGTGAATATAATAATATGAAACCCATTAAGTGTTTTAATTTAAAATTACCTAATAGTATAATTTCGTTTCATCAAGAGTGCAGTGAACAAAGTATTTACTTACACCCAGGGATGGCTCGTTATATAGAGCCAAGGAGCCATGGCACTACCTGTAGTTTCAAGCGCAGCAAGAATTTTTAATAAATTCTTAAAACACTTTTTCTATGAAGATAAATCGTTCATTCTTTCTTTCTTGTCTAAAATTGTATTTTTTACTTAACAATAATGGAGTGTTGCAATTGTCAACAATGGATTGTTGCAGTTGTCAAGAATAGTATGTTTCAGTTGTTAAGAAATGTATTATTCAACTGTCGAAAATTATATTTTTCAGTTTTCAAAAAGTTATTTTTCAGCTGTCAGAAACGGTAGTTCTCACCCATTCAAATGGTATTTTTCAGCTATAAAAAAAAGTATTTTCGACATTTTTTATTTGTCAAAAATGGCATTTTTCAGCTTTCAAAAATTGTACTTTTTGTTGTGAAAAAATGTATTTTTTAGCTAAGAATAATGGTTTGTTACAATTGTCAAGAATAGTATTTTTTATTTCATTTCATAATGGAAGTTTTCAGCTGTTAAAAAGTGTATTATTCAAATGTCAAAAATGATATTTTTTAGTTGTCAAAAATGTTTTTTTAATGTCAAAAAAGGTATTTCTCACCTAATAAAATGTATTTTTCAGCTATCAATTTTTTTAATTGTCAAAAATGTCATTTTTCGGCTGTCAAAAATTGACTTTTTGTAGTCAAAAATTGTATTTTTTAGCAGGCAATAATGATATGTTACAGTTGTCAATAGTGGTTTGTTGCAGTTGTCAACAATGGTATTTTTCAGCTATTAAGAAGTGTATTATTTAATTGTCAAAAATTATATTCTTCAGCTGTGTTAATGTTATTTCTCAGCTATCAAAAGCAGCATTTTTCGACATTTTTTTTAACTGTAAAAATGGCATTTTTCAGCTGACAATAATTGTATTTTTGTGTTGTTTTTTTTGTTTTTTGTTTTTTGTTTATTGTTAACGGGTTGATACCATGAAAATACATACATTGTTTATAAAAAAAATAGGGACACAACGTACAAATTAAAAAGAAATAAAACAGTACAATTTAAAAGTAAAATACTTAAATTAAAAACAATATAAAATCAAGAGTTACAATTTAAAATTAAAATTACAAATACCTAACCAAAAACAATTTAAAAACAAGTGTTACAGTTTAAAATTAAAACACTTAACTAAAAACAGTTTAAAATCAAGTGTCACAATTAAAATATAAAATGCTTAACTAAAAACAATTCAATAAATGGTTTTTTTTTTTGTCAAAAATTGTATTTTTTAGCTGACAATAATGGAATGTTACAGTTGTCAATAATGGTTTGTTGCAGTTGTCAAGAATGGTATTTTTCAGCTGTTAAGAAATGTATTATTCAACTCTCGAAAATGATATTTTTTAGCTGTCAAAAAAAGGTATTTCTCACCTATAAAAATGGTACTTTTCAGCTATCAAAGGCAGCATTTTTGGTCATTTTTGTTGTAGTTTTCAAGAATGGTATGTATCAGCTATTAAAACGGTAATTTTCAGCTGTCAAAAATGATATTTATCAGCTGTCAAAAATGATATTTTTCAGCTGTCAAAATTTTTATTATTCGGCAGTCAAAAATGATATTTTTCAGCTGTCAATGGTATTTCCCACCTATAAAAATGGTATTTTCTAGCTATCAACAACAGCATTTTTCGTCATTTTTTTTAATTGTCAACAATTTCAAAAATTGTACTTTTTATTGTCAAAAATTGTACTTTCTGTTGTCAAAAATCGTATTTTTTTGTCTTCAAAAATTGTAAAAAATGTAATGTTTCAGCTGTTAAAAATGATATTTTTCAGCTGGCAACAATGGTATTGCTCACCTATATAAATCGTATTTTGTAGCTATCAAAAGCAGCATTTTTTGACATTCTTTAACTGTCAAAAATGATATTTTTCAGCTGTTTTGTTGTCAAAAATTGTATTTTTTAGCTGCCAATAACGGTATGTTTCAGCCGTCGGGAATGATATTTTTCGGCTGTCAAGAATGGTAAACCCCGACTGTATAAAATAGTATTCTTCAGCTACCAAATATGCTATGTTTCAGCTGCCAAAAATAGTATTTTTCATAATAAAAATAGTTTTTTTCAACATTTCTGAATTGTCAAAAATTTTATTTTTCAGCTATCAAAAGTAGTATATTTTTCTGTCAAATGTAGTATTTTTTACTGTCAAAAATAGTATTTTTCGTGTGTCAGGAATGACAAAAATGGTATTCCTCAGCCGTTAAAAATTAGTATTTTTCAGCTGTCAAAAATAGTATTTTTTTACTGTCAAACATCGCATTTTTCGTGTGTCAATAATGGTATGTTTCCGCTGTCAAAAACAGTATTTTTCAACTAATAAAAATAGTTTTGTCAACATTATTGAATTATCAAAAATTGTATTTTTCAGCATTTTACTGTCAAAAATAGTATTTTTTGTCAAAAATAGTAGTTTTTGCGTGTCAGTAATGGTATATTTCAGCTGACAAAAATGGTATTCCTCAGCTGTTGAAAATTAGTATTTTTCAGCTGTCAAAAATAGTAGTTTTTTACTGTCTAAAATAGTATTTTTCGTGTGTCAACAATGGTATGTTTCAGCTGTCAAAAACAGTATTTTTCACCTAATAAAATAGTTTTTTTCAACATTATTGAATTGTCAAAAATTGTATTTTTCAGCTATTAAAAGTAGTATACTTTGCTGTCAAAAGTAGTATAATTTGGTGTCAAAATTAGTATTTTTTTACTGTCAAAAGTAGTATTTTTTACTGTCAAAAGTAGTATTTTTTTACTGTCAAAAATAGTATTTTTTGTCAAAAATAGTATTTTTCGTGTGTCAGGAATGGTATATTTCAGCTGACAAAAATGGTATTCCTCAGCTGTTGAAAATTAGTATTTTTCAGCTGTCAAAAATAGTGTTTTTCGTGTGTCAACAATGGTATGTTTCAGCTGTCAAAAACAGTATTTTCACCTAATAAAAATAGTTTTTTCAACATTATTGAATTGTCAAAAATTGTATTTTTCAGTTATTAAAAGTAGTATATTTTGCTGTGAAAAGTAGTATTTTTTACTGTCAAAAATAGTATTTTTGTCAAAAATAGTATTTTTCGTGTGTCAAGAATGGTATATTTCAGCTGACAAAAATGGTATTCCTCAGCTGTTGAAAATTAGTATTTTTCAGCTGTCAAAAATAGTATTTTTCGTGTGTCAACAATGGTATGTTTCAGCTGTCAGAAACAGTATTTTTCACCTAATAAAAATAGTTTTTTTTCAACATTTTTTAATTGTCAAAAATTGTATTTTTCAGCTGTCAAAAGTAGTATATTTCGCTGTCGAAAGCAGGGGCTTATGTAGAGCCAAGGAGCCATGGCACTACCTGTAGTTTCAAGCTCAGCAAGAATTTTTAGTTAATTCTTAAAACACTTTTTCGCCAGTTACTTTGGTTTAGGAAGATAAATCGTTCTTTCTTTCTTCAAAAAATGATGGGGGAGGGTATATTGTATAGGTGGCTCTACCATCAACATGTTTCACGAGCCGCCACTGCTTACACCTTATTAAAATAAACGCTACTTCACTGCATTTTACACCTAATTTTATTGTAGAGTTTCATATAACAAAATAAAAATATTATAATTATTAGATTGGCCAAGAAATTGTTACATAAATAATCTGACTCGTTGGCGTAAAAGTAATTATTTTTAGTTTGTATGAGCAGTCGTGGCCGAGCGGTTAAGGCGTCTGACTAGAAATCAGATTCCCTCTGGGAGCGTAGGTTCGAATCCTACCGACTGCGAGTTATCTTTTACTTCAAATTACGTTAGATAATAATAATAATTCTCACACTTTGAAACCACCCACATTTTTGGTCTAGAATAATCTTCGAAAACAATGGGAGACGATTAAGCATTATATGATTATCATGTTGTAGTATCCAAATTGTTGTCAGTGGTAGAGAATATGATTTATTAATAAATCCCCAAGTTTTTTATTAAAATGATGTTATAATTTCAAATGGTTTTATAGATATTATAAATTATAGCACGAAACATACCTTGATTTTTGATTTTCAAACTTTAAGTATTTAATGCCTGAGACCTTTGCTCCCTGGTATAATTTTAATGCAATTTTGAATGATACAACATAAATACTAATCTGTCACCTGTACATCTGTGAAATCAATTAAATCCAATAAGAATATGATTGAGGCAATATCGGTAGTATGGATGGAAATTATGTAAGATAAATTGTTCGCGACAAAACTTTTAACATCTTGTATGTGTGTCTCTAATATCTGATGTAAATTGCAAAATGAAATTCGGTTGTTTATTTTATTGGCTAGGGGTACGTAAATCAGAAATGTTTTGTGAAGCATAAATTACTGAAACAGATATAAACTCTACAAAATAAAAACTCAGTTTAGTTTCTTAATGGTTAAAATACTCGAGTAGTTTCACCTTGTTGGGGCATTTTCAAGAGAATTTTAAAATTAAATTATTTGACAAAAATATACATGGGAACAATTTGACACTAGATTTAAAAAATGTATAAAATTGTGAAATAAGAAAAACATATTTTAGTATAAGTTCTGACATTTGTCTAAAAAGATTGGGAAAAAACGCATCATAAAACAAACTTGGAACTTTATTAATTTTTTACAGATATATCGAAAGAAAAATAAATAACAAATATCCACGAAAACAACAACAATAATATACAGGGTGCCCGTTTTTCGAGCGGCACCATGGGGATTTCAGTTATCTTAAGAGAAACGAGGTTGGTTAAATTAGGGCAAAGTTGTGTATTATACCGTTGATTAATAATCTGTTGAAAAATTAGAGTTACCTTTTTTGTTTTCAAAAAATCGCGAAAAAATAAAAAAATTCAATTTTCATTTTTACTTTTTTATTCGAAAACTATTACTATTGTGCATTTTACACTAAAACATTATTAGAGCCCTTTTTAATGGAGAATCTAAATATGTTATTAGATTTATTGTAACTTTCAAGACCGCGGAGAAACAATAGACAACTTTTGTTTTTCTTATGGCCGCCATATTGTATTTCTACATTTTCTAATGCAAGATTTTTTCTGTTTACGATGATATGTCACACCTTACGTTTTAATTTTACATGTGAGCCAAAATTTTAAATTTATTATTTTTGCAAATGCCATGTGCCATGTAAACAAAATCAACACTTTTGTTCAAAACAAAATGTGACAGTTCCACTTAAACTTCATTCTTGAAATTTACTTTACTGGTAACTTTATCGTAAAATGCCCATAAAAATGTGCAAGTCTCAATGGAGGTGTATCAGAAATATCCGAGAAATTTAGCCCCATTGGATTACTTTTTATGGGGAACTTTGAAACATATGATTTATCAAATCGTTCCAGCCAATATTAATGAACTGCGTAGAAGTATCGTTTATTCTATAAATAATATTAGAACAAGAGATATTAGTAGGGCAATTTATAATTTAAGAAAAATCGCAGAATTGTGTTTGGAAGTGGAAAGTGAATGTGAATAATTTGAACACTTATTGTAGCATTATGTTTTCTAGTAGTTTTAAATGTTGTAATAAATTCCTGAGATTGTTATTCGTTTACAAATTGTATTTTTTATGTAAACCCAACCTTACCCAAACAAATGTGTTGATAAATGAATGCATATTCCCTTGCTTGTTTGTAGATGAATTAAATAATAAAATAAAATGCCACAGTTTGTTTTATAGGCTTTGTAATACTCATTGTTGTAGAAAAATGTTATGTTTGCATGGCACTCTTTACAAAAATAATACATCTCAAATTTTGGCTCAAATGTAAAATTCAAATATAATGTGTGATATATCATCGTAAACAGAAAAAAATCTTGCAGTACAAAATGTAAAAATCCAATATGGTGCCAATAAGAAAAACAAAAGTTGTCTATTGTTTCTCCGCGATCTTGAAAGCTAAAATAAATCTAATAACATATTTAGATCGTCCATTAAAAAGTGCTCTAATAATGTCTAAGTGCAAAATGCGTAATAGTAATAGTTTTCGAATAAAAAATAAAAAATGAAAATAGAAATTTTTATTTTTTCGCGATTTTTTTAAACAAAAAAAGGTAACTCAAATTTCTCAACAGATTAATAATCAACGTTATAATACATAACTTTGCCCTAATTTAATCAACCTCGTATCTCTCAAGATAACTGAAATCCCCATGGTGCCGCTCGAAAAACGGGCACCCTGTATATTCTAAACGATATAAAACTGATGAATGAAAAGAATACCACTTATAAAATAAATTAACGAAAAAAAAAGTGTTTCATTAAAGGTTTGTGATCAGTCATCTCTGCCATCCGAAATGCCACCGCTTTCGGAAACAAATCACAAATTAATTTCTCCCTTTTCACTTTCTCCGTTACGAGAAAGTATTGTGATCGTGATTTTTTTTTAAATTTTTTTTTCGGAAATATCCGTTTTGGGGTCCCTAGATGCCATTTTTGCCAATATTTTCTTGAATATGAAAAATATCACAAAAACTTTTTAACAAACATTGAAGACAACAAAGAAATGAAAACATTTTTTATAAAATTATTTTTATTCGAGAAAAAATGTATTTTTTTTTTAAATTTTTAGTTTATAATTATAAAACGATAATAGTTTCATCCGAGTTTACACAACGCTCGAAAATACACCATGAAAACGTAAATATAAATAGCTATGATGCCATCAAGTGGGAGAAAGTAACATGATGGCCATATCACCATTTTTTTAAATGTGCTTTACAGTAGAGATTGATATTGTTTGTCCGGATTGTTTCTCGAAGTGTATTTTTGTACATCATTGAAGTGATGACTTTTATGTTCGAATTATGAAAACATAAGTACGGCGAGAACAACAAGAACATTAAATTTCAATTTCAATTATTACTCTACTATGTCATGAAATATTTGAAATAACATTTTGCGTTTTAATTTCAGGGTTGCAGTCGCCTTTTTACTAATACAACTCTCCGAATGTGAAATCGCTTCGAATAAACTCCGAAATCCATCAGCAAATGGTTATCCTCTACGTGTAAGTATTTTTTTTAAGTATAATTTATGTAAACATCTTGATGGCGGTACGTAATTACAATTATAAACACATTACATCGGAGATGGGCAATTTTTTTGGCTCTCGGGCCACATTGCGTATCAAGATTTGACCGCGAGTCACATTAAAAAAATTCCATTTTAAAGTTATGAGGGTTATATACAGTGCGCGCCTAAAGTATGGAATATATAATATAAAATATTTTTGGAAAACATCCTCGAACAGATCGATCTTTTTTAATTAAAATACACATTTTTGCATGAAAGTCGATTTTTAGTCATTTGTTTTTGAGTAATGACGTGAGCCATTTTGTTTTTAAATAGCAACCCCCTATTTTTGTTTTTGATTTTGAGAGATCTTTTTATTGTCGAACTGACAGTATAAAAATGTAGCCATCTTATATAAGAAATTTTTCGAGTAAATGACAATTGAAGGCGAGAACTTGATATTTAGAGTTTTTGCAAAATTACCTTGTTCCAGCGCTTGTAGCAATTTTTCCAAACAACAATGATCTTGACCTTCCACATAATACAATATGGTTCCAGAAAGACGGTGCACCGCCGCACTAGGCGCGATTTTTTGACAATTGCTTCACGAATAGGTGGATTGGCAGGCGAGCCCGCGAGAGAGATGAATGTGCAGAATCAGCCTGGAAAATATTGTAAATGTTCAAGAAGAATTTCTACATGTTAATTAAAATAAAAACGCGCTGAGTGCGGGGATGCGCCGTTTTGCTGAAACCATATTGTATTATGGGGAACGTCAAGATCATTGTTGTTTGCAAAAATTGCTACAGGGGCTGGAACAAGGTCATTTTGCAAAAAAATTAAATATCGGGTTCTCACCTTCAAAAAAAAAAGGCGACTGAAAATGACTTTCATGCAAAAATGTGTATTTCAATAAAAGATAATCGACCTGTTTTTTTCCAAAAATATTTTATTTCGGTTTTACTGAATATATTCCAATACTTTAGGCGCGAGTATTGAACCGACTCGTTTGACAATCCTGCTCTCACATTCAATTTGTTAAATTGTAACATTTATTGTATAATACACTACTTTTTCTTTTACTTTTGACTAAAACTACTACATATTTGCAAATCAGCTGCTCAATTGCTTTTTTTTTATAATTCTAATACCAGTTTCATTATTTCATTTCAAGTATAAATTCTTTTCAGTGAAATTAATTTACTTTCTTAAAAGATTTGTCTATTTGCACAAATAGTGTTTTGTAACGTAAGATAGTGGGTGGGCTGTATCCATAAACCAACCTGTTACATTTGCACCTAGGTCTCCACCAATAAATGAATTAATAAAAAACACAAGCTCTTGGTATTCTTTGTACCCTAATGTAGTAATTTCTGCAAGTAAATTCTCGTTTATCACCTATTGGAGAGTGGTATAGGGTACACCTACCGCCCCCGGTACAATTGCATTGAATTTCAAAATTAAGTTTCATATTATTTCTAAACATAGAGCTTTTTGGCATAATGCCAACAAAATGTCTTTAAACTAACAGAATTTTGTAGGTTAAAAAAATATTTATAGAAAGGGCTAACCAATTAAACACAAAATGAGAGTTTAACAGGTGTAATTAAGTAATGAAAAAAAAAGTATTTGTATTTGTGGTTTAATTTGACGCAAAATACAAATCTGGACCTTTAAATTACTTAATTAAATATATTAACAATACTTTATTATACGAGTTTAATCGGGTTCATTGTGTCACGAGTGGGAACGAGTGCTCCACAATGCGTCTTATTAAACACGTATAACCTAATATATAAAATTTTCTTGTCACAGTGTTTGTAAGAAAACTCCTCCGAAACGGCTTGGCCGATTCTTATGACATTTTGTGTGTATATTGAGTAGGTCTGGGAATAGGACGTAAACTATTTTTTCGTCTGCCTCTACCGAAACCATATATTTTGGCCATAAAAATCTGGCCGAAACTACGATTTAGCGTATCTAGGGTCGAAAAAATAATTTGCATAATGTAGACAACCTTCCGCGGAATATGAGTAGGCTATGCAAAAATCTGACGGTAACAGTGGCAGTAGGCTATGGTACGCGATATAAAATTTCCTGAAACACTATTTTTACTTAAGCCAGGCGAAAAAATATCGAGTGTAACTCATGCCAAAATGCTTTAGCAACCCTTTACTTTTAGCAAGCGGCGGGTTGCTAAAGCCTATTTTCGGCCCTTGATACACTATATACTTTCATACCCCTAGTGATAAGGGAGGTGCACCGCAAATTTTTTATTTTTATTTTTTTGGAGAAATTTTTTTATTTTTATTCTTTCGTCTATATTATCCGTCACCAGTTATCTGCCTTAATATACAGGGTGTCCCACGAGGTAGTGGACAGCCGATATCTCGAAAACGGTAAGTAGTACTAAAATGAAATTTGGTGGCTTTAAATGGTTTGAAATTATGCCCCTTTCTGCATACATAGATTTCATTTTCGAGAAAATGACATCAACTTCAGAATTTCAAATGGGACACCCTGTATATTTATGGATTTTTGGAAAGGTGATTGAAAGACAAATACAGCAATACCATATTATTACGGAGTTTTATTGTAAGATGAGGGAGTATTGTTGAAGTAATAATCGAAATAGATAATCGCGGTGGCATGGATTAACAAAAAAAAAGCGTAAAAAAATTGAGAACGCTTCATGTCAAATGTTCGATATCAAGTTGATAATACATTCTAATTACGTGTAAGTAATCCCTCCCAGTTTTACGTATTACTCGTCATGCTCCTTATATATGGAGAATATCGCAAAAACTGTAGACGCTCTCGAGATTTGTACAGAGTTAGATATCCGAATCGCCGAACTCCGAGCCAAAATACCTTCGTGAAGTTAGAAGAAAGATTGCGCAGAGGTTCTTTTCCGGTTGGAAAGCATGAAACACCCCGAAAAGGGTCAGTTCTAACGGAAGATAGCGTTATAAATATTTCGACATATGCACAAGCGAACCCGCATGTATCTACTAGACTTCTTTCTCAAGAATTAGGAGTTAATAAATCATCAGACCACAGAGCGTTGAAATTTAATAAATACCACCCATTCAAAGTTCATCTAGTGCAAGGATTAACACCAGAGGATCCTGGACGAAGATTAACTTTCATTGCTGAAATATTAATCAAACTTGAATACGATCCAAGTTTCTTAAATAAAATATTATGGAGTGATGATATCGATTTCACAACAATGGCACTGTTAACCGACATAACTGCCATTACTGGTCTCCTGATAATCCGCGTTGGATGGAAGAAACTCATTTTCAGCACATTTGGGGAGTAAATGTATGGTGTGCTTTATTTAATGGTCGTGTGATTGGTCCTTACTTTTATCAAGATACACTGACTGGCGCTGTATATTTAAATTTCCTCCAAAATGAACTTTCAGAACAGTCAAAAGAAATTCCGCTAAATGAGAGAGCAATGATGTGGTGGCAACATGACGGTGCACCCCCTCACTATCCTCGACGAGTGAGTGAGCATATTGATACTACTTTCCAAGGACGCTGTATCGGACGAAATGGTACGATACATTGGCCAGCGCGATCCCCAGATATTACACCTTTGGATTTTTTCCTTAGGGGATATTTAAAAGATGTCGATCTGTAGGTGGTGCAGTATACCACCTACAGATCTGGAAGACTTGCAGAATCGAATCGTAGCAGCATGCCGAACAATTACTGCAGATATGGTGAGAGCAACTTGCACAAGAAACCTTGTGGCAAGACTTGAATTTTGTAGAAATCTGGAAATCAATTTGAACATCTTATAGCCTGAGTTCTTATCATACAACTTTTATTAATTAGTTTGTTATTTTTGTTTGTTAATTTGTTCGTTGTTTTTATATACATTGTTCTTTTGTTTTTATAAAAACAATATATGAATAACATGGTATCGCTGTATTTGTCTTTCAATCACCTTTCCAAAAATCCATAAATATAAATTCTCAAGTTGATGTCATTTTCTCGGAAATGGAGAAACGGAAATGAAGTCAATGTATGAAGAAAGGGGCATAATTTAAAACATTTAAAGCCACCAAATTTAATTTTCGTACTACTAACCGTTTTCGAGATATCGACTGTCCACTACCTCGTGGGACACCCTGTATATGGACCATGCGCTGCGCCGTCGTTCATTACCAGTAATAAGCTACGTATTGACGTCGTTCGGAACCAGTTACCTTGCTTAATTTTTTAGGGCTACGCACGGAATACGGCCCAGCGCTAACTGATCCGTCACCAGTTATTTGCCTTAATAAATACCGGGTGACCCAGGGATCTGTAAAAGCCCCATAACTTATTTGCTATTTGAGATATCGACTTCTAGTTTTCTTGAACTGGTACCCAGACTTATTCTACATATTTTAAAAATATGTATGTTTTTGTACAGGGTGTCCCAGTATAAATAACAGATCAAAGTTATATTTTTTTAAATGGAACACCCTATATTTTATACTTTATTTTCAACCCTCTAAAGAAGCTGATAAAAATAGTATAAGCTAGTATGGGTCTATTATGGACGGTTGGTTAGTTATGGGCAAATTTGTGGCAAAAACATGTACACATTGAAAACATTGCAGAAGCGTTCCTAGCAAAGATAGCATTATTATTTATACACTAGAAAATTTCCCACATCATAAAGAATAATACACGTTGGCGTTGGTTCTCTTTTATTCATAGTGCTATACAGGGTGTCAACATACGCAAAACAAAGGATAACTATTTTTTTTCAAATGGAACACCCTATATAAGTTGCCACCAATCTATGGCATTTTTAATAAGCTTTCGAATATATACAGTTTGTATAACAAAATGTTAAGGATTCTTGAGATTTATCAATAAAAACAAATTTCTTTTGCCACATTCTGCTCATTTTTGGATTTTCAGCCAAAACTATGAATTTTCAGGAAAAATTATAAGAGATCAAAGTTGTAGAGCGAAAAATTTCCGATCGACATAGGTCTTTCAACTTTAAAGATAATGCGTGCATTGCCCGCCGAGCGCGCAAAATCGGGACCGTATATGCATTTTAGCGTTTTCTTTTCAAATTTTTTATTAATAAATTGCACTATTCTTTATTTTCTGCACGGGAAGACGGGAAATTATAGGGAAATTCAAATGGCACATATCGATTGTAAATGTTCGGCTCTACAACTGTTAATAGAAGCAATTTTTGCCAAAAATGCATAGTTTTCCCTAAAAATACAAATTGAAATGTATGTATCAATTTTTGCGTTTTTCAATGGTTTTTTGCATTTTTAGCGAAAACTATGCATTTAGGGAAAAAATTGCTTCTTTTACGAGTTGTAGAGCGGAATATTTTCAATCGATGTAGGTCATTTGAATAATTCTATAATTACCCGTTTTTCTGCTAGAGGACGTGGAAAATAAAGTATAGTGCAATTAATTAACAACAAAATTGAGAAAAACGCTAAAATGCATATATGGTCACGATTTTGCGCACTCTGGCGGGCAATGCACGCATTACTGGAAAAGTTGAAAGACCTATATCAATCAAAAATTTTCCGCTATAACCCTTTGGTCTTTTATTATTTTTTCAGAAAATTCATAGTTTTGGCTGAAAATCCAAAAATGAGCAGGAGGTCACAAAAGAAAAATGTTTTTTATGGACGAATCTCAAGAATCCTTAATATTTCATTATACAAATTGTACATCATTGGAAAGCTTATTAAAAATTCCATGCATTGGTGGCAAGATATATAGGGTGTTCCATTTGAAAAAAAATAGTTATCCAATATTTTGCGTATGTTGACACCCTGTATAGCAGTATGAACAAAAAAGAACCAAAGCCAATTTGTATTATTCTTCATGATGTGGAAAATTCTTTAGTGTATAAAAAATGACGCTAGCTTTGCTAGGAGCGCTTCTGCAATTTTTTCAATGTGTCCTTGTTTTTGCCACAAATTTGCCCATTACTATCCATAATAGACTCATACTATCTTATACTATTTTTATCAGCTTCTCAAGAGGGTTGAAAATAAAGTATAAAATATAGGGTGTTCCATTAAAAAAAACATAACTTTGATCTGTTAAGTATATTGGGACACCCTGTACAAAAACATACATATTTTTAAAATATGTAGAATAAGTGAGGGTACCAGTTCAAGAAAACTAGAAGTCGATATCTCAAATAGCAAATAAGTTATGGGGATTTTACAGATCCCTGGGTCACCCGGTATATGGACCATGCACGGACGACGGCGCAGCGCAGCGGAGCCGTCATTTATCACCAGTTCCCTTGCTTGATTTTAAAGGGCTACGCACGGATGACTGTGCAGCGCAGTAGTTACTTTGCTCAATTTATGATTATGGTATCTATTTTATTACGTTGGCAGAAAATAAAACGAAGAATGTTGTGTATCATAGAGCATTACAATAATAAACACTATGTTTTTGATTCATTTTTTTTAAATTAATTATACCAATTCGAATTCAATATTCATAGTTAAGACAGGACAACGTCTGTCGGGTCAGCTAGTCTAAATATAAAAAAATCTACTTTTGATTTAGATAAGGATTTATTTTTAACCTAAACTGTAATGTATGTGTCTATTTCAAAACGAGCAATGCTCTATAAGTATGGACCTAGAAAAGATATTAAAAAATTCTCAAATCAGTATGTCCACAAAAATTACCTTCACTAAGCAACCCCTGGGGCTGTAGCCACCCCAACTCACTTTTTTAAGTGGAAACACCCCCTTTGTGATACCTCATTGGAAAGCTCTTGAAAATTGCAATTTAACAGTACCAAACAAAATCCTTCTTATTAATCTAATTTTTGAGATATACGCAAAATAATTTTTATTATTTATTCCAATTTCTCGCTCTAAATATCAAATTACACCATTTTGTTGCGAATAAGGTAGTAAAAATAGTAAGAAAACCGAAGAGCACAAAATAATTCTAACAAAAAAAAGCATTAAGAAACAAATTGTTGTTATTTTGAGAAATAGACTCATGGCAGTTATATTCTACATTTAATTTGAAACCCTAAAAATTAGTGTTCTGATTATTGCTGAACAATTTCGACCTGCCAACTGCGACAACTAAAATGTTACCAAAAATTGTTTAATAATAATCAAAAACTGCTAAATAATAAATCTCTTTAACAGTTTTTGATATAACAATAAGTCGCTTATTAAACCAAAGTATAAAAAAATATATTATCAGTCTATCTTATAGGAAATTTGATGCTGATTACGAATATACCATATGAGGTGTCGCAGATCAAGTGCCGACCAGAAAAACACACAAAAAATTACACTTTTCTGGAAAATCACAAAAAATGGTGATGTGGCCATCATGTTACTTTCTCCGACTTGATTTTTACGCTTTCATGGTTTATTTTTAATTTAAATCATATTTTAAATGTACATCCAACGTTTTGTAGAGTCGGATGAAACTGACGTTTAAAACGTCAAAATTATGTAAGATGGAAAAATTATACTTCAAATTAAAAAAACTCAGTTTACTCAAAAACTGAATTGATTTCGGAAAAAACTTATCCTTTATAAGTTCTTCATTCTGGTATTCTCTACTATTATAAATTTGCTGTAACTATTATCGTTTTTATAAATATAAACCTAAAATTTAAAAAAAATTAATACATTTTTTTCTCGAATAACAATGATTTTATAAAAAATATTTTCAAACCAAAGATGTTCATTTCTTTATTGTCTTCACTATTTGTTTAAATGTTTTTGTGATATTTTTGATATTTAAGAGAATAACAAAAAAACAGCTAAGGTAAACACCCACTTCCGGTGTACGAAATTTTACCAAAAGCTTTTCAGAGCTTCGGATTATTAAACAAGACTTTATGTTCAAAGTTTTGTATCAATTGCTCAATTAGTTTTTGAGATACAGCGGGCACATACACACACGCACACACAAACACACCTACACAGGCACACACACACACAATTATTTTTTTTCAGAAATTGTTAAAGTGGCATCTAGAGACTCCAAAACGGATATTTCCGTAGAAAAAAAAATTTGAAAACAAATCTCGATCACAATACTTTCTCGTACTTCGTAACGGAGAAAATAAAAATGTTAGAATGTTCATGTGAAGGAGGAAAAAAATTCCGTTGGAAAGTACTTCGTATCGAAGCCAAAAAGTACTTATCTCAAGAAATTTGATTGGGACTTTTTTATGGGGTTGGCATTGATTTTGGAAAATACTTTGTTAACACTTATTTTTTGTTCATTGTTGTAGATATAAAAATAGAGGAGATGTAATAAATGTAACGTTGACAATGAATAATCAATAAGTGTTATCATAAAACTAACCTCACTTTTAGATAATTTCTTATAAAGTTATTTATACGACACAATCAATCAATTACACTCACACGGTAAATACGAAGATAACTTTGTATCTGGTTTATTTTTTTCTTGACGCTTGTAACTATAAGTCAAATTTTGACATTCATCTTTTATCTCTAATTAAATATGACTTTTTTTAAAGGCTTAACGGGTTTAAGTCAAAATTAGTCGTCTTTTTTACGTTTGACGATATTAAGTCAAATTACGTCAATAATTTGCACACAAAGTCTTTTAACTTTCATTCAATTTGGCATATTTTCTAGAGCCGTAACGACTTGAAGTCAAAATTAGTCTTTTCACTTGACGCTTGTTGACTTTAAGTCAAATTTACACATTAATTTGGACATAAAGTCTTTTAACTTTAATTATATTTAACATTTTTTTAGAGGCTTTCGGTTTTAAGTCAAATTAATCTTTTTTTTCTTAACGCTCGCCGACTTTAAGTCAAATTTCGATATTAATTTGTTATAAAGTCTTTTAACGTTAATTCAATTTGACAAATTTTCTAGAGGCTTAACTGATTTAAGCAATAATTAGACTTTTTTTCTTAACACTTGTCGACTTTAAGTCAAATTTCTACATTAAATTGTCATAAAATCTTTGAACTTTAAGTAAATTTAACATTTATTCCAGAGGCTTAACGAGTTTAAGTTTATTAGTCTGTCTTTTACGCTTGTCATTAATTTGTCATAAAGTCTTTTACAAAAAATTCATTTATTTTGAGTTTGAGAATGATCAGCTAATGATCGAAACTCGAGGCACTGAAAAATAAAGTGTGATATTAAAAAGAAACTATTTTATTTAAATTTACGGTTGACTTAAATTAAATTTGTCACTTTTTCTAGAGACTTAATGGCTTTAACTCAACATTAATATTTTGTTGACGCTAAGTCAGTTTTCGACTTTTAACTTGAATGAAATGTGACATTGTTTCTAAAAACTTTACTATTTTAAGTCGAAATTAGTTGTTTTTCTTGCGGTTTGTTGACTTTAAAACAATTTTTTAAATTGCACATAAATCCACCCAAACTTTACATTTTTTTCTAGAGGATTAAGGGTTTAAGTCAAAATTAGTCTTGCTCTTTGCTTAACGCTTCTCAACTTTAAGTCAAATTTCGACATTAATTTGCACATAAAGCTTCTTAACTCTACACAAATTTGACATTTTTCTAGAGGTTTAACGTCTTTAAGTTAAAATTAGTATTTTTTCTGGAGGTTTAACGCCTCTATTTTAAAATGTATCTTTTTTTCTTGGCGTTTTTCGACTTTAAGTCAAATTTTGACATTAATTTGGACTTAAAGTCTCTTAATTTAACTCAAATTTGACATTTTTTCTAGAGGTTTAAGTCAGAATTAGTCTTGGTCTCTAAACGCTTGTTGAATTTAAATCAAAGTTCAACATTAATTTGGACATAGTCTTTTGCCTTTAATGAAATTTGACATTTTTTTAGAGGCTTTAAAGTCATAATTGGTCTTTTTTTATGCTTATCGACTTTAAGTCAAATTTCGACATTAATTTGCACATGAAGTTTCTTAACTCTATACAAATTTGACATTTTTCTAGAGGCTAAACGACTTTAAGTTAAATGTAGTATTTTTTCTTGAAGATTTTCGACTTTAAATTAAATCTTGACATTAAATCTAATTATTCAACTCAATTTTGACATTTTTTTTCAGGTGTTTAAGGGTTTAAGTCAAAATTAATCTTAATGCTTATCAAATTTGAGTCAAATTTCTACATTAATTTATCATAAAGTCTAACTTTAGTTAAATTTGAAATGTCTTTTAGATGCTTAATAAATAAATAAATGCAAAATAAATTAACCTACAGCATAAAAAAAAACATAAAATAATATTTTATACTTTCATAATAAACAAATTATACCATTTTGAAATTATTTATTTCATTCAAAAATTAAGAAGAGTATGATACTGGGTGTGCATTTTACTGCTCTCCCGATTATTTTTAAAAATCTACCAGATTTGATTTATATTTACTATCGATGTGCTACCAGAGAGGAGAAAATGTGAAAATTATATTATAATGTCAAAATAGCTGAAGCCATGACTGGAAAAAAATAAAACTTGTAATTTAAAAATCAATCGATTTAGAAATATCCGAAGCAAAAAACGGAGTAAATATTTAATGCCCACTCTCCGTTTACAAAGATTTACCAATGGTAGTTCTTTATATTGTCATATTGTCAAGTATAAAATACAAAAAAAATTATATTGCAGTTGTGGCCACACTGTGAATACCCATATTATATATTTTTTAATTAATTGGAAGCCTGGAACTCATTTCTGATAATCTGGTATATAACTGTAGAAAAGACCGGTGAACCGCTCCAAGGAACCGGTTCACTCCAGTGAGTTAACCTGTTCGGAACCGTTTTTCCCATCTCTACTCAAAAATGTTGACACTACAAAAAAGCGTTAATTCATAGGCGACTGCGATTAATTTCTTTTTGAAACACGCTGTATATGAATATCCAACTTAATTCTTAAAAATGCAATTGTATTGTATTTATTTCCTCTGCAGTAATAACCTCAATCAAACAAGTTCATATGGTGGATCAATAGCCCAACGAATACCATCACCCCTAGTGCTACTACTAATCTAGATAATCTAACAATCATGATTTCTGTTTGCTGTGCAATTCCACAATTCATGCAGATTGATCACGTACGGCAAAAATTCAAAACTCGTTTGCAATATCAATTAATCATAGATTAGATAGAGTAATTAGAGTGCGGGCTTTAATCGATTCCATAAAATGCAGCGTTTAACCGATATCTAATAGGGGCCATTTAATACTATAATTACACACACATGTATTCTAAGAAACTATTTTTTCCTCTATTCCTCACGCCAGAAAGATAAATTACAGACCCATTCAATTCCATGCATTAGAAAAAAATTACGTAATCTGTTTATATTATCACACATTGTGATTCACCAAACTCCATGACATTTGATACAATTAGATACAGGCAGGTTTTTTTTTTCTTTTACTGAAAGGGGAAGATTTTATTTATGGCCCCTCGTAGGCATAACAATTAAATAAAGATGTAGAGCAATTCAGAAGAAGAAAAAATGTGATTTATGTGCACCGGTGTAATTTATAACCATAAAGTGCATAAATTAGGCGCCGGGAATAATTTAATTATACCTGGAAAGGTGATACTTCTGATTCAATTCAATTCGACCGAGTGGATTTTTATTGCGTTTTGAGAATTTCGATTTCAAAACGTGGCTTCGTTTCGGTTTAATTATATGGGATTATGGTATTGCATACAATTATAACTGATCGTGGTACGGCTAAAACAGTTAAGTGATCGTTTAACTGGTGCGGTTTCGGTGTGTAAAAATGGACCCGATGAAGGTGTGGGTTATCATTAGATGTTTCGAAAGATCGGTGTGAAATGGGATAAGTAGTAATTAGCATTAGTTTGATGGGACTGTATTTATATACTCGAATACAGATTCCAGCATTTGGCACGGAAGTAGTTGTTTTTGGACTTATAAAGGCTATATATTTCGTTTTAATTAAATTATAGAAATGATTTTATAATTTGATGAAATGTGAATTTTTAAAGATTATTTTTGTAGTATAAAAAATAAGTAAGTCGAAATCATTAGTTCCGCAAAAGCAGGTTTTTCCCCATTTTACACGGAACGTGAACTTATCCAGCTTCTAGTCCTCGTTACTGAGGTATTATGTAAAGCTGGAAATTCTTCGTAACCGACGGCGGAAATCTATTTTGACTGACATCGCAGACAATGTGGGGATTGTAAGGGGTTTCCTCGTTTGTTCCCATTCCTAAAACCGAATCCAAACAAGCCCGAGATTAGCGTAAAATATGTAACGTGCCGAGAGAATGCCCTTTTTCACTCCTCGGTCCTTCATTCCTGCCTACGCTGTCGGCAGTTGAGATTTAAGATTAAAGAGGATTTTCGCTGTCACCACCAAGGATTTAGTAATAACGACTTATAACAGTTTGTTGATTCTAATCTTTGTACGTTTTTTATACAATCAAACCGTTGCATTTATTTATATAACATTGTCTCTTTGAGCCATTATACAAAAATCTTAACAAATATTACTTGAAATATGATAATAGTTATTGATAGCTATAAATACAAGAGCATTCCAATTGTCACTAATTATTACTAACTACTAGCAGACATTATTTGTGAAAATTATAATTGGAAATAACATATACACCAACTGTTAACTACTTCGCGCCCATACTGCTTTAATTGAGTTATAGCATAATCCCAGGTTTATTGAAAAAATGCTTTTTTGTTTTTCAACGAATATTATTCCACTGTTACAAACTTACTCATTTATGGAAAAAAATATGAACAAAAGATGGCTCTAAAGAGTTAATTTTTTTTGTAAAATATTATTGTTTTTTTTTCTGCTTATCGCCACATGTGGTAACCTAAGCGCGAAGAGATTAAAATTTAAACTAATAAAGCAGTTGATATTTCTAACACAGATTATCTAAGGTGTCAATTAATATTGATGGATTATTTTGAAATAAAATCATTAACCAATAGAGATATGAATTTTCGTTTAAATGTTTCGAGCAATTGGCCAAAAACATCGCAGAAAAAATATAAAACATGCAGGCAACATTCCATATGAAATCATCCTCAATGGCCGAAGTATGGCTAATTCAAAATCAATTCGGTTTTCGTAAATCCAACAATTTTCAATAGAGATATGGATTTTTGAAAATTTTAGTTTATCGCAGGAAAAATATAAAATTTCATAAAAAATATCCTCATTGGTCGAAGTATCGCTAATTCAAAATCAATTCGGTTTTTGTATATTCAACAATTTTCAATTGAGATATGGATTTTTGAAGATTTTCGTTTAATTTTTTGAGCACTTGAATGAAAACGTCGTAGAAAAAAATATAAAACCCGTAGAAAAATTCCTTAAAAAATATCCTCAATGGTCGAAGTATCGCTTATTCAAAATCAATTTGGTTTTTGTAAATTCAACTACTTTTACTAAAGATATGAGTTTTTGAAAATTTTAATTTTATTTTTTGAGTACTTAAAGAAAACATAACAGAAAACATATAAAACGCGCAGACAAAATTCCATAAAAAATCATCCTCAATGGCCGAAGTATAGCTAATACAAAATTAAAACATCGCAGAAAAAATATAAAACGCAAAGACAAAATTCCATAAAAAAAATATCCTTAATGGTCTAGGTATCGTTTATTCAAAATTGATTTGGTTTTTGTAAATTCAACAATTTTCAATAGAGATATGGATTTTTGAAGATTTTCGTTTTAATTTTTTGAGCACTTGAATGAAAACGTCGTAGAAAAAAAAATAAAACCCGTAGAAAAAATTCCTTAAAAAATATCCTGAATGGTTGAAGTATCGCTTACTTAAAATCAATTTGGGTTTTGTAAATTCAACAATTTTGTATAAAGATATGAGTTTTTGAAAATTTTAGTTTTATTTTTTGAGCACTTAAAGAAAACATAACAGAAAACATATAAAACGCGCAGACAAAATTCCATAAAAAATCATCCTCAATGGCCGAACTATAGCTAATACAAAGTTAATTTGGTTTTTGTAAATTCAACAATTTTTAATAGAGATATGGATTTTTGAAAATTTTAGTTTTATTTTTTTGAGCACTTGAATGAAAACATCGCAGAAAAAATATAAAATGCGAAGACAAAATTCCATAAAAAATATCCTCAATGGTCGAAATATTGCTTATTCAAAATCAATTTGATTTTTGTAAATTCAATAATTTTTAATGAAGATATGAATTTTCGAAAATTTTAGTTTTATTTTTTAAGCACTTGAATGAAAACATGGCAGAAAAAATATAAAATGCGAAGACAAAATTCCATAAAAAATATCCTCAATGGTCTAGGTATCGCTTATTCAAAATTAATTTGGTTTTTGTAAATACAACAGTTTTTAATGGAGATATGAATTTTTGAAAATTTTAGTTTTATTTTTTTGAGCACTTGAATGAAAACATCGCAGACAAAATATAAAACACGAAGACAAAATTCCATAAAAAATATCCTTAATGGTCTAGGAATCGCGTATTTAAAATTAATTTGGTTTTCTAAATACAACAATTTTTAATAGAGATATGGATTTTTGAAAATTTTAGTTTTAATTTTTTGAGCACTTGAATGAAAACATCGCAGAAAAAATATAAAATGCGAAGACAAAATTCCATAAAAAATATCCTCAATGGTCTAGGTATCGCTTATTCAAAATTAATTTGATGTTTGTAAATACAGCAGTTTTTAATGGAGATATGAATTTTTGAAAATTTTAGTTTTATTTTTTTGAGCACTTGAATGAAAACATCGCAGACAAAATATAAAACACGAAGACAAAATTCCATAAAAAATATCCTTAATGGTCTAGGAATCGCGTATTTAAAATTAATTTGGTTTTCTAAATACAACAATTTTTAATAGAGATATGGATTTTTGAAAATTTTAGTTTTAATTTTTTGAGCACTTGAATGAAAACATCGCAGAAAAAATATAAAATGCGAAGACAAAATTCCATAAAAAATATCCTCAATGGTCTAGGTATCGCTTATTCAAAATTAATTTGATGTTTGTAAATACAGCAGTTTTTAATGGAGATACGAATTTTTGAAAATTTTGGTTTACAATTTTTAATGGAGATAGGAATTTTTGAAAATTTTAGTTTTAATTTTTTGAGCACCTGAATGAAAACTTCGCAGAAAAAATATAAAACGCGAAGACAAAATTCCATAAAAAAATATACTCAATGGTCGAAGTATCGCTTATTCAAAATCAATTTGGCTTTTGTAAATTCCACAGTTTTTAATGGAGATATGGATTTTTGAAAATTTTAGTTTTAATTTTTTGAGCACCTGAATGAAAACTTCGCAGAAAAAAAAATAAAACGGGCAGACAAAATTCCATAAAAAATGATCCCCTGCGGCCGAAGTATCGCTTATTCAAAATCAATTTGGGGCTTGAAAATTCAACCATTTTCAATAGAGGCATGGATTTTTGAAGATTTTTGTTTTAATTTTTTGAGCACCCGAACAAGGAGCATTTGGAGCTTTTCGCAGTTTGGTAAATTGTTTTTATTTATTTTTTTCAGTTCATGAAATTTGCAATTTCAAAATTAGTTTCGTGGTATTATTTTAAAATGTATGTTTAAATATTTGCACTAAATCTTAAATTAAAATGAATTTTGAGTCATTTTGAGTTTATCAAGTTTATCGGAGTTTGTGGTTCAATTCCATGGCTTGTAAGATAATTTTTTCGATTTTATAAAATCGCAATTAATTAATTAATAATTGTTAGTAAATCTTAAAACACTTTTTCACCAGTTACTCTGGCCTAGGAAGGTAAATCGGTCTTTCTTTTTTCAAAAAAGGAGGGGGTGGGGTATATTGTATAAGTGATTCTACCATCAACATGTTCCACGAGCCGCCACTGGTTATAACTGTTTGTTGTTAAACCTGCATTTTTTAGTTGCGTTCAAAATTGACCATTTTCTAAAATAAATAAAAAATATTGAAAATTGTTTAAAAATTCTGAAATCATTCCATACAACTCCTTAATTATCATATTTTGAGAATATAGTCAACTTCTTAAATTACAACAATGTTTTAATGGGTTCTAACTGTTCATTGTTAAACATGCATTTTTTAATTGCGTTCAAAATTGAGTATTTTCTAAAATAAATCAAAACTGGTAGAAATCGTTTAAAAATTCTGAAATAATTTTACACAAGTCCCAAATTATTATATTTCAAGAATATAATCAGCTTCTTAAGATCCCCAGGAAGTATATAATTAGCAATGTTTCTAATGTTCTACATCTTATCTTGACCTCCGTGTTAAAATTCGACCAGTTTTTAATCTGCCCCAGGCGATTGAAGATAATCAAAATATTTTTTTTTCTCGCCCGGAAAGAGATTAAATTCGTATCACCAATTCGCGGCGTACCTGTTGATAACAATTCAGTCTGCAGTTCGCGGTTGCAAAGAATGTGTGCGTTCTGGTTCTGAATATTTATTTTTCGAAAATCTTAGTGCCCGTTGTGTAGTGATACATCTTCAGGATTTGTGTGTGTGTGTTGGTATTTTTGTTTTTCCATCAATCTGAGGGACGCAAAGAATCATCATCTAGGTCACATCTTAACCGCCAAAACGCCTCGAAAGGATTTTCCTTTTTGTAAGTTTTGATTTTCTTGCATTTATTTCTTTCACCGAAAGTGAAATAAAGTATTATTTCACTAGCTTTAGGAAATTTCAAGTGTCTGGCAATTGCTTTTTCAATTGCGTTTAAAATTAAGAATTTTCTAAAATAAATTAAAAAAAACAGTGGAAATTGTTTAAATATTCAGAAATCATTCCATACAACTCCCAAAACTACTATATTTTGAGAATATAATCAACTTCTTAAATTCCAACAATTTTTTAATAGGTTATGACTATTCATAGTTAAACATGCATTTTTTAATTGCGTTCAAAAATAAGCATTTTCTAAAATAAATAAAAAAACATAGTAGAAATTGTTTAAAAATTCTGAAATAATTCTATACAACTCCCAAATTATTATATTTTAAGAATATAATCAACTTCCTAAATTCAAAACAAAATTTAATGTGTTATAACTGTTAGTTGTTAACCATGAATTTTTCAATTGCGTTCAAAATTGAGCATTATCTAAAATAAATAAATAATAGTAGAAATTGTTTGAAAATCCTGAAATAATTCTATACAACTTCCAAATTATTATATTTGAAGAATATAATTAACTTCCTAAATTCCAATCATTTTTTAATGTATTATAACTGTTCGTTGTTAAACTTGAATTTTTCAAAATTAAGCATTTTCTAAATTAAATAAAAAATAGTAGAGATTGTATGAAAATTCTGAAATAATTTTATATAACTCCTAAAGTATGATATTTTAAGAATACATATAATCAACTTCTTAAAGTCTAATAATTTTTTAATGTGCTATAACTGTTCGTTATTAAACATCCTTTTTTTAATTGCATTGTAAATTCAGAATTTTCTAAAATAAGTAAAAAAATATTAGAAATTGTTTAAAAATTCTGAAATAATTCTATACAACTCTCAAACTATTATATTTTAAGAATATAAATAACTTTCTAAATTCCAATAATTTTTTAATGGGTTATAAACTGCTCGTTGTTAAACTAGCATTTTTTAATTGTGTTCAAAATTAAGCATTTTCTAAAATAAATAAAAAATGGTAGAAATTGTTTAAAAATTCTAAAATAATTCTATACAACTCCAAAATAATTATATTTTAAGAATATAAGCAACTTCTTAAATTCCCATGTTTTTGTAATGGGTTATAACCAGGGCGGCACTATCTGTAGTTTCAAGCTCAGCAAAAATTTTGATTAATTCTCAAAACACTTTTCGCCAGTTACTTTGGTCTAGGAAGACAAATCGTTCTTTCTTTCTTAAAAAAATGAGGGCGGGAGGGTGTATTGTATAAGTGGCTCTACCATCAACATGTTCCACGAGCCGCCACTGTCTATTACTCCTATAATTTGTTCCTTTTATTCAAGACCTTTTAAGAAACGTCTTTTTGATCTTCTTTAATATTAACAAGTTGTTAGGCGCCAGTGTATGAATTACAGCAAAAAATAAGATATCATGTTCAGGGGTCATTTATAAAATAGATCCCATGACAAGGGTTAAAGGGATTAAATCTTGTATTATTTACATAACACGATCGGTTCACATCCGATGAATTCAATAGATTTTCTCATCAAAGCGATCCGACTGAGTTACTGAAGCATTTATTCGTCGGTCATTGTTATCTGACAACTGTAAATAACGAATTTACAATTTAATTCCGATCAATGTGGACTGAACACGATTATCTCGGTTATAAACGGTTAACAATAACTATAACTGATTGCCTTGCGCAAGTTTTTTCTTTTTTTTCTCGTCGTGGTTTCAATAGATTTTTATTTAATGAAGTTGTAATTATTTGAGATGTATGTACAAGAAAAAATTAACAATGTGTAAAAGTATAAGGGTAAGAGTCCCCATTTTTAATCTGTGAAATAACACAGATCTTTTTTACCCTTTGTAAAATCTGATATGAAATTATTAACTGAATTTAGATAAGCGAGTACCGCTGACATAAAATCTACTCATTGTTTTGTATCACCTTTTGGACAAAATAGTAAAAAAGTATTTTTTTGCCGATTGATATAAAATGTATTTTAAGAGTCACACAAGTGTTATTTCTTCTGCCTAAATACTAAAAGTATTAAACGTTTAATGTTGGCGTCGTTTACTTCGTGGTACATTTTGATTGTAGATTGGAATAAAACACTTTAACTTTTTTATACCACTATATTTTATTTATGTGACTAGTTTCGACCATTCACTCGTCATTTTTAAACACTCATGAAATATAGTGGTATAGAAAAGTTAAAGTGTTTTATTCCAATCTACAAAAGTATTGCTAAGAACAGGGCCGGCGCTGCTGCGAAGTTCTTTTATATCACCCCCTATATATTTTTGAAGACAGTAGTGAATAATTTTCTGATTATAAAAATAAAATTAACAAAATTTTGTTATGATTTAATTTAATACAAATCTTTATCAGTACAGTAATACAATATAATTTATAATGTAATTAACTAAAATACTATAGTACCAACTAGTATACATAAAACAAAACGAATTTACTCGTATTACACAGTGCAACACATGAAATGCAAACTCCCCGTGTGGAATTTTTCAAAGTACTCACCGAAACTAACAAAACAAGGTTTTGCTAGTTCTAGGTGCTGTTCGAATTTTAAGGCCTTATGCATATTTTGGCTAAAACTTGATTTTTCCAAAGAACGCAATTTTTCTCTCGGCTATATCTCGGAAGCCAATTGGAATTTTGTTTTCCTGTCTTCGGCACAATTGTATCCATAGACTAGGAGAAAAAAAGTGTAAAACAAACTAACCCGAAAAAAATACATATGTGTCTTAAAATTGCTAAAATCTCGAAAAAAATTAATTTTTTCTATCTTTTTTCACCATTTTTGGTCCCTAGCTGCCAAACTGTGGGAAATTCAGAAAAGTAATCTTCAGAAAAAATATTTTCTTTTTTTTTTAACTTTATTTCTATCAAAATAAACAAAAAATATTAATTTTCCGGCTGTATTTTACATCGAAAATTCGAGAAATGTATGAAAAATTAATGAATCAATTAATCAATATCCATTGAAGTTGATGCTCTCAGTGAAACATGTGAAGTTGATGCATCATCTGAGCTTGATAGCACATTCAATGGCATATCTCTTTCGGTGTGCCCTTCAAATATTTCGTCCTCCGCGACTTCGGTGCTTGCATCTTCACATTGGGATACCTTTTAACTCCACCGACAAAAATTCCATTCCCGGTTTAACAGGAAATTATCTTAATTTTTCTATTTCAAATGGAACACGTATATTTTTACATAATTTAATTCGTTTTTAAATTCTGAGTTTACTTAAATAGTAAAGTTATCGAAAAAATTCACAAACATTAATCCTAATTAATAAAACCTCACCCTACTCAAATAATTTCGGTTTTTAAAAATCCAACAATTTTCAAGAGAGTTGCAGATTTCTGAAATTTTTGATGTTCGCGACGTCGAAAACATCGGTGAAAGGAATATTAAGAAACAAATAGTAAACATATCGGAAAAAATTTATAAAAATTAATTCTAATTACTAAAACCTGACCTACTTAACTTCGGTTTTTGAAAATGCAATAATAAATTTTTGAAATTTTTGATTTTAACGACGACAAACATTTGTACACCAAAGAAAGAAAAATTAAGAAAAAAATAATAAACATATTGGAAAAATTTCACAAAAATTTACCCTAATTATTAAAACCTCATTCTACTTGGATAACTTCGATTTTTAAAAATTCAATAATTTTCAAGCCAGTTGCAGATTTTTGAAATTTTTGATTTTCACGACGTCAAACATTTGTGCATTTAAGAAAGAATAATTAAAAAAAATAGTAAACGTATCGGAAAAATTTCATAAAAATATATCCTAATTATTAAAACCTCATTCTACTCAGATAACTTCGATTTTTGAAAATTCAATAATTTTCAAGCGAGTTACAGATTTTTGATATTTTTGATTTTCCCGACGTCGAAAACTTCCAATAAAGAAAAATTAAGAAAAACATTGTTAATGAATCGGAAAAATTACAGAAAAATTAGCCTTAAATGAAAATCCCACTCAACTCATTCTACTTTAAATTAAATTTACACAAAATAACAAATTTAAATGATATTTAAACAAAAAAAAAAACAACCAAAAGGTCACCTATGACACATCTGTAAACTCAGAATTTAGGAACGAATTAAACTGTGTAAAAATATACGGGGTGTTCCATTTGAAATAGAAAAGGTAAGGTTCCGGTTTAACCGGAAATGACCTTACCTTTTCTATTTCAAATGGAACACCCTGTGTATTTTTACACAATTTAATTCGTCTCTAAATTCTGAGTTTAGAGATGTATCATAAGTGACCTTTTGGTTGTTTGTTTTTTGTTTAAATTCCATTTCAATTTGCTATTCGTCTCTGAATTATGAGTTCATAGATGTATCATAAGTGACCGTTTGGTTTTAGTTTTTTGTTCAAATTCAAATTAAATTTACAGAAAATAACAAATTTAAATTAAATTTAAACAAAAAACTAACAAATAAAGGGTCACTTATGATACATCTGTAAATTTAGAGACCAATTAAATTATGTAAAAATTTACAGGGTGTTCCATTTGAAATAGACAAGTTAAGGTCATTTCCGGTTAAACCGGAAGTAGAATGTTTATTAAAATTCCACTTGTGGACACACTTTATTTTCTAAAAACACCATACTGAATTTCAAAAAGATATATTTAAAAATAAAAATAATATTCGGGGTTTACCAGAATTCAGTTACACCCTGTATATATGGAAATAATATTTTAAATAACATAGGCAACAATACAGTTTTTAATTTTGTCCTTGCTGAGTTTTGGAAAGATGTTTTTCAAACAGTCAAAAACTTCCTCATCTTTGACGGCCATTTCGATGAATTTCTTAACAATTCCCAATTATATATGCAGTGGCGGCAGCAATATATCATCGATATTCTTTATTAAAGGTTCAATAACCGATTTTAACTGTTTTTCGTTTTCGGTCACTGATCATCATTTATTTATGTTGATAGTATTTTTTCCGACCCTCCGTAGTATAACTTATTTCGTTCGATAAAACATTTTCTTAGAAACTGCTCTATCGGACTGCCACTTAATTCGATGAATACTTTGTTGAAAAACGAACTTATAGTGAACTTAACAAAGTTAAAATAGTATGTCGGATAATTTTATTTTCTAGAAATTTCCTAAAAATCACTTATATTGTTCCAGTGATAACTTTCTTATTTGATATACCGAAATGGAAATAGTGTATAAAGATTACTCAGAAATATAAAGTTGTTAAATTTGAGACAATAATGCATATTTTCTAGATATTGCTCTGTAAATTACAGGTCTTTCTATAGGTGCTTGAAATATTGACGGATTAATCTTAAATAACGCGTCTTTACAAACACCCAAAAAAAATTATTAGAATTTTGCTGAAACAAAAATGGCCCCGATAGAAGACAAAAATGCACTTTTTCCAGTAATTGCTTGGTAAATTTTATTTTTCGAAAGGTTCTTGTTGGGTCTAATCTTAAATAACTTGTCACGGAAAATATTACGTAACTTAAATAAATCTGTGAAATTGAAAAATATTACAATAATAATTTTAGTAATGAATTTTAATAGTATTGAATTTGTTTAGCCAAGTGGGAATAAATTTCACGACGTCGTAAGTCAAGAGTCATACGTGACATGTCTCGATTTGAGAAATCATTTAAGTACTAATTTATTTAGTTGAAAATTTGCTCATAAAAACAGCATACATTTTATTAAAAGAAAATCTTGTAAGCACGGTAATTGCCTGTAACATTCATTGATGTAATTTAAAGGTTTAACAAAAAATGGTGATGTTGCCATCATGTTACTTTCTCCGACTTGATGGAATCATTTATATTTACGCTTTCATGGTTTATTTTCAATTTAAATCATATTTTAAATGGACATCGAGCGTTTTGTAGACTCGGATGACACTGACGTTTAAAACGTCAAAATTATGAAAGATGGAAAAATTATACTTTAAATTCAAAAACTCAGTTTACTCAAAAACTAAAGCGATTTAAAAAAAACTTATTGTTTATAAGTTGTTCATTTTGGAATTTTCTACAATTATTATAAACATAAATTTGCTATTGTCGTTTCATAATAATAAACCAAAAACGAGAAAATAATATTTTTTTTTCTCGAATAACAATGATTTTATGAAAAATATTTTCAAATAAAAAATGTTCATTTCTTTGTTGTCTTCAAAATTTGTTTAAATGTGTTTGTGATATTTTTCATATTTCAAAAATATTTAAAAATATAAAAAACTGTTAAGGTAAACACCCACTTCTAGTGCACGAAATTTTACCAAAAGCATTTCAGTTCTTCGGATTATCAAATAAGACTTATGTTCAAAGGTTCATATCAATTGCTCTATTAGTTTTTGAGATACAGCGCGCACGGACACACACACGCGCAATTTTTTTTTTCAGAAATTGTTGAAATGGCATCTAGAGACCCCAAAACGGATATTTCCGCAAAAAAATCACAATACTTTCTCGTACTTCGTAACGGAGAAAGTAAAAAGATTATCTCTCAAGTTTGCTCCCTTTATTAAGCCTCGTTGAAGTAATTTCTTCGTCCATTTTAATAATTTATTCACTTTAATCAGATATTCCTCAAAAAGGGTGTCGGTAAGAAAATTTGTATAAAAGTTGCTTATTTTTTATACCTTTTCAACTGGACCACTTTCGATCTTCCATGCCATTTAAAAATCCGGAGCTCTTGACATACTTAAGCAAGCTCTCGTGGATGCCAACCGTTTTTGAGAATAACAATATCATCATTCGATTCTTTATTACGGTTTTTGTAATAAAAATGTTTGTCCCAACTCTCTCCGACTTGCCGTTTAAAAAAAAGCCTGATACAGGTGGTCTGGGACACCCTGTATACACATAATATAAGTTTCATATTGACACTCTTTTTTAAATAAGAAACAATGTGGCGAAATAATTGTTGCGATTTAGACAATTTATATTCAAAAGTTTTTTGAATTTTTTAAGTTACCACTTGATATTGGATGATACTATTACAAGAGCCCTGCACGGGTCGTCTGTTTAAGGCCCGGCAGTGACTAATCAAAAGCTCGGCCCGGCCCGATGAAATAATAATATATTTCAACTTTGGATTTATAATCGACAATGAAAAAAATGAGATTTTTACTTTCTCCGTTACAAAGTACGAGAAAGTATTGTCGTTTTGGGGTCCCTAGATGCCATTTCAACAATTTTTGAAGAAAAAAAAAATTGTGTCTATGTGTGTGTGTGTGTGTGCTTTGTGCCTGTGCGCGCTATATCTCAAAAATTAATAAAACAAGTAACATGAAACTTTGAACATAAGCTTTATTTGATAATTCGAAGAACTGAAAAGATTTTGGTAAAATTTTGTACGCCGGAAGTGGGTGTTTACCTTAACCGTTTTTTTGTTTTTTTCCAATATTTTTTTAAATATGGAAAATTTTACGAAAACATTCAAATAAATGTTGAAGACAACTAAGAAATGAACATGTTTTGTTTAAAAATATTTTTCATAAAATCATTTTTATTGGAGAAAAAAAATTATTCATTTTTTTTTCATTTTTGGTTTCTAATTATGAAACGATAATAGTTACAGCAAATTTACATGATTAATAAGTGTAAAGAATGCCAAGTTGAACAACTTATAAAGAATAAGTTTTTTTTTTTCGAAATCTCTTTGGTTTCTGAGTAAACTAAATTAAACTGACTATTAAACTCAACTCACTTGCCACAATTTTAGGTTATGTCGCAGACGAGCGATATAAATTCAAAATGCGCATGCTCGTATACTAGATCTATGATGGGAATAGAGCGTATCCTATTTTCATCCAATTTATTGTTCAAGATTTAATTTCTTGTATTACGTGATACGAGAAAAAGGTATACAATTTATTTCAATACGCATTCCTGTTCTAATGTATACGTGTCTGCTTGTGCGCGCTGTATCTCAAAAACTACTACATCAATTAACATCAAACTTTGAACATAATCCTTATTTGATAATCCAAAGAACTGAAAAGCTTTTGATAAAATTTTGTACAACGGAAGTGGGTGTTTACCTTAACCGTTTTTTGTTTTTCTCCGATATTTTTTTAAATATGAAAAATACTATAAAAGCCCTTAAACAAAACTTGAAGACAACAAATAAATTAACATCGTTTGTTTGAAAATATATTTCATAAAATGTCTGGTTTTTGAAAAATAATAGTTACTAAATAGTTACTTTTTTTGTCATTTTTGTAATTATGAAACGATAATAGTTACCGCAAATTTATTTTAATAATAATTGTGGAGAATGCCTAAATGAACAACTTATAAAGAATAAGTATTTTTTGAAATCTCTTTGATTTTTAAGTAAACTGACTATTAGAATTTACAGTATAGTTTGTTGTTTTCGTCTTTCATAAATTTGACGTCTTAAACGTCAGTTTCATCCAATTCTAAAAAACGCTGTATGAACAGTTAAAACATGATTTGAATTGAAAATAAACCATGAAAGCGTAAATATAAATGATACCATCAAGACGGAGAAAGTAACATCATGGTCACATCACCATTTTTTAACTATTTTTAGTGAAATTTTAGTTGTCGCTATTGGCAGTACTTAAACGTGAAAGGTGTGCAAAATATAAAATTGCCGTTAACGATAATTCATAGGATAATTGGAACCCTCCAATGCTTTACATACTAAAAATGTTTGCATTTTTTCGTAAGATGCAAACATTTTTTTTTGAGATAGTTTGATTTGTCATGTTAAATGGTACACCCAGTATACACAAATTACCGAAACGCCTAAATCAATCTCCAACCGTAAAAAAATTCAAAAAAAAAATTCAAATAAAAGTTTGTTAGGTATAAACAAGCTATCGTTTAAATATATGTTCAATATACAGGGTGTTCATTTTACAGAGATATTTGGTAACTTTTCCTTTTTCAAATAGAACGCCCTGTATATTTTTACATTTTTTAATTGTAAGATTAATTGTGAGAATATTTTGTGAAAATAATTGTTTTTATAAAATGAATCATTATCATTTTGAGTTATAGGCAATTAATACACAGATTACTGCAAGTTTTATAAACTTGTAAGGTTAACATTTTAGCTAGAATTAAGAAATTGTAAAAAGATTGAAACCGTTGCGCTAACAGAGACGTTTGCAACTGTTTACTAACTAAAACAGTTTAGTTTTTCAAAAAAAAAGTTCAACCATGATAAAACTTATGAATTTTTTTTAAATTATCCCTGCACTAAGGTGAAAATTCCAGCTAGATTTAAGAAATTGAAAAAAATAAAAATGGTTGGTCTATTCTTTTACAAATACAAACAGATATACAGATGTACTTTGATCAATGGATCTTTGCGTGCACGTCATAGATAGCTGAACCTTAGCTCCGACAACATTTTCTTGCGTGTACTCTCTCTATGGGAAGTTGAATTAGAAACAATCATATGTGTACGTATGTCGTCCAACGTGAGAAAACTCAGTGTTTGGTAATGACGCACACGCAAAGATTCATTGATTTAACTATATATTTGCATCGATTTAATAACCAGAAGAGTTTACTTCTTTCAGAAAAAGCCTACTATGATAAAAGATATGAATTTACAAAAGTTTCCCTGCAGTAAAGCTGTAATTAACAGAAAATGAAAACAAATATTTTTGCATCTATTTAACCTATTTTCGTCGCACTATATTGTTATGTAGTTAATAACATGTCACTTTTGACAAACGTTAAGCTATTCATATTTCCCTGGCAACAAAAACGCGGGCTGTTAAGAGCTTTTAACAGCCCGCTTTTTGTTAACAGCCCGCTCTCAATCAACAAATTATTAAAACAATATTATCAATTTGAAAACAGTGTTAGAGTCTTATGAAATTAAATAAATTTTGTTAACTACAGGAAATTGAACGAAATAATACAAACTGTAAAAAGTCTACTTAAAGTTAAAAAAATTTGTTATTGTGCAATTGTGAAAGCTCACATTTCCTCGGGTAGAAGTTGGTGTGGCTTCTCGAGACATATTTCTATTTTCAACGTGTACATTTGTTGAAACATTTCATTTAGATTAGAATTGGGAGCATACTTTTCGCTCTGCAAATTAAAAATTGTTATAATTTGCTACACGGGATGAAAATTAACATACCAGTTCATCAATATAGGCCATTATTACGTTTATTACGTTTTCGCACACACTTTCAATATGATTTTCTTGCTGCCATCTTTTAAATAAATTGCCTTCGTTTTGGTACCTATCCCTCGATTTTTCTGGTACTAATTTACCATTCGCTTGCTTAGCTCGGGCTAATATTTTCGCTGGAAGTAAAGCCTCTTTCTCCATTTTCTGCACTTTGACAAATAAAATGCTATTTGTTATTGGTTGCTAAGGAAACAACGACATGTGCGATTTTTATGTTGACGGTAACCAAAATTAAATCGACGTCATCGGCGATTTTAGTATTGTCAATTAGTCACATTCAAGTTTCACTTCTTATAAAATTAGCAGTACGATGAAAAACATTGTACGTACCACGTGCAGTTAGGGCCGTAACAACCGCGGTCGCTTTAGGGACCTCCTTCGTCGGGCCCCAAACGGCTCCCTTGGTTGTTACGGCTATCCTAACAGCCCTTAATACGTAAATAACTATAACGCCTGAGTTTGTGTTTCATTGAATTAAGTTATTCTTTGTATTTTTTAATTACATTAATTTATAAATTAATTACAAAAGCAGAACTTTATTCATACTATTTTTAGTATACGAAATATTGATGTGCCATAGATGGAATGCTAGACATAAAATTTAAAAAAAATTGTGTTCTCTATATGGCAATGAGTTAATAACTAAAACAGTTTAGTTTTTAAAACTGTTATGAATTTTAGAAATTGTCTGTGCAGTGAGGTTTACATTTGAGCTAGAATTCTGATATTGTCAAGTCGCTTAGGGATTGCAGTTTGAATACTTACTTTAACGATGGCTTGTTGACATTTAAGAAAGTTTTGTTTATATTTATTTTTTTTATCAAAAATAATGAGCATTTCAAATTGGTAATAAATAACTTATAGGTTTTGGTTTTAGAACTAAACAGAAAACACTATTCTACAAAATAATAATAAATATGACAAGTATATGTGATAAAAGTATACAAACAAAACATACTTTAATACTAAATCGATAATGTACCATCAATTCAATATATATTCTGAATAGGTCATTAATTATGAATGATTTTTTAAGACTAAACGCTGTCCGTAGTTTTATGGCCCGGCCCGGCCCGGTATTATAAATTGAGAGCGGCCCGTCCCGGTAGTACAGCTTTGAAGAAACGAACCTGCCCGTGCAGGCCTGTAACTACTACTAGCTCTCACTACTAGCTCTCCAATTGTTGCAAAATACTGAATATCTTCTCAGCAAAATTATGTCAGATAATGGAGGCAGTTTGTTAAAAATATCTAACATTATAGAATATCGAATGAACTGTTTGAAGTTGAATGAGTGACCGTTACCATTAGCTATTGGGATACAATTAATGGCGCTTCTGAGAAACGATGACAAGTGCGATATCACACACACAGAAATACACACAATCAAAGGCTGTATTTATTTTTTATTAAATTAAGATACTTTATTGTTTTTTAGTCCATAAACAAAATATTCATATGTAGTATTCTTTGACTTTATTCAAACGGCTGTAGAGCATAACTACATCTTATTTTCTTATTTAATACTACATTGTGGGTAACATTTGAAATAAAACTCTTGTTGTGTATTTCTGTACCATCTAAGAATGAATGTCGAAATACGTGTCAGGCAACTAAATCTAATAATACGAAACACAACAAGAGGTATTCCAAATGGTATCCTTAATTCGTGCATGTTTCATCGTGTAATAATTAAACTAAATTGTGAATGGCCACAGTCCATCATATTTGTAGCAACTTTTAATGGATTACGTGCAGTAACTAATACCATCACTACTACTATAATATCTAAACCATCTTCAATACAAATACACTGAAAATACGAATTACTAAATTCTTTAATTGTACATGTAATGGGATCTATTCGGTAATGTGTAATCCGCTTTCCTTTTGGTGAGATAGCCCGGAGATGTCAAGCTGTCGACTTCTCTTTGATCCAAATAAGGAGTAATTATGTGCATTATCGTTTTAAATTTCCTCCGTGAGTAATTTATGGTGGTTTGTGGAGCCGGTCATAAAAATGCCGCAGTGTGGTCAAAAATGGAAGAAAGGAGGGAGGGATCGCTGCGGTCTGCATTTAATACCTAACACAGGTGAACTTATTTATTATTAGTTATTACCTTTCCCCATTGAGTTAAAGTGAAAGCAAAACTTTGTATTGCCAATAAAATTTTATGTCGATTAGAGATGATATTAGTTTCGGATTGAATCTGGACTAACAAGTAATAGTAGCCAAGTGGAGCAATTTTGATGGACAATATTCGCTTGGGGAGTTAAAAACTGATTTTTTTCAAGAAGGTGTTTCACCACGTATCGGCCGTTAGGGCACGTATTAGTAATTTACGAGATAAGCAACGTTATGAAGCTTTTTAATTCTCGAGTAAAGTAAAAACAAATAACGTGAAGTATGTCGTAACACGGTTTATTTGATCCTATTTCTATTTTTTTTATTTTCAGATTGTTTAATGAAAACCGTCAAAAAGCGATAATGTTTGTCTGCCAATATCTCCTTAGTAACGAGTTGCGTTAAGATATCTACAGTGCTTCCCGAAAGTAACGGATAAATTCTATAAAATTGTTGAGAAAAATATTTCAAAAAAGCTCGGATGCGTCGATTTTAATTTTTAAATTATAATTTGGGAATGTAATTTTCAACCCCCTACCTCTCAACCACTAAGTGCCTGCAACTGCAACTTTAAAAATAAAAATAGCAAAATACGACTTCTGATATATCATTTGATGGAATTTTTGTACCGAATAGTAGCGATGAGTAGCGCATAATTGGTTCTCAAGTTATTTCAAAAAACGTGAACAAAGAGTAAAAATCATAAACAGCCAATCTATTAATCCTGTCCTTTTTTCAGAGGAACTAACAATAGATCTGGGTGGCCCAGTGTTATTAGAGGTTTCAGTGGTAGACCAGCAGTGTTTTGAACACGGAAGCTGAACTTTCCTTATTCCTCAAAGTGCATTACTTTAATTAAACTTGTATTTTGTAACTTTTTTATGAGGAAAGAAAATCGATTATTATTATTATTAATTCATTAATGTCTTAAACCAAATAATTCCTGACAGTGGCGGCTCGTGGAATGTATTGATGGTAGAGCCACATATACAATATAATTTTTGAAGAAAGAAAGAACGATTTATCTTCCTAGACCAAAGTAATTGGCAAAAAAAGTGTTTTAAGAATCAATTTAAAAATCTTGCTAGTGCCATGGCTACTTGGCTCTATATAACGAGCCGCCCTTATCTAATATAAAAGTTAAAAATATTTATGATACCTCACTCGAATCGTCCCCATTTCACCTTTAAAATAGAAAATACGAGACTACATAAAATTCTGCTAAAATCGAAGTAAATCACAACGGATTGTCATTTAAAATTACGTATCAATATCAGGACTTTAATATTCAAGCAAAACATCAAAATATTCTGAAGATGGCTTTTGAGTTAATCAGCGAAAAACTCAAAAATATTATTTTTTGTAACAAATATTAGGAAAAAGTGAAATTTCGGCTAAAATCAAAACAAATCACAACGGACTGTCACTCAACATTACCTACTAATGTCAGAACTTAAATATTTATGCAAAATATCAAAACATTCTGAAGACGGTTTTTAAGTTATTCAACAAAAAAGTCAGAAATGTCAATTTATTGTAATAAATTTTGAGAAAATTCGCTTAAAATCGAAACAAACCGCAATTAATTGTTACTCAAAATGACTCATCGACATCAGGGCTATAATATTCACTTAAAATATCAAAACATTCTGCAGATGGTTTTTGAGTTATTCAACAGAAAAGTCGGAAATATCATTTTTTTCTAATTAATTCTAAGAAAATTCGCTTAAAATTAAAGCAAATTATAATTAACTGTCACTCAAAATCACTTATCAACATCAGAGCTATAATATACATTCAAAATATCAAAACATTCTGCAGATGTTTTTTGAGTTTTTCAACAGAAAAGTCAGAAATGTCAATTTTTTGTAATAAATTTTGAGAAAATTCGCTTAAAATCGAAGCAAATCGCAATTAACTGTTACACAAAATCACTCATCAACATCAGGGCTTTAATATTCACTCAAAATATTAAAACATTCTGCAGATGGTTTTTGAATTAATCAACGGAAAAGTCAGAAATGTCAACGTTGTGTAATACATTTAGAGAAAATTCACTTAAAATCGAAGCAAATCGCAATTAACTGTTACTTAAATCACTCATCGACATCAGGGCTATAATATTCACTCAAAATATCAAAACATTCTGCAGATGGTTTTTGAGTTATTCAACAGAAAAGTCGGAAATATCATTTTTTTCTAATTAATTTTAAGAAAATTCGCTTAAAATTAAAGCAAATTATAATTAACTGTCAATCAAAATCACTTATAAACATCAGAGCTATAATATCCATCCAAAATATCAAAACATTCTGCAGATGGGTTTTGAATTATTCAACAGAAAAGTCAGAAATGTCAATTTTTTGTAATCAATTTTGAGAAAATTCGCTTAAAATCGAAGCAAATCGCAATTAACTGTTACTCAAAATCACTCATCGACATCAGGGCTATAATATTCACTCAAAATATTAAAATATTCTGCAGATGGTTTTTGAGTTAATCAACGGAAAAGTCGATAATGTCAACTATTTGTAATACATTTAGAGAAAATTTGTTTAAAATCGAAGCAAATCGCAATTAACTGTTACCTAAAATCACTCAACGACATAAGGGCTATAATATTCACTCAAAATATCAAAATATTCTGTAGATGGTTTTTGAGTTATTCAACAGAAAAGTCGGAAATATCAATTTTTTTCTAATTAATTTTAAGAAAATTCGCTTAAAATTAAAGCAAATTATAATTAACTGTCACTCAAAATCACTTATCAACATCAGAGCTATAATATCCATTCAAAATATCAAAACATTCTGCAGATGGTTTTTGAATTATTCAACAGAAAAGTCAGAAATCTCAATTTTTTGTAATCAATTTTGAGAAAATTCGCTTAAAATCGAAGCAAATCGCAATTAACTGTTACCTAAAATCACTCAACGACATAAGGGCTATAATATTCACTCAAAATATCAAAACATTCTGCAGATGGTTTTTGAGTTATTCAACAGAAAAGTCGGAAATATCAATTTTTTTCTAATTAATTTTAAGAAAATTCGCTTAAAATTAAAGTAAATTATAATTAAGTGTCACTCAAAATCACTTATCAATATCAGAGCTATAATATCCATTCAAAATATCAAAACATTCTGCAGATGGTTTTTGAGTTATTCAACAGAAAAGTCAGAAATGTCAATTTTTTGTAATAAATTTTGAGAAAATTCGCTTAAAATCGAAGCAAATCGCAATTAACTGTTACTCAGAATCACTCATCGACATCAGGGCTATAATATTCACTCAAAATATCAAAACATTCTGCAGATGGTTTTTGAGTTATTCAATAGAAAAGTCGGAAATATCATTTTTTTCTAATTAATTTTAAGAAAATTCGCTTAAAATTAAAGCAAATTATAATTAACCGTTACTCAAACTTATTTATCAACATCAGAGTTATAATATCCATTCAAAATATCAAAACATTCTGCAGATGGTTTTTGAGTTATTCAACAGAAGTCAGAAATGTCAATTTTTTGTAATAAATTTAAAAAAAAATCGCTTTTAAACGGAAGCAAATCGCAATTGACTGTTACTCAAAATCACTCATCGACATCAGGGCTATAATATTCACTCAAAATATTAAAACATTCTGCAGATGGTTTTTGAGCTAATCAACGGAAAAGTCGATAATGTCAACTATTTGTAATATATTTAGAGAAAATTTGCTTAAAATCGAAGCAAATCGCAATTAACTGTTACCTAAAATCACTCAACGACATAAGGGCTATAATATTCACTCAAAATATCAAAACATTCTGCAGATGGTTTTTGAGTTATTCAACAGAAAAGTCGGAAATATCAATTTTTTTCTAATTAATTTTAAGAAAATTCGCTTAAAATTAAAGCAAATTATAATTAAGTGTCACTCAAAATCACTTATCTCAACATCAGAGCTATAATATCCATTCAAAATATCAAAACATTCTGCAGATGGTTTTTGAGTTATTTAACAGAAAAGTCACAAATGTCAATTTTTTGTAATAAATTTTGAGAAAATTCGTTTAAAATCGAAGCAAATCGCAATTAACTGTTACTTAAAATCACTCATCGACATTAGGGCTATAATATTCACTTAAAATATTAAAACATTCTGAAGATGGTTTTTGAGTTAATCAACGGAAAAGTCAGAAATGTCAACTTTTTGTAATACATTTAGAGAAAATTCGCTTAAAATCGAAGCAAATCCCAATTAACTGTTACTTAAAATCACTTATCAACATCAGAGCTACAATATCCATTCAAAATATCAAAACATTCTGCAGATGGTTTTTGAGTTATTCAACGGAAAAGTCAGAAATGTCAAATTTTTGTAAAACATTAATTAGAAAAAATTCGCTTAAAATTGAAGCAAATCGCAATTAACTGTTACTCAAAATCACTCATCGACATAAGGGCTATAATATTCACTCAAAATATCAATACATTCTGCAGATGGTTTTTGAGTTATTCAACAGAAAAGTTGGAAATATCAATTTTTTCAAATTAATTTTAAGAAAATTCGCTTAAAATTAAAGCAAATTATAATTAACTGTCACTCAAAATCACTTATCAACATCAGAGCTATAAAATCCATTCAAAATATCAAAACATTCTGGAGATGGTTTTTGAATTATTCAACAGAAAAGTCAGGAATGTCAATTTTTTTGTAATCAATTTTGAGAAAATTCGCTTAAAATCGAAGCAAATCGCAATTAACTGTTACTTAAAATCACTCATCGATATCAGGGCTATAATATTCACTTAAAATATCAAAACATTCTGCAGAGGGTTTTTGAGTTATTCAAAATCACTTATCAACATCGGAGCTATAATATCTATTCAAAATATCAAAACATACTGAAGCCGGTTTTTGAGTTATTCAACAGAAAAGTCTGAAATGTCAATTTTTTTGTAGTCAATTTTGAGAAAATTCGATTAAAATCGAAGCAAATCGCAATTAACTGTTACTTACAATCACTCATCAACACCAGGGCTTTAATATTCATGCAGAAGATTAAAACATTCTGCAGACTGATTTTTTTCAATTTGAAACTCAAAAATGTTCATTTCTTATATTAAATCTTGAGAAAAAGTGAAAATTCGTTTAAAATCAAAACAAATAACAACGGACTGTTACTCAACATTACCTACTAATATCAGAACTTTAATATTTATGCAAAATATCAAAACATTCTGAGGATAGTTATTGAGTTATTTCACTAAAAACGCGAAAATATCAATTTTTGTAACAAATATTGGGAAAAATTTCAGTTAAAATCAAAGCAAATCACAATAAACTGTTACCTAAAATAACATCAATATTAGGGCTTTAAAATTTATGTAGAAGATCAAAATATTCTGCAGATTGATTTTGAGTTATTCAACTAGAAACCAGAAAATATTATTTTTTTGTTATAAATTTTGAAAAAAAAGAATTTTGTTTAAAATCAATCACTTATCAATATCAAGGCTTCAACATTTATGCAAAATATTGAAGCATTCTGCAGATGGTTTTTGAGTTATTTAACTGAAAATTTTGGGGGCCGCGGTGGTCTAATGGGTAGAGGTCCGGCCTCTGGACCCCGTTGGTGCGGGTTCGAGTCCCGTCCGGACGGTCACTTTTTCAACACGAAAAATGGCCGTACGGGTCCCTGGGTGTCTAGTGTTTGTCCCCATTTCATTTAAATATGAATTATTACTATATTTCGGTTGTGGCTGAATGCCCTAGCTGGCTAAGCCAAGTCCCCATCATCCTCGATTCCCTAACCCGAACTCCTGTCAATCATCTTTCCTTTAAAAAAAAAAAAAAAAAAACTGAAAATTTTGTGGAACAAATATTTGGGAAAGCTAAAATAAATAAAAAGCTTAGACTCTAATATTCAAACAAAAGATTAGAACATTCCGAAGTTGATTGTAATAACACATATTGAGGAAAAGTGATATTTCGGTTAAAATCAAAGGAACGCCCAATGATCTGTCACTTAAAATCACTTGTCGTTATCAGGGCTTCAATATTTTGAATCAAATCAAAATCAAAACGTTCTGCAGATTGATTTTGAGTTATTCAACTAAAAACTCGAAAATATCAGTTTTATCGTAACAAATATTGGGAAAAGTGAAATTTCGGTTAAAATCAAAGGAAATCATAATTAACTGTCACTCAAAATCACTTATCAATATCAGGGCTTTATTAATTTTTTTTTCGGACGGAGCAGATGTTTTGGTAATATTTTATCGTAATCGCATTGCCAAAGGCCGTACCTAACATCATGGGCAAAAATTCTTGCTAGTGCCATGGCTCCTTGGCTCTATATAACGAGCCGCCCTTGATTCCTGATAACCTGATTACATATTGAGATAATACTTCATTCGTAGTCTCAGGCGGGTTAGACATAGAAATTAAGTGTACTAAAGCCATGGAAAAAGTGGTAAATTGATTGAATTAAGGCAATGCGCAATCAACCTTAATATACAAATAAAAGTAAATGATGGTGCAACGTGGCGACTCCACAATAGTAATATAAACTATGCTGACAATTTTCAATTTTTAGGATTGAAATTTGATCATACATTAAATTGGCATAATCAATGTGAACACCTTAAGAAAATTATTAACAAATGTTTCTATCAAATTAGATATCTATCTATAAGAAGTACTAAATAAGCAGCAATTAATAATGCTATGATTTATCTATGTATCATCGATTTTATACTAAGATGTGTTGGGATCCTCAAGCAAAACTAAAGAATTATTCATATCACAAAAAATAATAGTGAGCTGCATTGGTGGAGTATCGAACCGTTATATCTCAAAGAATTAAATATACTGACACTACCTTGTCTATACAAATACGAGGTATGCATATATATTTATGATAATAGAGAAAAAATTATTAGTGCTGGAAACTTACATAATTATGAAACTAGACGTAATATTATCTATTATTCACCTCACGTTTATTGAATAAAACTTTTTAACAAACTTCCATAAACTATTAAAATTTCACCAAGTAGACATACTTTCACGAACAGGTTAAAGGCATATTTAGTTGAATCGTGTTATTATTCTGTTTCAGATTATTTTATTTTATTTAGCCTTATATCCATTATCGATGAGTAATTTTCTATATTCGTGTATATTTATGACCTATCGTATGTATTATTATTACTATTATTATTATATATTTGCGACATACGTCTGCCAAATATTAACCCATGCGTTTATAGGAAATGAGTCATTCTTAGCTCTTGTCGGCATTACTAAACGTAAATATTAAAACTATTAATTGTAATTAATTCTACATGAAAATATTTTTCAGATATAATAATTTTTGTTTTTTTTTTAATTTTAGGTCCATCAAATGTTTAAAGACAAACTAATCAGCAAAGGGCCGAAGACGGGAGGCGTGTGGTCAACGTGGGGCAACTGGACGCTGTGTTCGAGGAGCTGCGGCGGCGGGGTGACCCAACAAACACGACATTGCGTCTCCAAGCCGACGGACGCCAAATCGTCCAAAGACATGTAAATATTTGCATTATCCAGCTTAATTGCAATTCCACGTAATGTACACACGTGCATACATATGTCTACTTACGCGTGTATTCGTGCGTCACTTGTGCATGTACGCGTAACATTAATTAAATACGCTTGTTTATCGAAACACAAATACCTTTGAGCTATCCGTCCAGTGCAATCAACAAAGTTAATTTAAATATACATTTGCGAAAATAATTGGTTACTTGCGAAGCTTGCAGTTTATTGAAAGAGTAAATCGATTTTCTTTGACCTCAGGAAAATGACAATAGAATTAACTTTGGTTGAAATTTTATACCTTGCTGTTATAAATATTGAGATTTCTTACCACAAACATTTATTATTCTTGTTTAAATAAAACAATTAAAATAATGGTATTTCTAAATTGAAGCGAAAGATATTCAAGGGTGATTTTTTAGCAAAAATTAAGGGAGGTTTTCATATAATTTGTTGTCCTTCCTCTCCAAGTTACAGCCCTCTAAAGTTAAGGGAAAAATGCCATTCTTTCAATAAAGTCGTATTTAGTTGTGCAACATATTTTCAGTTAATACGTTTAAAACTCTCTAGAACAGCGCTTCCCAAGGTGTGGGTCGCGACCCGGCACCGGGTCGCAGAAGAATTTTGCCGGGTCGCGAAAAAATATTGTTAAAACACAAAAAAAAAGTTTTTTACATATTATTTGTTTTATAACAGTGGCAAAGTGTGTATTTGTAGTTTTTCGTATAGCAGACTTTTTACCAAATTATGTGATCATAAACACCTCCATTTTTTGTATTATAATTCACGATGGCTTTCAAAGAGAAACGTTTTAAAACGTCTGAGCTAGATATAGATTCCATTCTATAGTTCTATAAAAATTGGAAAACATTCCTACTTTAAATTTTAAAATAATCACACTTGAACAACTCCCGGTTCAATTGTGATGAACTTTTTAGAAACCGAAAAAAACAATTAAACTTTCGACATTCTTCTAAAATAGATTGCAATTTAAATATCTACTTAATTTTGAAAACATTCAAAATAATCACATTTCAACAATCCGAGGTCGAACATTTTCGAAACAGCCAAAAACTGAAAAAAAAATCATTGAAACAACCTCTGATTTTTTTTAAATTCACTTAAAATATATTGCACTTATTTTTTCTGCAAAAAAATGCATACGTTACTAAGCTAGAAATAATCACACTTGAACACTCCAAACCAATGAATTTTTTAAATTCACTCAAAATGCATTGCAACTTCACTTTTCTATAAGAAATTTGCAAACATTCCTACCCTAGATTTCGAAATAATCACACTCCTGTTCAATTATGAGGTCGAACATTTTAAAAGCCACAAAAAAAAAACACAAAAACAGTTGCAGCATTCTCGAACCTTTTCCAATTTAATCAAAATGGATTCTATTCAAATCTATCAACGCTCTTAGCCATAATTTTGAAATATTTACCCTTAAACACTGAATTAAATTTTGAGGTTGGACATTTTCAAGTTGCCTTGAAAATAAAAACAAAAAATTACAGACTTTAAAACTTACTCAAAACGGATTAATTTTCATTTCTATAATACAATCGGCAATGATCTCAAATTTAAAAATAATCACACGTGCATTTTTTTTACTTAAATTTACTTAAAACATATGAATTTTCAGTTTCAACTTTTTCCGAAATTTCAACTCAAACATTTTTGAAAACGCAAAATCATGCATTCGTCCAGATTTTCTTAATTTCCTAGAAAACAACTTAGTGGATTATCTTCAAATTTTACAAGCACATTCTATAGATTCGTAGTAATAAAACAAGTAAATGATAAAAAAATAATGTGAGCTAGTTTTTTCCGAAATTTCAACTCAAATATTTTTGAAAGTGTAAAATTATGCATTCACCTAGATGTTCTTAATTTCCCAGAAAATCCCTTAGTGGATTATCTTCAAATTGTAAAAGCACACTCTGTAGACTTTTGGTAATAAAACAAGTTAATAATCCCAAAATAGTTTAAGCGTATCTTTCCAAAATTATAACTCAAAAATTTTTGAAAGTGAAAAATATGCGTTTGGCTAGATTTTCTTAATTTCCACTAAAGTCCTTTAGTATATTATCTTTAAATTTTAAAAGCACACTCTGTATACTTCTAGCAATAAAACAAGTAAACAATAAAAAAAAAATTGGGCTGGTTTTTCCGAAATTTTGACTCAAACATTTTTGAAAATGCAAAATCATGCATTTGCCTAGATTTTCTTAATTTACTAGAAAACAACTTAGTGGATTATCTCCAAATTTTACAAGCACATTCTTTAGATTCGTAGTAATAAAAGAAGTAAATAATAAAAAATAATGTGATCTGGTTTTTCCGAAATTTCAACTCAAATATTTTTGAAAGCGCAAAATTATGCATCCACCTAGATGTTCTTAATTTCCTAGAAAATCCTTTAATGGATTATCTTCAAATTGTAAAAACACTCTCTGTAGACTTCTAGTAATAAAGCAAGTAAATAATACCAAAATAGTTTAAGCTAATTTTTCCAAAATTTTAACTCAAAAATTTTTGAAAGTAAAAAATATGCATTTGGCTAGATTTTCTTAATTTCCAAGAAAGTCGCTTAGTGGATTATCTTTAAACTTTAAAAGCATACTCTGTATATTTCTAGCAATAAAACAAGTAAATAATCAAAAAAATAATTTGGGCTAGTTTATCCAAAATTTTTGGAAATGCAAAATCATGCATTCCCCTAGATTTTCTTAGTTTTCTAGAAAACACCTTACTGAAATATCTTCAAATTTTACAACCACATTCTATAGATTCGTAGTAATAAAACAAGTAAATAATCACAAAATAATTTGAACTAGTTTTTCCGAAATTTCAACTCAAACATTTTTTAATGCATTCACCTAAATTTTCTTTATTTCCAAGAAAGGCCCTTAGTGAATTATCTTCAAACTTTAAAGGTACACGCTGTAGACATCCAGTAATAAAACAAGTAAATAATCAAAAAAATCTAGTTTTACCGAAATTTTTACTCAAACAACTTTGAAAGTGAAAAATACGCATTCGTATTGGGCGTTTATCTGAAAATTCGTATTTGGGGGCCGATTGTCATTTTGTGGGGGCGAATGCATTTTGAATACCCGCTCGCATAGATGGCTCACATTGCCTAAAAAATGTATCAAGATTTTTTCTTTCGAAATTAGAACCAAGTGTTATTAAACTTTTCTAAAATCAAAAAACTTGCATAATTGCCAAGTGGCGTTGAATTTGCATGTAAGTTTTTAGTATTTAAATGTGGATTCAAGATTCTTTTTCTGTCGGAATTGAAAAGGAAGAAATATTTAATCTTAGTGAACAAGAAGTTGATAATTTAATTGAAATTTCATGTGACACCGATCTGAAGTGTTTGAAACTGTACCAATAATTTATTTTTGGATGCGGTGTCAAAAGGAGTATCCAAGCGTACGCGAAAAAGCGATACAATTTTTAATGCCTTTTATCCACTTATACGTGTGAAGCTGCATTCACAGCCTTGATGTACTTAAAAAAAAGTACAGAAATAGATTAGGTCGAACCTAATTTGGGAATAAAATTAACATCATTACCTCGTAATTTGATATTGTTATTTGATGACAAACAACATCATTCTTCGCACTAAGGACAAAATATGTAAAACAAAGTTTACTTCGGGGCGCTCCGTGACGGTTTGGCTCCAGCTTTCGGTGCGAGGCGTCGTGGGTTCGAGTCCCATGCTCGGGCGATAGTTTTTATTAATGAGAAGTTATCGCTCGGGTCCATGGTTGTTCAGTATCTTCCCCATTCAATATAAAACTAAATTTTCAAATTCCGAATAGCTAATCACTTACGCAAATTTCCTTAATCATTCACTCTCCTTAACCCGCTATTGAGTCAAACATCCTTCCTTTTATTAAAAAAAAAAGTTTACTTCATTTACTAAAGTTTTAAATGAATATAATTGTTAATTTTTTAATTACTTATATTTTTCTTGTACATATAATTTTTTGCAATTTTTGTGTATGAAATAAACAAACAAATAACTTGATTTTTATTAACAAATAACATTTGTTTTGTAAACAATTGGTGGGTCGCAAAAAAGTTTGCAAAAACGCTGCTCTAGAAATTTAAAAAAATAGTATGATTTCACTTGACATCAGCCCACTTGATTTTGCTCAACAAATAATAACCAATCTGTGAATTTATGTCAAATGGGTCTGAGCATTTTTTTTTGTGAACAAACAATTTTAGGAGAAAATGTCAAAAGACAAAAAAGTTGCAGATTTAATCCTTCCATTTAAATCAAGTTTTGAAATAGAAAAGTGTAGACGCATTAAAAAATTCGGATGCAAACTATTATAGGGGTTGATTTTTTCACCCCCTTGTAATGATATAAAAAGTGCCACTTTATTAGGAACAGTTATCTGCCAAATTTCATTCTTCCAAATTCTTCCATAGTGGATAAATAAAAAAAAAAAAATTTTTTCCCTTAATTTTAGAGGGCTGTAACTTGGAGAGGAAGGGATTTGAACAAAAAAATGTATGGAAGACCTCCCTTAATTTTTGCTGAAAAATCGGCCTTTAAAGTCTTTTGCATCAATTTAGAAACACCCTGTATATAAAAGTCTTAAGATTCCATCGATAATTATAATAATATAACTTAAAACAAAATAAATATTCGTAAATTTGTGATTGCGTTTTAATTGGAGACTATTATGTCTCTTACCGAGACATTTATATCAAAATCACAGTTTTACGAATATAGAGGGTTATTCATGCTATACGGCACGAAATATTGTGGCCAATATTCGTGACTTTCGAAAAGTTTCACTTTTGGGATATATGAGGGTCTATTATAGTTACTTTTTAAAATTAATTCTTGGATCTTGGGGGCGTTAAATAAAAGTTGTATAAAAAATTTAATTGTTTTCTTTATATCGAAATTTTAAAATTAATTTAACATTATACAGGGTGTTCTAAAAGCCCTAAAAGTATATGTTGGAACACCCTATATAATGTGAAATTAGTTTTAAAAAGTAATCATAATAAACCCCTACATATCCCAAAAGTGAAGCTTCTTGTGAGTCACGTATTTTGGCCAGAATATTTCAATCCGTGTAGCGTAAATAACCCTGTTTATTGCAACACCAAGAAGAAATGACAATTTTTTAACCAAATGCAGAAACGTTTAGTTATCAAAATATAGTAATTGAATAAAATTTGATTCAATTTGGATCAAGTTGTACTGTCAATTTTGACAAATTTCACAATATTAAACCAAGGTCACTGTGTAACTACTGATTGCTCCCCTCCAAACCGTTCAACTTTTTTTCAGTAACATTCTTTTGTATTTTCAGAGAAAATCGATATAATCCATCCTGAATTTTTGATCTTTGATAGAACCTCAAAAGTTTTCTCCGGACTTTTCCGCGATCTAACCTATGTTTTCATCATCCATAGGCGTTACGGATATACCGGGTGACCCAGCGATCTGTAAAAGCCCCATAACTTATTTGCTATTTGAGATATCGACTTCTAGTTTTCTTGAACTGGTACCCACACTTATTCTACATATTTTAAAAATATGTATGTTTTTGTACAGGGTGTCCCAGTATAAATAACAGATCAAAGTTATGTTTTTTTTAATGGAACACCCCATATTTTATACTTTATTTTTAATCCCCTTAAGAAGCTGATAAAAACAGTATAAGATACAATGGGTCTATTATGGACGGTTGGTTAGTTATAGGCAAATTTATGGCAAAAACATGTACACATTAAAAACATTACAGAAGCGTTCCTAGCAAAGATTGCATCATTTTTTGTACACTAGAAAATTTTCCACGTCATGAAGAATAATACACATGGGCTTTGGTCCTTTTTTGTTCATACTGCTATACAGGGTGTCAACATACGCAAAACAATGGATAACTATTTTTTTTCAAATGGAACACCCTATATACGTTGCCACCAATCTATGTCATTTTTAATAAGCTTTCTAATGATATACAGTTTGTATAACAAAATATTAAGGATTCTTGAGATTTATCAATATAAACATATTTCTTTTGTCACCTTCCGCTGATTTTTGGATTTTCAGCCAAAACTATGCATTTTCAGGAAAAATTATAAGAGACCAAAGTTGTAGAGCGAAAAATTTCCGATCGATGTGTCTTTCAACTTTTAAGATAATGCGTGCATTTCCCGCCAGAGCGTTTTCTTTTCAAATTTTTTATTAATAAATTGCACTATACTTTATTTTCCGCACTCTCTAGCGGAAAAACGGAAAATTATAGGGAAATTAAAATGGCCCATATCGATTGAAAATGTTCCGCTCTACAACTTTTATTAGAAGCAATTTTTGCCAAAAATGCATAGTTTTCCCTAAAAATGCAAATTGAAAATTTATGTATCAATTTTTGCGTTTTTCGATGGTTTTTGCATTTTTAGCGAAAACTATGCATTTTGGGCAAAAATTGCTTCTTTTAAGAGTTGTAGAGCGGAATATTTTCAATCGATGTAGGTCATTTAAATAATTCTATAATTACCCGTTTTTCTGTTAGAGGACGTGGAAAATAAAGTATAGTGCAATTAATTAACAAAAAATTTGAGAAAAACGTTAAAATGCATATACGGTCACGATTTTGCGCACTCTGGCGGGCAATGCACACATTATTGGAAAAGTCTAAAGGCCTACATCGATCGAAAATTTTCCGCTCTACAACTTTGGTCTCTTATTATTTTTCAGAAAATGCATAGTTTTGGCTGAAAATCCAAAAATGAGCAGGAGGTGACAAAAGAAAAATGTTTTTATGGATAAATCTCAAAAATCCTTAATATTTCATTATACAAATTGTACATCATTAGAAAGCTTATTAAAAATTCCATGCATTGGTGGCAAGATATATAGGGTGTTCCATTTGAAAAAAAATAGTTATCCATTATTTTGCGTATGTTGACACCCTGTATAGCAGTATGAACAAAGAAGAACCAAAGCCGATTTGTATTATTCTTCATGATGTGGAAAATTCTTTAGTGTATTAAAAATGACGCTAGCTTTGCTAGGAGCGCTTCTGCAATGTTTTCAATGTGTCCTTGTTTTTGCCACAAATTTGCCCATAACTAACCAACCGTCCATTATAGACCCATGGTATCTTATACTATTTTTATCAGCTTCTCAAGAGGGTTGAAAATAAAGTATAAAATATAGGGTGTTCCATTTAAAAAAAACATAACTTTGTTCTGTTACGTATATTGGGACACCCTGTACAAAAACATACATATTTTTAAAATATGTAGAATAAGTGTAGGTACCAGTTTATGAAAACTAGAAGTCGATATCTCAAATGGCAAATAAGTTATGGAGCTTTTACAGATCGCTGGGTCACCCGGTATATTCAATAGGTTTTTTCCGTTGCGGCGTTAGGCAAAAAGCGGGTTTTTTAATATTCTCCTTTGCATGTTTTTTTGACCTTAATAACAGCCGGTTATAATTTTGAGATACTTGCCCAATTTAAACGTCAATCGCCCACATTGAGAAACACTAGCTTAGGTTAAGGTCGATTTTCATATTAGAGATGAGCAAAATTACTCTTTTTTGTGAACTGCTTCACGAGCTCTGACTCAGTGACAAGAGTCGACTCGGAGAACCAGGTCATGACTAAATAAAGTATTTCAAAAAGTAAAAAGTATCTGTAACACAAAGTGAAAAGCTAAAAAAAGGAGTAGTGCTACCATGAAGAGATTGTAATTCCAAATCCTCAGATTGTAATTTTGCCAGGAGATTGAGGTCTAAAGCATTAATTTCGACTCTCGGCAGTGTGTCAGCCAAGTTGTTTTCCTTCCCCGGGATGTGTCGAATGTCAGTAGTGAATTGCGCGATGAAGGTCAAGTGTCTGTGCTCACGCCCTAAAAAACGATCAGAATTAGAATTGATAGCAGCGATCAGAGATTTATGATATGTAAATACTATTATATAAATTCGCGACCTTCAAGGTAATATTTGAACTTTTTAATTGCCAAATATACGGCTAACAATTTACGGCCGAACGTACTGTATTTGCGTTCTGTGGTTGAAAATGATTTGGAAAAGAAAGCGAGCGGGCGAAGAACGCCAGAACTCTTCTTCTCCTACAAGACCGCACCAGCAGCGGAGTCTGATGCGTCTATCATTATGCAACGGGGTCTGGTAGTGCAAGCATAGCACAGTCGACAAGCGCAGCATTAACTGTCGTAAATGTTTGTTGAGCAAGTTGCGACCAGACCAGTGGTTTGTTGCGTGGAGTTGTAGCAGCGAGTTGATGAAGCGGCTATAAAATGCTCTAGTATGATTTTATAAATCGGTGATAAAAGTTTATCATGTCGAGAAAACGTTGAAGAGGTTGTAGGAATGACAAGATCGCGTCGACCTTGGACTGCAGTGGTTTTATTCCCACATCACTGATGCTGTGACCCTGCGAAAACGCAGTTGTCAGGATTAATTTTGATACCGAAAGAAGCGAATCGCTCAAAAATTTGAAAGATGTGACGAACATGTTCGCGTTCGTCTTTACTGAAGACGAGAACGTTGTCAATGTACGCGTAGCAAAATGGTAGTCCGCGTAAAACCGAGTCCATAAACCTCTGAAACGTCTGGGCGGCGTTTCTTAAACCAAAACTCATCCTAGTATATTCGAATAAGCCGAAAGGTGTTATGATTGCCGACTGGAAACAAAATGTCAGCACGCGAAACTTGATTTTTAGAAAAATATATTTTGCATTTTGCGATTTAAAAAATTCTAAAAAAAAATGATTGCCAGAATTAGCTTCAAACTTCTCAAATCCATTAGAAATATTGTATTTTTGACAAACAGGAAAATGTTAGCCATCGAAACTTGATTTTTAGAAAAAAACAGAATTTGCATCTTGTGATTTGAAAAATTAAAAAAAAAAATAGTGACTGCCAGAATTAGCTTCAAATTTCCCAAATGCATCCAGAAATATTGTATTTTGAACATACTGGAAAATGACCGACATACCTCTGCTAGAAACAAAATGTCAGCCATCGAAACTTGATTTTTAGAAAAAACAGAATTTGCATCTTGTAATTTAAAAAAATTTAAAAAAATAGTTACTCCCAGAATAAGCTTCAAAACTTCTCAGATCCATCCAGCGCACAAAATACAAATGACCTGCAATGATTGGAGAACAATAGGTCCAGCCCTGCAATTGCTCGTTTCCCCAATTACACGGAGGATTACAACTACGAGCCTGAGCAGCAAATTTTTGATGATACCAGCAGTATTTCTGATTTTTGCCAGCGTGTGAACTACTGCGTTTTCCAGACTGCGAAGAATTTCGACTTCTCGATTGACGCGAAAAAATTTAATGACAATTGCGTTACTTGTTGTGTCAAAACGGTGATCTGATTTTGAAGTTGTAATATCTATTCGTTCACATCCGACACAGGTGTTAAATTTGTACGAGAGACTGTGGTCGCACACACAGCATGCGAATTACAATGTGAGATTTCAAGAATTTGATCTGCCACATCTGCCAAATTGCTTAAATTTGTAGTTTGGGCTGAAATTAAACTTCGTTGTACGTCGATCGGGAGACGGCTTAAAAAAATTTCTCGTAACAAATTATCATCAATAACTATGCTACTTAGAAGTTGTTGCAATTTTCGCAGTAACTGGGATGGCATTTGATCACCTGACATCTCTTTCGACAAGAGTTGCTGCATACGCTTCTTCTCAGAAATTGACGTCCGCCTAATGATCTCGGTTTTAAGAGTCTCATAAGGTTGATTTATAATCATACCGCGCACATCCATCGCAACCTCTGTTACCACATCGTGAAATTTTCTTACAGAATTTGTAACTCTGACGTTCCGAAAAACAGACTCGATTTATATAAATCAAATTGTGGGCTCGAATTTTGAAAACGGCGGAAGTTTATAACTGAAAGTATTGACTGTGGTATCAATTTGTTCCTCCATAGTGTATGGCGTGTGAGAAGTAAAAGGATGAAGTAAAAGAAGATAATGAAAGAAGCAAGAGGATTACGTCGAATTACCTGGAACAAGGAACTGTGAGGATGTGTGAGCAGACGTTGGTTCGAGCAGGCAGAGTGCTTCCGACAGATTGCTTCCAAAGTTCAGGTTCAGTCACGATGTTGTCCAGTCAAAGAACGTTGGTAGGTTGGTCCTCCGTGCGAGGGCTGATCGTTGTGAGACATCGATAGGGTAATCCTCCGTGCGAGGGCTGATCGTTGCGAGACATCGATAGGGTGGTCCTCCGTGCGAGGGCTGATAGTTGTGAGACCTCTGTGTTTGGCTGCGTGCTGCGTGCTGCGTCAGGGTCACCAATTTATTTAACGTCTGGGTGTTAAATAAACAATAAAAAGAAAAAAAAACTCAATTCAAAAAGAATTCCTCAAAGGGAGAACAGGAACTTGATTTACTTTTAATGTATGTGTACCGACGTAAAAAAATCGTTATTATTTTTTATATATCCATATCCTGGGTAACGAAAACTGGTTTTCCTTTACAACTGCCTTGATCCTCAGACTTTCCTTAGTCCTATTTACTTATTTATACCAAAATAGGTATTTTTAAAAATTAAAATAAACATAATAATATCAAAAATAATGTAATAAATTATTAAATGAAGTGCTTAACGATTTTAATTTATATTATCGACACAAATTACTTTCCGTAAATAGAAGCAGCTAACTTCTTTCGCGTGGATTATTCTGAGGGATACGATCGTCGGCAGCACTTACTGAAAACAAGTTTCATGGCAGATTGGTTTCCTTATAATCAAAGATGGGAAGTTAAAAGCTTAATTACCTGTCATGTTCATAGGAAGGATATTAATATCGTAAATATGTGTGCGCATGTATAATTACTTCACTATTTCATTACAGTAGGTTCACATAACTGCACAACTTCAATATATTTTAAATGTGATGATAATAATAAAACTCCTAATTTCTGGCAAAATTGATGAAAATGTGAAAAAGAACAAAAATTTATTACATCTACGGGCTTTTCGTCTTAAATACAGTATAGGGAGTTAGGGTGTGTTTCATTAAGGGCCGGTTTCACGACAAATAGTTATTCGATGAATAACATTTATGGTCTAGTTAAGTCTAGTTACATATATTTACGTTTCACCAACACATTTCTGACTCTAGTTAACTATTCAACGAATAAAAGAGGTTGCTCGTAAAACTGGCTTTATTATTCGACAATTCTCCGTAAACAGGAGGTTCAGGTTGGTGACTTAAAAGCGGCAAATTTAATTTGTTTTATTTTTTCTACAAATTCTACGGAAGTACAACATAAATATCAATAGTTTGCAATCTACGACATCATCTTATATGATGTTCACATAATTCTTTTCACATAATGTAATTATTGTTCTATTGGACTGTTTACATTCCCCTTTTTGGCGCGGTAACATAACCTACAACCAGGTGCGTTATTGTATATATGATTACTGCCACGTGACATTAGGAAATGTAAGGCGAAAAATGAAACATCCAGTGGCATACAATTTTATAGTAATGAGTAATTGGTTCATTGCACTGAAAAGAACATTTCAATTGCTCAAAAATGATAATTTTTTCAACACGTCGAAATGACAATCGAAATCTCTTTTACAATCTGCATTGTCGTATTATGCAGATTTATTCTCTCTATACTAAACGCAGATACCGCTGGCATATATTTTTTTCGTCGGGTGATAAGGTCGACGATGATGATGAGGTTAAAATTATATAATTGTGATTTATGCATTTTCTGCAATTTACTATTATTCTATATAATATATACCTGGTATACAGCATTGCTTTAATATATTGAACTGAAACTTTACGTATTTTGGTATAAAAATGCGTTTAGTTTGAAGTTAGGAATCTCTGAATACATTTTAACTGGAGAAAAATCGATGAATAATTTATGTGTCGATGTAATCAACGAATCGCGGTTATTTTACGTTGGTGAAACGAAAACTGTCAGTTTTATTCGATGAATAAATTTAATCGTTGAATAACGTTTTAACTGACGTTGGTGAAACCGGCTCTAAGAGGTTTAATTTTAAATTGCACGCAATTTTTGTTTGACATTTAAATACAAACTATACGGAGATGGAAAGATACACGCTTACATAACGCATTAGAATTGTGAAAAAATTCGCGGAGATAATGGGTGCAGCACTCGGTCGAAATGAAGCGCCTTCTTGTCCAACAATTGTGAATTTAATCTTCTTGGGCAAGTTGCGGATGTAAGGAACCTAACCTGTGCCCATACAGATCAACCGCAAGCTAAAAGTATAGCAGAAGACCCTCTTCTGCCCATTCGAAGATTTTCACAGCAATTGGGCGTGTCGACAGTTAGCTTTGTAGATCTTGTCTTCAGACTTACAAAGTGTGTGTCTGTATGTGCGCGCTGTACCTTAAAAACTGATAGAGCAATTGATATGAAACTTTAAACATCCATCTTATTTGATAATCTGAAGAACTGAAAAGCTTTTGGTAAAATTTCGTACATCGGAAATGGGCGTTTACCTTAATTTTTTTTTGTTTTTTGCTAATATTTTCTTAAATATGAAAAATATTACAAAAACATTTAAACAAACAAGACAACAAAGAAATAAACATGTTTTGCATAAAAACATTTTTCATAAAATCATTTTTATTCGAGAAAAAAATTTATAATTTTTTTTTTAGTTTCTGGTTTATAATTATAAAACGATAATAGTTACAGCAAATTTATGTTAATAATAATTGTAGAGAATGCTAAAATGAACAACTTATAACGAATAAGTTTTTTTTTTAAATCCCTTTAGTTTTTAAGTAAACTGAGTTTAATTAAGTATAATTATTCCATCTTTCATAATTTTAACATTTTAAACGTCAGTTTCATCCGAGTTTACACAACGCTCGATGTACATTTAAAATATGATTTCAATTGAAAATAAACCATGAAAACGTAAATATAAATGGCTATGATACCATCAAGTCGGAGAAAGTAACATGATGGTCACATCACCATTTTTACTTTCTCCGTTACGAAGTACGAGAAAGTATTGTGATCGTGATTTTTTTTCAAAATTTTTTTTTTACAGAAATATCCGTTTTGGGGTCCCTAGATGCCATTTCAACTATTTCTGGAAGAAAAAAAAAAGAAAAAAAATTGTGTGTGTGTGTGTGTGTGTGTGTGTGTGTGTGTGTGTGTGTGTGTGTCTGTCTGTGCGCGCTGTATCTCAATAACTAATAGAGAAATTGATATGAAACTTTGAACATACGTCTTATTTGGTAATCTGAAGAACTGAAAAGCTTTTGGTAAATTTCACACACCGAAAGTGGATGTGTACCTTAACTGGTTTTTGTTTTTTGCCAATATTTTCTTAAATATGAAAAATATCACAAAAGCATTTAAACAAACATTAAAGACACCAAAGAAATCAACATCTTTTCCTTAAAAACATTTTTTATAAAATCATTTTTATTCGAGAAAAAAATTTATTGTTTTTTTAAATTTTTGGTTTATAATTATAAAACGATAATAGTTACAGCAAATTTATGTGAATAATAATTGTAGAGAATGCCAAAATGAACAACTTCTAAAGAATAAGTTTTTTTCGAAATATCGTTAGTTTTTGAGTAAACCAAGTTTTTGAATTTGAAGTATAATTTTTCCGTTTCATAATTTTGACGTTTTAAACGTCAGTTTCATCCGAGTTTACGCAACGCTCGATGTATATTTAAAATATGATTGCAATTGAATATAAACCATGAAAACGTAAATATAAATGGCTATGATACCATAAAGTCGGAGAAAGTAACATGATGGCCACATCACCATTTTTTAAAGGTAATATTTATAAATAAAGGTTTATATTTCTTGAGAGTGTGTCATTGATTATCTACTAGAAATATGACTGGTAACTATTTACTGTTCATTCGGACAATTCTCAGCACCTGTGCACTGGTAATTTACCAAACCTAGTTGTCAGAGGCGTGCGGTGACTTAATTCATTCAAAGATTTTGCGGTCCAACTCATTTGTATCAACTCACACTACGATAAAATGACATCTTTGCGTGCTCTGTGAAGCACTTTCTCATATATTACGTTGCCGTATGCGCTTGCTTGTTCTCTACAAGTATATCAGATATTTTTATTCAAGTCAATTTATTGACCTCATACTTTCCATTTCAATTATAAATCACAATTATGGCATACAGGCAGATTTATAGGCTTCGGACTTTCCATTTTAATTACAAATTAAAGAATGTTATTATCAATTACCAATAAACAAAAATATGGTTATGGGTTTTTTAACAAAAGCAACATGCTTATTAGAGCACGAATACGTTATGTCAATGGCCAATATTAGGTTCTGTAAACACCAAAAGAGTAAAGTTGATGGGACTGCTTTCGTTGGGTTGAAAGATCATCAAAAACTTGGAAAATATTTTTGCACTATTGAAATAGCGGTCAATTTTTTTTTTAAATAGTAGTTGTTAGACAATTTGTTTATGCTTATGCAGTGCAGAATTTAGTAGTTGTGTGTGTTAACTGAGTTTGTTTATGACTTCAGAGCAATTCTCAAACTATGATACATGTACTACTGGTAGTACATTACTCTTTATAGGTCACAATAGTATATTACGATACAAGATCGGTAGGTGCGTTCATACAGTCGAGAAAATAATAAAACGAAGGCAGCAGGGCCCAGTTTTGCAAATTTTCGAGACTGGTTAGCACATGCCGATCGAGTATCGTATACTATTTTTTGCACGATAATTAAATTTTAATATAATATTTTGTTATTTATAATGATTTGGTCAGTAGAGAATATTCTCAGTCAGGATTGCCATGGATTTTTTGTTTTTGTTTTTATGTGTCAGATTTGACATATTATAATATATTGGATGTGGAAGAAGTGGATAGTGGAGAAGAGGACATATGAGACAAAGTAGAACATCATTTTACACAAGAGCCCTTCAGCTTGCTGTTAAACTTATAATGTATATTTTTCAATATTATGTACATTATATTTTACTATAATTGCACCTTATAATTGTAAGCAGATATATTAAAGATTAAATAAATATAATAGTAACGAGAATATTAAAATTGAAGAAGGGGGATGAGCTTGGTATTCGCAAAAAGTCCGGCTCAAATCGCGCAAACACTACGAAATGGCATATATACTTACCGCACTGTATTGAATATTTCAGAATTGTATTTATCGTTCTTATGATAAAAACAGAACTGTGTGGGATGATCAACTTCCCATGTCTGTAAACAATATCGGTAAATCAAGAAAAAAATATTTATTAGAACATTTCTTGCTGAAATAAGCATCCAATTAAATCGGTTAATTCTCAGGCATGTGTGCAAAAATAACCAATCAACATAAACTTACACTGAAATCACCTTATGGGAGCTTAGTGCCGCTATTATGACGTTGCTAAGTAAAATAAACACTTGCACATAATGATTCAATATGGTTAGTATCAAAAATCAAATCGAAAATTACTCTTTGCGAGTCGTTGGTTCTGTCTCATTTCAGCTATTGTTCAACTTTATATCATCCAGCCATTGATAAGTGTACCCATACTCGGATTCAGAGGGTTCAAAATATGTGTTTACGATTTATCTTTGGAATTAGGAAATTTGATAGGATCAGTCATAAACTGGTTGATGCTGGCTGGAATAACATGGAGAACAGAAGGGTTATTCAAGCGGTGTGTCTTTACCATAAAATTATATACACTATGAAACCTCCCTACCTGTATAATAAAATCGCATTTAGAAATGATGTCCACAGCATCAATACTAGATTCAGAGGACGTATATCACCACCAAAGCACACTACTTCTTTGTATGAACGATCATTTTCTTTTCAAATCTATAAAATCTATAACAATCTGCCTGATGTGCTCACCTGTCTGAATTTGGCCATGTTTAAATCTGCTATCAAGAACAAGTTTCGTGTATGATTATTTGATTTAGTAAGTATGGAACTTATCTTTAAGTAGTTTTAAGAAAGCACTATGCATTTTATTTTTTGTTCCCAACTAAACTGTTTCTCTACAAACGTTTATTGTGTTAGTTCAACGTCATTATTATTAGTATTATTATTTTTTGTCTGTTCAAATCTCCATTTTTAGTTTTCTCTATATGCTAAAGGTTTGGATGGAAGAACAGCTGGGTTGTTACCCAAAGCTGAATCCCACCTTACGATTCTCTCTAATTTATTTTGTAATTTTTCGCTGTATATATGTGTGTATCACCACCATGTGAGAATAAAGTTTATTATTATTATTATTATTATTATTATTATTAAATGTCACGTTCACGGTTCGGCAGTGAAGATGCTCGAGAACCAACGACGCCTCGTACCGAAAGCGGGTGCCAACCCCTTAGGCCACGGAGCGCCCCTAACTGGTAATAATTGTATTTTTAATAAATAATTTTGAATAATTTTGTTGCAAGAAATGTTTGAACCGCATATCCCTCAGACATTGATAAATACTTATAATTATCAAAGTTTCCTCAAGCACGTTGCTTTTAAGAAACGTGCTTTCGGAAACTTATTAAATTATTTCGTATTATCAATGTTCTTAGGATTTTACAATTGAAAATATCAAATTTTTATAAAATGACTAATGGAAAACTGCCGTCGGGCTCATTGAATTAAAACTTTACATTAAAAAAAGTTGCCTCTTTTGGCACAATTGCGCCTGAAAAAAGACACATTTTTTTTGTCTAATGTGTATCAATATACAGCACGCCTAAAGTATGGAATAAATTCAGTAAAACCGAAATAAAATATTTTGAAAAAAATTCTCTGACAGGTCGATTTTCTTTGGTACAAACAAATACGTATTTTTGTATAAAAGTTGATTATCAGTCGTCATTTTTTTTGAGTAATGACGTCATCCATTTTTTTTAGTGACAACCCCCTATTTTTTATAAGCTACTCGAGTCTATTAGACCCGGCGCCACCAGTAATAGAGCGTAAATTTATAAGGATACTATTAACCTATTTTATCACTAACGCATTTATCATAACAGCTTATGAATCTCAATATTTATTGTAGAAAAATGAGTTACGAAGAAGAGCAGGCGCGTTTATTAAGGCTTTTGGAGAAAACAGATATTTATGCAGATGAAAAATTTTAAGATGAGGATTCCGAAGGCGAAGATGACCATATTGAGGAACGTTTAACTGATTCAGATACTGAATAGGAAGCAGAAAGTGATGACGAAAACGTTTCCTCTTTTTAATCAGGTATCTTCGATTTGATGATTTATATAGTAGAAATGAGAGATTACTCTCTCATAAATTTTCCCATATAAGAGATTTATTTACAATCTTTGTGGATTACTATTGATGAAATACTCGAGGCATTCAGGGGAAGATGCGGCTTCAAACAGTATATCCCATCTAAACCAAATAAGTATGGTCTTAAAGTATTTGCACTTGTTGATTCTAAAACAAGATATACTTTGAACATGGAGTCATATGTTGGTTTACAACCTGAGGGTCCTTATCAGGTAATGAATGACCCAGCCAGCGTCGTTTTACGATTGATTGAACCAATATCTGGCACTAACAGAAACATCACATGTGATAACTGGTTCACAAGTTGTGATCTAATCCAGAATCTCCTTGCAAATCATAAAATTGCGTTTGTTGGTACGGTTCGAAAAAACAAACGCGAACTTTCTCCTGAGTTTACAAATACAAAACATCGACCAGTAAACTCCAGTATGTTTGGTTTTCCAAGAAAATGTCACGATCGTCTTCTACGTACCAAAGAAATACAAAAATGTCATTCTAGCCTCTAGCATGTATCATTATGACGATATCGACGAATCGAAGGTCAAGAAGTCGATGAATGACAGTTCGAACACTTAATTTAATAATTGCTTTTGTTTGGCAAAAGAAGTTTTTGTTTATTTTGTATTGAAAATAAAATGTATGATTTCCCACTTTCATATATGGATGACGTCATTGCTCAAAAACAAATTATGGTTGAAAATCGACTTTCATGCAAAAATGTGTATTTTATCCAAGAAAATCGATCTGATTTTTTTCCAAAATATTGTATTTCGGTTTTACTGGATTTATTCCATACTTTAGGCGCGCATTGTATAAGTTGAATAGCTAGGCAGTAAATTAAAAAAAAAACAAGCAATAGATTACAAATATTTCCTATTTATGTTTGCTGCCATTGTAGATATATTGTTTATCCTGATTTACGTGGTATAAAACTTTAACAGTTTGAGAATCACTGCTCCAGAGGATCTATCTGGAGCGTCATTCATTGTATCCTATTACTCTCTCATCATGCGCCGTGTCTTATTCAGATGTAGGTCATGGACATGCGAATTTTATAAAATGTTAGTTATTTATTATTGCGTATTCTATTAATTATTTCTTTTTTTTTTCTTTTTAATGTGTCTTAATATATTTGTCAAACTGCCCCATTTCCTATTTTAACCTTGCTTGTATCTGTATATACTTCTTTCTTTGTAGTTTTGTTTGATTTAATTTAAATAATAAAAAAGTCTATATAACGTGTGTTCGATAAAAAACGCCCAACGCTATAACTCTGTTATTTATTGACCGATTTGAATGAACTAAAAAAGCAAGTCAATGGCTGTTTAAATACTATAAAATGACGGTAATTATATATTTTTTCAAAATCAACTTCATTGCCAAATGATGGTCAACTTTAAATTTTTAAATGGCTGCATATACTTTTCTAATTTTAATTAATATTAGACATTGTTTTTCTGAATCCAATTATGCCCGTTATGTTGGTTTTAAGTTAGTATTTATGCCAGAAAAAAAATAATAATAAATCTTGTTCTTGATTTTTTTGGTAATAAATGTAGTGTGCCTTAAAAAAAAATCTAATCGATAAATGTCATTTATTGTATAAGTAATTTCAACCATTTGTTATTGGTATATTTCAGACATAATCATGAACAATAACGAATTTACAGACATGTTGCAAATTTATTTTCTGTGTAATAGAAATCGAAGAGTTGCAGCACGGATTTATCATCTACGGTTTCCAGAGCAGTGAATACTAAATTTACAAGGTTAGAAGGAACTTTGAGACAATATTAATTATTATTATTAGCCTTTAAAAGGCCGAAGAGAGTGGATGGACAATTTCGTGGACTTGCAGAGTTAGACGTTCTACTTAGTGTTTACAATAATCACAGAACATTTAAATCGCAAGTGAATTAATACTTGCACCACTTATTTATTCTATTCTACATTGAGTTGTAACATAGGTACTTATTTATTGGGTCCTTATTATTCATGTTAGACATAACCTTAGAACAAATGACATTTGTCATTTTTTCCAAGGCACGCTAATTATAATTTTTGAAAAATATAATTTTAAATGGAAGATTTATTTGAATATTTTCGACCAAAATATTGAACGAAAAACAACATATTAAGCATTATTGGTTTCAGAAAAAAATTGTCAAATGTAATAAAATTAAACCATTATAGGCAGCCTTTTAAAAATTTTAAGTTGACTATTATTTGTCAATGAAGTTATTATTGAAAACAATCAATTTTAATGCCATTAGAAAGTATTCGGACGGCCATTGACATTGGTTTTTAGTTCGTTCAAATCGGTCAATAAATAAAAGAGTAATGGCGTAGGGCGTTTTTTATCGAACACCCGGTATTTAATTGCGTACAATTATTATTATTCAATTTAGGTTTTGATATTTTTAAAGTTTATATCCAAAAATCGTTTACTGTATCTATTTATACATTATAACGAACATTTAAAGTTAAATTCATACAACCACGCACAAGTTTTACTTTAGAGTTGTTTTTTCTTGTTCTTTTTGCGTCGACTATGAGGTATCTGTCAATTTACTGTTGTACATGCCGAAAATGTTTTGCAATAAAGTTTTCCCAATGGCGAATGGTACCGTCTATCTAAGTATTTATCCAAATTGAAATCCTAGCCAACATTGCTTAACTCAATCGCAATCGCTTGTGCAGAATACGCAAATTACCAGCATTTATTTACTTTTAATTTTCATTCATTCAATTTTATTGTTGATGTTATACATTTATGTATCATAATGCTGCTTACAACAACTATTAATGGCAATATTTATGTTCTGCGGATGAAGCAAGCATGTGTTTCACGTCATGACGTCAGCGGAAAAGTAAGGTTCAGTTTTATTACCGAGTTCGGAGCATGTGATAAGTGTGTGTTAACCATAAAATTGTGAAAATGGTCTTTATTTCGCTTTATTATTGCTGCGGGAACAAGAAGCAGCAGCTGAAAATTATTATTTGCTGCAATTTTAACGACATTTACGGGATTTTAGCAATCCATTTGAGACGCCGAAATATGAATTAGAATATTTGTTTTAAAAACAACAAATTTGTGAGAGTTTCGAACCAACACACCCATATCAGATGGTGATTAGTACTTATCAATTCCATAATTCTTCAAAATTAACTTAATTACAGTTCGCTTCAAGTGCACTCGGTACTCATTTTCCCGCGTGAAAAATGGCGAAAGCATGCCGTTATTAGTTCACTTGCTTCGATTTTACAGTGTTGTCACACTTACTTTATCACGTTAGAAACGGAATACCAATTTGCCGTTCAATCGAAAACGATGTGATAAATTTTCACGGCGTAAAGTTATCACCGTGATAAAAACTGAACAGGGCCCATTGTTTATCCTGATTTGCGTGGTATAAAACTTTAACAGTTTGAGAATCACTGGTCCAGAGGATCTATCTGGAGCGTCATTCATTGTATCCTATTACTCTCTCATCCTGTGCCGTGTCTTATTTAAATGTAGGTCATGGACATGCGAATTTTATAAAATTTTAGTTAATTATTATTGCGTATTCTATTAATTATTTCTTTTTTTTTCTTTTTAATGTGTCTTAATATATTTGTCAAACTGCCCCATTTCCTATTTTAACCTTGCTTGTATCTGTATCTACTTCTTTCTTTGTAGTTTTGTTTGATTTAATTTAAATAATAAAAAAGTCTATATAACGTGTGTTCGATAAAAAACGCCCAACGCTATAACTCTGTTATTTATTGACCGATTTGAATGAACTAAAAAAGCAAGTCAATGGCTGTTTAAATACTATAAAATGACGGTAATTATATATTTTTTCAAAATCAACTTCATTGCCAAATGATGGTCAACTTTAAATTTTTAAATGGCTGCATATACTTTTCTAATTTTAATTAATATTAGACATTGTTTTTCTGAATCCAATTATGCCCGTTATGTTGGTTTTAAGTTAGTATTTATGCCAGAAAAAAAATAATAATAAATCTTGTTTTTGATTTTTTTGGTAATAAATGTAGTGTGCCTTGAAAAAAAATCTAATCGATAAATGTCATTTATTGTATAAGTAATTTCAACCATTTGTTATTGGTATATTTCAGACATAATCATGAACAATAACGAATTTACAGACATGTTGCAAATTTATTTTCTGTGTAATAGAAATCGAAGAGTTGCAGCACGGATTTATCATCTACGGTTTCCAGAGCAGTGAATACTAAATTTACAAGGTTAGAAGGAAATTTGAGACAATATTTAGCCTTTAAAAGGCCGAAGAGGGTGGATGGACAATTTCGTGGACTTGCAGAGTTAGACGTTCTACTTAGTGTTTACAATAATCACAGAACATTTAAATCGCAAGTGAATTAATACTTGCACCACTTATTTATTCTATTCTACATTGAGTTGTAACATAGGTACTTATTTATTGGGTCCTTATTATTCATGTTAGACATAACCTTAGAACAAATGACATTTGTCATTTTTTCCAAGGCACGCTAATTATAATTTTTGAAAAATATAATTTTAAATGGAAGATTTATTTGAATATTTTCGACCAAAATATTGAACGAAAAACAACATATTAAGCATTATTGGTTTCAGAAAAAAATTGTCAAATGTAATAAAATTAAACCATTATAGGCAGCCTTTTAAAAATTTTAAGTTGACTATTATTTGTCAATGAAGTTATTATTGAAAACAATCAATTTTAATGCCATTTGAAAGTATTGGGACGGCCATTGACATTGGTTTTTAGTTCGTTCAAATCGGTCAATAAATAAAAGAGTAATGGCGTAGGGCGTTTTTTATCGAACACCCGGTATTTAATTGCGTACAATTATTATTATTCAATTTAGGTTTTGATATTTTTAAAGTTTATATCCAAAAATCGTTTACTGTATCTATTTATACATTATAACGAACATTTAAAGTTAAATTCATACAACCACGCACAAGTTTTACTTTAGAGTTGTTTTTTCTTGTTCTTTTTGCGTCGACTATGAGGTATCTGTCAATTTACTGTTGTACATGCCGAAAATGTTTTGCAATAAAGTTTTCCCAATGGCGAATGGTACCGTCTATCTAAGTATTTATCCAAATTCAAATCCTAGCCAACATTGCTTAACTCAATCGCAATCGCTTGTGCAGAATACGCAAATTACCAGCATTTATTTACTTTTAATTTTCATTCATTCAATTTTATTGTTGATGTTATACATTTATGTATCATAATGCTGCTTACAACAACTATTAATGGCAATATTTATGTTCTGCGGATGAAGCAAGCATGTGTTTCACTGTTTTATATATCATTCAAGTTATGCGTTACAAATCGCCGGCGATTGTCGTTAAAAGTGGATTTAACAACTTCCTTTTCTAATAAATGAAACAGTGTGACGTTGTAAGATTCTTAATTTGTTCATGCATTAAGAATAAATACGTCGTTAATTAATCTCATGTATTTGCGGAATATATTTTGAACAACAAAAATTTTAATTTTTGTTTCTAAAGAAGAATATTAATTGTTAAAAATATTATATGCGTCATGTAATAATTTTTGGAGTTATACTTTATTTAACTAAAAGCTTGGTCGAGATTTAGCAAACGTCACTCTATCTCTCGACCAGGCTCATATTTTTTTTTATTATTTGAAGGACATAACACATCGGCTGATAAGTTTCCGGTCTAATGAAGAAAATACAATTTTTTCGGTCAAATTCTGTTTTATTCATACAGTCATTTCAGCGCCTTTTTAACATTTCAATACCTTTCTTGAAGAACGATTTGTCTTTGGCCTCAAAATAAGCGTTTGTTTTTAGATCTGCGAACAGGTAAAAGTCGCTGGGGGCCAAATCTGGAGAATAGGGCGGGTGCGAAAGCAATTCAAAGCGCAGTTTATCCAATTTTGCTATAGTAGCCAAAGACTTGTCACACGGCGCATTGTCTTGATGAAAGATCACTTTCCTTTTTTGCCTATGGGGCCGTTTCGTTGTAATTTCCTCGTTCAAACGATCCAATTGGGCCATGTAGTGATCGCTATTGACTGTCTTACCTTTTTCAAGGTAGTCGATAAATAAAATACCACTCAGCTGACTGCCGTTTTGACTCTGGCGTGTAATGGTGAATCCATGTTTCATCCATCGTTACATATCGACGTATTTTTTTTTATTTCGCCGAAATAGGTCCAAACAGCTCTGGGAATCATCTACTCATTAGTGTTTTTGGTCTACTGTTAGCACACGTGGCACCCACTTCGAAAAAAGCTTTCTCATCGACAAATGTTCATGCAAAATGAAGCCTACACGTTCTTTTGATATATTGAGAGTGTCAGCTATCTCCTGCAACTTCACTTTACGGTTTATCAAAACGATTTTGTGGACTTTTTAATTGTTTTCCGGTATAACCGCCACTTTTGGGCGACCAGAGCGAGGCGCATCATAGGTATATAATGATCGATTTTCCTGGTGCAGATTCCGGATAACACTTATCAAGCCATGCTTTAGTTTCAACTGTATTTTTTCCCATTAAAAAGGAATGTTTTATCAAAACACGAAATTCTGATTTTTCCATTTTTTGCAAATAAAGAAAATTGTTTCACTAAAGTCACTGTAACTTTTGAATAAATCGTCAGATCCTCATAAAATTTTTACAGCTACTTTTTGAAGGTTAGTACTCACTAAACAAAATATTAATTCTGCATTTGTAACGCCATCTGTTTGTTAGACCGGGGACTTATCAGCCGATGTGTTATGAGTTATGGAGAGCGAATAATTTAGAAAAATTTACTAAAGCTCCAAAGCTATACAACCGCAGTTGATCTTCTATATTACTATATCCATAATTTGGTTTGAATATTGCTACACCCATGAACCTAGGCGACAAATTATTGTACAGTTTGTCTACCAAGCCATGACAGGTGGGGGTAATCAGTGAGAAGAGAACAAGACAACTTATCTCCGCGTAGCCGCACCACAGAATTCAATATGAACACTTCGTGACGATTATGTGTCTATATTTACATTATGTTCACACAACGCTGGCTAAATAATTATTAGTTTCTGGCGCGACCTTCGTTGAAATTTAAGATTGTCACCCAATCAGCCGCGGCTCCGTAGACAAACTGTACAATAATTTAATGAGAAGATATCCTAATCAAAAATTCAGCAAAAAATGTGTCGGCGGGTTTTATTGAGTTCACTATTTATGTTCCTTTCTTTTTCTGTTAATAATGCTAAATGCAATACAATCATTTAGTACAAAAACTGTTAAAAGCAGTGGCGGATGTATATAGGAACTAATGAGCCCCCAAGTTCAAGGTGTCTATTAAAGAAATTATTATCTTACATTTTTTATACTTTCCATTAACAATGACCACTTATTGTATAGTAATAGTTATTTAACCAAGAAGTGTGTTAATGATAGCGATTAATGATCGAGACATTTTCGTTCATTGTTGAGATCATTATTCGCCAATTAACACACGAGTTGGTTACAAGATTTTTCCGTTGATCGTAACTTAAATAAAAATTAGATTAGAGAAATTCCAAACAAAACCAACCAACAAACTTGTTATTAAGCCCTTTGTAGCAATATCGGCAAAAAATGCGAATAGCGCCGAATCCGAATGACGACTTACTTGTTCGTCCTCGCACTAGGAAATAAATTCTACGTAAGTTTTTTGGTAAAAATGTTTACTCTTTTCCGGAAGCAAACTTACTGTTGCGTTATTTGCATTGGCTAGTACTTTTTCTAATTTGTTTCTAGCGCAGAGAAAAAAAAAACCTCAAATGTGCCATGATTTTTTATTTAAAAAAATTTAAGTTGGCACACATGTTAGGAGTTGACATACAAAACGTCAGATCGTTCTAAAAGTCACAATTATTCCGTGGTCACAATGGTTTACAGCAACCAGCAAAAACGTTTCTAGTTAAAAGTTATTTCCGAAATGGGACTAAAGTAGACCGAAATTGGGTGTATTCATTCGACGCGACGCCTTTGGCTGAGTTTCAGGAAGAATTTCCTAACGTTCCCATTTTTTTATGATGAATTTAAAAATACCTTATCACGATCTCTTGTATTATGTCATGAAACGGGTAGTATTCTCCGTCAACCAGGAAGTGGTAGACCAGTCAAACGTACTTAGGATGGTATTAACACAGTCCAAGGAATTTTGGAAGGTGAACCTACGTCTTCTCTGCGTCGTTTATCACAGCAAATTAATTTATCGGTAGGAACATGCCGCAAGTAACATAACGTCAATATGCGTTATCAACTTAAATTGTTTTAAATAAAAAATCATAGCATACTTGAGGTTTTTTTTTTAAGGAACATACTCTACTTTGCATTTACATGTGAAACAAATTATAAAACGTTTTATCACTATTATCAGTTAATTACATTTCCAGTAATTATAAGTAATTAGCCACTCACAAATTAGCTGTTTAATGCTTAACTAGAAATCGTTCTTTTTTTTAAGAAAATATGATTGGGAATTTGGGTTAGGGAATCGTGGATGATAGGGAATTGGCTTGGCTAGTTAGGGCATTTAGCTACATAATCGATGTACAGTATTTAATAATTAATATTTAAATGAAATGAAGACTAGATATTCATGGACCCGCATGGCCATTTTTCGTTTTGAAAAAGTGACCGCCCGGACGGGACTCGAACCCGCACCAGCGGGGTCTAGAGGCCGGACTTCTACCCACTAGACCACCGCGGCCCTAGAAATCGTTCATTAATGAAAAATCGTTTATTAATGAAACATCGTTTATTAATGAAAAATCGTTCATTAATAGGGGTCATTAATGAAGGATTCTTGATACATTTGGGTACATTAAAGTTTCCCATTAACCAACGAGCAACGGAAAAAAGTATTAAATTACAATAACATAATACTAATGATTAATAATACTATTTTCATTGAATTTTAAACCCCAACTTAAAGATTCTTAATCTATCAAATAATGGGGCCCCATTAGACTTCAATAAGCCCTAGATCCCGAAAAACTGCACCCGGTTAAAAGGATTTAAATTGATTTGAAATGCACAGTAACTGTTTGACCTTAAATATTTAAGTTAGAAAAATATGTTTTAAATAAAAGTTGTAGACAATTATTGACTCTATAATCGGAAAAGATTTGTATGTATAAAGAGTGCCTTACAGCGGAGAGCCAACACAAACTTATGATTATTTAAAGGGAACACTAGGTATATTTTTTCATTTTTATGCGTAGTTTTTAAACTGACAATAACTATTATTGGGCTAAATTTAAGCTTAAGTTATTCTGGTTTTAGTGCAAAAACAAGTAATATTTGAAAATAATAAGTTAATATTTCAAAATTTTCGTTTTTTTAACAAAAGAAATGTTACATTTTAAGATGATTACGTTTTTTACTTAATTTAATGCTATTTTTATGAAGTAAGAAGACCTTCGCTAAATGTAAGGAAACTGTCCTTTTAATGGAACACCCAGTATATTTTAATAGAAATTTAATGCCTTTCTGAAAAATACCTCGGTTACTGGGTTTAACAAATGACAATATTAACTTTTAAAGTATTATTGTGTGGATAAGGGAGGAGTTGTAGTAAGTAATACAAACCTTAGATTACGAATTGTATTCATTGCAATCAGCGATTTGCACGTTGTTCTGCAAAAAAAAACACCTACTATCCGTTCCAAAAAGGGAGTCTCCTCTCTTCAAAACCTCATATTTATGATTTAGAGGACACGAATATTCTGAAATTTATACCATAGAAAGATGCATCGTTTTTCTATATGTATATTAATTTGTATGGAAATATTTTGATAAATACGCCTTTTTTCCGATGTATTTGTTTGAAAATGTACTGTTTTGTACGACAATTTTCGAAACTCTCATCTTTGTGTGCATATAACATTGTTATTAATCACTAGAATATTATGAAAAAAATATATATCTAACGCTATTCTATTCTGAAGGCGTAGAACGAAAGAAAAAAAAATTGTTGTTTTTATTTTAAGAGTTCAGGCCTAGAATCGAAATATCTGCTATCTCGATAATTATACAACGAATTGAAATGCGGCTTTCGCTTATAGATGGATTAATATTATTTACGAAACAATTGCAAATAAATTTCAAGGAAAGAGTAGAACTTTTGTCAAAAATGAGTAATTTTCCCGTCGATGATTATTTTAGATCGGCGAGAGAGATGCAAATATGTGACTCAGGCGTTCGTTCGACGTTAGTACGGTTCAGTTTGACGGTAAGCAACAGATCCCGGCAGAAAATCATATACAGTCATTGGAAGCGGCGTGAACGCATCGTAAATATACTGACACGATATTCCGCCCGCTTCGCCCCGCGCCTCTGCTGTGAGCGGAAATATTCTCTATTTCATTAAAAGGTTTTTAATTTATTTAATTAACAAAACTATATTTATTTACTATTAAATGATATATTTTGCATCAGATTTATATGAAGTACGTAATCTGAAAAATGCTTATACATTTATTCATTCATAAGCGAGAAAACAATGCTCCGCATTTTACCTAATTACAACCAAACTTATTAAAAAAAAATATTCATATTACCCCACATAATATATAAAGGTACAATTGATCTCATGTAATTTTTTCAGATTTTTATAAGCAGTAGCTTACTTTCTACAAGCTGTTGAATTTCATACATCTTAAAATTTGCTTAATTTCGGGTACCTTTTTACACTTTTTTAGTATTATCTCGACAAATAACAAACGTAAACACTTAATTCTATAGCAGATTGTAGATAATACTACAAAGAATAGTGACCAATTTTATATAATTTTAGAGTGCACTAGTTTTTGAAATATACTTGCTGAAACACAGGAGACTCCCTTTTTGGAACGGATAGTATGTTCAACTTTTTTTCGCTCATTTTTCTCGTAGGCTTTCCATGTTCCAGTTATTGTTTTAAAACTTATCAGGATAATTAATTATGATAACTTTAAAGTTGTCCCAAAAAATCTGAGGCAAGAACTATTCCGTTGGATTTTTAGGCACGGGACTTGGAGGCCTTGAAGAACCAGATTGCTGGACCCAAGTTTCATCCTTGGTAACAACACGATTTAGGGATTCTTGTTTAAAATGAGCACAGATTGAGCGTAATGCTTTCACTCTTGTTCTATTCTGATCAGCATTCAAGTATTTGTGATAAATTTTGCGGAAAAATCTAAATCGACGTGATGGACGCGTTTATATATGAAATGTTCAGTTCCTCAGGTATTCGCTTCAATCCAATTCGACGATCTGATCAAATTATGTTGTAAATTGCATAGACATTTATTTATTCGTTCATATACGGTAGACCCTTTTTACAAATCAGTTATATTACAAATTAAATACATACAATATAAACAATAAATAAAAGAAAATCAATAATAATAACAAACATAACTCAATTACAATAAATAAATACAAATCAATAGAATACAGTAACTTTTGAACTTTGGAAAATAAATATTGAACATTGTGATGTTAGTAGCTACGAGGGGCGTTTGAAAAGACCGTGCAAAAATAAAAACTACTAACGTGTTTCGGGTAAACCTTTTTTATTTTTCGACATAGTCTCCTTTTAGGCTTATATACTTCGTCCAACGATGTTCTAGTTTGTTGATCCCTTCCGAATAATAGGATTTGTCCATGTCTGCAAAATATCCATTAGTGTCTGCAATCGCCTCCTCGTTTGAATAAAATCTTTGTCCCGCCAGCGATTTCTTCAAATTGGGGAACAAATAGTAGTCCGAGGAAGCCAAGTCTGGAGATTAGGGAGGATGTGAAACGAGTTGGAATCCTATTTCCATTAATTTTGTGACCACAACTACTGAGGTGTGTGCTGGTGCGTTGTCGTGATGGAAAAGGACTTTCTTGTGGACCAATCGCGGGCTTTTTTCTTGCAGCTCGGTTTTCAAACGGTCCAATAACGATAAATAATATTTACCTGTAATAGTTTTACCCTTTTCCAGATAGTCCATGAGGATTATCCCTTGCGAATCCCAAAAGACAGTCGCCATAATCTTTCCGGCCGAAGGAACGGTCTTCGCCTTTTTTGGCCAGTCCGAAATTTTTTAAACCACTTATAAACTGTTCTAATCGAAGGTGCAGGTCACCATAATGCTTCTCTTTAGTCTCCTGAGGCGTTTTGCCTTTCATAAAGTAATGTTTAATCACCACACGAAATTCTTTTCTTGAAAATCACTCGACATCCTTGATTCACACGAATGCCAAACACAAAGAAATAGACCAATATGGCTGAAACTTGGTGTGCGTTCATTCAAGAGATGCTACTAAATAAACATGACCTCGATATGTGCCGGTGGTGCCATCTCTCGGACTTTGCATGGACTTTTCAAACCACCCTCGTACATGTAGTCTGTTATATTTTTTTAAGAATAGACGCAAAAATCGGTCCTCCCTTCTCTTCTCATCTCTAGACGAACATTTACCTTTTTCAAAGCATGCAGTCCAGTTTATCATAGTTAGTTACGGAAGGCATTGATTTTCTTTTAACCCTTATCTAACGAAAGCCGCCATATTCGCTTAGAAAAAAATATTCCCATTAATTTAAGTTCCCAGCTTAGTTTTTAACTCATTGGCTAACGGTTAATAGAAGTATTTACCGATTGGTCGATACTTCAAATTGTTAATTTTCTCCATCCAAGCTGTTTTCGAATTGTATTGCACAGCAATGTTTCAACTTTCTGAAGTAAAATTTGACACTTGCGTTTCTAATAAGTAGATTTTTATTGCTATGGAAACGAGACTTTTTTTAGCCACGGGAAATAACCTAGACCAATTGTACAGGGAGTTCACAAAGTCTGACCCCGGGTATTTTTTTCGAAAACGGTTGGATAGATGGAAAAATCGGCGTACACGTACCCCATTATTTTTGGGGGCATACTTTCTGGGCGGTTGGGGGCAGGAGTTAACTCAAAAATTTCAAAGGGAAAGGTATGTCAATGTTTAAGTTGTCCAAAAGATCTGCATAAAAACAAACCTTTATTGGCATACACATAGTAACATAGCTCTCCTGCAAAGAGTTCCCTCCCCAATTTCTGCAGCGTCCTTACCCCGGCCCCATCCTCTCTTATCCATTTCGCTACCCTCTTATTCCTTTTGCCTCCCATCCATTCCTTATTCACTCCCTCACATTCCTCCACCAGATGCCTCCATGTATCCCTCCCCCCTTCACACATTACACATCTCATATACTCTTCACCCATCCATTTCTTTCTCCCTCTCTCTCCTGACCCACACCTAGCTCTGGCCAGGGTCACCCTTTCTTCTCTGCTCCATCCATCCTCGTTTAAGTACTTCGGCCTCCTTCCATGCACCTGCCAACTCCCATACATGTCATTGTATTCGCTTCTCTCAATACATCCCTGTATCTCCTGCACCTCCACTTTTTTCTCCCTCTCTCTCACCCACGTTGCCACATTCACCCCTCTCTCTCACCCACGTTGCCACATTCACCCCTCTCTCCAACCATTCCCCATTCCCTCACTTTCACTTCCGAGAGTACTACTTTCTCATACATTTTCCTTCGTTCTTTCCTCCATTTACGCCCCCGCCCCCCCCCCCATACTCACGCACGTCCTCCATATCACCTTCATCAATCTCTCTTCTCCTTGCTCCCATAACCTGGCTCGTACCTGGCCATTCTTTCAATTGCCTCACATCCTAAATTTACTCTGTTTGTCTTCTGAAGTAGTATGTAACCGCGAGTTGACCTTTCCACTCCCAACATACGCTTCAGGAACCACAACTGCTCCCTCTCCACACACTTATACCCCTTCGCCCCCCATACTTCCACTCCATATATTAAAATTAACTTCACACACTTTACATGCCACTCTGAAATTGTTCCCCATCCATTCTCCCCATTTCTCTCACGCGATACCCCAAGCTTTTCTGGCCTTTCTCTGCGCCCATCTTAAATGCTCCTTATATCACCCTGAGCCTTTAAACATAAACCCCAAATACCTAAATCTTTTTACCCTCTCAATCACCTCTTCCTTCCACTCTAACTCTTTTACAGTCCCCTCTCTTCCCTTATTCCTGAATCACATCCATTTCGTCTTCCCCATATTCACGCACAGTCCCCTCTTATCCGTATACCTCTCCGCTCGCCTTAACATGTCTTTCATCCCTTCTCAATCTCTTGCCATCCATCTGAATAAAAAAACGGTTATTAATGTTAGTCCCAGGTCGAAACACCCAACTAGTCATGAATGGCGAGAGGTTAAAGTTTAGGTATCAAATCCCTTTCTTCACCAAAATTCCCCTCAAACATCTACTTAAAATTCGGTTCTATCCTTTTTTGACGAGAGTGTGCTTCTGAGCATGTGTAGCTTTAGAGACAAGCTTAGAATGGGATTTTAAAAAGTATTGTGATCGTGATTTTTTTTTCAATTTTTTTTTTACGGAAATATCCGTTTTGGGGTCCCTAGATGCCATTTCAACAATTTCTGGAATAAAATGTTTTGTGTCTATGTGTGTGTGTCTGTGTGTGTGTCTGTGTGTATGGCTATGTGTGTCTGTCTAAAAACTAATAGACCAATTGATATGAAACTTGGAACATCAGTCCTATTTGATAATCTGAAGAACTGAAAAGCTTTTGGTAAAATTTCGTAGACCGGAAGTGGACGTTTACCTAAGCTGTTTTTGTTTTTTGCCAATATTTTCTTAAATATGAAAAAATATTACAAAAATATTTAAACAAACTTTGAACACAACAAAGAAATGAACATCTTTTGCTTGAAAACATTTTTCATTAAATCATTTTGATTCGAGAAGAAAATTTATTTTTTTTTTTTAATTTTTGGTTTATAATTATAAAACGATAATAGTTACAGCAAATTTATAATTGTAGAGAATGCTAAAATGAACAACTTATAAAGAATAAGTTTTTTTCGAAATCTCTTCAGTTTTTGAGTAAACTGAGTTTTTGAATTTGAAGTATAATTTTTCATGTTTCATAATTTTGACGTTTTAAACGTCAGTTTCACCCGAGTTTACACAACGCTCTATGTACATTTAAAATATGATTTCAATTGAAAATAAACCATTAAAACGTAAATATAAATGATACCATCAAGTCGGAGAAAGTAACATGATGCCCACATCGCCATTTTTTTATTCGAATAAGTACGTTCGGTCATCATTCGTTAACATTTGACTGAAAAATGAACAATGTTGTCTGTGTTTTTAGATCTTAACCGCTTGATCTAGAGAAATATATCATTCAAATCTCAGGAAAATGTGGGTTAAGTACCTGTGTGTGGCGAATTTTGGTAAAGAAAGGAAGTTTCCGGAGGAGGACACCTCACATCACTGCGTAATATAAATGATACAAACAAATCGGAACAAATAAATGCCCTGGCAGAGAATCAGAAGCCTCAAGCAACAAATGGACTTCCTAGAATGCGAAAGTGAATTCCAAACAGTCACTCACAAGAGGAAAAGCCAGAGCGTCAATCTGAAAATTCTACAAAACCGACTTTTAAATGAAAAACCCTCTGCTTGAAAGAGAGGGCCACCCACAGCATCAACAGAGGAACCGACCAACTCAAGTCGCCCCAGCCCCCCCCCCCCTAAATTTCTGTAATACAGGATCACAGATTCTTTGAATACTGAAACCACCCCTATGGAGGTCAAGGACAAAAAACCACCCGCGATTTTCTGGTCGAAAGTGACAAAATCGAAAGAAAGAGAACTAAAGGTGGTGATCAAATGGATTCCCATCGCTTACTCTGCAGAGGAAATAGCCGCCAACTGTACAGCCATGTAAAGTTTGGCCCTACCCTATATCTACACCTTCTGCGGAAAGCCTTCCCACCTTCAGCTGCCCTTAGAAAGAAAACAAAATATATAGAAGTGCACCAACTGCAACGAGAAACATGCAGCCAACTACTACCCTATAAATATCGCTAAAAACAATGAAGAAGTAAAAGCCAGAAAGCTGGAAAACACAAGAGTACAGGAAAAAACTCATTTGCATCAAGAAAAATAACGAGGTGAACAATACCTACAACCTAGTAAATTGTAAAAGAAATGAGGTCTCAAATATTTCCGAGCACATTGATAGCAGCAAAAGCCACAACAACGACATTATTACCGCCCTAGAGGATAACGAAAGGCGCTCAAACGAGAGCCTCTCCCTAACAGATGACGACAATGCATTTAACGTACCCCTCTGGTGCATTGAACAGTCAAGAAAAAGTTTCATAGTCTTAGCACTGAAAACTATTATAAAAGGGAATAAAAAAATCAGGATTAGTTAATCCGCTTTACAAGCTATTTGAAGATGATTTTGTATAGTATTATAACATAAAGGGTGTCAGCAAAAATTTGAATTTTAAAAACTTATTAAAATATAAAAATTGACGCCCGGTTTCTCCAACGAATCTTAAGTAGATAAAACCTGTCTTAAAAATAAGACGTTCTTAAAGTGTTGCACCAACCATAAATCAGATCTTAGTCGTAAGAAGGTCTTACATTATAAGACGCCAAAAATGGCATCTTAAGATTGGGATTCTAACCTATAAAATTAGCAATTTTCAACGACGTCTGTCTGTTATTGGAAGTATTCATTGAATTTGCTAATAATTTATTAGAAGTGATGGATGCATTTGCATTTGATGTGGATGCTGTAGAAATTGCAGATAATCTACATTACTGTCCAAAGGATTCGACAACCCAACCACCGATTTCTCATTCATTAATACCTCCACCAGTCTTAGACAGTTCTCTTTTACTTTCTGCAACACTTTAATCTTAGATAAAATGCAAACTTTTATAAGATTTTTTTTAGAAATCAGGAATACAAAAGTTTCCGTATGCTGCATACTTGAGTGTACACGTTACAGCACACTGGATTAATAAGTGTACATCTACCACAAGTCTTAGCTCATTAGAATTCAAAATAATAAGAAACATTTTGCTGTGGTATTGATTAAATTCGTCAAATTTGTTTAATGTTGGCGGCGTTTACTTCGTAGTACATCTTGATTGTAGATTGGAATAAAACACTTTAACTTTTTTAATTTTTAATATAGTGGTATAAAAAAATTAAAGTGTTTTATTCCAATCTACATTCGTCAAAATTATTATACATATATTGGTCAATGTAAACATTTAACTAAGTCTTTGTATCGGAACTACATCAGTCGCGTAGAAATTGGGATTGAAGAAGATGCTAATTTCTTTTGGAAGTACATTAAGGAATTGAAGAAAGAAAATGGAATACCATCTGATATGCTGTACCAAGGTCATGAAGTATCAACTGCTGAGGATATAATTGAGTCGTTTGCACATCACTTTAAATCATGTTATTCGAATGAGTTACCGAATGGACCATACGTGGAGCTGATGGTCGACAGACAAGTTCCAGATAATCAACTTACTATCAGCCGAGAAGAAGTATTTAATCAAATTATGGCCTTGGATAACAGCTTCATCTCAGGTCCTGATGGAATCCCTAGCTGCATAATAAAACACTGCATTTTTTCATTAGTGACACCAATAAACAGACTATTTCAAGCTTCTATCAACACCCGTAAATTTCCATCATTGTGGAAACACAGTTTTATTGCGCCAATATTTAAATCTGGCAGGCGAGAAAGGATTGAAAACTATCGCGGAGTGGCAATCCAATCCATTATACCAAAGTTACTGGATAAGATTGTAGCCGAGCAATTAATGTGGATTGCCCGACAGAAAATGTCTAGCGATCAACATGGTTTCATACCTGGAAAGTCAACTTTGACTAAACTACTTGTATACAAACAATTTTTGTCTGATGCCTTGGCAAATAACGAACAAGTCGATGTCGTATATACGGATTTCTCCAAGGCATTTGATAGAGTAAATGTTGATTTATTGTTGCGTAAACTTAAAAGTCTTGGGTTTAACACAAATGTTGTAAGCTGCTTAGAATCTTTTCTAAATGGCCGTACACAATCTGTAAAAATAAATCGTATATCATCAAATTGTTTTAATGTTTTAACTTCAGGGGTCCCTCAGGGATCACACGGCGGTCCGATTTTGTTTCTGGTCTTCATTAATGACATTTGTGATATATTTGAGAACTGTAGGTATTTATTATATGCGGACGATTTGAAATTTTTTAGAATAATAAATAATCTTGCAGATTGCGCCATGATTCAAGAAGATCTTGATAGACTAACAAGTTGGTGTAACCGATATAAACTCCATTTAAACGCGGATAAGTGTGTCTCAATAACGTTTTGCAGGAGCCGAAACCAGATTGGGTTTATTTATAGACTTAACAATAATGAATTATGCTGTGTGCCTGAAATGAAAGATCTTGGTGTGATATTTGATTCTAAATTAACTTTTCGGACCCACATTATATCCAAGTGTAATAAAGCCAGATGTTTATGGGGATTTATCTGGCAAACGTGTAAGAATCTGAATATTCAATGTCTGAAAATACTATATTGTTCCCTTGTGCGATCTCATTTAGAATATGCTACTGTTATTTGGAATCCGTATTTATTGAGGGATATTAATTTAATCGAGTGCGTCCAAAAACGGTTTTTAAGATGCATTGAATTTAAAGTTGGCCAGCAGCATGTATATGGATCTTACAACTACATCATGTCTCGATTAAATATCATTTCATTAGCTATGAGAAGAAAGATGAGCGATTTATGTTTTTTGCACGCTATCATTAATGGTCGGGTTTCCTCTGCAGATATACTAGGGTACATAAATTTTCATGTAAATGTTAATAATCGCCTCACTAGAAATTTACCTATTTTTCGAATCACGAATCATACTTCAAATTTTGCGTATCACTATAGTTTTGAACGTATATTAAGATCAGCAAATTATTTTAATCAATTTCAGTTATTTAATTCATCTTATCCCCTCTTTAAAGTTCAGTTAAGTATTCATATTAATTAATCTATTCATTGTTATTATCTAAATTAAATTAAATTAATTCCATGTACATCGTTTTAATTTCTAAGTAGTTAGTTAACTTGTAGTAATGTTACTTATCAACTATTATGTATTAGTTCTTAAGCTTTTCATACATGTAAAATTATGTATTATAAAGGGGTTTCCCGTTAATAAACAATAATAATAATAATATATTTAAGTAGATGTAAAATTTTATCAATTTGGTTTTCGAAGACTTATATCTTACGAATTCCTTGAGCGACGTTGACCTATAATACATCAAACTGGACCACAAATATTTTCAGTACAGGCATCCAAATCATAAAATAATTTTGTTTCATTACAACCGACCTGTAACAATCCCCAATTAGGCCGATTATAAGAAAGTGGAGGCATTTAATAACCTGCCATTAAAGACATCATCTGAACCTTTTATAAATTTATTTGCACCTAGAACGCCTCAAACCTGTAATTTTCCGCAATTCCCCATCATGATGCCATTATTATTATTAACCTAATAGGGACTATCTCGATCTCGAAATTTTAAATTGGATAGAAACCGCTCAAAGAGCATCTCCCCGTCCAATCTCGAAACAATTTACACGCGCCTAACATTTAATTTAATTCCGCAAATTGTGTCACCAGCGAATTGATCCAATCGGCCATTAATTTGTCACACTTGTAATAATTTTATTGGCATTTGATTGTTATTAAATAAACCCACTTGATACTAGTCGACGATTGAGCGCAGTAGATTTCCAAATGCTTTGTATCAATTGATGAAGCCGTAAAAATACGTCTTCTATATCTATGGGTGGTGAGTGAACATTGCGAATGAAAGGTACGAGTTTGGCTTAATTAATGGGGGTGGGCCGGAGTATTTAAATTTAACGGTAAATCAATGCACCTCCGCAGTTTTACCTCCTTTTTCGACGTAAATAACGTGGAATTTTATTCAAGTGCTCGCACCCCCTGTCCGAATTCAATTTGCCCCGTGATTTATGGTCTTAATTATATTTAAGGACTAGGTTGGGGCGTCGTAAATTTAAAAAAAATGTTCCTTTGTTGGTTTATTGTCGAGTCATATAAATTATCCCTTTCGATGGTTAATCAGTCGAGACGATGGGTCTTGTAATTAGACAGGTTAACGTCTTACTAAAGTGCCGACTTTAATTCAATAAGCAATGGCAATTTAAAAAATGTTCGGTTTTACCGGCTCAACTGAGATGCGAACATATGAATTTGTGTGACGAGACTGGCAAAAACCAAAAAAGCTAGTCCGCAAAATAAATTCAGTGGTTGACGACACCGATGGCGCTATTATATTCAGGGTGTTGCAAATTCAATGCATTAGCATTGCGATCTCGGTAACTATAAGAGATAGATAGTTGGTTAAATTAAGACAAAGTTGCGCATTTTAATGCTGAATAATTTGTTAGAAAGGAATTTAAAATATTCCGACTACTTCCGGAGATATTCGATAAAAAACGAAAAAATCAGTTTTGGTATTTATTTTTTTACGACTTTATACCTGGTTATTTTCAAAAACTTAGAGGTAAAAGGTATAACAAGAAGTTACAAAAGATGTCCAAACACTCATTATTATTTTCTAAACATAAGTATGATGAACGAATAGTAGATTGAACACCTTTGTTCTTTCTGTATATTTCTGTATTTATTTCACTGCACAGGTAAACAAAATAACATAACAAAAAGCCAATTATAAAGAAACAATTGCTCTAATTGTTTTCAAAGCCTTTTATGTTGCCAAAGTTCACGACCGCTGCTCTCACCCGTCAGTGTTAAAATAACCTATTTTGTTGTTTTTGCCATTAGTTTTCATATTAAACATAACAAATTATACAATTTTAAAAAGGGAAAAAAATCTGTTTTCTATGGTATCACAGCCAACTATGACCCGCATAAGAAAAAACAAAGTTGACCCCTGTAACTCAAATATGATAATAATTTTCGAAAATCTGAGTACACTACGAGATTCCTATGAAGAACGTGACTAATGAATATGCAAATTAAATTCGACCTTTTCTGAAAATAAATCAACTATCACAAAAAATAACAAATTAAAAAATTCACTTTTTTTCTTTATAGCACCTGAACTTCTGTGGTTTAGTATACCTATACCTAATCTGTATCTCATAATAACGGAGACCTCCAAATAACGAAGATCTCAAAATTACGGAGATCCCCAAATTGAGAATGAAAGGGTACCCACGGTTAAGAAAGTCAAAATGCCCCTATCCTTAGATTTTTTAATTTACCCCATAAGAGGGTGTTTTGGGATGTAAAAATAAGGTTCCCATGTGGTCAGTGGGCCGACAACCCCCTCCGCCCTCTCTGGGGGTTCAAACATTGTCTTTAACATATTTTTTTTACTGACGAACAAGTGAATGAAAAATTCTGAACAAATTCATGAAAATAGTCAACCCAATTACCTATTTGACCATTTCTTCCAAAGACATTCAAGGTCATTTGGACTCGAAAAAAAAATTCCAAAAGTGTATAAATCGATATTTAAACATCAAGACCCGTTTGTACCCGGTTTTTGACATTTGCATTATTTTTATTCCCTAAAAATCTACTAAAATATGCATCAAGACATATTTATACTAAATACAATAAATACAAGAAAACGAAATGTAGCCTGAATATATGAATATTCAACCTGTTCGTTAATCTGCAAGCAAAAAATTAAGTCTTACTAAGACTATAAACAAATAACTTATTGAAACAACTACTTCCCTGGCTAGTGCCACGCCGGATATTGAATGATACAAAAGAAATTTGCATGTTATTACTAGTACTACTAGTTAATAATATTGTATAATAATAACTTAGAAAATTATTCTGAAATGAAATGTGAAACTTAAAACTGTAAATATTATTATTAAAATGAAAAAACCAGAAAACATTTTGACAAGGACACACAGTGCTAAACTTATCTAGTGTTACTAGATGAAACAAATTTGATAATAACTAAAAATACCACTGGATTAAAAAATATATGAAACTTAAGTAATTGGCCATCTGCAGACGCGTATTTTATTATTTAACATTCAATTTAAATGCGAAGCTGCATTGATGAGAGATAAATCTCGAAACGCGTCTGCAGATGGCCAATTACTTAATTTTCATATAAAAAGAAAGAAAACATTCTTTGATAAATTTTCTAGAAATTTAAGCGCGAGTTTAATGAAACGCATTTTTGCAACGAAATGAAAAGATTATGAATTTTTCCAAAACTATGGCAAGTGCAGACTTGACCATTACAAAAGCTATTCAAAATTTGTTGTATTTTGATGTTGTTTGAAAAATTAGAAACATCGATTGATCAATTTTTAAGATATATGTGCGCAAAGATGAGAAATTGCATTTTTTGCAGCGAGAACAAAAGAATGTAAATTTTGCCAAAACTATGGCAAGTGGAGGTTTGCCCTTTATACAAATGATTCAAAATTAATTGGATTTTTAAGTTATTTGAAAAAATGAGACTATTCTTTTATAAAACGCATTTATTTGCCACGAAAAAAAAAAGATTGCGAATTTTGAAAAAAACTAGGGCAAGTACAGACTCGCCCATTACAAAAATTATTCAAAACTTGTCGCATTGTAATGTTCTATGAAAAACAGAAACATTGATTGATCAATTTTTGAGAAATTTGGGGCAACATTTTTTTGCAGCGATAACAAAAGATTATTAATTTTGCCTAAACTATGGCAAATTCAGGTTTGGCCGTTACAAAAATTATTCAAAATTAATTTTATTTGATTGATTTTATTGGCCTTTGAACAAATTAAAACATTCTTTGATAAATTTTAGAGAAATTTAGGCGTAAAGTTAATAAAACGCATTATTTGCAGCAAAACCAAAAGATTACAAATTTTGCCAAAATTATGGCCGGTGCTGGTTCTCTATTACAAAAATGATTCAAAATTTATTATATTTTGATGTTCTACGAAAAAATAGAAAAACAATACAAGAAAAAAAAAATTATGAATTTTGCCAAAACTATGACAAATGCAGATTTTCTCATTTTAAAAATTATTAAAAATCGATTGTATTTTGATGTTCTTTGAAAAAATAAAAACATTATTTTAGAGAAATTTAAGCGCGAGTTTAATAAAACGAATTTATTGCAAAGAAAATAAAAGTTTACGAATTTTTCCAAATTATGACAAGTGCAGACTTGCACATTACAAAATTTGTTGTATTTTGATGTTTTAGAAAAAATAGAAATATCGATTGATCAATTTTTGAGAAATTTAAGCGCTAAGTTGAGAAATAGCATTTTCTTTGCAGCGAAAACAGAACATTATGAATTTTGCCAAAACTATGGCAAGTTCAGATTTTCCCATTACAAAAATTATTCAAAATTGATTGGATTTTATGTTCTTTGAAAAATGAAAACATTCTTTAATAAATTTTCGAAAAATTTAAGCGCAAAGTTAATAAAACGCATTATTTGCAGCAAAAATAACAGATTACGAAAAACTATGGCAAATGCTGACTTACCCATTGCAAAAATTATTTTATTTTGATGTTTTATGAAAACAAAGAAATATCGATTGATCAATTTTTTAGAAATTTAAGCGCTAAGATGAGAAATAGCATTTTCTTTGCAGCGAAAACAAAAGATTTCGAATTTTGCCAAATCTATGGCAAGTGCAGACTTGCAGTGGTGGCTCTCGCGGCCACTCGTGAATATGGCAAATAAAACTATTATGATTGTTTCAGAGTTTTTAAAAAATTAAATCATATCGATATTAATTTTTTTCTATTTTTCCTTTGTTCAAATATTCGACCACTAAAAAAAAACATTTTTAAAGATTTACAACTCACGCAGAACTTGATACAATTTTTCACAAATCAAAGTTTATGTTACGTTTGGAGGAATTCCATCATAAAAGAATTTATTTGCTTTAGATTTTGTGTGTTTAGTTGTTCAACTTATAATAATAATAATAATAATAATAATAATATCAATTTATTCCCAACAGACAATTACAGCCTAAAAATGGAATTTTCGTAGATATATTACAAAATATTATATATACATATATAAGCAAAACATAAATTTCAAAACAAATTTAGCTTAATATACAATCAGTTTTAAAAATATAAAATAAAACACAATGGAAAAACTAAAAACTAAAAAAAAAAAAAACTAAAAAACTAAAAACAAAAAAAGAGACATGAAAGTATAAAGCATAAAACATGAAAAAAAAGAAAAAAAAAAAAATGACTAACAGAGAGCAATAAAGCAATCCAAGACCCTTGACTTGTACAAGGTAAAAGAAGAGAAAATATCCGCCCCGTATTGAATTTGATGGTAAGTACGAGTCATTTTTATTACAGGTGAGTTAGCATTAATTTTCAAAAATTCATAACTCACGGAGAAATTGGCAGACTTTCAAAAATTAAAGTTAGTTTTAAAGGCAAATGTTTTGTAAATATATTACATTTTTTTGAGGAATTCTATTATATCAGTATGTATTTTTTAGAATTTATTTTTGAAGTCTTGAACTGAAAATATTAATTTTCAAAAAATTGGTAAATCAGGCAAAAATGGACTTATTTTAAAAAATCAAAGTTTATTTTAAAGGTAAATGTATTATGATTGCATCATAGTTTTTCAGGAATTTAATCATATCGATATAATTTTTTTCCAGTTTTTCCTTGTTCAAACATTTAGCCACATTTTCAAAAATCAAAGTTAATATATTAAACATTTTGAGTAATTCCATCATATAAGAATTTATTTTGTTTGTTCAATTGTTCGACAACTTAAAACATTAGTTTTAAAAATTCATAACTCACGGAGAAATTTGCAGATTTTCAACAATTGAAAGGTAGATGTTTTGTAGAGATTTTAAAATTCTTGTGGAATCACTATTTACTTTTTTAGATTTTTTTGTTCAAGTCTTCAACTACTAAAAATATTAATTTTCAAAACTTCATTCAAATTTTTAAGGAATTCAATATCTGTATTTATTTTTCTTTCGATTTTTTCATTTTTCGACCTAATTTTTTTTTCGGCGTTATGCCTGGCCTTGGTGCAGTGATCATTAGCCGTCATCAATTTTTATATATGTATTTTAAGTTATAAATTAAATGAATAATGAAAGACGTATACAACAACCATGTGTCCGACCGAATAGTTCTCGATCCCCGAAAAATCTTTCGGCCAGGTTGGGATTCGAACCCACACGGCACGCGGTGCAACCGGCACAAGCGCTCGCCTGTACCCACTACACCAACGGACCGCCCTTTTTCGACCTAATACTCAACCTTAATTCGTACCCAAAACGTTCAATTTAACTTCTGAACGTTATTTTAAAATGAGAGATATATTATTTCATACTTTATATTTTCATATTTTCTGGCGGAATTCTAATGGAATTAGGTCGGCTATCAGGCGGAAATATTATGTGATTAGTTGGCAACGCTGCCTACAACACATTAAAATGGCTTTGTTGCACACAACGTGCAAGGACTTTTCACGGAGGAAACCTAATTGAGAAAAATCCATACAAAAAGAGTACGCATGATCATTAAATTAGTAATCAATAAATATATATTTGAAATGAAGACATTTCACATAAATTTATCACATAACATCTCTTTATTCAATTAGCATGCATTCACTGGACAAGTGCATAAAGTCTTCCACCTACCATAAGTGGCGATAACCGTGGTATCATCCATTACCATGTTCGATAATTTCGCACATTTCTCATTTAAGACAGTTATTGGACATTGTTTAGAAGTATTAAATTAAATTAAGCTATAAATATTCAAGGAAAGTCAGCGCGGACGTACTTAAAATACGTGAGACGGTACTTTTTTTTTCTTTAGTGCAGACAGTTGTTTACCATATTTGAAGAAGGACTACATTCCGATCATCATTAGGTTGATAAGACTGCATTTAATGGTAAACGGTAACCAAAAATGTAATTAAAGTTTCATTTACATGTTAATAATATATTATTAGATATGCACCTGGTTTCCTTTCTTAACCATATGGATCACTATTAAATTGCGCAGAAAACGTTTTTCGCATTAAAATACTACTTATAAAGTAGAATATGCAAGGCAAAATAATACCGTTGAAAATACATGCAAATTGATATGAAATCGAAAATAATTTTAAGAAATCAAAATTTTACAGTAAACAGGAATGTTTAATTTTTACTTTTTTTGGATTATTAGACTTGTTGAGTTTTGGATCACTTCTGCATTTCACTTATCGCCATTTTCCTTCCTACGACAATCCGCACGCTATTATTAATTATCGCATCTACGCATCAATCGTTTAAGAGAAAGACTTAAGCACTTTGTTTACAACCGATTGCAAAAGAGTCACTAAATCATCTCCAGATCTTTTGGCGAGCGAGGATATTCAACGAAGTAGAAACATGCATCATTTATATTAATGTGCCCTATTTATGCCCACTGCGCACTATTTCAATCAGAGCTAATTGACAAAGACTTTTTAATTTTATCATATATTGCATTACAACGGATTATTAGATTTGCATGGTCAGCTTTAAGCAGAATTATTATGATTTAATTCGACCAGATTTCATGTCACGTTTCCATTGATTTCTATTTCAACACAATCAGAAATTATGTGTGACGGTTATATATGCATAAACTGCAATTATACCAGTAGAGTTGTAGCTTTTCTAAAAGACAGCATTAAATTACGAACATTTTTGTTTGTTGGATTGCAGGAGTTTTTATGGAATCTGACGAACTTTGAAAAAGAAATAACTAAATAGAGAGCGCATCCGAACATAAAGAGTGAGGAGGCATATTTTTACAGTAATGGATACTAGAGATGGGCAGAACAGCTACTTTTGAATCACGATGCTACCTGTGATTGCTACTTTCTAATATCAGTGATTTTAAACTGTGACTGTGATCACGGTTAGTAAACGTCGTAACACCTTCTGAAATTGTTAATGATTTCTCAAAAATGGTTTTGATATGATTCTGCTAATATTTGTCCACCTGTTGTTCTTTTTGATATTATACCTGTGACTGAAGGTGATATTTTGGCTATATTATTGCTATACCAAATAAATATACGACTATCCTTGATTCAGTTCAAAATTTGAGAAGTATTTGGAGATTTTTGCAGAAAAACAAAATGTTTGTTCATTAAATTTGATAAGTGGAAAGTTTTTCCTATTTTGGTTTTGCCTCTGAAAAAACGCATCTTTTGAAAGATTATTTGCTCTGTTCTCGAAGCATTATTTTTAAATAAAATCATTAACCAAATGAGATATGGGTTTTAATTTTTTGAGCACTTGGCCAACCAAAAACATCGCAGAAAAAAATATAAAGATGCAGGCAAACTTCCATATGAAATCATCCTCAATAGCCGAAGTATCGCTAATTCAAAATCAGTTCGGTTTTTATAAATCCAACAATTTTCAATAGAGATATGGATTTTTGAAGATTGTCGTTTTAATTTTTAGAGCACTTGAATGAAAACGTCGTAGAGAAAAAAATATAAAACGCGTAGAAAAAATTCCTTAAAAAAATATCCTCAATAGCCGAAGTATCGCTTATTCAAAATCAATTTGAATTTTGTAAATTCAACAATTTTTATTGGGAATATAAATTTTTGAAAATTTTAGTTTTATTGTTTTTTTGAGCACTTGAATGAAAACATCGCAGAAAAAATATAAAACGAGTAGACAAAATTCCATAAAAAATCATCCTCAATGGCCGAAGTATAGCTAATTCAAAATCAATTTGGTTTTTGTAAATTCAACAATTTTCAATAGAGATATGTATTTTTGAAGATTTTCGTTTTAATTTTTTGAGCACTCGAATGAAAGCATCGCAGAAAAAAATATAAAACGCGTAGAAAAAATTCGTTAAAACAATATCCTTAATGGTCGAAGTATGGCTGATTCAAAATTAATTTGGTATTTGCATATTCAACAATTTTTAATGGAGATATGGATTTTTGAAAATTTTAGTTTTATTTTTTTGAGCACTTGAATGAAAACATCGCAGAAAAAAATATAAAACGCGTAGAAAAAATTCCTTAAGGGGCTAAGTGCCTCGCGCCAGAGTTAGACCAGAATGGTTTAATAGAAAATGATAATCGCCACAAGCTTGGGCCTAAAATTTTACCGAGTACGTAAATTTATTTGTACACGCGTCCAGGGTTGATACAAAATGTTTCATGCACGTGGCGTTCAATACAACGGCGAAAATGAAGCAAATTCGTGTTTGTAGACGTGCAGCTCTTACGTTTTTGCGACTTTATTTGATAACTAATGACAATTTTATTACGTACATATTGTTTTCAAAGATATAAACTATTTTTCTGTAGAATCACATTTTTAGTTCTTTGCAGAGAAAATCTCCAGATATCCATCAAATATTGGTAATTTTCAGGATAGATTATACAGTTTGTCTGATGATTTAAAAAAAATCAAATTCTATAGACGAATAGTTTAACCTCTTCTCTCTAAATGTGCAAAATATAATTTCTTAATATTTGATATTAACTTCAGAATTATGTATATGCTGACCATCAAAAATGCATCGATTTTCGACGCGGCACTTATCCCCTTAAAACAATATCCTCAATGGTCGAAATATGGCTGATTCAAAATTAATTTGGTTTTTGTAAATTTAACAATTTTCAATAGAGATATGTATTTTTGAAGATTTTCGTTTTAATTTTTTGAGCACTTGAATGAAAACATCGCAGACAGAATATAAAACGCGTAGAAAAAAATCCTTAAAACAATATCCTCAATGGTCGAAGTATGGCTGATTCAAAATTAATTTGGTATTTGCATATTCAACAATTTTTAATGGAAATATGGATTTTTTAAAATTTTAGTTATATTTTTTTGAGCACTTGAATGAAAACATCGCAGAAAAAATATAAAACGAGCAGACAAAATTCCATAAAAAATCATCCTCAATGGCCGAAGTATAGCTACTTCAAAATCAATTTGGTTTTTGTAAATTTAACAATTTTCAATAGAGATATGTATTTTTGAAGATTTTCGATTTAATTTTTTGAGCACTTGAATGAAAACATCGTAGAAAAAAATATAAAACGCGTAGAAAAAATTCCTTAAAACAATACCCTCAATTGTCGATGTATCGCTTATTAAAAATTAATTTGGTATTTGCAAATTTAATAATTTTTAATGGAGATATGGATTTTTGAAAATTTTAGTTTTATTTTTTGGAGCACTAGAATGAAAACATCGCAGAAAAAATATAAAACGCGCAGACAAAATTCCATTAAAAATCATCCTCAATGGCCGAAGTATAGCTACTTCGAAATCAATTTTGGTTTTGTAAATTCAACAATTTTCAATAGAGATATAGATTTTTGAAAATTTTCGTTTTAATTTTTGAGCACTTGAATGAAAACATCGCAGAAAAAAATATAAAACGCGTAGAAAAAATTCCTTAAAACAATATCCTTAATGGTCGAAGTATGGCTGATTCAAAATTAATTTGGTATTTGCATATTCAACAATTTTTAATGGAGATATGGATTTTTGAAAATTTTAGTTTTATTTTTTTGAGCACTTGAATGAAAACATCGCAGAACAAATATAAAAGGCGCAGACAAAATTTCATAAAAAAGTATCCTTAATGGTCGAAGTACGGTTATTTAAAATAAATTTGGTTTCTGTAAAATCCACAGTTTTTATTGGAGATATGGATTTTTGAATTTTTTTTTTGAGCACCTGAATGAAAACTTCGCAGAAAAAAATTAAAATGCGCAGACAAAATTCCATAAAGAATTATCATCAGCGGCCGAAGTATCGCTTATTCAAAATCAATTTGGGGCTTGAAAATTTAACAATTTTCAATAGAGATATGGATTTTTGAAGATTTTTGTTTTAATTTTAAGTTTGCAATTTCAAAATTAGTTTCGTGGTATTATTTTAAAATGTATGTTTAGATATTAGCACTGAATCTTAAATTAAAATGAATTTTAAGTCACTTTGGGTTTATTAAGTCATCGGACTCATTACTGTCGATTACAGCGAGTTTGTGGTTCAAATCCATGCCGGGCAAGATAATTTTTTTCGTTTTTATAAAATCTCAATTAATGAATTAATAATTGTTAGTACATAAGTTGTAATTCATTTCATTTTATATGGTATACCATGGCAGTTTATAAATATTTGTCTTTTTTAATAAATATTTATTCAAAATTTAAATACAATACGCTGCAAAAATGGGAGAATAAAGAGTTTAGAGTTTAGAGTTTGTTTATTTCCATTAAGAATATTACATTAATGGGGGGGTCAGGTTACGTATAATAATAATATGTAAGTAATGAATATTAAATAACATTTAGAAATGCCACCTTGTACTGCCTTCTGACAATAATGTTTTAAGTAACAGTCACAGTTTAAGTAGCAATCACAGTTTAAACGGCAGTGATTTTAAGTAACAGTGATTTTAGGTAACAGTGAAATTAAGTAGCAGTAATTTTAAGTAGCAGTGAAATTCGCCTATGAGTAACAGTAATGACCTGTGGTTTTTCTATACCAATGAAAAATCACAGATACGTGAAATATCGCCCATCCCTAATGAATACGAAGCTGAAGCCATTACTGTAATTTTTATGGAATTTGACGAATATGAAAAAAGAAACTAAAGAAAGAGCGCATCTGAATACGAAGAGTGACGGAGCATATTTTTACTGTAATGAGTTATAAACTGAATCGATCGATTTCCATGGTTCTTATGGAATTTGACGAACTTTGAAATACAAACTAAAGAAAGAACACAAATAATAACAGAGCATATTTTTACAGTAATCATTAAGAGACTAAATCGATCGCCGTAGTTTTTATGGGGTTTGACGAGTTTTTAAATAAAAATTAAAGAGGGAGCGCAACCGAATGCAATACGTTTACAGTAATAAGTAGTCTTATATAAATTATTAGCTATATGTATTACTTAACATAAGTTTGTTGCCTGTATTCTTTGTACATACTTCACCTATGACTAAAGCCAAGATAAATTTAAGTATTTTTTTTTTTCTAACCAGAACTAAACTGCGGCGATTTTGGTTGTCAGAGCTTTCATTGAACTTGGTGAACTTTGAAAAAATCTTTACCAATATGAGGGTGTACCCAAATACAAAAAATGGTGATGTGGTCATCATGTTACTTTCTCCGCCTTGATAGTATCATAGCCATTTATATATACGTTTTCATGGTTTATTTTTAATTGAAATCATATTTTAAATGTACATCGAGCGTTGTGTAAACTCGGATTAAACTGCTGTAACTATTATCGTTTCATAATTATAAACCAAAAATTTGAAAAATAATAATAAATTTTTTTCTCGAATAAAAATGATTTTATGAAAAATGTTTTCAAGGAAAAGATGTTCATTTCTTTGTTGTCTTCAAAGTTTGTTTAAAAGTTTTTGTGATATTTTTTATATTTAAGAAAATATTGGCAAAAAACAAAAAACAGTTAAGGTAAACGCCCACTTCCGGTGTACGAAACTTTACCAAAAGCTTTTCAGTTCTTGGTATTATCAAATAAGACGGATGTTCGAAGTTTCACATCAATTGCTCTATTAGTTTTTGAGATACAGACAGACACACACACAGACACAAAATTTTTTTTTCCAGAAATTGTTGAAATGGCATCTAGGGACCCCAAAACGGATATTTCCGTAAAAAGAATTTTTGAAAAAAAAATCACGATCACAATACTTTCTCGTACTTCGTAATGGAGAAAGTAAAAATGAGGGAGGAATATCTCTTAGTAATTAATAGTCGTAGATAGATAGATAAGTATAAGTAAGTATTAGTTAACACAAGGTATAGAATAGATCCTATATTTAATTTGTATGTGTTTTATCTTTGTTACGTGCCTAATTCTGTTTACTCTAAGTTAGACGTCCTGAATGACACCTGAGTGTGAAGAAGACCTGAATCTTTTGTGTATCCTTTGCTGGTTGATAATTATATAGTCAAACCTAAGGGCGATGATTTTTGTATCCAAAGTTTTTTATGGATCTTTGCGAATATTGAAAAAAGCCATTTAGTACTAGCATGTATTTAAAATACCTCGTGTGACTACAGAATATTCATTTCAGAGATCAAACTAAAAGGTTTTCTACAATCTTGTTAAATTGATGAAATTGGCAGACCAAAATTTAAAAATACGCGGGTCCATCCAAAAAATGTTGGTCTATAATTATGGAATGATAATTCCATTGCGAACTGTCTCCCAACTGTGCAGTGTGAGATTTCAGTCCCAAAACAACCTTCCAGACTATTATCAAGGGTTTGGATCATTTTGACTTCTCCCAGCCGCTAATTCAGTACATTAAGAAGGTGAGTATGTTTGAACTGACCCTTAAAAGGGAATCAATGGCTCTAAAAAGCCCCAAAAACCAGTCTCGATCGCCTGAGGCGGGCTCGAACAACATCATATTTTCACCCCCTCCCCCAACCCCTTTATTGTCCCTTGTAGGGGAGAGGATTTATTGAAATATCAAATCCACAATATTGTCAACTTTCAGCCGCAACTTGCGAGGTCCGCATTTGTTTTTATAGTATGTCTTTTTATTCACGTTTTTACCCCTTTTGCACACCATTTTCGGATATATAGGAGGTCAACAACCATGAACTGATCCCAGAATATGAAAGAGAAGACAATTTTAGCCCCAAAAATCCATTTTCGGCCTTCTCCCCAGCGAAGGAACTGGTTTCTTGAGCGATGTGCCATCTCCTCGCGCCCTATCATTTTTGGGCTAAAATCACCCGGCAGGGCCCATAGGAGTGATTTTTGGGCTTTGCGCCCATGGAGATATTTGATCAGGAGGTCAAAACCTATCTTTTCCTAAAGTTACAGAGAAATTCACCGGGGGCCAAAATACATAAGATTAGTGCGGGGTTCTTTGCAAACAAAATTTATAACAATTATGAAATGATTATAGTTAAAAAAAAATGTAGAAAATAACTTATAAAAATAGGTTTTTGAAAAAAGAAATCGATTAACGGATCACAAATTGTCTATTGTATAATCAAATCCGAAAAAATTTACATTATGGCCACATCAATATCTATAAAAAAATACGTTAAATTGATTGCCATATCTAAGATTATTTATCAATTTTGACGAATTAAAATAAAATATCGTAATTAATTTAACCATTCATCTGAATACTAGGCGAGGTTTACAATTTTGTATATGAACAAATGGGTATTAATGTAACAAAGGCGTAAACTGGGTTTTACGCTCGTGGTGATCCATTATTTTTTTTACTATCATTAAGCTATCATTTATACAGGGTTAGTCGGGAGGAATGGACCAAACTTAAGGAGAGTATTGTACATGTGGAAATAATGTAAAAAATCAATTGTTGTTATCCGATTTTTATTTGTTTTCAAGTTATAGCGTAATTAAAAATAAACAAAATTTACAAAAACCATAAACAAACACCATATTTGCATATTTTAAATTTGAACAGGTGTGTGGCATTTTGTAACACTTTAATCATACAAACTCAAAAATAAATGTTAAATCACTGTTACAATACACTGACACATTATCAGAACAAATATGAATGTTTAGAGGTGAATGGCGGTATTTAAAAAAAAAATATTATAAGGATGCTATGATTACCAAAACGTTAATACATGAAATTTTGTTTATTTTTAATTATGCTATAACTTCAAAACAAATAAAAATCGGATAACAATTAAATTTTTTACTTTATTTTCACGTGTATAATACACTCCTGGAGTTAGGTCCGCTTCCTCCCAACTCACCCTATAGAAAAGTAGCAATTTTAATTTATGCGAGAGAATAGAAACAATCGTAGTTTCCTTGATATACTTAATTTTTATGTTACCATAGTAATAGGTGTCAATAAGAACAGCCATTTGTAAACAATTTATAAAATTTGCTGTCAGTGTTTGTGTGATTCAAAAGTGTTCAACCCCACCCAACGTTGGGGCTGCAATAAATAGTGTAACATTAAATTTGTTCCTTACTTACTGGCCTAATCAGTGATATATGAAAATTCATATTATTATTAATTATGCCCGTAAGTAAGAAACAACTATTACAGAGAATTTGAATATTTTATAACCCACCCGCTAGTTCTTTTTCATACTGGGGCGCAAAGCCGTACGTTACTCCAGCAAATTATGGCCAAAATGTGGACTTTAGGACTGTAGAATAAATAATTTACGCATTTAAAATAGTCGTACCCCAGATATTTGGTTTAATTTTTTTAGCCGAATGGAGGGACCACGGAGTCACAACTAATTTATTTAAGATAAACAAATAGTAGTCGATCAGCACAAGTATAAACTAGCAAATGTGGTAGTTTTCTAAAAAGATGTAATAGACGTTTAGAGTCAGCTTGTTCCACAGAGGATGAAAGGCAAATCTGCTTTTTCAAGACCACGCGGTATATTTCGACGTCCTCGTTCCGTCTTAAAAGGGGAATGGGAGTTAGTTGGAAGTTAGAGTGAGAGTAGGCGCGGTTGTGGTCTTCGAAGATAGCGATGGTAGATAAACTAGGTATAGGGAGCGGCTAGTTATTACGGATTTGTGGTTGCTACTGGTTGCCACTCAGGATTGATAAGATGTACGAGAGTTATCCGTAAATTAAGGTCTCCAACGAGCTACCGTTGCGACGGAGCGAACTAGCTAAAATTTGACATTAGCGCCGTGTTCCTTGCTTCCCCCTCCACTATTTTGACCGATCCCCACCTCGCTGCGACGCTCAGTCTTGGCTTAGCAGCCGTTAACGATGGAAGGTAAATCGACGCTCCCGCCAAGTGTGAATCGCGGTTAGTGATTAGATTTTTGTGGTCACCCTCTATTGAAATCCATCGCCAATTGACCGATGTGTGCGAACGTAATGCAGGGAGTTTGCAGGAGGTTGTACAAACGTACACGACGTGGCCGGCCGCGGGTGTTCATCAGTTTCGGATGAGACGAAAGTTGAGAAACTTCTGCTTGCGGATCGGCGTGTGACTGTGCGAGAGATTGCCGAACTGATAGGGCACGTCTCTAAGACTACCGTGGATAAAATTTTGACAAATATTTTAAAATTACGCAGGGTGTATGCCAGGTGGGTGCCGAGGATGCTCACCAATGAACACAAAAACAAGCGCATGGAAAGTGCTCGCAAGTTTTTGCTCCGTTACCGGGAAGAGGGTGAGGAATTTTTGGATTCAATTGTAACAGGAGACGAGACTTGGGTCCACTATTTTACACCTGAGACTAAGGAACAATCAAAACAATGGCGGCATTCCGGTTCTCCAAGTGTCAAGAAGTTCAAGCAAACGCTGTCAGTGGGGAAGGTGATGGCTTCGGTATTCTGGGACAGAAAAGGCGTTCTGCTGGTCGATTACCTGGAAAGAGGTACAGCTATTAACGGCAAGGTACTGCGAGATATTAACAAAGCTACGCCGGGCTATACCGAACAAAAGGAGGGGACGGCTGACAAAGGGAGTTTATTTACACCATGACAAAGCCCGCCCTCACGTCGCCCGCACCACGATGGATGTCATCGCCAATTTCGGGTGGGAAATCCTTGACCATCCTCCATACATCCCTGATTTGGCTCCTAGTGGGGTTTCCCAGCTTGAAACAACACTTGGGGGAACGAAATTCTCAAGCGACGAAGAGATGAAGGCAGCAGTCGATATCTTTTTGCGCGAGTCGGCGGGAGAGTGGTACGACGCGGGTATGAAAAAACTCCCGAAGCGACTCCAAACGTGATCGTGACGGGGACTACGTATAAAAATAGCTAAAAGTCCAAGCTTTCAGAATCTGTATTTTGTTTTGCAATAAAAATGATGTTTACTATGTGAAAAACATTGGAGACCTTAATTTACAGACAACCCTCGTAACTTTCGGCAATTAGTTTCCCGGGAACTTCAGTAACGCTTTTCGGTGGTCAGATTGTCGAGGCATGATCAATCTTGGCATCACCTCCATCCACTACTCCGCAGACAGGGAGAGAGTACGCAATGAAGGAAGGCGAAAAATATGCACAATAGGACATGATCTATAAAGTCCGATGTCGCTGAACATATGCCAGCTTACGTCTGCTTCATGGTGTTCCTAGATTTCCAGAAAGCCCTTGACACAATCTGGCCAGAGGACTCCTTTCTGAACTCCACCACTAAAACATCTCCTCCAAAGTCCGCAACGTCATCTCCTACTTCTTTTTCAACTATGAATAAACCGTCACCAAAGGAAGAGAACAATCGCGCGCCTTTACCCAGCTTACTGAACTGCCCCAAGGACCTTTTCTATTCTCAACCCTATTCAACATCTTCATCGCTGACTTCCGACCCCGTCATCCACACCATGCAACAAGTCCACGTTGTAATAGTATGCAGACGAAATGGGCTACAGGGCATGCACCTCCCCACCAAGATCCCCGGTTAAACACCTTCAAAAACAAATTCGGAGAGGAGCTTGGATCAGCCGCTGACGTATCAAAATAAACAAAACAAAAACCAAAGCAATCTGCGTCCACCACCACAGGAATAAATACGAACGTCTTTCTTCCATTGTGCCTCCCGATCTATCCTACAATTAACGCCTATTGCCTCGGATTCCACATATAACACACTGAAACCATATCACCACTGTCACCAAAATCATCCAAACATGCATCAAAATTATCCGCGCCCTCTCCTCCAGAATGTTATCGTAAAACTTCCATCTGCATCCCACGGTAATAAACTACCACACATCATATCAGAAAATTGGGCACTGAACAAAGACTATTGCCAGATTAATCCCCACCCGATCCCGCTGCACATGCCCGCTCGCCACTGAGGATCTTCCGGAGAACATCTAAAGGATCGTCGATGAAACGCCACCTGCCTTCTACTAGCGCAACATCCACACCAAAACTTTTTCACCTGCCTTTTTTAATGCTTTTTTCGTTAAGAACCGCTGGAAGTTATCTGCGGAAAGTTACCGCGGAAATTTCGTGCGGTTCTCGTAAATTTTTTTTAGTCCAGAAATTAAATTTTTAGTTTTGGAATTTTAAATAAAAATGTGAATACGTTTAATTAAATTCAACATTTTTTCTAGGGTCTTAACGGCTTTAAGTCAATATTAGTCTTTTTTTCTTGACGCTTGTCACTTTAAGTCAAATTTTGACATAAAGTCTTTTAACTTGAACTAATTGAATTTGATATTTTTTAGAGGCTAACGGGTTTAAGTCAAAATTATTCGTTTTTTGACGTTTGACGATTTTAAGTCAAATTTCGACATTAATTTGAACATAAAGTCTTGACTTTAATTTGTCATATTTTCTAGACGATTACCGAAAGTCAAAATTAGTCTTTTCTCTTGTCGCGTGTTGACTTTAAGTTAAATTTACACATTACATAAAGTCTTTTACCTTCAATTAAATCTTATGTTTGTTTGAAGAAGGTTCAACATTATTTGCTTGCAAATAATAATCACTTCAATATTTGATTAAATTTGACACTTTTTTAGTCTTTTTTTCTTAACGCTTGTTGACTTTAGGTCAAATTTATATATTAATTTGAACATAAAGTCGTTTAACTTTAATTCAATTTGACATTTTTTCTAGGGGGTTAAAGATTTAAGTCAAAATGAATCTTTTTTTCTTAAGGCTCATCGACTTTAAGTCAAATTTCGACATAAATTTGTTATAAAGTTAACATTAATTTAGTTTGACATATTTTCTAGAGGATTAGACTTTTTCTCAACACTTGCCGACTTTAAGTAAAATTTCTACATTCAGTTGTCGTAAAGTCTTTGAACTTTAATAAATTTAAATTTTTTTTCCAGAGTTTAAGCCAAAATTAGTCCATCTTTTGACGCTTGTCATAAGTTTATCATAAAGTCTTAGCTTGAATTAAATTTGTCATTTTTTCTAGAGACTTAATGGCCTATAGTCAAAATTAGTATTTTTTTCTTAACGCTTGTTGATGTTAAGTCAAATTTCGGCATTAATTTCTCATAAAGTCTTTTAACTTGAATTAAATTTGACATTGTTAATAGAAACTTAACAACTTTAAGTCAAAATTAGTCGTTTTTCTTGAAATTTGACCCTTAGTCAAATTTCGACATTAATTTGCGCATAAAGTCTCTTCATTCTACCCAAATTTGACATATTTTGGGTTTAAGTCAAAATTAGTATTGCTTTCTTAATGCTTCTCAAATTTAAGTCAAATTTTGACAGTAATTTTCTTTACCTTAACTAAATTTGACATTTTTTTAGAGGCTCAACACACTTTTAAGGTCAAAATTAGTCAGTTGAATGGTTGAGTCGTTAACTTCGTGATACATTTTGGGACTTTAAATTAAACAGTTTCTTTGTTAATATCACACTTTATTTTTTAGCGACTCGAGTTTCGATCATAAGCTGATCTTTTTTTTTACTTTAACTTTCAAAATGATCGAAACTCGAGTTACTAAAAAATAAAGTGTGATATTAACAAAGAAACTGTTTTATTTTAAAGTCCAAATTAGTTTTTTTTACGCTTATCGACTTCAAAGTCAAATTTTGACATTAATTTTCACACAAAGTCTCTTAACTCTACCCAAATTTGACATTTTTTCTAGAGGCTTAACGTTTTTAAGTTAAAATTAGTCTTTTTTTCTTGACATTTGTCGACTTTAAGTCAAATTTTGACATTCATTCGGAGACAATGTCTCTTAATTTAACTCTAATCTGACATTTTTTCCAGAGGCTTAATGGTTTAAGGCAAAATTAGTATTGCTTTCTTAGCGCTTCTCAACTTTAAGTCAAATTTCGATAGGAACTTGGACATAAAGACTCTTCACTTTGATTAAATTTGACATTTTTCTAGAGGCTTAACGCCTTTAAAGTCAAAATTAGACTTTTTGGCGCTTATCGTCTTTAAGTTAAAATTCGACATTAATTTGCACATAAAGTCCCTTAAAAATTTGACATTTTTCTAGAGGCTTAACGTGTTTAAGTTAAACTTTGTCTTTTTTCTTGACGTTTGTCGACTTTAACCCCTTTCTGCATAACGTGCCATATATGGCACAAAGCAGTTTGCATATATTTTTAGCAGCTAGTGGTAAAAATGTATATTTAGATATATTTGATAGACTAATAGGGTTGTCTAGCAGAAATTATCTAGTTTTCATAGGCATCTGGAACAAGAGATTTTTGCCTGAATTAGCATTTGCGTTATATGTCCTGACAGTCGTTAAACCGCAAATTTTGTGGTCTATTTTGTAGGTCGATGTGTCACAGCTTGCCTAAATTTGGTGGTTCAAATTGTAGTCCCGTATGCAGCAAAGAATTAAATAAAGACATAAATTGTTCTCTATTATGTCATACGAAATAAAGTTCCGTTACTGCATTGCGTGCCAGATATGGCACAACCTGTATTTTTGTAAAAAATAAATATTAAATTTTTTAAATATTTTTCCCAATTACTGCGTCACTAAAGGTATTCAAAATTATTTTTGTTTCATAAAAATAAAAAATCATGCAGTAAGGGGTAAGTCAAATTTTGACAATAATTTGGACATAAAGTCTCTTAATTTAACACAAATTTGACATTTTTATTAGAAGCTTGAGGGTTTAAGTCAAAATTAGTCGTTTTTTTTAACACTTATCGAATTTAAGTCAAATTTTTACATTAATTTGCACATACTCTTTGCCTTTAATTAGATTTGACATTTTTTTAGAGGCTTAACGGCTTAAAGTTAAAATTAGTTTTTTTTCTAGTCAAATTTCTACAGTCTTTTAACTTTAGTTAAATTTCACATTTCTTTTAGATGCTTAATAAATAAATTAATGAAAAATAAATTAACTAGCAGCATAAAAAATTTTATAATTAAAAAATTATATAATTTTAAAATTATTAATTTTATTCAAAAATTAAGAGGAGTATGATATACCGGGCGTGCATTTTTCTGCTTTTCCGATTATTTTAGAGAAAAAGTACAAAAGTAAGTAAACAAATGTTCAGGGTTTAAAAATCTACCAGATTTGATTTATATTTGCTATCGATGTGCCACCAGAGAGGAGAAAATGTGAAAATTAAGTGATGTTAAATACGTATAAAAATGAAATATCAGAAACAAGCAAAGAAACAAAGTAAATATTTAGAGCCCACTTCCGTTTACAAATTTAATTAAATAGAAGCCTGGGACTCTGTAGACGCTCCAAGGAACCGGTTCACTTCAGTCAGTGAACCGGTTCCGAATCATTTCCGATAGTGACCTGATTTGCTCATCTCTAGTACATATAATATTTTATTTCATTTTGGTACTAAAATTAATTAAGGATTTAAACCCTAAAATTTATTAAAAATCAACATCTGTCATCGGTGTGTGATGTGAAGTTAGTTGTTCCGATTTCTTTGTAATTTTCAACGGTGAAATATTGTTTGGTATACATGAGAATCAAAACGTGACATATTCATTCTCAGCTTCTCTAGCCTATTACCCCGGAAATCGCCACCGTTGCTCAGCAACAAATAATATTCCCAAGTGCCATAAATGACAAAATGCCCACTAATGAGAACCAATAAACAAGATTATTGTTGCAAATAAAATCATACTTTATTATAAAAAAAACATAACGTGATGTATTAAATATTCAATTCAAAATGTTTATTCTTTCAATAACATTAGAAAGTACACATATTGAAATCATGTCGGGATGAGTAAGCGTTTAATGTTCGGTGTAACCATAAATTAAACGAAAGTGAACGTTTAACGTTAGAGGAAAACGAATCTAGTTTATAAATATATTCATGTATTACTTAAAATCGAACTAGCTTTCATTTGTTTACTTATAGGTCGAAACAGTGAAAATAAATCGAATCTAGATTGTAAACGTTAGTAAACTTACGGTGTTTTAATTGCTTTTTGGTTGTTTATGGGTGAGTTTGCAGATAATTTGTAATAGGTGTAGCGAATAGGACAATAACATCTAATCAAATTGTAATTAAAATTGATGGAGCCGCACATTTAGCCCACTTAAAATTTAAATGAAATTTCAAGGCTTTAATAGTCGACAGCGCTAATTAAAAGCGCACACGTTGAACCTAAAATGATTGGCTATTTCGTAATTAAAACAATTAATGCTGTAATTTTAATAAAGCTTGCGTTTAGTTTTTTTTTTCGTAAGAATCACCTTTCGATTTTCTTGCTTGTAATTCGTTTTGATCTTTTATGGAGAACATTTTAATTTTCTGTGCTTGTGGCGAAATGTGTAATTGATCGTTAGTCCCAAATATACAGTAAATCCTTTAAATGTATTAAAGCAAAACCCTTATTTAAAATTAATAACCCTCAATTGCCGCAAATGCATTAAATAAACGAAATAAAGACAAAATATAGCTTGAATATATGAAAATTCAACCTGTTTTGCAAAGTTTGGCAAAAACTAAAAAGAAATAACTTATTGCAAGAAACTCATTTCTCACGTTAACACACGCGACAACAAGGCCAGCTGTATAAAATCCAATACAAAATTTGTTTTTCAATTAATTTAACTATTATTTTGTTTTCATGGCAACGATACTCGGATATGAAACAAATGAAGACAATGAGGCATTAATTTATATGATGCAACAAACGATCTAACCGTTCGATTTGGAAAACCAAAAGTGGTACTATTTTGGCTTCGCCGCTTGTTGGCCTTTTAGGTGGACTCGTAAATGTTTAGCTACTAGAAAAGGAACAAATTAGCCACGGGACGCATTTTTTAATATGTAAAATGCGCTGTGAGAAATCGACCGGCCCATAAATTTTGGTTTATCTCTCGATCAGCTCTTCGTTTTTGGGCCGTCGATTTGACTCCTTCTAATTACTTATTTGTACACTCTTTCAATCCAATAATTGTCCTATTATGACACGCATACGTGTAATTTGATAGGAGTATTTTTTCACCATCATATGAGGTAATACGTTTTTGATGAGTTCAACCATTGAGAAATTAAAATTTGTACAAATTTCCATAAACAGGACGGCTGCGACTTTTAGTACATGGTAATCCATATTGGTTTATTTTATTTTTTAAGCGTAACAGCTTTATTCCGTGATTTTGAAATATACGAGGGCAATCCAGATAGTGACAGACGTTTTGGCCTGGCGCGGCAGTTGGCGGCACTGGCGCCACCATCTTGGCTACAGAATGTTTCTACACCTGGTACGCAACCAGCCGTGGTGACTAGAGCATCGTGTATATTCTACTTTTTATACAGTTGCGTTTTAAAATGAGCGCTGCAATTGAAAATCCCGCCAGTTGTGAAGTGTGTGGTGATAAGGTTTTTGTTGGCGAAAAATTACAAACCGATTGAAATTTATCGCCAGATTTGTGACGTGTACGGCAACGGAATAATGAGTGAAAGCTGAGTGAGGCAGTGGTGCATTGACTTTAAAAATGGCCGAACCAATGTTCACGATGAGGATCGCAGTGGTAGGCCTAGTCTTGTGAACATTTTCAAATTTCACGGAGTTTAGTTCATGAAATCGTAGTTGGTAAACTTGGATACCACAAATTTTGTGGCAGGTGGATTCCGAAAATCCTAGCGGAAGACCAGAAAAACGAAAGACTTGCTGCAGCACTGACATTTCTGGAAGAGTACGACAAAAGTGGAAACCACGTTATCGATCGTATCGTAACTGGTGACGAAGCCTGCGAAACAAAACGGCAGTCGATGCAATGGGGTCACACGCATTCGCCCAAGAAACCGAAGAAGTGTCTGCAGACGCTGTCAGCAAGAAAAATGATGGCTACTGCGTTTTGGGATGCTCAGGGAGTGATTTTCGTTGATTTTCTTCAACGTGGTCAAACAATCAATACAGAGAGGTATTGCGAAACACCCCCAAAATTAAGACGCGCGATACAAAACAAGCGTCGGGGAAAACTTAACGATAAAATTTTGTTTTTCCACGACAACACTCGTCCACTCACAGCCAATCGTATTCAAGAGCTCTTGCGTGATTTTGGATGGGAAATTTTCAGTCATCCGCCATACAGCCCGGATTTGGCCCCGAGCGACTACCATCTGTTCCCAACGATGAAGACGTGGCTTGGTACGCAACGCTTTGACACTGACGCTCAACTCCATGCCGGTGTAAACCAGTGAACTCGCAGGCGGCAGATTTCTACAAAGAGGGCATTGAAAAGCTTGTAAAACCTTATGATAAATGCTTTAATTTATATGGCGATTACGTCGAAAAATAGCCTAAGAGTTTACCTTCAAAATGTATATAATAAAAATTAGTTTTTTCACTTTGTTTATTTTTTATTTCAAAACTTTGTGGATTGCCCTCGTATATAGGTACACGGGTGGGAAAAAGTATGGATTCATATAAATATCTCTGCAATAGCAGGTGCGATTTTGATAAAATTTTGTACACGCAGGTAATACAATATGCAGCATATTTTAATTTTTAGTGGACTTCCGGTCTAAACGAAAATGCTATAAAAAAATTATATAAATTGGAATACCCCGTATATTTTTACAAATTTTAAAACATGATAATTTTCTGTCCCTATTCATAAATTTTGGCAATTTTACCTTTCATGGTTGAAAATATAAACTAATACATTCGACTCTTATGTTAAGTTTAGTAGGCGATATGTTTGAACGTTATTTTAATTTTGTTTGAATTCGCATTAATATCCGCATCTGAGTCAATTACATCATTGGAAATGGTTCATTTATCTGAAAAGGAGCTGATTGAAATATTAATGATGATCGGTTATGCTGATCGTGGAAAAACAAACCAAGAAGTTTGTGTCTTATTTAAGGGGATAAGTGCCGCATCGAAAATCGATGCATTTTTGATGGTCAGCATATACATAATACTGAAGTTAATATCAAATATAAAGAAATGATATTTTGCACAGTTAGAGAGAAAGGATTAAACTATTCGTCTATAGAATTTGTTTTTTTTAAGTCATCAGAAAAACTGTATAATTTATCCTGAAAATTACCAATATTGGATGGATATCTGGTGCTTTTCTCTGCAATGAATTAAAAATATATTGCTACAGAAAAATAGTTTATACCTTTGAAAACAATATGTATGTAATAAAATTGTCATTTTTTATCAAATAAAGTTGCAAAAACGTAAGAGCTGCACCTCTGCAAACACGAATTTGCTTAATTTTCCCCACTGTAATGAACGCCATCTGCATCAAATATAATGCATCGACCCTGGAGGCGTGCATAAACAAAGGGGGTAGCGGGATAAGATGGGTGTGGCGGCCCCCGTGCGATTTGAGTTGCAAGAGTAGAAACCTTGTTTTCAATATTAAAAAAATTAGATTTATATGCTCATTAAGTGTCATTTTCGAGTTCTACCAAAAATGTGGTAAAAAATGGTGATGTGGCCATCATGTTGCTTTCTCCGATTTGACACGCGTGGTTTATTTTCAATTTAAAACCCATTTTAAATGTATATATATTTTGTAGAATCGGATGAAACTGACGTATAAAACGTCAAATTTATGAAAGATGAAAATGACAAATTATACTTTAAATTCTAAAAGTCAGTTTACTTAAAAACCAAAGAGATTTCGAAAAATACTTATTCTTAATAAGTTGTTCATTTTGGCATTCTCTGTAATTATTATTAAAATAAATTTGCTGTAACTATTATCGTTTCATATTTATAAACCAAAAATGACAAAAAAAAATAATAACTATTTCATAACTATTATTTTTCAAAAATATTTTCTAACAAAAGATGGTAATTTCTTTGTTCTCTTCAAGTTTTGTTTAAGTGCTTTTATAGCATTTTTCATTAAAAAAAAATATCGGAGAAAAACAAAACGGTTGAGGTAAACACCCACTTTCGGTGTACGAAATTTTACTAAAAGCTTTTTAGTTCATTGGATTATCAAATAAGGCTTATGTTCAAAGTTTGATATTAATTGATGTAGTAGTTTTTGAGATACAGCGCGCACAAGCAGACATGTATACATTAGAACAGGAATGCATATTTAAATAAATTCTATACCTTTTTCTCGTATCGTGTAATACAAGAAATCAAATCTTGAACAATAAATTTAATGAAAATAGGACACGCTCTATTTCCATCCTAGATCTAGTATGCGGGCATGCGCATTTTGAATTTATATCGCGCGTCCGCGACATAACCTAAAATTGTAGCAAGTGAGCTGAGTTTAATAGTCAATTTACTCAGAAACCAAAGAGATTTCGAAAAAAACTTATTCTTTATAAGTTGCTCAATTTGACATTCTTTACAACTGTTAATTATGTAAATTTGCTGTAACTATTATCGTTTCATAATTATAAACCAAAAATAAAAAAAAAATAATAAATTTTTGTCTCCAATAAAAATGATTTAATGAAAAATATTTTCAATCAAAACATGTCCATTTCTTAGTTGTCTTCAATATTTATAAGAATGTTTTCGTAAAATTTTCCATATTTAAAAAAATATTGAAAAAAAAAACAAAAAACGGTTAAGGTAAACACCCACTTCCGGCTTTCAGAATTTTACTAAAAGCTTTTCAGTTCTTTGACTTTCGTCAAATAAAGCTTATGTTCAAAGTTTCATGTTAATTGTTGTATTACTTTTTAAGATACAGCGCGCAAAGCCACACATACACACGGGCACACAGACACACAGGCACACAGACACACACACACACACAAAGACATATTTTTTTTTTCAGAAATTGTTGAAATAGCATCTAGAGACCCCAAAACGGATATTTCCGTAAAAAAAAAATTGAAAATTTTTTCACGATCACAATACTTTCTCGTACTTCGTAACGGAGAAAGTAAAAATGCGTTTTTCTTAAATTATTCCACTGTAAAATTGTGTATATTTTTTTCCGGTCCGTTGTGTGATCGAATTTAATTGATTTAATTTTATTACACCCAAAACTAGAGAACGACATTTTTTTTCCAGATTTTTTACGCGTCATGGAACTCCAAAAACTTGGTACAGCAGAAAAACGCGAAAAAAATAGTTTTTTCAAGAATATCGCTACCCCCCTTACGTCCTCGGTAAAATTTCAGGCCCAAGATAGTGGCGATTATCATTTTCTATTAGACCATTCTGGTCTAACTCTGGCGCGAAGCACGTACCCCCTTAATGATTTTCATCTAGAACGAAATCCTGTAACACGTTATTGACAAATTCTTAACTCTCTTCAGCATGAGATTTCACACATTTTAAAGGGCCTAAGTGTATGAAAAAAATATTTTTTTAAGGTTTTTTCTAAGAAATAACAATAAAACAAAGTGTTTTAGATTTAAAAAAATAATAAAAATATTGCCAAAAAGGCATTTACGAGGTGGTCCATATTTTACGGAATTGTGCAACTAGCAACAATACCCACAAAGTTTGTTTTCAACAATATGGCCAATCATTAACCTTAATTATTGTGATTATGAAATTTGCACATATTCTGCGGGTGGATCTAATGGGTTGATGGGATGATGAAGTGAAGTGAAGTGAAACTTCTAGGGGTACCTTACGACTCTTCTTCTAAAGAGCTTCTCCGTCATTTTTTTCTTTTCTTCTGCCATTTTCTACTCTAGTAAAACATCTATTACTCTTCGCTTAAATTCGCAATAGGTGGCAATTTATTTAGTTTATATAATATACAGGGTGTCAATTTGAAAACTTTCAATGCGAATATCTCTGAAAATAAAGGAGTTAGAAAAGCACAATTTGGTACAAATGTTATACAGGTAGGGGGAACTAGAACCACCATATTTTGGTTATGGGGTGAGTGACCCCTTGGGCCCCATTCACCCTAACCCCAAAATTTTAAATGGCATCACCCCTTTTGTGATCCCTTAAATTAAACGTTTTTTCGAGTAGTATTCACCAGTACAAGAATTTTTTTTAAATTTAATACAGGGCCGAACAAAAAAGTATAATTAAAATAAAATAAACTCTATGAATTGCTATTTTATTTAATTGGATTCTTATAATTCATTCCATTTTGGTCTACAAAAAAAGGATAATAATTTTTTTTTCTCCAAATACTCGAACCAGTGGGTCAGGTTTCAACAAATAACAATCACCTATTGCAGTCAGGTGTGTTAGATTGTACGTCAAATTCAAAAACGATCGAAGTAAAATAATTTCAGACGAATTCACTATTTTCTTTTTTATCCGGTATTAGACATGGTTTACAGTTTGGCTGAAAGAATTGCGATTTAGACATCTGACTGAAATAGGTGACCACGGAATATTTGTGACTTTTAGAACGATCTGACGTTTTGTTTGTCAATTCCGAACATGTATGCCAACTTTAAATTTCTTAAAACAAAAAATCGTGGCACACTTGAGGTTTTTTTTAATGAACATACGATATGATTAAAAAAGGTGTTTTGAAATATATGATAATATATGGAGTGTTCCTGTTAATATTAAATTGATGGTATTCCATATATGACCATCGTTTATGCCTCGTGGTTTGAACTATTTGTGAAAACCTTTATTGGAAATAGAATTTACATATAAAGGGTTATAAGTTCCTTCAAATTCCATTGATATCTTCTTCTTAGAACAACATGGATTTTACAATATTATTTCGAAATAATTAAATATTTAAAAGTAGTTTACATACATCCAGGCCCAATCCTGGACCTGCGCAAACTTTTTCTTGGCTTCCTTTTGTTCTGTTGCAATTAAACACTGCCCTATTTCTACATTATCAGAATTGCAAGGGATAGCGGGGCGCGCGTTCGCTCTCCGCCACGACCATCACTTCACAATTTTGTTATATTCCGTAGTAATGATTCTCGAATATGCAACAATGCAATACTATTTTTAAGATCGATTGCAATTTATTGTGTTGTTAGGTCAGTGGAAAAGTCACAAGACACAACTTACGATTTTTACTCGTCCGCAATGAAGCCTGAAAGACCTTTCTTCGCGCATTCGATGCGCCTGTATAGAAAATATTGCCTGTCATTTATATAATATTAATATGGTTTTGCATAATCGATTATATCGCCAGCAATGCGATTGCATCTGAAGCAATGACAGTCGTAATTCACTAAATAGGTACGTGCTTAAAGTGCCATTGTTGTGAAAATGTGTCGGGAGGTGTAAAAGTTTTCAAAACCATGTAATTTAAAAAATCACCACATAAACCCGATTCTATTAATTCGGCTTAATTATAGATTACCACGCAGTAAACTCGTTCTTATGATTAATGAGTATCCCTGACCATTGCTTAGTTAAATTCGGTTCAAGAAACCCACAAATAAAATCTGCAAATTAGGCCAAACATCCAACTTGACCCACTCTTCTAAACGATTAGAATTAGCGAATCCGCATCTCAGATCCGTCATCTTCCAGACACATTCGTTTCAATGTCGTGCGCCCATGGCGACACCAGTCTCGATTGAGTCACGGCCCTATTAAACACGACAGTTAACACACGATCCATGTCGTGTATTGCATAAATATATCGATGATGTTAATCCATTAAAAAATTTATAATCAACTTCCGCGTTGCAGATTCGAACCGGAAATGACAGCATCGCACGCCCTGTGCACCACGCCACTGGCCAGGAACAATGATGCACTAAATCAATACGTCTGTCAAGTACACTCCATTGAACTAAATATTCGACGTCGCCAGTGGTGTCTTAAACATTTTTATCTCGTTCATTCAGAATACTCTGAATACCTGCTTTAGATTTATTCTCGTTGGTAATAATTGACACCTTACGTGACGTTTGCATCGTTGGCAACACTGAGGCAATTTATTTAAAACGTAAGAAAACAGGAATAAATATCGGTGATAGGCAATAGTAACTATGATATAATGAAAAGGAAAAATTATTGATCCACAAAAGGGCGTGTTTTCATTACTCTGGTGCTTTTTAAAGTAGCCTCATGTAATTTTGTCAAATTTTACAAAGGGTTACTTAAAAAAATCGGAAAAATAAAACAAAGCAAAAGTTAAAAGAAAATAGTTATTTAAGCAACAAGGAACGTAAGGACGTATTAACATATGAGGTAGGCGAATACGAGCCGAGGCGGAGCCGAGGCTCGTCGCCTGCCGAAAATGTTAATTGTCATTACGTTCCGTGTTGCTTATTAATTTTTTTCCGCTACCGGAAATATAATACTTAAATAAGAGCAGAATATATTCTAAAATACGACTTTTAACATTTGGGATCAAAATTTTTATAGTCACCTATGCATCCTATGGAAACCCAGCAACCGAGAAAACAATGTCGAATTTTGTTTGTTTGTGTCAATCCAGTGAAATTTTCTGCAGGCATGGATGCAAACGAAGCTGCGAATATTGCGTGTTAGAACCTGTTACCGACAAAATCGAAAAAGGTATGTGTCCTGTTACGACTCTTTTAAGCAGTGGATATGTAAAAAGGATGCCGATGCTATAGACGAAAATGTGTTGTATGTTTAATCTTGGCGGCGTTTACTTATTCTAATCTACGAAAATGTGTTGCTCGCAGAGCCGTTCCTACTAGCCGTGCAGTGTGTGCCCGCACGCAGGCGGCTGATTTTAGGGGGCGGCCGACTGCGGTCGAAAATAGAATAGAGCAACCAATGTTTATTAAATGCGTTAATACAACAAATTCATTGTATTCTGAATTTCTCATTATAAATTTGGATAAAGCACTTATGTATACTGGTTTAAATATGTTTTCGCAGGCGGCTGTACACCTAGGAACGTCCCTGGTTGCTCGCCTATGTGTTGGAGCGTTACGTTTCTGTTTATTATTTTCCTAGGTCCGTAAGTAAAAAATTAAGTTCCGTCGTCAAGGACAACAAACACCACGAATGTTATCAGCCACTTACGGTACCTGTAACCATGAATGCAATGCTTAGTTACGTTGTCGGTAGCGGAAAAAGAAAATTATCCAATAAGAGTAACATTTGAAATAAAATTATTGTGTTTCATGTTTGATGTGGCAATTGTCATTATCAAAGAGTACAGAATGATCAGTTATTGTCGAAACACAACAAGAGTTTTATTTTAAATGTTACCCTTACCACATGCATGTTTCATTCAACAAAATTAATTAAAATCATCCAAAATTGAAAAACATGTTTGAGAAATCAGTTTTTAAAAGTTTACAAAAGCAAAGAAATTGTTTTTGTATTTAGAAACCAGCGAAAAAAAGATATAAGAATAATAATAATAATCATGTTTATTGTGTCAAAACATTTACAAATAAATATTTACACTAGTCAACAAAACACGTACGACATACCGGGTGACCCAGCGATCTGTAAAAGCTCCATAACTTATTTGCTATTTGAGATATCGACTTCTAGTTTTCTTGAACTGGTACCCACACTTATTCTACATATTTTAAAAATATGTATGTTTTTGTACAGGGTGTCCCAATATACATAACAGAACAAAGTTATGTTTTTTTTAATGGAACACCCCATATTTTATACTTTATTTTTAATCCCCTTAAGAAGCGGATAAAAATAGTATAAGATACTTTGGGTCTATTTTTACATATGTATTTTTATTTTATATATTGTATTTGTATGGCATGATAAACTATAGAATAAAGACAATTTATTATTATTATTATTATTATTATTATTATAGACAATGTAAACATTGAAAACATTGCAGAAGCGTTCCTAGCAAAGATAACATCATTTTTTATACACTAGAAAATTTTCCACGTCGTGAAGAATAGTATACATCGGCTTTGGTCTTTTTTTGTTCATACTGCTATACAGGGTGTCAACATACACAAAACAATGGATAACTATTTTTTTCAAATTGAACCCCCTATATATCTTTTCACCAATCTATGGTATTTTTAATAAGCTTTCTAATGATATACAGTTTGTATAATAAAATATTGAGGATTCTTGAGATTTAGCAATAAAAACATATTTCTTTTGTCACCTTCTCCTGATCTTTGGATTTTCAGCCAAAACTATGCATTTTTTTGAAAAATTATAAGAGACTAAAATTGTAGAGCGGAAAATTTCCGATCGATGTAGGTATTTCAACTTTTCAGATAATGCGTGCATTGCCCGCCATAGCGCGCAAAATCGTGACCGTATATGCATTTTAGCGTTTTCTTCAAATTTTTTATTAATAAATTGCACTATACTTTATTTTCCGCTCCCTCCAGCGGAAAAACTGGAAATTATAGGGAAATTCAAATGACCAAAATCGATTGAGAATGTTCCGCTCTACAACTCTTAATAGAAGCAATTTTTGCCCAAAATGCATAGTTTTTGCTAAAAATGCAAATTGAAAATGTTCAATCAATTTTCGCATTTTTGAATTTTCAGCGAAAACTATGCATTTAGAGCAAAAATTGCTTCTATTAAGAATTGCAGAGCAGAACATTTTCAATCGATGTAGGTCATTTGAATTATTCTACAATTACTCGTTTTTTTTCCGCCAGAGGGCGTGGAAAATAAAGTATAGTGCAAGTAATTAATAAACAATTTGAAAAAACGCTAAAATGCATATACGGTCACTATTTTCCGCACTCTGGCGGGCAATGTATGCATTATTGGAAAAGTCGAAAGACCGATATCGATCGAAAATTTTCCGCTCTACAACTTTGGTCTCCTATTATTTTTACAGAAAATGGATAGTTTTGGCTGAAAATCCAAAAATGAGCAGGAGGTGACAAATAAAAATGTTTTTTATGGATAAATCTCAAGAATCCTTAATATTTCATTATACAAATTGTACATCATTGGAAAGCTTATTAAAAATTTCATGCATTGGTGGCAAGACATATAGGGTGTTCCATTTGAAAAAAATAGTTATCGATGGTTTTGCGTATGTTGACACCCTGTATAGCAGTATGAACAAAAAAGAACCAAAGCCGATTTGTATTATTCTTCATGATGTGGAAAATCGTTTAGTGTATAAAAAATGACGCTGGCTTTACTAGAAGCGCTTCTGCAATTTTTTCAATGTGTCCATGATTGTGCCACAAATTTGCCCATAACTAACCAACCATCCATAATAGACCCAAATTATCTTATACATTTTTTATCAGCTTCTCAAGAGGGTTGAAAATAAAGTATAAAATATAGGGTGTTCCATTTAAAAAAAACATAACTTTGTTCTGTTATGTATACTGCGACACCCTGTACAAAAACATATATATTTTTAAAATATGTAAAAAAAGTGTGGGTACCAGTTCAAGAAAACTAGAAGTAGATACCTCAAATAGCAAATAAGTTATGGGGCTTTTACAGATCGCTGGGTCACCCGGTATATTGTGCTAGCAATGTTAATAAAGTGTTTTTTGTACAAGTTTTCTCCATAAACTAAAAATTCAGTTGATGCCCAATGACCCAATATTATAATACCATAACTCAATCTAGCATGAAATAAAGCACGATAAGCAATATTTAACTCTGCCTTAAATTCCAAAAAAGTCTAACGCCAGATCAAGTGACGACTCCCGTCTCATAAGCGTTAAGACTCATACCCTGAAGGTGTTCCTAAACATAAAAAATAGCAATGTACAATTCGGATTTCGTAACGGCCCTGAAACGCCCGAAGCACTATTCGCACTTCAGATTCTTGTGTAAAAATGTTTAGACCACCAAAAAGCATTCGATACGATGATTTTATCAAAGATCTAAAAAATACATCCGTCCTAACTGAATGTTTCCCTCTGTTTGATGTAACTGCCTGTAAATTAGTTGTGAGTAGTATAAAGGTCTTTATTTTTGTTATTTACATTCCCCGAACGCCCACAACGGAACATCTTGAATCATTTCTTGATGTTATTTGTGTATTATATAATGATGCGGATAATGTTCTTATTAAGGGAGATTTTAACATTCCAGGTTACATTCAAGATTATAATAATTTAAATAACACTTTGTGCAATAAAATTCAAAATTTTTCTACCTTTCTCGATCTTAAACAGTATAATTTTATTTCAAATTGCCAGAACAAAGTTCTGGATCTAATTTTCACTAATTTAAATTATCATATTATTCGCGAGAATAACGCATTTATTAAAAAAGACTTATACCATCCAGTATTACAGTCAATGTAAATATTTCGGTTACGAAACCCACTAAATTTCCACCTAATGTTTCCAATATGAGAAACTATAATTTTAGAAAGTCTAATTTCATTGGTCTCTACACAGAGCTTACTTCGAGTAATTGGGACCAAATCAACAAATCAAGCAATATTGATGAAGCAATTGATACGTTTTATACCATATTATATGCCTGCTTAGATAAATATGTGCCGATACGCAAAGCCTCTAAAAATCAATTTCCTAGCTGGAAATCAGAAATTGTATTAAAATTAAGAATAAAGCACGTAAACATTACAATTGCAATAAAACTGAAGAGGCATACAACCACTTTAAAGTAACTCGAACCCATTGTAAACTACTTATATCAACAGCGTATAAGAATTATATAGATATAATCTCTTCCAATGTTTCTACAGATCCGAAGCAGTTTTGGACATTTGGACATAAACAATAAAAAGAAAACTACTCGAATTCCTGGTGTTATGCACTACAATGGTTTGGAATTGGTCTCTCCGGAATCAATTGTTAACGCGTTCGCTGACTTTTTTCAAAATGCTTATACAAGGAGCTTAGGTTTTAATGACATTAGAGATACCTATAATAATCTACCAACCATTAACATAACATCTATTAGTCCTGCTGATATTCTAAATGCCATAAATAGATTGAGTAGTTCCATGGCTTGTGGTATAGATGGTGTTCCAAATTTCATTATAAAAGATTGTGCATATATCCTGGTTAAACTCCTAGAAAAAAATTTCAATCTCATTCTAAAAAACTCCGAGTTCCCTTTAATTTGGAAAGAAACAAAAATCTGTCTAGTATTCAAATCAGGCGATCCTTGTGACATTGCCGAATATAGGCCTATTGCCTTGTTTCCTAATTTTGCTAAAGTTTTTGAGATGACAGTCTACGATTCCATTTACCCGAATGTCAAAAACCTTATTTCTCCATGTCAGCATGGTTTTATGGAAAAACGATCCACGGTAACTAATCTCAGCTGCTTTAGCGAATTTGTATGTAGCGAACTTGACCGTAAAGGTCAAGTTGATTGCATTTACACAGACTTCAGCAAGGCCTTTGATCGTGTGGACCATGGTATTTTACTTTAAAAACTCACTGAATTCGGCTTTCACGTTAATCTAATTACTTTAATTAAATCATACTTATCCGACCGGCGCCTTCAAGTATCTGTAAATGGGCACTCTTCAGCTACATTTCTTGCCTATTCTGACGTACCCCAAGGATCAAATCTGGGACCATTTTTTCCTTCTCCTCGTTAATGATTTAAGTACCTCCTTACATCATCCCCACCTGTTTTTCGCAGACGATCTCAAAATATTTTCACCGATTTTAGATTTATCGTCTTGTCTGTCTCTACAGAGTGCACTCAATGCCGTATCTGATTGGTGTCGTATCAATAAATTATATCTTAATGTTACTAAGTGCAAAATAATTACCTTTTTTTGGAAAAATAATCCGCTTCTATTTGATTATCACATTAATGCTCAAACTTTAAAGAGATGTTCTATCTCAAAAGATTTAGGAATAGTTTTTGATTCACAATTCACTTTTAAGGAATATAACCTCTCTATCACTTCGAAAGCTAGCCGAGCACTTGGCTTTATCATTCGTAATAGTAAATTATTCACAAATCAAAGGGCTTTGATTTCCCTGTACGATGCATTTGTGCGTCCTATTCTGGAATACGGGGCAATTGTTTGGGATCCGTTTTACCAAAATCATATCAAATCAGTGGAAAACATTCAGCTTAAATTTTACAAAACAGTCTGGTTCAGGAAATTTGGAGTATATCCACCTCAGGGTTGTAACCATGATGCACTTTTGGAGGAATTTAATGGCGTTCCACTTGCTAAACGCAGACAAATACAGGGGCAAATATTTCTCTTTAAAATCATTCATAACTTAATTGATTGTCCAGAACTGTTAATTAATGTAAACTTTCACATTCCTAGGTTGTCTATTAGAAATTTTAATTGTTTTTATTCTTCCCGTGCAAATTCTAATATTATTGAAAAATCCCCTGTTTATAGAATATGTAAATTTCATAACGGGATTGCATCTGAGTGCGACATATTCAATTGTAGCTTGAGCCAATTTAAATTTGTTTTGAACAATATCTAATTTCTGATGTATATGATCACTGTAGCTTTGTTTATTTGTTGTGTGTTTATATGAACTTGTCTATATATGTATATATGTGTGCGTGTATGCATATGTACATATATGCAAGCATACTCATTATTTCTAGTTGAATTCCTTAGTTTTATTTAATTTGTAATCATTTTGTTTTTTTCTCACTGTAATTACTCTGTAATTGGGCTTTTGCCTGTTGGGTAGTAAAGATTATTATTATTATTAAAAAAAAACCTAGGGTTCGACGGCAAGGATATACGTATCATCCAGGACCTTTACTGGCACCAAAAATCAATCATAAATCTTGAAGAAGAGGAAATAAAAGAACTGAGAGAAACTCTTCAAAAAAGCCCTAGCAGATGTAGAAAGATGAATGGCCGATGCATAAATAAACATACCCTTCACAAACGATGCCTGTATCCTCTCTGAAAATGAAAAAGACATGCAATATATGCTATACCGAGTGCAAGCAGAAAGTAGCACGTCATGTTTAACCATGAACAAGTCAAAAAAAGTAATGAACGTCATCAGAATTTCATAGAACCATCGACACAAGACTAAGAAATTTATTTAAAGACATTTAAATACCTTGGAACAGCCCGTAACGAAAGTTGGGACCGGGAACAAGAAATAAAAGCCAGAAGCATATTTACGAAATGGAAAAACCTTGTTTTTGATGGTATACTCAACCTAAAGATTAGATGCCGCACTTTTAAATACTTTACCTGGTCAATATCATTGTACGGAGCTGAAACATGGATCCTAAAAACAAATATTATGAATAAGATATAAATGTGGATTTACCGACGGATACTAAAAATAGCTTGGACGGAACAAGTACGAAACGAAACTGTTATTAAAAAAATGAACGTAGAAAGAGAAGAAAAACTGCAAATCTTGGTCACATAATGCGCAACAAAAAGTACAACATCTTACGCCCAATAATAGAGGGACGGATTTTTCTTTCTAGAAATCATAGAAATCGAACTCAAAACAGTTATTTTTGCTAAAAAAACTTTGAAAACATTTTCACGATCACAATACTTTCCCGTAATAGAGAAAGGAGGAATATGTATTAAAGAAATTTCGAAATTTGTCCGCCACAAAAGAGTTGCCTAAAATATATTTAATAAAGTTTGTCTTTAACAAAGATTTTCTTATGTTACCATCGACCTTGAATTTATTTATTTTTTTCTAAATAAAGCTATTCCAATAAACTACGTGAAACATATGATTATCCTAGAATAAACACTTTATATGCACTTTTATTTTTTCATATAAATACATTCCTCTATCATTAATTTCCTTATAGAGTGAAACAACGACATTAATAAATAAATAACATACAATTAGTGTCAATAGTGTAACCTTGTAACGATACTTATCTCAACCACAATAAGTGAGTTATTAACTAATATAATATTCATTTATCATCGCACAATGAACAATTAATCAATTATTATTATTAAACCCGGTCGACGTAATTACTTCGAGAGATCACGACTTTGATGCAACACACCGTGTATGTATGTATCATTTGCATCTCGCGACTGTGTCATTTGTAATGGCAGTTCCGGGTGGCCCAATCAAGTCAAAATGCTACTTGTTTAATGGATTTTTTATTGGGCTTGTTTCTTGTCATCGGGTGACAGAATTGTAGCAATAGATTATTTATATTCAGGTTGTTGTTGCATTTTTTCAACTGGTTTGCAGTGATTATGTCAGTGGATAATGTATGCTTTCGCTGATTGACATATGTCGGTTAGAATGATGTAGGGAATTTTTATCATTTCAAATTTGAATAGGTTTAAGGCGCGTTTTCGTATTTTCAATTTGCGGACATTGTAGATGCAGAAGTTGGATTTATTTATTGGCATGATTGTTGAAGAATATATTACTGGCAGATGTGAATGCAATCAGGGGCTCGCCATTAATGTGCAGAACACTAATTAGTGTCCCTTTTATACTCCTTTTACCCATTTAACAAAATCTCTGTGAATACAAATGAAATACGATTGTTTTTTAATATTTCGTCGTCGCCTGAAATTGCGCTTGAATGCGATATTTGTTTATCAGAAATAAATTTAACCATATCGACAGTGTAATTCTAATACCTCGTAACCCCAAAAACGGAACTTTTCAGGAGTACAAAAAAACGTTATTAATTGTAGAAAAGCTGTTTAATTGATTTGAACTTTTTTGTAATTTTTGAATTGAATTCAAACGGACAAACATATATAATATATATTATATATTTTTAATTTAACGTGTTTATATTAATAAAAGTTGGGTTACGAGGTATTGCATTTTTAAATGTTGAATAATTGTGGCTTACGTGTTATATCTTTAAAATAATCGGAAATAGTTGGGGATTATTTTAAATTAAAAAGAACAGTAAAAATGAAACACTTTATTTAAAAAACTATAAAAATATAAATATTAATATTTAAGTAAAACATAAAAATTAAAATTAGTCAAATTTTAGAGTGTCGTAAAAATTATGATATTCTATTGGAATTACCTTTTTTAGTTCTAGGTGATCCCACTTTGTTTTTCTTAATACTCCTTTCTTCTTCATACATCGGTGGCCAACATGCTTTTCCTTCAAAATGCTTAACTCTTTGAGGTAACCGTGTCCATTCTGCATCAAAGTCCAACTTATATTCAATCACTCCTGTTGTTAAGTATCGTAGGGCCCTTAAATCGGTTACCACAGGGTCGTTAACGATCTACAAAAAGAGACAAAATAAGTTAGTAAATTAAAAAACTCAGTAACTACTGAAAAACCGAATTTAAATCCAACTTACCTTGCCAGGTCTTAGTGATGTATAACGCTGATGCTTGTTAACTGTAAAATTCTTGAACGGATTTTTCCGAGCAGCTGTGGTTGCCCGAATGTAATCCTGAGGAAGGTATATATATATATATATATCTTGTCCTTTTAAAGCATTTTCAATTCGTGAATGCACGCTATCACATTCCATTTGGGTATGACCTGAAACCAAAATTTTTTGTATTATTGCTTTATTGTTGTCAACTGCAAATGACAGTAAAGCATTTGATAAGATTGAATTTCGGTTTTGATACGTGCATCCGTCACTGTAAAGTATTATCGGGCCCACAACATTGTTGCAATATTGTTGTAAATATTCCAAAACACAAGTTGCAAAAGTAAATGCTGTGAAGTCAGTTGCAGTCTCGTCAAACCAAAAACTGCATACTTCTCGAGAAGAAAGATCATACAAGGTAAAATTGTGGCAGCATACCACCTTTACTGCTTGTAAATCTATAGTTATGACATTTGTTGAAAGTAGGGATCAAGGTTCAGTTGTTATTGTTAATTTTCCTGATAATACCAAAACATATATTAGTCGAACTTTTACAATTACTGACAAACCAACAAGTTGAATATTTGACAATTTTCCGCAAATATATGCAGTTAAAACGCAAGGCCTTTCCTCGCGTCGATTTTTCTACTCAGTTCGTCATGGAAAATGTGTAAATAAACTTGTAGGAATAAATACAATACCTCAAAAAGTTTCCAAATATCTAAAATTACAAGCTCCAAAATCTTATACTTCACATTTTTTCAGAAGGACGTCGCTTCGGTGACTCTTAGTAGACATTGAGGTCGACGTTGTGGCACTTAAATGTCATATTGGCTGGCTGGAGGTTTTAGTGATAATATTAATATATTTATTGCCTAACAGAAAATCTATTTATGGGTCGTCTGGAGTTGCTGAAGGATGTGTAGCAGATTCTTTAACAACAAAAATTGAGTTTACTGATTAAATTAAATTTCTATTTGGAGAAGTATTAATAAGATAGTGCACAAGATACTGCACAACCACTGGTCTTCACCACTAGACTAAACTTACATTTATAGCTCCACGGGCCAACCCTCAGGGACACATTCTGAGGACGGATAGTTTAGGTTAAATGTTACCACTGTAGGATAACATCCCATATGATGGTGGAAGAGCTACTCAGTAGTCAACGGCGGCGACTAAAGTCCTCAGTAAGGTAGAATTACTACACATCCAAAGGAAAGGGAAACTATCTGGGTTTCAAACTTACCAAGAAAACCACTTCATTATGACAGGAAAGATCAAAATGGCTCCGAGTCAAAAAAATGGAGCATGGAACGTGAGAAGTTTATTAGCGCCCGACAAAACTGCAAATCTGGCGCAAGAAATGAATCAAATTCAAATAGATATCCTAGGGCTGACTGAAGTAAAATGTCCTATAAGCGGAAGTTGAAGAATATATTATATACCACTCAGGAGGCGAAGGCCAAACGTCTCAAAGGCATGGAGTGGTTACCGCTGTTCGCAAGAATCTGGCAAATAGTATCCATCAACTTCATCCCACTATCGGAACAAGCAGCCCTAAAGGTCGATAAAACTGAACACAATAACATTTAACTGCGCATGAAGTGAGCAACCTCACTAATAAAAAAAACAAGGCAAGGTCAACTATATAGTGGGCAACTACTGCCTAGTAGAAATGAGCAATAAAATGGGAGATCGCCTATTGCATGTCTGCGATGAAGAGGGATAAATTATCTCTAATACATGGTTTATAGTACCGGAAAGGAAACTTTACACCTGAAAATTGCCTAAAGAGAAAGCCATACATACATAGTTAGTAATCAGATAGTCTATGTATTGATACGACCATTGCATTAGATCGCAATCCAGAGATCGTCAAACTCTGGTTGAAACCAAAAAAGATATCAAGTTTCTTCCAGCAAAGCCTACAATTAACATTGGCAAAGCCCGCGATGAAGGGTTAACAGGCAGTAACTAACAATACACTTAGAGATGACATTAATAAACAATGGCCCTCAATTAAAGATGTATTACTGGATGTCACAACAAAGTAATGAATTGCACAACGTACGCTAACAAAAAATGAATGGATGACACATGAGATTCAGAGGCAAGTGGCACATACCAATCTTAATAGATGATAACAACAGTATAATAATAGATAAAGAAGTAAGACGAAAACATAGGAGAGCTTTATAGTCAAACTTTGAGAATGATCGAAATATCCCAAAATCAAAAACGCTACAGGAAATGAGCGGCTCTCCATTACTACGGACAAAAGCTGAAGATGCAATTAAGAGAACAAAAGCTGCTATGACACAGGGAAAATACCAATTGAATGGCTAAAGACTGCTTTCATTACTTTTCCAAAAAAACAATCTAACGCCAGATCTTGTGGACTTCTGTCTCCTTATTATAAGCTGAAGATGTTCCTAAATATTATATAAAACAGAATATGTATATAATAATAACAGCGATGTGCAATTCGGGTTTTGTAACGGCCTCAGAACGCGCGAAGCAGTATTCGCACTGCAGATTCTTGTGCAAAAATGCTTACAGCACCAAAAATATATCTACATATGCTTCATAGACTATCCAAAAACATTCGAAGATTTAAAAAACTTAGCACTCCACGTAAAGGACATATGTATCATCCAAGACCTTTAATGACACCAAAAAGGAGTCCTAAAACTTGAAGGAGACGAAACAAAAACACTGAGAATAAAAGAAGTGTTCGCCAAGGTTGTATCTTGTTTCCCATGCTTTTAAAGCGTACTCAGATGAAATTTTCAAAAACGCCTTAGAAGATGTAGAGTGAGCATTAATCGCCGATGGATAAATAAGATACGCTTGGCAGACGATTCCTGTATCCTCTCCGAAGACCTGCAATACTTGCTGGACCGAGTGCATGCAGAAAGCATCACCTCAGGTTTAACTATGAACATATCAAAAACTAAGATAATAAAAGTCGTCAGAATTGCACATCTTGGAACCATGGACATAAGACTAAGAAATGCAAACATTGAACGGGTTAAGACATTTAAATACCTAGGAACAATCCAAACAACAAAGAAATAGAAGCTTGAATCGAACAAGCCAGAAGCATATTTATGAAATGGAAAACTTTCTTTGTGATGGCAAATTATACCTAAAGATTAGATGTCGCACTGTTAAATGCTTTATCTGGTCGTTATTATTGTACGGGGCTAAAACATGGACCCTAAAAGCAAATATTATGAACAAGAGCCTTCGAAATGTGGATTTACCGATGGATTTTAAAAATACCTTGTACGAAAGGAAATAGGAAACGAAAGTGTTGTTTAAAAAATTAACATAGAAAGATAGTTACTGCTCATTCTCAAGAGAAGGAAAACTGAAATCTTGGTCACATAATGCGTGACTAAAAATACAACATCGTACGCCTAATAATGTAGCAACGGTTTGAGGGACATATCATGGTTGCGCAATATTCGAAATTAAGCCGGGTATGGGTGTGGGACAACTTTTCGGCGTGGCTGGAGATAGAGGACTTTATGATGAAGTGGTCGCCAACCTTCAGTAATGAAGATGCACAGGAAGAACATAACATTTTTTGCACTAACATCGGCAGTGCCAGTACTACCAACGTTTACTCCTTTCCAAAGATGGATGAATTACTGCAATTTATTCTAACACTACCGTATCAAACTCGTAAGCAATACAGAACATTCTTTGACTTTCGAAACAACAGATGAAAGTAAGGGCAAAACTGTTACATTTTAAAAGCGTGCAAATTGTACTTTTAATTTTTACAAATAACTGGGCCATCTGTTAGTAATAATAATAAGTATTATTACTTATCGCATTAATGCTGTTATAAATGCGAACAGACCTGTTTTTTCTTTGGTTTCTATGGAGACCTGGTATAGTGTTGTATACTCATTTTACAAAATATGTCAACAATGATTGTAACTACATATTTTACCATGATTGAGCGAAGAATATTATATTATTGTAGCAAAATCACAGCGACACGATTAAAATTTGTCAATTATATGTCCCTCGAAGAAAAATGTAATTTGCATACCCACTACTAATTATAGAACTCAAAGATGGCTGATCGTTAATTGTGTTGTATTTTGATTGTAAAATATCACACTGAAAACCTTACGTGCGCGCAAAAACATTTTGAAGTTCTTGAACCCTTTAGCGCCCACCGGTATTTAAAAGTCTTGTCTTCTTTCATAATTTAGTCATTCATCTTCTATCTGTCCTGTAATTCCTGGTGGGACTTATAATATAATATTATTTTTTAAATAGCCCAAAAAATACTAAGATGGATATATTCCTGTTTATTTTGACAATAAAAATAATAAATACATTATTATTAAACAAATATAGTTTTTGTTAAATACAACTTTGGGCACTAAAGGTTTAACTCAATCGTGTTGCTCCTTGGAAAAAAATCTCATCAATTTTTGACAAAAGCTCTTGGCCTTCGGTCTCGAGATTTTGATTGCATTCGGAACTTTCCGAACAACACGCATGTATGTTTTTACGGTTGCCTAAAATTATCTTAACAATTCCCACTTTTCAGACATTTTGCGTGAGTTTGATGTAAAAAATATAGATTTTCTGTAGCCAATAATGGTAAATTATACAAAAAAAAATGTCAAAATTGGTCATGTCACTTTTTTGGTCCGCCACATTGGATTCGCCATTTTAGCATATATTACCTCAAATACGTGTTTAAAAATCCCGAAACCCGTCATTTCCCAATTTTGGATGAAATTGCCATATTGGATCGGCCATTTAAATTTTGAAAAACTGACTTCAGATTCATATTCAGCGGTGTCGAAAACCTGTGATACCATGTAATTGTTACAAACAATTGACATTTTAGCACGAATATTCGAAAATATCGAAAGTGTTCTCAAAACTTTAAATTCGTTTTTATCGAATCATGATTTTTGAAAACTGCGTCCACTCTCATTTGAGAACGGTTCAATTTACAAATTTTAACTTTTGTCCCGGCGACAGATAACCTTTTTCCGCGGCGCAGAGATCCATACAATTTAAATATTTTTTGTAAGGCCCTGAAGTGGGAAAAAGGCCTAAAAATCGACCTCAACGTGAGAGATCGTACCACAACGTCAAATTTTGAGTTATTGGAACGTTCTTAGGTCTATGCGCCGGTAAATTTAGTTTACTTTTTGGCATTGTTGTTCATTTTTTGTTACACATGCTGACATGGCCGACGAAAACACCGAAACACGGGCGCCATTTTGTTTTTAATAAAGACCAAAATAACATTGTTTCGAATCCCCAAACAGTTTCCTTCTATGTTTTTTCATTTGCGAGTGAAAAATTTTCAAACTTTGCGTACTTTTTAGTCATTTAGAGGATAACCTCCCCTTAATGTTTGCGCGAGAATTTTAGGCCACCGTACATACAGCGCGCCTACAGTTTGGAATAAACTCAGTAAAATCGAAATAAACAATTTTTTTTTTATTTTATTATTATTAAATACACATTTTTGCATTAAAGTCGATTTTCAGTTGTCACTTGTTTTTGTTTTGAGTAATGACGTCATTCACTTTTTTTAAATGACAACCCCTTTTTTTTATTTTGAGAGATCTTTTTATTGTCGAACTGGCAATATAAAAATGTTGCCATCTTACATAAGGCATTTTTCGAGTAAATGACAATTGTGAGAAACTGTAGATTTTATTGTTTAAACAAAATAAACAAAAACACCTTTGGCAAGCAAATGCAATCATTGAATTAAATGTTTGAACAGTATGTAGAAATTATTCTTAATTATGCGAATTTTATCTCTCTCGCGTGCTATTCTATCCCTCCACGCCTGCCAATCCACCTATTCGTAAAGCAATTGTCCAAGAAACGCATATAGTGCGGGGGTGCGCCGTCTTGCTGAAACCATATTGTGTTGTATTGAAGGTCATGATCATTGTTGTTTGGAAAGTTACTACAAGCGCTGAAACAAGGTCATTTTGCAAAAACTCTAAATATCGGGTTCTCACCTTTAATTGTTATTTACTCGAAAAATGTCTAATGTAAGAAGGCAACATTTTGATACTGTCAGCTCGAAAATGAAAAGATCTTTTAAAATTATGAAGAAAAATGGGGGTTGTCATTTAAAAACGAAATGGATGACCTGATTACTCAAAAGCAAATGATGACTGAAAATCGACTTTAATGCAAAAATGTGTATTTTTATCAAAGAAAATCGGACTGTTCGAGGATTTTGTTCAAAAATATTTTATTTCGGTTTTACTGAATTTATTCCATAATTTAGGCGCGCACTATATGCAGGGTGTTTCAGATTCGAGTTTCACCATGGGGATCTCGCTTATTAGAAGAGATAAATGGTATATTTAAATTCGTCGATAAAAATTAATTAGAATATTTTGTTTCCGAGTTATGTTGAAAAACTGAAAAAAAACTGATTTTCTTTTTTTCTTTATAACTGCGTTTTTTGAGGTGATATTTAAAACAGAAAATCCATTCTTATAGCACTTTTTATCATCTAATAGTTGGCATAAAATTTTTCTTGGTCACATGTTTCGTTTCTTTTGAACCATCATCATCTTTTTAATTTTTTATGAACACCATATTGATTTTTTACCGCATCTGAATGCTCATTTTTTTGTGATGACAACAATATAACACAACATACACTTAATTTCATAAATTAATCTTTCAAAAGACTTTCATTGACAATTCATGTAGCGCTTACTAAAAATCATCCGTGCCATGAAATTTTAAACAATTAGAAATCTGAATAACTCTTTGTTAAACATTATAAACCTTTATGAATCAAAATGTCGTTCGATAATTTAGAAAATCAGGATATGTAACATATTTCTAATTCAGTAAACGGAAATACATTGGCCAGTCCAAAATATTTACAAATGTATCCAGAAAGAAGGGATTGAACAGTTTTTGTGTAAATGGACTATTATTTTTGGCGATATAAAATAAATGTTCTTAATATATAAAATAATAAATAAATCAAAACTAATAACCATAATAAATATCAATATGAAGATTATTCATTATAAACAATAAACTATATTTTTAACAAAACGCCAAAAAGAAAAAAAATAAGACGTTCAAATAAGACGTTAAATTTTCGTTATAAATACCTGCCCAAACATTTATTCCAAAACGGCCTACCACTTCGGACTTGTCTTGGAGTTTCAGGATAATTCAGTATTTGAGAATTTGCATTTATTTGTTCAAATAAGGTTTTTAAAAAAATGATCATCTTTATTGCACTTTTTTAGAACCAATTACAAAATGCAAGGCAAGGTGCAAGTGTATGGCCCAAATATTTTTTTTATGGTTTACAATAGAAATTATTTCAAATTCTCTACACTTGCGCTGGCGGCAAATTTCATTCAGAGCTACTTCGCAGCAAGAGGTTGATGGACTTTGATTTGCGTAAAATTATTGAATTAAGATACATTTAATATAACATTTCCAAAATATGATTGCGATCTTCTTGAGCAATTATATTACCGTATGCTGTGCGACATTTTTTTTAAATTGTTTCCAATTCCATGAAACGGATGATTTTTAGTAAGCGCAAAATATATTGCCAATAAAAGTATTGTAAACGATTGTATGTTCATTTATGAAATTAAATGTATGTTCTGTTATATTGTTGTCATCGCAAAAAATGGAGCATTCGGATGTGTAAATAGGGCTTCCATAAGAAATAAGAAAGTTGATGAAGGTTCAAAGAAAACGAAATATGTTATAAAGAAAAATCTTACGCTATCTATTAGATAATCAAAAAGAGAATATCTTTAAAATATTTAAATATCACCACAAATAACGAAGATATAAGAAAAAAACAATAATCAGTTTTCAGTTTTTTTTAACTTAACTCGAAAACAAAATAATTTAAATATTTTTTTTCAATGGATTATTAATCGGCATAAAATTCTGCAAAAGTGCCAAATTTAAACATACCCTCTATCTCTTCTATTAACCGAGATCCCCATGGCGAGCCTCGAATTTGAAACATTAGATTTTTTTAGGAAGATGTAAACCAAAAATAATGGTGAAATCATAAGAGCAGATCCATTAACAGGCAAACAAATGTTGGCATGTAAACCCCCACGTTGCATTGATAAAATAGCGCAATGTATCGCAAAGGAGTGAAGTATGATCAAAATGATTAATACGAATAACATGTGTGCGGTAAATTGAACGAGGACGGCACTGCGCGGCCTCTATCATCTAAACACATCATGGGAGGCTTAGCTTTAATTAGGGCTAGATACGATAGGAATTAAAATCACAAGCACTTAAAAAGCAATTATTCAAAAAAAAAGGTCATGACATTTTTCAGCCAATTACTACATTCTAATGGCCACACCACAAACCCATCCACTTATCGAAATGATATCAAATGATATGCACTAAATAATAATAATAATAATAATAATAATATATCCACATAGATTTACCAGATCGTTTCTTGATGATTAAATGTCAGTACCGTAACTAGGCTGATAAATGACAATACGTTGAATAATTACATAATCTCCCCCTTACATCGAGGGCCCTGTGGGCATAAGGCACTGTTAAAATTACACCAAGTTTGTTTACAGAAGAGAACAATGATGAAAGGAAAGGTGCTATACGATTTTGTCAATAATAATAACATTTCCAAAGCGAATAATAGTGATTAAAATCTCTGTCTAACTAAGCCGGCTATCGATCTTAAGGTTCTAATTATTCCCATAAAATTAATCACTAATTTTTAACAAATGCCTTTAGATTTAATCAATAAAACTACTGGAACCAGCTACTAAAAAAATAAACGATTTCTTAACGCGGCGCATCGTAAAAATTTTAATTATGATGTAAAATTTATGGAGCGTGTAATTATAAGGAATTAAATTGATTAATTTCTGGTCGCATTATGTAAATATTTCTCCGTATCTCTCTCTCTTTAGAAATGTTATCGACCATCACCATAACTAATTATTTCGCCAGATGAAGAATTTCAATCGCCGATTGCGACACGCGTTCTTCTTTTAACGCGCTCAATTAAACCAGGCGAAGAGAATGCGAGGAAGAAGAAGCAGAAATGGATTTATTGGAGCACGACTCGCATAGGACATCGACCGCCTCCAGTTTATACAGCTATCAAAGGGATAAGGGATTAAAGAAAGGTGTTTTAGGTTCATTTAAGCAATTATTATTATTATTATAAGTTTAATATCAGTAGTGTATTAAAACTGAATAAAACTCAAACAAATACTACTTTCAAGTAACCCATTGATGCTTATAGTATGTTATGTGCTTGTTTAAACGTTTATTGAAACTTAGAAGTCATGTGTGTCACGTAGTGAGTGCAACATGCGGCAGCACTGAAAAAAACATTTTGAAGTTTGCTGGCGTTAGCCGCACACCTTTACCAGCAATTCTGCTTGTCAATATACCCAAATAGGTGTAAATCAGCATTATCTCTCATTAACATTCTGATAATTAAATCTGGATCCTTTAACATGTCCAGAAAGGTGCAAATGAGCATCATCTCTCATTAATATGCTGAGAAGTTATCTTCTTCGGTTAACACGTCGACTGCCTTGGGGGTCACCGATGACCGGCAAAGTCAAGATTACTAGAAACACATAAATCGAGTGAATTTCAATGCCTTTATATCATCATTACTAAAATGATGCGACCTAATTGACTCCATCTATTTATTTTCTTTCCTTACTGCTAACTTAGTACATTTGTTACTCTTCATATCATTATAGGTATCTCTTTTTTTTAATTTGAATTTATTGGATGTCTATTCAGGTAGCACTGGCGCTAAGATATTCGTGATTCCCAGGGCTGAACCTCAGTAAATCATTGTTTTGTGATAATATATAATTATTTCTAATTCGTTTGCGTGATTCCACAACCGGAGCAGAACGTGTAATTATGCTGGCTTGCATCTTCATGGGGAAATTGAAAATTTTGCTTTAAACTAGATCATTCTTCTATTCGTGCTAAAATAGTTTTTTTGAAGATTTACTTATTTTTATAAAGAATAGCATGGAATAAATGTGTTAGCAGTTTAGATATTAACATTAATATAATTTGGAGACAGCAAAATAAAATACTAAAAATAATTTTTCGCCTGCCTCTACCGAAACCATATATTTCGTCCATAAAAATCGGGCCGAAACTACGATTAAGCGTATCTAGGGCCGAAATAGTATATAGTGTATCAAGGGCCGAAAATAGGATTTAGCAACCCGCCGCTTTTAGCAACACGAGCGAGCGAGAGTTACTAAAAGTGAAGGGTTGCTAAAGCATTTTGGCACGAGTTACACTCGATATTTTTCGCCCGCCTTAAGTAAAAACAGTGTTTCAGGAAATTTTATATCGCGTACCATTCTTTTAATAATTGAGTACTTTAATCTTAAGCTTCTTTGAATAAAATAGGCTAGCAAAGTTTTTTCGAATATCACAGCTATCTTTCCATTTAACCATTTCTTGAAGTTACTTTTTAGTCCTGAACCTTTAATTTTGCGGGAAACAAAGACCCGTTTAATTCCTCAATTTGTAGATCTATTTCAGAATAATCTTCGTCAGCCATTAGATAATAGTACCTGATATTTACTGTGGGGATTTATAACTTCTATACAAACACCATTTTATAAATAAATAGGAAACAACTCAAACTTTTGTTATTTTATTTGATAAAAAATACGATTGCTAAAAATGTTTTACTCTACACTATGGATAGGCAAAATGACTTATTTTTGTGATCTGCTTAAAACGAAGCTTAATAATAGGTTGTATTAATTATTGGAGCAACAAGAGCTTATCTCTGTGACGAAATTGTTCAACTGAAAATTGAAAATGAAAGTGAGCTGCAATTGGTTCTAAAATCACAAGTTCATCGTTACGAATAAGCATTCAAGGTCAACGCCTAACGGTGTTGGTTACAAAATAACATTTTAACTTAAATCGTTCGCAACATTGCAACTGACGTTCCGAACGATTATAGTTCGAATCGCATTGTAACGATTGTTTATAAAATAGACCCGTTAATCTCTATAATGATAAAAACACACTGTATACATATTTATATACTATGTATCAATCGGTACTAATAAAATATGTTCTTTTTAATCGCCTTCTTGCCTACAATTTTTGATGCCTTTACTATCCTGGCACTTGCAGTTGTAGTACACTTTGCACTTTGTGACCGCATTCCGCATACCTTTGCTGCAGATATCTTTGATGAGTTACATTGTCCCTTTGTTTTAGCAAGCAATAATTGGTCATAACAAAGTGCATCTATAAAAAAATATTATTACACGTCAAAATCAAGATATCATAATTACAAGTATTAAATATCCAAACTGTCTGTACTTGATACATCACTCAATTGCATTTAAATTAAAAAATATGAAGAGCAATATCGCGTTTCACAATTTTTCGATTTGCATAAAGTGCACTCCGCACATTAACATAATGCCTTCGTTGAGAGCTTATTCATGTTCTATTTATGAAATTTTATATATGTTTGGAGATTAATCTGGCACAGCGTTATAATTTTGCGCCAGTGATGATTCGCAAAATGTATTGCGGTTACAGTTGGAATAATATTTGCATTACAAATATGCACATTGTATATTCCTAAATAGGATAACTTTAATACATTGATCAATAATGATATTCAATGCATTTATTTGTTTAAAAAATGTTGATGTGGCCATCATGGTACTTTCTCCTATTTGATGGTATAATAGTTATTTATATTTATATTTTCATGGTTTATTTTCAATAAACGTTATGAAAGATGGAAATGACAAATTATAATAGTTTACTGAGAAACTAAAGTGATTTTGAAAAAACATATTGTTTAAAAGTTGTTCATTTTGGAATTCCCTACAGTTATGAATAATATAAATTCGATCTAACCATTATCGTTTCATAATTATAAACCACAAATGAAAAAAAAATCAATAAAAGATTCTTTGTTGTCTTCAATTTTTGTTTAAAAGTTTTTGTAATAATGATAATAATAATAAAGAATTTATTTACATTGACAATCATACATAATATAGTTGTACACGTAAAACGTCAGGAAGAATGTATATGTCGTAGGCTAATTGAAAAATTCGGCTTATTGCAAAGAGCCCCGTCATTTTGCAATGCGCTGGGCTAATTGGAAATTTGTGAAGTACTTTCCAATCAGCCTGATATTTTTTAGGCTTATTGCAATGAGCCCATGCATCTTTAGGCTAGTTAGAAAATGAGCAATTGTTTGTCCAAATAGCCTGATTTTATCCAGGCTTATTGCAATAAGACTTATCTCAGGACGGCTTATTGAAAACGGCACGTTTGAGTCATTGCTTATGCTTAGGTTAGTGTGAGGTTACGGGGTCTGGCCACCCTGAAATTTTCAAAAAATCTATTTATTTTCCGTTCCTATAATGAAGGCCAAACCTTCAAACTAAGCCGTCGCCCATGGTAAAATTAAAAAAAAAATACGAAGTTACAGCTATTCTTAGCTAAGCACTTCGCGGTGCACCTCCGAGCCGATGATGCGCAGTTTGATGAGCAGCTTTGACCTGCATGGCTATTTATCAACACTTGTCCTATTTTTGGCTTTTCCGCGTTTCCCTGTCTACAGACACGGAATTTTGAACTTTCTGTCTATTGGAAACAAGATGATCTGCATTTTTGAGTTGAATATCTAATTAAAACGTAATTGAGATCAAATGGCAGGTACGTGACCAATAGAATAATAATGATTTAAATAAGCCGATGAGTTCAAATTAAGGGGCGTGACAGCGACAGGTTTGAGACGTCATCAGCATGTGAAATGAGCTAAATTGGATGTTGAGGGTGGGGGTCAAATCCTGAGAGGTGTTCGCTGATGATAGTGCCCGTTGCATCATTACGGTCATCGGCACGTTGCACTGTAGAGCCATTAGTTTGAGTTTGAGCAACATACAAACACGCATCGTATAAAGTTTAAGTTCACGACGAAAATGGAATTTCAACAGCCAGAATCTCGAGTTTATCTGGATATCAAAGGAATAAGATATCGGAAGAGGCGGTCAACCAGTGTAAAAAAGCGAAATCGGCCAGCCAATCGATATGAAATGGAGCACAAAACAAAAAGTACCAACACAGCAGCCAAGAAACCGAACGCAGGCCATGATATCGATGTACCGGTTTCGGCGACTTTGGATATAGGATTCTCAATTTTTGTACTGTTTTTCAAGTAATTAGCAGCGTCGTCAAGTGTAAGACATACAACGGTGAAGTAAGGTTGACGGAATAGAGCATTCGTGGACTCGTTAGTAGTTTCTTGCGGCACTTGCGAACCAACAACTGTTGATTCTAGTCCACTCATCAACAGCCTATGACATAAACAGACGGATTATCCTCGCATTCCGACTGTTTTGGGATTGGTCTTAGAGTAATAGAAAAAGTTTGTGGGATTATGGATATACCGAACGCAGTGTATCATTCGTTCTACGACACTGTCATCAGGAATATCAAAACTGCTGCAGAATTTGTGTGTAACGTGTCCATGAAAAATGCTGTGCAACCGAAATTGACATCAGAATTGGGGAAGGGTCTAGGTTTGACTGTTTCTGGCGACGGGACTTGGCGTAAACGAGGCTACAGTTCGCACTATGGCGTATCGACGATTATTGGATATTACTCAGGAAAAGTAATTGATTCTATCATAAAATCTTCGTACTTTAAAGCTTGCGAGTATTGGAGCAAAAAACTCAATACACTTGAATATAACTTATGGTATGAAGATCACAAGGAAGAATGTTCCAGGAATCATGAAGGATCGTCCGGGAAAATGGAAGTCGATAGCGTCAAGGAAATATTTGTGGGTCAATAAAAAAATATTCTGTCCGTTACACGAATTACATCGGAGATGGGGATTCAAAAACCTACAAAGGAATTGTTGATGCGAATCCATACGAAGAAAAAGTAGTAAAAACCAAACGGCTGGGTGGAAAAGGAAAACTTACCGATAAGCTAATCAATGAGCTAACAGTATAAACACACGCCGTTTCAAGGTTATTGTGACTTTTATGATTCAATGTTTAATCAAACAAACTGGTACCATTATAGTATATTAAAAAAAACGTGTTCAATAAGCGCGAAAGGCCGTATGAACGAGTTTTTTACAGTATTTTTTCTATTTTGCCTCTTTTATTCCATTTTTAAATTAAAAAATCGTCCATACATATTTAGAAAATTGTATGGTGGTTGGTAACACTAATAATTGACATTTCAATTTGAAATTAGTTTGCCCTGTCCACACATCACATGACCTCAAAACTATCTCGCCGAAAATTTAGCACATGTTGACGGCTCTGAATTTCAACGGTGCCAACATTGAAAAAATAAATTATTAAAGCACTGGGCGAACCATTAACGAACCCATATAAGTGCGTTAATGACTCCGTTTTAGACCCAAAATAGATAAAAAAAATATATTTATAAAATGCATTCTAAATTTTTGCGTTGTCAGATTTATTAACTCTTTATGCATTTCCCTCTACGAAGAGTCAAGACGTATTTTAACCAAAGTTATATGTTTCTTGAGTGATAAAAAAAAGTTTACATTTGTTCAACATTTGTCATATAACATTTTGAAGGACCTTTTATGTACTAAAAAATCACATAGGAGCAGCGTCCGGAAACCTTTGGCACGTGTGCACTAGGTGGCACGATCAAGAATTTTTGGTGACAAACCTCGAAAGTGAAGAAAATTTAGAAATGTGCATAATATTAAAGACTTCAAACAATGAACCAAATATGATAACAAAATCACAATATTTAAACATTGGTGACTCCCTAGAGGTTCAATTTTGTCATCAATATTTGGTTCATAGTTTGAAGTTTTTAATTTTCACACTCTTTAACAATTACGTCACGAAAATAGTGGGAATTTTTGAATAAATTTTTGACTGGAGGACACCCAAACATCTTAAGGACATCTTTGGAGATCTGATAATGTTTGGGACTATTCACATTTTTGTTATAAAACAATGTGGGTATGTGTTATTGATTTAAAACTAGGTTGTTAAGGTAAAACCATAATTCTAGTTCAAGCATACTAAAACTACCATTCTCCGTAAGCTCCATGAAAGTATCTCCCTTGATTAGGAGGTTCGCCTTCCACAAATCTAGAAAAATTAAAAGGTTAAATTACGGCTTTCCATATTGTTAAGTACCCAGTTAATATATTCAAAGAGAGCTGTTTCAGTATTTTTTCCTTTTAGGAACCCATGTTGATGGTTTGAAAGTAGTTTATGTTTATTTAAAAAATTAATTAATCGCGTGTAGATGACTCTCTCAAAGATCTTTGCGAAAGAATTTAGGAGGCTAATTGGTCTATAATTTTCATATAGATTATGGTCCCCCTTTTTCTGGATCGGTATTATAATGGTTGTTTTGAGTAGATCTGGAAATATGCTAGTTTCTAGGGAGAAATTAATGTTACTAGGGGGCAGTGCTATGTATTTAATGCATTTTTTTTCATAATATGCATAGGAATCTCATCCGGACCTGCAGTGGTGTCGTTTAAAAAACTAAGTGTAATGTTTATAATTTCTGAAGTAGTAGTAGGTTGCATAAAAATGAATGGATATTAGTTTGAAAATTGATGGTAGATGAGTTAATATTTTGGGTATCATCAGACCTCAAATTATCTGCCATTTTGTTGAAAATTATGTTGAAATCCATGCCAAACCTTTCCTCAGATTTTGCGCAACTATGATGGAATTCCATATCACATATTACGCACTTGAAAACATCGCATTCATATTTAAGCAATTATTGGAAAAACCTAATTCACTTCCTGCGTACGAAATATTACCAAAAGGGTTATCAAATAAGACTTATGTTCAAAGTTTTATGTCAATTGCTTTATTAGTTTTTGAGATAGAGGGCACATAGACGCAAACACACATACACACAGGCAAAAACTTTTTTTCTTAATTTGAAATCGCCTCGAAGGACCTCAAAACAGATATTTCCGTAAAAAACTTGAAAAATTTTCACGGTCACAATACTTTCTTGTACTTCGAAACGGTGAAAGTAAAAAACTGAATTGAAAAATTTTACGTACGAGAAGGCAGTTATAAAACTTAATCAAATATTTCCGTATCAAGTATCAACGTATTACCATCATTATCAAGTGAACTACAAATTGATGAATTATTGAATTTTTTGCTAAATATTTTAGGGTGAGGGGAGTTACCTGTAGCTAGTAAATTTTGACTGTAAGTTTGAGCCGGATTAAAGAGCGGTCTATGACTAAAAATAATTATCGAGTAGCTTAAGTTAGCAATGCTTTAAACTTTTACCTACTCCCACTTTGTAATTGATGAATTACCGAACTGTTTTCACCAATCGTAAGCGACCCATGACGAATATATAGAGCATATATAAATGTTAAATGTTGTACATAAATTTGTAATAAGTAATATTACCACTTTTGTACATCGCTACATTATACAGGGTGTCTCAGACATGACTCCCCAGGCCTATAACTTTCTTGTTTTTAAAGATAAATATAGAAAACCATATATATTTTTAAATGGGAGCAAATTCTCTTAAAAATTATAAGAATAAAATTGATTAACAGTGATGTTCAACTTTTTTTTCAAATGGCACTGGACTTGTTTTTTCCATATTATAATAGTATTTTTTATTCTCTTTGCAATGATATAAACCAATATGGTTATTACATTAGAAAAAAATTGAGAAAAATGAGATTAAAGGTTGATTTAAAAAAAGAGAATTTGCTCCCATTTAAAAATATATATGGTTTTCTATATTTATTTTTAAAAATAAGAAATTTATAGGCCTGGGGAGTCATGTCTGAGACACCCTGTATACTTATTGGCCAATTATAATTAACGTCCGTCGAATGCCCCTGCATTCGTCTGTTTGCCCTTAAATATCAAAAGTGACACTGACATTGACACATCAGATTACGACTTATTGGTTAAAACAATAACCGACACAATAAACTCCACGCTATGCCTTATTGGTACTTCCATCGTAATGGTATCTTAGTAGATTAACACTTCAGAGTGAGTACAACGATCTGTATCCTTAAATTTGTTCAATCAATTTATTGGACAATATATTATTCGACGGCAAATTGTTCGAACGGTAATTCGTTTGTTTAGTTGGTAGACGTCCTACATTGCCATTACCGGCTAATTTAATGCACATTTAAACGTCACCCTGACAAGACTCACTTTTAATATGTCTTTAGATTAAGCAAATAAATGTAAGGTCAAAGGTAAAGTATAGTACATAACGCAATTACGTACTCGTTAAATTACGTTACTCGCCGCTACGCTGCTCGTACGCAATATCTTTCACTTGCCCGTATATTGCTACTTACAACTCTAGTTATGTAATATACTACTACTACTATTACATTACTACAGTCAAAATAATCTCTTGTAACTTTGTTAAATTTTAATGTCAATAATTTGTTTTTCAAAGCCTTCTTCGATTTTGATTTAATAAAATGGAAATTGGAATGGTTAATAAAACGGGTTTTCTGCAAATAACTTTTAATTCGTTAGGAATTGGATTAGGGTTGTAATAAGAAAGAAATGTTTGCTTTTTAGTTCCGCATGGGCTGGCATAACAATATACAGGGGCTCCGATTTAAAATAAAATGCATTAAAGTTTGGAAAGTTTGACACTAAATGTTTAACACCCTGTACAATTCACATCAATAAAACTTGGTTAACGGGACTATTACACCTTATTTAATAAGTATCTTGTATGATTTTATTACCAAGGCACTATTTTTATTTTTTATTAATTTTTTAAATCAATGGTGTAAAACGGTTTTTTTTTAGTTTTTTATTTTTATTTTTGCTTATATCACTGAATAAATTTCAATAAAATTATAGGAGCATGTAGGCAACAATAAAAGGTACCCTACTCAGCAATAAAATATATAGCATGTAATTTGAAAAAATATATCATCATGACGTCACAATTTTTTTGGGACACCCTGTATAATCAAAAATATTTTCCTGAAATGCATTCTCGGATGCAAATATATTCTGCAAAATATCAAAATTCCAACTTAATTAGTAAATGAGCTATAGAAGACGGGAGGTGAAATGCAGGACCCTGTATATCGTGAAAAAAAAATCTTAAAGTTCTTAAGATAATTACAAAATCATCGTCGAAATGTAAGCTCCAGGTTGGCTTAAAAATAGCTTTTCCGGGAGGACCCCCTTTTTCTCCGGGCGCTCTTTCAAAAGCAAATGGCCCAGGGCCGCCACTGACTCTGAGCGTTGCATTTTGAATGCCTCTCATTGACACAGCAGATGTTAAGGAGTTTCTTCGTCCTCCAAGCATCCGTTCTGTTTGAATTTATATAATAATGATGTCTAAAATTGTACAGATAATAAAATCGTACACCATCTTCGAAAAATATTAATTAATCAGCTGTGAAATAAATTGTTTCCTCAGTCTTCCTTTCCTTGTTTTTCTTAATTTTGTAGCGTCAACTGTTTGGGTTTTGTGTTGATTTGTAACCTTTTTAGACCAATTTACGGATTATTAAGCAAACATGTGTACCGTTTGTTGTCTCAATTACACAAAAGCCTATTGCAAAAACAAGTCACCAACAAAGCTACATATTTAACATTTGGACTTTTATTTTCTTCTTCTTTTATTTATAGTGTGCAATCACTGCTCATTGATTGGTGGCTTTGATATATATCTTCAACAAAATTCTCGGTTGTAAATCGGAAGGCAGTTGAGTCTAAAAATACAAAAAGGAAGGTCTCGCACGGATTTATTTTGCTTTGTTTCTTCAGTTTTTGGAGAATTAGCTGGATATCAGCAACCTTATCTAACTAAATATTTTTCGCTATAAATTGCGCGCAGTTTAGTTAGATTTAAAGGTAAAAGATTGCTTAATCTAGGAAAAATTTTCGTAAAGATTAATATATTTTTACAAGAAATTCATCCAGCAAGTAGTTGAAGTTTTCATTAAAGATGCTTCAACTACTCGCTGATATAGAGCCAAAAAAATAATTATTTGCTAAATTAAGTGCAAGAAGTAAGGCTTTTTTAATAATCATTTGTAGTTCGATATTTTTGTTTTTCTATAAATTACAGATCTTGCACATCATTGCAGAAAAGTTAGTTTTATCAGAAATAATTTGTTTCCAAGATCCTGGTGGATAATGTTATAATGTAATCCAAGTAAAAAAAAACTGCACGCTATTGATTGATTCCTTAGTATTTGGCTAATCAACTATTAAGCAGCGTTGCAAAGTCTGATCAGTTCTGTGGCATGTTAAGTCGGTAGTAAATAATCTAAAAACTACATTAGAGTACATTGCTCTCCAGTTTAAAAGTCTGATGTGGCAAGCTTTATACTTATGTGTTTTAATAAATTTAACTTTAATTGTTACTCGTGGTCAAAAAAATCTGGACACCGAAGTAAATGTCTGTTAGCATAAAAAAAATATTTTTTTTACAGACTTGAAAAATACTCGATAAATTGAGAATTGGGAATAAAAAAGAGGTACTAAACATTTTATTCAATAAGAAAAAGTCAGGAAACAGTGAGTCATACAAAATTGGAAAATTCCTTTGGTCTTATTGGCTAGGTTTTACATCTACGTTGTCATATAATTTAATGACTTCTGCCAGACGGCTGCTTTGGATGCAGTTGGAAAGCTCTTCTTGTGTAATGTTTTCCCACTCCTCACGAAGAGCTATTCGAAGATCCTGAATGATTACTGGTATAGGTTGTCTGTGCCGAATACGTCGCCCTAATGAATCCCAGAGATTTTGCATAAGATTCAAATCTGGGCTTCTAGCTGGCCATTACAAACAACGAATGTTAACCTCATCCAAATATTGCTCAGCCAGCCGTGCGATGTGTGGTCGCGCGCTATCGTGCATTAAAGTAAAGGTCTCACCTACGAATGGAGCAAATAAGACGTGATCAGTTAAACACTCGTTGATGTATCTAACAGCCGTCATGGCACCATTTTCAATGAGAACAAGCGCAGAACAAGCGTACAGTGACACACCAGCCCAAACCATTATACTGCCACCTCCAAATGGCACTCTCGGAGATATACAACACACTGAAAATCGTTAACCCGGCCTTCTTCATACACGTTCTCGTCCATCAGGAGAACGTAGACAACGAGACTCATCTGTGAACAATATGGAGCTCCATTATTCCAATGTCCAGTCTTTATGTTCACGAGCAAATCGTAGTCGCTCAATACGATGAGCTGGGAGCAAAAATGGGCAAGCAGCAGGTTTTCTTGACTTCAATCCGTATTCCTTCAATCTTCGGCAAACAGTTCGTGCAGAAATTGCAATACCATAAACATCTTCCACTTGGCGAGACCTAATTGTTGATGGTAAACCACGATCGCGTAGTGTAGACAATATCATAAAACGGTCTTCTCGCCGGTTTGTGGTGTGAGGTCTGCCTTATCCTGGCCTGCTTGTATATTCCCCAGTTAGGCGATGTCGCTGTATTGCGTCTTGGACCGTACTCCTGGGAATATTTGAGACAGTATCGAATACTGCGTCCATATTCGTTCAAAGCTACTGCTCTGGCTACATTTGTTGCTTGCATTTTATCAAAAGATAAGTACCAGCACTGACCAAGGGCGTTTCCAGCCAACTAGTATAGGGGGGTAATTAAAAAAAAAAGATAAATAAACTGGTGCTTCCGCTCTCATACACCACACCTGTTCCGTGAAATCTCTCTATCCTTTTCCAACGTTTTAAAGCGTTGAAAAAATTTACCGGTTATATTATTTGTTTGGAATATGGAACACCGGTAATTTTTAACAATAAAAATTGATAAGCGAAAAATTCTTAGGGGAGGTAATTACCCGATTATCCCTCCTTTGAAACCGCCACTGCAAAATATTCCAAAAATTAAAAAAAAATAAAAATAGTGGACCAAGGAAACAAACATTTGAACAGACAAATAAAAATAAATAAAGAAAAATTTAGGGCAAACGATTAACAAAAAAATCTACAATCTTGGTCAAAAAGTCGAAAATTTAGACAAAACAAGGAAAATTCGGACCTAAACGTAATAAATGCAGACTAAACGAAAAACCAAAAATGGGAGCTAAAAAATCGAAAATTTTAACAATAAAATCGAAAAGTTAGGTCAAAATAAAGAAAAATTTAGGTCAAAAGATTTAAAAAAATAATAAATATTTGTAATGTTGGCCAGAAAGTCGAAAATTTAGACAGTAAACTCGGGCCTGAAGATAATAAATGCAGACTAAAAAATCGAAAACTTCAACAAACAAAACTCGAAAATACCAAAAAAAAATAAAAAAAAGAAATCTCGCATATAAATCAATCATTCAGGTTATAGGTATTTTAACCAAAATCAACTCAAAATTTTGGAACTAGAATTAAAAATTCGGCCCGAAAAAACAAAAAAAATAAAAAATTTTAACAATTAAATCGAAAATTTATGTCACAATAAAGAATATTTAGGTCAACAGATCAAAAATTTAGACCAAAAAGAATCGAAAATACAGGTCAAAAATCTAAAAATTCGGGCCAAAAAGTCGAAAATTTAAAAAATTAAATCGCAAAAGGTCTAAATAAGGGATATTTAGGCTAAAAGTTAAAATATTTTGACCAAAAATATCTAAAATACAGGTCAAAATTTTAAAAACCAAAAATTCGTCAAGAGAAATAAAAAATGCGGACCAAATAGTCGAACATTTTAGCAATGAAATCGAAAATTTGGGTAAAAATAAAGAATATTTAGACCAAATGATCAAAAATTTTGCCAAAAAACAAATCGGGAATACAGGCTTAATAATAAAAAAAGCAGAATATTCTAAGAAAAGGGTTTAAATTAGTCTCAAAAATCACTTTATTCTTCAAAATCATTTTCCAATTTTTTTTCTCAATAGGAAAATATTTTTTTTAAATGCTTTAATTAGTTTTAAAAGTTGAGACAAGGCACTTTTCTACTAAATGAAATCAGTGGCGGCTCGTGGAACATGTTGATGGTAGAGCCACTTATACAATATCCCCCCTCCTTTTTTGAAGAAACAAAGAACCATTTATCTTGCTAGACAAATCGAATATTTTGGCCAAAAAATTAAAAATTTTGAACAAAACAGCCGAAGATCTAAATTATCGGCCAAAAAATCAAAAAACCTGGTTTAAAAATAAAAAATGCACACCAAAAAATTGAAAATTTTAATTTTAAAATAACTTTTTTTAGCTTAAAATAAGTTCCAAAGAGAAATTTGAAAATAATAGCAAAAATAAAAATCGATAGCCCTTTCACAGCCAACGGAAAGCGGATTTCAAGTTTTTAACATAATGTATTTAGATGTTATTTCTGTGAATAAAGATGTTTGTATATATAAAAATAAAATATAAATTCGCAAGAAAATCTAAAATATGGGACAACAAATAAAAAATTAAGACCAAAAATCTAAAATTCGTACTCAAAAATCAAAGCTGTAGACCAAAAAATCAAAATTTTTAACAAACGAATCAAAAATTTAAGTCGAAATTAAGAAAATTTCGGCCAAAAGACCAATAATTGAAACAAAATATAGGCCAAAAAAGTAAAAACCTAAAAAGGTGAAAATTTAGACTAAACAACAAAAATTCGGGCGTAAAGATAAAAATGCAAACAAAAAATCCAAAATTTCTACAAACAAATCAATTTTTTTCGTCAAAATAAAGTATATTTAGACCAAAAAATAAAAAAAATCTACAATATAGCCTGAAACGGTGAAAATTTAAACAAAACATCGAAAACGAGCGTAAAGATAAAAATTGCAGACAAAAAAAATCGAAAATTTCTACAAACCAATCGAATATTTTGGTCAAAATAAAAAAAAAAGAGTTGGAACAAAAAAATCGGAAATGCAGGAATCTCAAATATGGGCCAAGGAATCAAGAATCCTGATCTAAAAATAAACAAGCAGACCAAAAAATCAAAAGGTAGAGGCAAAATAATTTGCCACCAAAAATAAGTTTTTGACCAGAAATTCGAAAGTAATAGCAAAAAATTAAAAAATCACGAAATAAAATCAATAATCCAAGTTAAATAATGTAAAATATATTATATTATATGGAATACCGGTAATTTTTAACAATAAAAATTGATAAGCGAAAATTTTTTAGGGGGGGTAGTTACCCGATTACCCCCCCTTTGAAACCGCCACTGGCACTGACAGTTCAAATACTCTTTCAACAGATGCAATCCAACTGATAAAAGCTGAATAAACAGCACACCCAGATTTTTTGAGTTTTGCATTATTTTTGTTTTTGTTGTTGTCTTGATAAATAAAATGTTAACTACCTCTTTTTTATTTTCAATTATTATTTTCACGTCTGTAAAAAACATAAATAAAAAAAATTATGCTAAGAGACATTAACTTCTTTATTTATTTATTTATTTATTTATTAACGTATCAACTTTTACAAGACTTACATGCAGTTTATCTATAATCTAGGATTGTTAAATAGAAACAAATATATGCGTGCATAGCAACTAAAGATATAATATAAATTTAAAAAAAATACTCTTTCTGTGTCCGGATTCTTTTCCACGAGTGTATTTACGTATTGGTAGTTCATATTATTATAATATGAAATAGATATCAATTCTACCAAATAAAAACTCAGTTTAGATTCGGAATGTTTAAAATTCTATTTGTTTTGCCTTATCAGGGCATTTTCAAGAGTATTTGAAAATCATTTATTTGCAGAAATACAATTTGACATACAAGATTTAAAAAAGATATTTTTAAATCTAGTATTCTAATATCAAATTGTTTGTATGTATATTTCAGTCAATAAAAATGCTCTAGAAAATGCCCTAATAAGGCAAACCTGATCGAAAATTTTAAATTCATTCAGAATCTTCTCTGAGTTTTTTATTTGGTAGACTTAATATCTATTTTATATTACCATCCTTAAAATCGTATTAATAAAAATTCCAGAATACGTAATTCGTGCAAAACGACGCTAATGATTTAAGCACGTAGGTGCTACAGAATTAACGCATATGGTGTGAACACATTCATTTAAGTGCTCGGCGCGAGTCCTTTATTAACGCGAGGCCCAGTGCCATCGCACTGTTCGCACACCCACGAAGCGGCACCGGGTATATTTTAACCTGAACACAGCCTTTTATCGATGTAATCTCATTAAAACTACATTACTATCCCAAAATCACCAATGATCTGTAAAATAGTATCACTTGACCACATAACTATTAACTATCGGAGCATCCATCGATAGCTTATCTAAATCACGATGTCCTAAAATATAGCAGCGGGTCGTTACTTAACAGTCGGCCATATGAAATCGTGTTTCCTTTTAGGGATGAATCAGCACATTAATCGAGCCATTCGTAGCATATTTACTGTACTAATTTGAATAATTTTAATTATTTTTTCGTCGTGTTAGCTCGAGTATAATGAGAAACGTGTTTCGAGTCGGTGGCAATTTGTAGATGTGGAAGGCAGAACGGTCTGGCGGTTGTGTTGCTACGATATTTCATGTGAAACTAATAGTTTGCAAACATGTTTATAATATACATACAAACTCGCTTGTTTAATCATAATGTAAAATAATGATACAAAAATGAAGGATGAATTAAATAAATACCAAAAATAGCTGAATTTATAAAAATTCGTCTTTATTTAAAAAGTGTTTTCAATTTTAATTAGGAGCAAGAATAATAGTGGAAATTGGCGTAGCTAACTGAGGCATTCTGTTGTAAATTTAATTCATATAAATTCAAGAGGAAACACACTGTGTGTCCATGAACCCTCACGGACATCAGTCGTTTAGAAAAATGAACCCTCAGATGAGATACGAATCCGCAGGAGACCTACCCATTAGGTCCCAAGTTCTTGAGCGTTGAATGCCATCGAAATACATAACTAAAATAAATTGAAAAATTCGCTAATGCGATTACATCGTAGTGATGGTTCCAAGCACCATCAGGGTAATGGATTTTGTAGTCTGTGTAAAAATTACTCGCGAAGCCTCAATAAATCACGTTTACCCTTGCGCTCACTTATTTGCATAAATATAAAATATTTGAACAGACGTAAATTTTTCATATCTATGATCCTAACATCCTGCTGTTTAAACAATCATTAAATTGCAAATACTTGTCAATAATCAATTTGCCCTTCTCATATAAATGCATACCTTCTGCAAACGACAACAAACCGATCGATCAAGCACCGAAAAGCCATTGTATCGACGGTGACCATCCCACATTTCTTGTGTTCTTGTAAAGTGGCCACCTCTCGATTTATCCTTACAATACAATCAACTGGCGACAGTTATTTATGTAAGGTATTAATTAAAACATAAGCCACGACGAGGGTGGCATGTCGTCGGTATTCAAATGAACCAATCTCTTCCATTTTATGGTTAGTTGCATCCAGTAATTCGACAATCGGTCGGATCACCGCTCACGACGAGAGTCGTCGTTTTGCTTCATTGTTGCGGTTATTGTTGTCGTAATTCATGGCACGCTTTTAAGATTCATCTGAAAATGTTTTACATAAATTCACGAGGGAAATATGTAAGAATATACAATAGAAATGCACGGCGCAACTTCAGATTGGGAGCCCGGATACGATTTTATATTTTCATATTTTTTAAATTAGAATTATATTAATAGTTATTTATTATACGAACGTGGAATGTACGTAATTAGTCCCGCAAGAAAAAGTTTATATAAAGGGACTAATGAGCAATTCCACATGAGTATAATATAAAATTTTATCCAAAATCGTCTGTAATTGCATTAAATTTTGAAATAATGTTTATAAAATTTTGACAAGAAATTTTGACGTACGCAGTGTCAATTTGAAATATTTAAAAAAATCCTATGAAGTATCTATGCATTCCGTGAGAGAAACTTATTCTCTCACTAGGGGGTAATGAGCAAAATTACATAGCTCAAATGACCACTGTAATTCGATACGATAAGATACAATATACTATGTTTAAATTATAAACGTTTTTATATGATTTTTTTAAAAATTATTTAAATCCATTGGCACTCCATACTTAGAGTTTTTTTTCTTTCTCCGTACACTTATGGCAAAGAAAATTAAAAAAGAACAATCATTTTAAATTTAATACCACAACCACATACAGTAAAATAATATAAAAAAAATAGTTTTTCACCCAAAATAACAGATGAATCATTGATGAAATTAAAATGAATACTTATAAATGCAATATATTTTCACCAGCTTTAGTTATAGTGTTTACATTAAAAACATATTTTTCATGCAATTCACTATTTTATCATTTACTATTCTTTTCAGATTCTACAAGAAACACAAACGACGAAGACGACAGGACAAAGTGGTGAATCACTGCATCGGCCTCTACAAACGTGTCCGATTATGCAACACTCAGGTATTTAAACCAATCTTCATATTTTGTACCGTCCTTTTTAGCAAAAGACTACAACTCCACTTACAAACTGGTTCTCACAAATCGCGTGTACTTCAATACGTACACTTAAAGTGAATAATAAGACACTGACAGATCAGGTTCCACTAAATATACACTGCATAACATAAAAAATAATAATAATTACAAATTTAAACATATTTAATATAAAGAATTGCTGTATTTTCGTAATCCTATAAAGACCTTAATAAATAAACAAATTATTTACTTCTTTGGCTAAAGCTACGAAGAATATTGTACTAATAATTTATAAGAGCAATAAATATGAACCCACTTAACATTCAATAAAAAATATAAGGTGCAAACATAAAATTCTAAATAACTTTTTCAGTCCGGTTTATCGATAAAAAGACAAGAATTTCCAAACAAGAGTATATGGTTGTAATCAGAATTATAAGGTCTATAAAAGTTGTAAAATAAAAAAAATCGAATTCCATTTAAAATTTCAAGATGGCGTCCGTGTGTGAAAATCCTGAGAATCATTTTTTTATTTTTTCACGCCAAATTGTTCGAGAAATTGCCAATTTTGTTGGTTTTGTTCTTAGCTGTTTTCACGTAAGAACCGTGTTTCCATACTTTGTAGCGACCCTGTATATGGTTACCTGAAGGGGATTAGTGTACGTGGCAGAAATAATTACGTTTGTTGGGTGGTTAAATATAATTAAAAAATAACGCGTTTGAAGTGATTTCACAATATTTGCCAATTACGGCCGCCTCTTATTTACTTGTTTTATATTGAATTGTATATTAAGAATAACTGATCTTCCATCAGTTTCACTTTATATAATTACTTTATTATATTGGATCCGCCATTTTGTTTTGTAAATTCAGATTCTCATTCAGCGACCTGAAAAACCCTTATTTGAAATTTTATGAAAAAATTACCGTTCTTATAAATCTTGTCCGCCCTATTGGATCCGCCATTTTGTTTTTCAAATTTTTAATTTCAAATTTTGAATCAGCGACCACGAAAAACCCTATATACGAATTTTCATGAAAAAATAATAATTTGTATCATTTTTGTCCACAATATTTTTCAAATTTTTAATTTCAGTTTCTTACGCCCGGTTTCTCCAACGAATCTTATGTAGATAAAACCTATCTTAAAAATAAGACGTTCTTAAAGTTTGCACCAACCATAAATCAGATAGTAGTCGTTAAAAGGTCTTACATTATAAGACGACAAAAATGGCATCTTAAGATTCGAATTCTAACCTATAAAGCAATGTTCAACAACGTCTGTCTGTTATTGGAAGTATTCATTGAAATGGCTAATAATTTATTAGAAGTGATGGATGCATTTGCATTCGATGTAGATGCTGTAGAAATTGCAGATATTCCACATTACTGTCCAAAGGATTCGACAATCTGACCACCGATTTCTCATTCATTAATACCTCCGCCAGTCTTAGGCAGTTCTCTTTTACTTTCTGCAACACTTTCTTATTCCACGTTTTATGTCTCTCTTTGCACGTGTTTAGTTCCTGGATTATGGAATCCCTTGCTTCTTACCTCTGTTTGTTTGTAGCCGCATTTGTTGTTTTATTTTTCACAATTTTGTGGACAGATATCAACGACGCTAATAAATTTCGCTTTTCTTTCTTATCAAACTACTCTAAACTCGACAACAGGAGGGTTAAAAATGGTTAGAAATGAATTTGACATAGAACGGCTTGTCAAGTTTACGCGAAAATACATCGTTGCCACGTGTAATGAAATCTTATCTAAGATATGTATAAATTTGTTCGGTGCAACAGAACAAAAAGTTACGAACTACTTAAAAATAAGACATACTTAAGTCAGACGTATTTTAAGATTCGTTGGAGAAACCGGGCGTTAATCAGCAACCTAAAAAAATCCGATATACTAATTTTCATTCAATTCCGATAACGCCTTCATATTTTGGCCACATTTTCGGCATTTGGGACCACTGCGCAATGCTCCGTAATGCACAGTACACTAAACTTACTGTCGTAACGAAGCGCTTCAAGTTCCAGTGTTTTCGAACGAATTGTCTTTTTTTAGCCGATTCTGCTGGATGAAAAAACGACTCACTTTTACGTTGACCGGCCAAGTGTTCGGGTTTTTCATCAATTCACCGTATGAGTGTGGGACAGTTTTCTTAAAAGAACTGTATTCCTCATGATGTTTAGAAATTAATTTCTCACATTTACCACCATTGACACTTTAACTAATTAGGAAACTGTTGACATTACCAACAGTGGTGGTGGGTTGATAGTTATAAACATGATAATTTCGCGTATTATTAGCGGTGGCGATATTATTGAGTGCAAACCTTTGACTATACAGGGTGCGTAAAAAGTATCGCACCAAATGGGATTATATGGAAACGGTTTGACATTCAGATTTCACATTTATTAGGTTTAAATTAGATATAAATACCCATATTTTAAGATGAGTTTCATTTGTTTCGAACCACTTGTTTTTTGTCAGAGGCCGCCATGTTGAATTTTTTTAAATAGTATCCTAGGTTTTTTTGGTATTATTTAAAAGGTTATTTAATTAGAAGTACAACGTGGTATAATATTAGCATGTTTATTCTGAAATAACGACAAATATAAATAATTTAAACAAAAACTTAAATTAACAAGAAACTTAAATATTGCGCCAAATTAGTTTACGTGGAAACGTTTTGACATTTAGATTTGACATTTGTGTGTCAAACTTAAGATAGGTAAGCGAAAATGAATTTGTCCGAAATTATCCGCATTGAAATATTAATAATTGTTGGATTTGGTGATCGCAGAAGAACCCATACTGAAGCTTGCCATGTGTAATGACAGTGATCTAAACAGGAATCCAATCAACAGATCTACAATAACGCGAACAGTGTAACATTTGGTGTGGAATATTGGATGGAAACGTCATCGGCCGTTCTTTTTACGTGATACATTAAGATCTGTTGTTTATTTGTAACTATTGCAAAACCAAATTGTACCAAAAATAAAGGAGATTAAACCAAATTCAATAAATCCGCAAGTCTTGCACCCTGATGTATGGTTTCAACAAGATGGTGCTCCGCCGCATTTCGGTCATCAAGTTCGAGAATTCTTAAATTATAATTTCGCAGGGCAATGGATTGGACGGAGGGGTGCAATTGAATGGCCACTTAGGTCTTCAGACCTGACACCTATGGACTTTTTCTTCTGGGAATATTAAAAAAGTGTCGTGTATCGAAATAGGCCAACAACATTAGATAAATTAGAAGCTCAAATTAGAGTTGCAATAAGAAACATTCGTAGGGCATATCTGCATAATACACTGGGCGCTTTTCTTGATAGACTTTCTTATTGCCGGAAGTGAATGGACAACAATTTGAGCACCTATTGTGATTTTATTTGGTTTCTTCTTGATTTAATTTTTGTTTTCAATTATTTATTTTCGACGTTATTTCAGAATAAGCATGCAAATGCTATACCACGTTGTACTTCTAATTAAATAATCTTTCAAACAATATAAAAAAAAACCTAAGATGATATTTAGAAAAATTCAACATGGCGGCCCCTGACAAAAAGCAAGTCGTGCGAAACAAATGAAACTTATCTTAAAATATGGGTATTTGTATCTAATTTAAACCTACTAAATGTCAAATCTAAATGTCAAACTGTTTCCATATAATCAGATTTGGTGCGATACCTTCTACGCCAACTTCATGTGTGTCTCCAAGCAACGGTGGCTCGGCGGTACCCTAAGTGGTTGTGGTATGTTATTAAATTGGTAGCTATTTTGTGTCTACGACATATGACTCTATGAGCTCGTATTTCATATTGTGAGACCCTTATTGAGATGTTATTCACACCTTCGAATATATAAATATTTATATTGTCAAATATTCACACTATGTCAAAATATTGCTATCTCTGTCTTTCGATAGATAATAATTTAATAGTTTAAGTTTTTATTTAACGTAACCGCTGACGTTACAGTGCTAATTAGTAATCTGTTTAAGATGAGATTGTCAGAAAGTGACCGTACAATTTTGTTGATGTTGCGAGGAATCGGGGAGAACGTTCGATCGTATGCAGAAGTAGCCAGGCTGTTTAACGCTGCTCACCCTGATCGCGAGCCGATCTCAAAATCGACTGTTCAAACAAATGTGAGACGTTTTGAGGACACGGGAGGAGTTAAAGATCGTCAACGCAGTGGTAGACCACCAACTGCGACAAGTGAGGACCAGAAGCTGGAAGTTCTGCAGCACTATTGAAGATCCTCATGTGTCAATCAGGAGAGTCGCGCAAGCGCAAGACGTCAGTAAATCGTCGGTCCAACGGATTATACGAGCGGTAAGATGGCATCCCTACAAAATACACCTTGCTCAGGAACTTTCGGAGGAGGATTTTTACAAGAGACGTGTCTTCTGCGCAGACATGTTGCGTCGTTTGGCCGATGATCGCAATTTTCTAGATAATGTGGTGTTCTCAGATGAAGCGACCTTTCAGCTAGATGGGCAGGTTAATAAACAGAATTGCCGGTATTGGAGTAATGTTAATCCGCACTGGACGATCGACATTCACAGCCCATATCCTCAGAAGTTGAATGTTTGGGCGCGATTGTCAAAACGCAGCGTCGTGGGACCATTTATCATCCAGGACAATTTGAACGGCGAATCTTAGTTGAATTTGATGCGAAATAAGGTGGTGCCTACCATTTCCGGCCTGTACCCTCGAAATTTGGTACATGTTTGGTACCAACATGACGGAGCTGCTCCTCATTACGCTGTGAGAGAGAGAATTTTTGAAGCAATCATTTCCCAACCACTGATTGGACGTCGCGGCTCTATTGAATGGCCCCCAAGATCGCCGGACCTAACACCACTTGATTATTTCTTCTGGGGATATTTGAAAAATAATATTTACACAACGAAACCAGCAAGTTTGCCTGATTTGCAGAACCGCATCATGAATGATGGCAACTTAATCACACCGGAAATGATCAATAACGTTATGAACGATTTCAACACTCGCTTGGTTCAGTGCCAAGGACAAAATGGCCTTCAGTTCGAGCATTTCCGATGATGATAGGGGGTAGGGGTGGAGTTTGGATATCAAAAGTTTCTTGAATAATTTCTGTTCAAAAATCATAAAATTAGGCAAAAATTGGGCGCTTTAGACGAATTATTCAACTGTAACTATTTTCCCACCCTCGTTAGGGGTTGGAATAGGGATGAAGGATTTCGTGTAGGATTGCTGTGAATATTTTCTGATTAATAATAAAAAAAATTAAGCAAAATTGGACTCGTGGAATGAATTTTTAAACGATAATTCTTCTTCTATACTTTTTAATATACTATTTCTTCGATAAAAGCAAGTTAAAATTGCCCAAACTATAATCACGAAAATATTTTTTTTAAGTTTTATTAACAAAGTAATATTATTTTATTTAAACTGTAATGAAAAATTAACTTTGTTCAAACCACAACTAGTTTTATTTATTATATAAAATGTATAACAAAGTAGAAGCTTCCAATATAAACAAAATTAAAATATTATACTTGATGTGTTCTATAAATGTCTTTGTGACGTTTTAATTTTAACTTTGGATTTAAAATATTAGTGACCCATAACTTAAATCTATCCTTATCTTGAAGCAAAACTCTATTCTGCACAACACCATATCGTCACATCCAGGCACACAACAACAATTCTATTTTATGAGTGACAGTAATGTACCTACAATAAGTTGATATGAGAATTTATATAAATTTAAAAAAAATTTCTTGTGCTTAACAATTAAATAATAAAATCATTAAATTCAACGTAATCAATGTTGTCTCTAATTAAACACAAAACTGCACAGAACAGTAGAACGAACGAAATACGTGTACTGAATGTATGTTGTTATGTTTACAAAACAAAGCCAATATGCAAACCATAAAATGTAGGCACGGTTTTTAGGCAAACTGTTAAAAAACTAAAGACAGCGCCACCATACGTTTGATCGTAGTACTGAGATATGGCACCAAAAAATCGTATGGAGTGAACACTCCCTGCTTATAACCTAAAATTATGTTTATTCCTTATTTTAGACGTATTAGATTTCCATCAAATATTTTTTTTTCTGCTTTCCGGTTTTTAAATTGCCCTCCATTTTCGGCTTCAGCTCGCGGACTACTTTTGGAGCAGTGATAATATGGGAAATGGTGGGGGAATAGCAGTCCATGTTTATATAGTCAAAGGTGCAAACAATTTTGACATTTATTTGCACTATTTACCGTTTAGCAGAATAATGTGTTCACGCATACATTCTTATCCTTAATTTCATCGATAAACTCACGTAGTAGTAATTTTTCCTTTCTTAGCTGTTTAATAACCAGATCTTATCTTCGACTTCATATGGAGTTGAAGGACTAAGCGTCAGACTTGGGACCATGGGTTTCGGTATTGCACAGCAAATAAAACTACCATTTTCACTGGTATTCCAGTTTTTCACAATTACTAGGCAGCTATCGTGATAAATAGTGTTACACTCAATACACTAGGTACCACTTTTTGCTATTTTTCCACATTTACACGATTTAATTTGCGAGAGCTCAGACAAATGTACACACTTGTCCGCCATATTTTATTAGGAATAACAGCAGCGAAAAGAAAAGGAACCGACTGCATAAAACTAACAGATAAATGCAACCTATAGGACTCTGGAGGAACAGAATAAGAAATCGAAGAAGAAGAAGTGAGTTTAATGCTGAACGATGAGATAAACAAAAGAATAATACATTGGAAACCGATAAAGCCAAGAATATGGGTGATGATAGAAATTGATTTAGAAAAAATAATAATTATTATTATTATTATTTATCCAAATGTAAGTCCCCATTGAAGGGAGTTACAAAAGGTTTAAAATTCTATGAACAGTTGCAAAAAATGACGAAGTAAGAGAAGAAAATGATAACATAATTATAATAGGAGTTTTGAATGCATGAACTGGAAACAATCAAAACTAAGGAGTGGAATGCATACAAATCTACGAATAAAAATACTAAGAATGCTAAACTTCTGAAAAACCGCAGACCCTAAATCTAGAAGAGCAATCAACAGAAAATAGATATTCATAGAAGAGGAGAAATGCAAAGATCATAATATCTCCCGGGTGATATGAGGTCTGCAAATAATCTAATTAAGAAGTTTCAGATAGAAAGACAAATAATCTTCGAACTAGTCATACTACCGAAATTGTAGGTTTTTTTATGTAAAATAATATCGCATATTAAACAACTTTATGTTCAAACTTGAAGGACCTCGTGAAGGCTCAGGAAGTATGGTACAATATTTTAGAATTAAGATATGCTGCTTAAAATTTTAAGAAAAACATCTCCACATGTAGATTATCCGCCAATTTATACACACCCGATATAAGATATCCTCATTAAAAGTGTAATCACTTGCATCACTTTCATGTCAGTCTTTTCTTCCTGATTTGTATGATGTCACTTTCATCACTTGCACTTGATGCTATTCTGGTTCAAACATTTTCACCAGTTTTCTTGAAATCCGTTAATTTACCAAACAAAAATAAGATGATGATTAGAGGCACTTTCAATCCTAACATATGAAAAAAATATACCGAGTGTCTGGGATAAGGGGCGAACATAGGGATTTAACATGAAATTAGTCAGAATCGTCATCATGACTAGCGTTCCTTCATGAATGACAGTCATTCAAATTAGTATATCCTGCAAAACCATCAAAACATGATAAAAGATTTGCTGCTTCGAATGTCAAACTTCTGCTCTTTTTAGGATAAATCTTACTCCTGCAAGAAATATATGGGTCAGAAGTTATGAGAAGGCGATGGAAAAAATCTTACATCGCTTCTCTCGAATACTTTTGGGAATAACTTTCCCGATAATTTTTATTGTCCTTATTGCGGGCTTCTTGGGCGTCCTCGGACATTAGGCCTATCGGAAGCGGGACCCACTCTATTATTTCAGGCCCAAGAATTAAAACTTTGTGCACTGTTGTAGGCATACAGAACCACGAGTATAATGTTGTGAGTAATTCCGCGCTTTCTAAACAGTATTGCTTAAATGCTATAACATTTGCCGCGAATCCACTTGACACCACTTGTGACATTTATGCAATAAGGGTTTGTCAACTTCCAAAATTTTAGCGGACACTGCCGTCTTCTAGAAAAAACGCCTTCCAGTGTTTCCGTCATTAGTGCTTTTAAATTCCACTTTCGGTTGATCGACATTTAAATGAAATTCGTTTTTGAACCTTTCTTGAATATTTTTTTTACGCTCATTCTCAATTTCTTTGTCTTCTGCTTTACACACCTACAATTTTATAGCCGATATGTAAAAAACATCCACGCATGCAATGTAGATAATCCGAGTCGTAGCTTCGTAACATTAATTTCTGCAGTTTTCATTAATTCAGTATCATTGAATTTCTTCGATGTCATGTTACATAAGTAACAACGCATTGCCTGTTACAGAATTGCAGACTTACCGTCGATCATTGTAAAAAAGAGTTCAAATTTAACAATAACTTCTTTTCCATTAATGACCGTACTGCAAGGGAGAAGACATTCAACAACATCTTCCACGAATTGCTCCTCGTTAAGAATCGTTAAGAATAGAACTCGTATAGGTCGGCAGAAACGCGGGGATGAGGGCCGAGAATTTTTCAACACGATTAATTCCTTGTTGTCATCCAAACCTAGAATTTGTAATGGAACTAGTGAAGTTAAAAAAATATTTGCATCAAAACTTCCTTTGACAGTGAATTTTTGTTTATCTTCGCTGTGACCCGAACTTCCATCGCAGCCACAGTTACACATATACCTAACATTTTTGAGAATATGAGGATGTAAAGAATGAATAATATCTTTTTGTATCATCAAAATTCTACTGCATGTATAATCCAGTAGTGGTTGTACTTTAACATTTGCAGAGGTTTCGGATACTGTAACATCTGAAGGATATCAACGCTATTTAGCCTCTGCAACTTTCTCATACGCGGAATAAGCAGAGAAATGTTTACTTCTTAGCGAGCTTCTTATATATTGGCCTGTTTTCTTAATTTAGCCATAACAATATCGACCAATGTATCATCTCGCGACATCTCTGTTGGACGCGGAGTTTTGCTGCTCTCGTAAGAGACTTAGTTGCGACATCTTTTACAATAGAAGCAGCAATTCCAGCCTCTGATGCGCGGAGACTCTTTCCCGTTGCATAAACTGATTCCCCTGTACTGCACTTGTACCGAATGTCTTTGATCTTTCATCGTTTTATCTGATCACTGACTTTGTCGAACTCTGCAGATGGTTGGCCTTTCCCTTTCGATGTTGAGGGCTCTTCGATTGACCTAAGATTGGTACTGTGCAAAACATAGAATACATTATGTTATGTATACATAGATTGTAACTTAATCCATATATTTCTGATTAGTGAAATTTCGCATGGTACTTACTGCAATGGTAAGTGAAACGTTCAACCACTTCTCATTTTTTTCCTAAAATGGTTCTGTTGTTCGATTCGAATCGTTCTATTTAATTTTAATTGGGTTAGCATTCTCTTTAATTTGTTTTTCTTTGATCTAAATCGATTTTGAAAACATCGCATGTCTTTCTGGCCCATTTCACCTCTAACATTTCGAGTTGGGTATTTAATTTCAGATGAAACTTGTTTTTTAAGGCTTCAAAAATCTCCCTTCTGGTGGATGTCACCTTGGCAATGTTTTGTTCTAAAATTTAATATGAAATTAATGAAGAGGATGGTTGCGACCGTTACTAAATCCATATTATACTGACTATATTTAACTATTACTAATTATTGTAAAAGGTATAAAAATATTATATAACTTGAGAAAGCAGCAATATTCACGACTCGAGATTAGACGGGTTAACAAGTGACAGTATACATCGAAACTTAAGCCGTAAATATTTATTTAGAATTATACAACTGTATTTCTCACGTTATATAATATTTTTAACAATAATTGGTTGTGGTAAAAATATTGTAAATTATTTAATTCAGGTTAATATGAAATTAAATTGAAAAAACATAATATAAAACTATTGAGAATGTGTTTAAAATTAATAAAAAAAATATATAGAAACGTACATATATAACACCCTATATATTATTTCAAATATTCTTCAATATGGAATCCAAGTATAACATCACTATTTGAATATTTATTTAGAATTATACAACTGTATTTCTCACGTTATATAATATTTTTAACAATAATTGGTTGTGGTAAAAATATTGTAAATTATTTAATTCAGGTTAATATGAAATTAAATTGAAAAAACATAATATAAAACTATTGAGAATGTGTTTAAAATTAATAAAAAAAATATATAGAAACGTACATATATAACACCCTATATATTATTTCAAATATTCTTCAATATGGAATCCAAGTATAACATCACTATTTGACCAAATCGACCGATTGCAACCTTCCATTTACTTGAACGACTGCGCGCGGTAGCTTTTAACATTAAACCACAGTCGAATAGGCAAGTTTAGGCAAAGGAATTTTTCAGATTCCTAATAACGATTGTATTACCTACAATTTAAGACTAGACACATCGCGGATACTCACCTACGTCAAACTATATTGATCATTTATCACTGGCAATTTTTTCTACGGATTGACATTGAACGCTGATATGTAACGCTGATTTAAATACACATTGTCGTCAATTGAATTAAATTATTAAATATAGAAATGTTCCACCAACCTTCAGGATCACCTTCCTTTAAACGGGATAAAAAAACACTTACGTAAAAAGTTATAACCACTAAATGCACAACGAATATTTCAGAAAAAAAAACAGAGAAACAACGTTCTCTAGAAGCACTAACTTTGTAGTGCCGCTAAAGCAACAGATTACTAGATTGTCTCCTGTTTTTCGGTATAACATAGAGAGGATCTCCTTCTATAATATACGCCAGTTAGAAACATAATCAGGTAATTTCCATTTTTTTATTTTTGTCATACTTTTTTCAATTCTTGGCCACTGTGCGACTGTTCATTAAATATAACAATGGAAAATGTGAAGCACAAAACATTGGACACCACACTATTGGTGTATACCTAGAAAAATCGCTCAATATTTAATGTTGCAAAACTACAAAGAATTTACTGGACATTGTTTGCGTAGAACATCGTCCACGCTTTATGCTGATTCGGTTGCTGATATATTAGTCCTTAAAGCCCAACAGCGTAGCAGAAGGCTATATAGAAGATTCTTTGGAGAATGAAATTACAGCAGCTAAACAAATATTGGGGCCTAAAGTCACTATCACTCGGTCGGAAAATAACATAATTTCACCCATCGACATCAGTTACTACCAACTCCGCTGAAACACCTCCCAATAATTCAAATGATAACGTTAATATGGAAACGTCATCAATGGACATAGTTTCTTCAGAACAACGTAAATTATCAAATTTATCGAAACACTGGATTTCGTTTGTAAATTTTAGTATTAATAATTCTGTTTTTAATATTACAAACAATTAATTTTTGTTATGTATCTAACATTATAAAATAAAGTTTACATTTTTCTCCTTTTTGGTTAACTTATATGTGGTATTATTTGATGTGTGGGATAAAAACCGCTGTGTGCTTCACGCCGCAAAAATGGTTTCCCGGGCCTCCAGTCGGCTTTCTATCGGCCCGGCAAACCTTAATTTTCACGGCTAGGAACACAAAATAACTATTGTAAGTATGGAAAAAGTGACGACACCATAGATTGTACACCACCGAAGTCTTGAAAAATAGTACTGTACAGACTCTTCAGTCATGCTTTACATACTCCGGGGCCGAACTAAATGGACGAATTCGGAAAAAAATATTTCCTACGATGCTACTCAGGTATATTCCTCAAATAGAATTAATCCTACAGGATTTTATAAAAAAAAATGGTTATTAAATTAACTGTGAAAACAGTTTTTGGTTTTGTTAAAACGAAAATCAACTAAACATTTTTGATAATTTCTAAATTTGCATGGAAGGCATTTACGCCAGTTTTAACTTGATTTTCTTCTGCAAGCCCCTTTCTATCTCATTATAAGTCTCCTGTGAATTGAATCTGCATGCCTCTTATGCACGCACTATGGTCTAAATTTTTGACGATAGCTGTCTGAATGACAACTACAAATGTTTAGTCAGACACACACGCATTTGAATTCATAGGCGACTCCTATGAATTACATTGTAAAGCATATCGTAATCGTTTAATGCAGTATAGTAATATTTCAGATGGAATTATAAATTTCTATAACTTTCTCTGGTTATTATAAATAATATATACTCCTAATTTATAAGATATCAACAAATAGTTAGTTAACGAACCCTCCAAAAATAACATAATAAATAAGCATAGGTTGTTATTTTACACATTTACATATTACTCATATAAAAAAATGATTACGATTTATACTTCCTCGTGAATTGGAACCACAACATTTTTGGATATCATGAATGCCTGATTACGCCCCCATATTTAAGACCAACAACGTTATTCCAATTCACAAATAACGTAGGTTTACCAATTTAAAACCTCCCATAACGTGTACCGGTCTAGATATAAATCCAGTTAACAACTCCATTTACTTTATGTATTACATATTACGTATCGAACAGAGAGAGTGTTAAAATAGACTCAAGTTTCCTTATCAAGAACAAAAAATTTAAAAAAATTCTCCTAGGTCTAAATCAAATTGTTCAGATTTCGATCTGGAGGTGTTTCAGTGGGTGCCTTGTATCTGGAACAGGTGTGATGTTTTACACATAGTTGCTGTCATCAAAAATATTTACCTTTTAATTGACACAGTTTCTTGTTTTATGGGGACCTCGTAAACCATAACCGATAGAGGAAAGTTTAACTGGGAAAAAAATAGTGTTGTTTAATTACAATTTTCGAAAAAGTCAATGGTAACTCGATACTTTGAAAAATGTAAAAAGTGCCCCTTTTGTTTAAATCGATTTTTCTCGATTGTTATAAGAGATAGAAAGAAAGTCTTAGATAATTTTACGCTAAATAATATAATTTTGTCAGAATTTTTCAATTACTATTATTTTCTAAGATGTAACATAAACATATATTTTTTTAATGGAAATCATAGTTGACTATGCCTACATTAAAAATACTTTGTTCACGAAAATGTTATAATGTGCGCATTACTTAATTGTATGGACAGCATTAATGGGGTATTATTGAACATGCTAATTCGCGCTTTAATTCACAGAATGCGATTTATGATAATATTTTGTTTACCCTGTTTAATACTGATTTTATTTATTTTTCAATTGTAATTGTAATTACAACTTGAATTTCGATTTTGATTTTGTTTTTGTTTTTTTTATTTTGATTTTGATTTTGATTTTGATTTTGATTTTAATTTTCGTGAACAAAGTATAGTGTACAACTCGCATATAATGTCTATTAATCACGAGAACGATGTTTGCGGAACGAGCCGTAGGTGAGTGGAGCAAATCGTTTGAGTCGATTGAGCCATCATTATATAATAATAATAATAATAATCTTTATTAACGGGCGTACCCTTTTTTACAATAAATACATAAATGTTTTTATACATGAATACTGACTTAATATATACACAACTACTAATACAAACGCTACTATAATACATATTACATATTATACAGATCTTACAGATCAACTCGCTATTGTAATAATTTGAGCCTTATTTAAAATACTATATTATCATGGAAAAAGAATGAACCAATATAATGTCCCAATTTACTCTAAATAAATACAATTTGAACCTTTCATAGCTATATGAGAAAAGAGGAAATGAAGAAATTTCATTTAATCTATTAGCCACACGCATAATTCTACAAACAGGATTATTTTGACCATAATTCGTTCTATGAAAATTGTATCTGAATATTGCTTTGCTTCTGGTTCGAACACTTAAAACCAAGAAATGCACTTTACTCAATAACTCATGACATATTATTTGGCAATTTAGAATTTTATAAAGAAAACAAATATCGGCAACACCTCGCCTATGTGTTAATGACTGGATATTGAGTATAGATAATAAATTATCATAGTTAATATTTATTGACGGTATTCTCCATTTATAGGCAATCATCCTTAAAAATTTTCTCTGAACTTTTTCATCAGGTATGACTGGTAAGGGTTCCAGACCACAGATGCGTATTCCAATATTGATCTAACAAATGTACAGTAGAGCAACTTTAGGGTACCAGCAGAAAAGTCTTTACCCACTCTGGAGATAAATCCCAGCATTCTCATCGCTTTATTTACTATATTAGTGATGTGAGTTTGAAAATTCATTTTACGGTTGAGCGTAACACCAAGATCTCTAATTTCCGTTACTACCTCTAAGGGTACATTATTTATTGTGTAAGTTATGTCAACGCTGATGTTATTCTTAAGAAATGAAATGTGTTTGCATTTGTTAATATTAAGGTGTAAATTATTACTAAGACACCAGTTAAAAATAGCATTCAAATCTGACTGAAGTAAAGTACCATCCATTTGATTTCGTATTACTCTGAATAATTTAATATCGTCGGCATATAGCAATATGTGAGAATTATTTATTTGATCCACAACATCATTAACAAATATATGAAATAAAATGGGGCCTATGTGCGATCCTTGGGGAACACCGGAAGTAGCAATGAATTCCTTAGATAGCGTACCATTAATTCTCACACATTGTTTTCTACCAGAGATGAAGCTATTTATCCATTTAACAATGCCAATATTAAATCCGAGAACCCGAAGTTTATTAACTAAAACTTTATGACTAACCCTATCGAATGCTTTGGAAAAATCTGTGTAAATAACATCAACTTGATGTCGACCTTCCAAAGAATCCAATATAAAAGTCTCCAATAAGACTAAGTTCGTAGTGGTCGACTTCCCTCTTTGAAATCCATGTTGCTGCTCTGTAATAATATTAGTGCACAACCATCGAAGTTGTTGTGTTATAATTGAATCCAGAATTTTAGGAATCACAGATTGCAAGCACACGCCCCTATAATCTGTCACCTCATCAGTCCTACCCGACTTAAAAATAGGAGTAATGTAGCTGCGTTTCCATAAGCTTGGAAATACTTCTTCATTTATTGATAAGTTAAAAATATGCGTAATAGGAAAAGTTATTGAATAAATGCATCTTTTTAAAAACAAGCTAGGAATTCCATCTGGACCACAAGTGGAAGTACTTTTTAGATTGTTTATTGCCTCAAATACTTCAGAAGAGTTTATTATAAATTTGTAATTAAAGTTTACTGATTTGTCTGATGTAAATAACGGCACTTGATCAACATCAGTTGAGTAGACCCCAGCAAAATGCTCTGCGAAGAAGTTAACCGTTTCTTGAATATTATTACTACGTTTTCCATTATAATTCATTGAACCAGGAATTCCATTAATTTCTCTTTTCTCTTTTATGTATGACCAAAAATTATTACAGTTATTTTTTATATTCATTTCAATTTTCAGAATGTACTCGGAGTAAAGTTTGTTACTTAATTCTTTGCATTGAGTTCTCAAATTTTGAAAAATTAGGTAATCAGAGTAATTTGAGGTTGATTTATATTTATTATGTGCAATTTTTTTTTCAAATACTTAGTTAATTAATTCTTTATTGAACCACTTTGGGTAATTACTAATGAATCTCTTTTTATACGGAACGAACAAATATATAACATAGTAAAGAACAGAATAAAACAAATCAACCACTTCATTGACATCACGACATAATATACTGAATACTTGTTGTGCTACTTTCTTGATGGAACCATATTTTCAAATTGGGTATTATTTTCAGTTGCCTGACACGTGTTTCGATCGGTTAGGATCATTTTCAAAGTTAAAGTTTAACTTTGAAAATGATCCTAACCGATCGAAACACGTGTCAGGCAACTGAAAATAAAATTATGGAACAAAACAAGCGTTTTACTTTACCCAATTTCACGACATAATCTAAAATAATCTAACCAATCCATAAATGATAGGTAACTATTTATTTCAATGAAATTGGCATGTGAGAAATCGTAACATGAGAAGTCATCCGTAACTATTTGAGGATGATTACAAGTCCAATTAATTGAATAAGCAATGTGATGTTGAGAATTATATAGTAACGGATCAATCGCAGCACTCACTGTAGTACACTCACTATGTCCAAACACTAAATCTAAAAATACACCACGATTATTTGGATACTTGTTTAATTGGCGCATATTCAGGAACGATGCTGATTCCATAAGTAGTTGAGCATCTTCATTCAATCCAAAATTATTGTCCTCCTCGAAATCGTCTTTACCCCAATTAATATCGGGTAAATTATAGTCTCCACAGATTAATACCTTGTGAAGATCACATAAGTTTGTAATTTCTTCAAGTGTCTCGCAATGCGACAAATAATATTCAGTTGGACTATTGGGTGGGATGTAGACACCTCCTACGACATACGTATTCCTATTTACGTTGATTTTAACCATAACTTGTTCTACTAGTATTTGTGATATAGCAAGTTTACATGCATTTATTGACTTTTTAACTCCGATCAATACCCCTCCCCCACGTGTTTTAGAGCTGGATGAAACAGATCGGTCACATCTGAAGATATTGTAATTATTTATTGAGAGTTCACTATTAGCAATGTTGTCCGTAAAAAATGTTTCTACTATAATAAATATATCATATGTACTTGTGTGTACGTTTCGAGAGAATTCCTTAATTTTTGTTGTCAATCCTCCCACGTTTTGAAAAAAGATATTTAAATTACTCAGTTTTTTGTTAGTCGCGATGTCGATTTTTCCATTAACACAATTTTCGGTATTCCTTTAGTATATTTGATGGTAATATTTTCTTCAGCCTTTTCTCTCCTCTCTTCCAACTCTCTACGTAGATTAGTTAAATAATCACGCTGATATTTAGTAAGGTCTGCCTTAATTTTCACATTAGTGATCTTGTTACTGTTTTTTAACATTGATATGGCATCATTCTTATGTGGTAGAATAACTTTTAATGGCCTTGGTTTATTAGATTTCTTCCCAATTCTTATCAACTTGACCGGAGACGTATTAACATTGACCGTTTTTATTATATTATCCACCGCCACTTTATCTGCATTAAGTAGTTCGTCGACTGACTGATTTGCGGGTTCGGGCAAGTTGTAAATAATTATATTTGTACTACGTTGGTGTCGTTCATCAAGTTATTGAAAAATATCATTTTCAGTTAAAGTTAGCGAAGTGGGAACGGATGTTCTTTGAGATTTCAATAATTCCAATTCCGGTTTCAGTAAATTTAACTCTTGTTCGACCACTTTTAGCTTGTTATTAATTGTTTTAATTTCATCACTAAATGATTTTAGAATATCATTTTTGAACTTTAATAGCTGGTTATTTAAAGTTTTTTCAATCGTTTTCTCAATTAGACAAAATAAAGTAGATTTTGAGGTGAAATCACTTTCAATGGCATCATCCACAGAAATTGGAAGTAATAATGAGTTATCAGCGGATAGAGATTCATCAGGCATGCATTCGCCACAAATAAATCTATCACCATCCACTTTTTTGGCTTCCTCGCTATAATATTCCCATCGAGAGCGGTCCACGTCACAGCAAGCAGCATGAGACCACTGTATACAGTTGCCGCATTTTAGCGCCCAAGATCTGGGACTAATAAATTTAGTACAGATTTTACAATTTAACACCATGGCAATGGAATAATGAAAAATTAAATCAAAATTACCAGGAATATGGAATAGGGAGACGGGGTCACAAAAATTTAGCAGTTAGATCTTCACGTCCAGGGGCCGATCAAGACGACTTAGATAACATACACAGGTAGGCCACGGATAGTATCACGAAAAGAAACAAAGGCAAACAAAAATAAAATGGATGCAACGAGTAGTTGAAATATACGAATAAATTGCAATAAAAATACAAATACAAATGCTCCACGGAATTTGAGCAAAAACTGTCGTGATTTATTTTGGACGATGTCGATGACCCTGGTCGCTAGATATCATTCACTGACCCAATATTCAGTATTAATTTTACAAGAAAATACGGAAGCAATACTTATCAAATTTTCATATACTGTTGCTGATTATTTACCATATCCTTGCCAAATTACACTATTAAGCAGCCACTATTTCCCACTTAATTAATCACTTTTCACTAGAGCCGGAATAAACACGTGTACAGTTCATTATTCTTGCAGTTATTATTATATGCTCGTTGTACAATATACTATTGTATTCTCGATACAGCACTTGACATAGTTGTTTTATAAGTATAACTGAGTTCCTATAAACTATATATTTTGCTTAAAGAAATAATAGTTAGCCCTGAAACAATGATAATGATAAAACAATTACGATTGTTTGTAACATCTGGTTTCATTGTTGTATTTTTTTCAACGAATTTGGCATAAGCGCTGAAGAAAAATATTTTAATTAACATATATGGGCATATTATGGGAACAAAAGACTTCATCAAAACACTAAAAAAAATCAATTCAATTTATTCCTGCCAACACCTAGATAGGTTTACACTAGTCAAATATACAGGGTTCGGGAAAATGACCAGATCACCTTAATAATTCTCCAACAATGGAAAATTAAAAAAAAAATCAAACAAAATTTCTTACATATAAACAAAATATATTTTTAATCTACAAGATGTTCATTTTATTACGCAAAGTAGAATGTTAAAAAAAACCCGTTTGATACGAAAAATTGTTGTAGATAAAAGTTGAACGGTTCGGAGGGGAACATACAGTAGTTACATAGTGACCTTGGTTTGACCTTGTGTCATCTATGGTCAAGTGAAGTTCAAAGTGCGCGCTGTATCTCAAAAACTAATACAGGAATTAACATGAAACTTTAAACATGAGTCTTACTTGATAATCCTAAGAAAGAAAAGCTATAGGTAAAATTTCGTACACCGGAAGTGTGTGTATTGCTTAACCCTTTTGTGTTTCTTCACGATAATTTTTGAAATTTAAAAAATATTACAAAAATAATTCAACAAATATTAGAGATAACAGAGAAATTAACATCATTTGTCTGAAAATATTTTTCATAAAATTACTTTTTTCCGAAAAATAAAAGTTCAAAAAATTAAAATTTTATAAAAAATATTTTCAAACAAAAGATGTTCATTTCTTTGTTGTCTTTAATATTTGTTGAAATGTGTTTGTAATATTTTTCATATTTAAAAAATCATCGTGAAGAAACCAAAAAGGGTTGGGTCAAAATGTTTCGATCGTAAAAAAATCTTACAAATTTTCGGTATAAATTAGATTGCCATAATTTTAAACAAAAATATTTGAGCAGGTTAATGTTTATTTGACAGTTGTTTATACAAAAATGACGAAGCAACCTGTCAGTTGCTGTCAGTTAAACAAAATTACTGTCTTTAAATAAAACAGTTTCTTTGTTAATATCACACTTTATTTTTTAGTGACTCGAGTTTCGGTCATAAGCTGATCATTTTCAAACTTAAAGTTTTATTAACAAAGAAACTGTTTTATTTAAAGACAGTAATTTTGTTTAACAGATTAACATTATAGCATTAATGTACAACTATACATCCCTGTCTCTCCTGCACATCCACTTCCTTCGCCCTCTCTCTCATCCACTTTGCCACATTTACCCCCTCTATAACCACTCCCTCACTTTCACTTCAGACAAACCTACTCTCTCATACATTTTCATTCGTTCCTTCCTCCATTTACCCCCCCCCCCCCCTTCGCTCACGCATGTCTTCAATACCGCCTTTACTAACCTCTCTTCACCTCCACATTTGGTTCAACAGCTCCCTGAATTTCTTCTTTCCCCCTTCTCCTATCTCCTTCCACATCTCTGCCTTCATCCCATCCAACCTTGCTGCCTTTCCTCCTTTAACTTCCTCGAAAGCTCTTTCCACTTCCTTCTCAGAGAACTCCTCCCCATCTTCATACGCCTTCCTTATCCTACTTCCTCTGGGTATCCACTTGTTTCTCTACATTTCCTTGTCCACTCCTTCAGTGGTATCTCTATCCATCTCCTTCTTTCGCCTCTTCTTAGTACTTTCCATATTTCCGCCTCGTTCCTACACATCTTCAACTCTTCACTTGCTCTTTCCACCTCCTGCAGCTTCTTCTTCTCGCATATCCCCTCATATTTCCTTTTTGCTGCCGTTACCTTCGTCTTCTTCATTCCACCTCTTATACATTCCCCCACTGCCTTCCTTACTTCACTTTTTGCCTGCCTGCATTCTTCATCAAACCACCTACTCCCAACTCCCATCTCTCCTTCAGCTTTTCTTCCGCACCCCAATATTAGTTCCTCCATCTCCTCCATTGATTTGACGTCTTCCCACTGGATCCTCCTCATCTTCTTCCATATTTCTTCTATTGCCTTTGCCCCACATTCTAACTTTCCCATTTCTTGCTTCTTTTCAGTAGTTTTCTCCTTCTCCATCCATACCTTTACTTTTAGCGGTAAATGATCCGAGCCTATCACTTCCTCCACCTCCATACTTTTTATTTCACTTTCTGTCATCCCCTTTATCGCCACATAGTGTCACCGACGATCCCCTCGGTCCACAGTATGTTTTCCTCCCTTCCCAGTCTCCCTTTGTGTATGCATTTAGATTTTCCCATCCCCCCTCCATCACCCACTCCTTCATTCTCTTGCCCTCCCCGTTTATACATTTGTCCCTGGACTTTCTTTCTATCACCGACCCCTCTTCATTAATCCCTCCCCCGATTTCTCCCATTCTTGCATTAAAGTCTCCTCCTAGCACCCATTTTCCTCCCCCTTTCGTTCTCTCTATCTCTTCTTATTATATTCCAATTTTTATTTATATATACCACCCCTACGTTTATCCTCTGTTTCCCTTGTCGATACTTTATCCATGCCACGTCTTCTCCATCCCCATTTCCTTCTTCCATCCTACTATTATTACACCCCTCGTCCTTCCTTTAGTCGCACACTTTATCGCATCTTTCCTCTCCCATATAACGCTTTCCGGCAGCCATCTTTTCACTTCTTCCCAATCTTCCTTCCCCATCCATGTCTCTACTAGCCGCACTATGTCCTTCCCTACTAACCACTCCTCCCAGTCTCTCTTCCACTTACACTCCTTTATCTTCTCCTTAATTCCCGCTATGTTCCAAACCCCCATTGTTACTGACCCCTTCTCCCCCCCCCCCCCCCCCTTATCACCCCGCCACTTGTCTTTCCCGCTGAGCTTCTGTCCCAGTCTACTCTCTGCCCCTCTATCCTTTTTTTTACAGCCAGTCCTTGCAATTTGTCTTGAATTATTTTTATCGTGTTCATTAATGTTCCATTTTTTTTGTTCTTGTCCGGTTCCACTCGTTTGATGTCTTCTTTTCGTCTGTCGTGCGAGTAATCCCTTCCACCCTTTTTTTGACTTCAGTATTATTCCTTTTTCCTTGTTATCCCATGTAAATATTTCGTCTTCGATTATTATTTTCTGGTAACCTACTTTAACTCTTTTACCTTTTGCCTTTTCTTCCCGAGCGATACTTCTAATCTCCCTTTAAATTTCTCTTTCTTCAAATGATAGATCCTCTTCTATATATATATATATATATATATATATATATATATATATATATATATATTTGTATCTTTCAGTTTGTTCTTTTTTCTTCCCATGATCCTATTTTAGCTTATCATTTCATATTTTTTTACAACATTTATTGCTGTTACTTTTCTGATAGTTACTTTGACTTCTAGCTTTTCCTCGCACAGCTCTCTTACCGCCTCTCTAGGGTTAGCCGATTCCAGTCCTACAATTGCTATGTTATTTTTCCGCTTTAATCTTTCCTCTCTTTCGTTTTTCTTTTCTAATTTATCTATTCTTTCCATTAATGAAATTCTTTCTTGTCTCCTTTCCATTGATTTTCCCTTTTTTCCATATCCATCTTAATTTCTTTTATTTCCCTTGTTAGATCCTGTGCGTTCTTATCCATTTTATTCATCAGTTCTCTCATTATTTTACATTTTGATGTCGAAAGATGTCACGTTTAAGTACTGCCAATCGCTAAAATTTCACCAAAAATAGTTAAATAATGAAAAATGTAATATAAAAAATCTCCTCATTGTTTTACTCTTTTTGATATAACAATAAGTAGAGTATTAATACACAGTAGAAAAACAAATTATTTACTAAAGCATCAAAATTCCTGTCTAATTCTACGGCAAATATTTAATTATACAACAAATATTTTGACTAATGTAAACTTCTTAGATACGATTATATCTTGATTTGAAATGTTTATTATTGTTATTATAACTATTAAACAAGAATAGAATGGAATACGGTTTATGAAACATGTGCGTTATATTCTCGGAATGTTTAGAAAACGCCTGATTTCATTTGATTCATTTGTCATCTAGTGTCAGCGCCTGTTCTTCGCAAATGGCCCTCGTCGGTCTAATTGCGGCTTTACGTTATTTCCCGGAATGGAGATTGGATTAGGTCTAATTGTGTCAATGTGTCTTGTTGGTAATTAGTGGTTTATTTCTGTCATTATGGCCTCTAAAGTGGGTAAATATCTTATAATTGAATTAATAAAGAATTATGTTCCATCGTTCGAGGCGGCTTGCTTGAATTTAGTGTGGAAGTTTATTGGCTTGTGAATTGTAAATAGTCAAAATTAATTAAGAGAAAACTACTAAATGATGGTAATTATTTTAGCCTTAAGCCTCCTATTAGGTTATCACCGGTAAAATTGACAATCTTTTGGTTTCTTCCCGAGAAATTCGATTAACGATTAACGCGCAGCCGCGAAATTGACGATTCCGGTGGTCTCAAAGTCTCCACCATTACTAACGTGTAGCGTGCTTAGTTTAGGGTTAAGTTTTTTAGAAACCATTAGGTTATTGTCAAATTAAACTGCGTTGTTAATAACACGACAGAGAAAACTTTTCGAAACTGGAATCTCGAATTTCGCTCTTACGCGTTTGAGGTTTCTCCTCTGTGCATAAATGTAGTTAAACTGTCTGTAAAATACATGTTCATATGTTTTTTTTTTCAGTGCAGGTATCACTGGAAAATTACTAATATGAAGGAGCTGTAATTATGCTTAGTTACTTTACTTTATTGATCTTATACATAATTTTTAGTTAAAAATTGGTGAAATTATTTTGTATCTAAAAGCTTCTCTTTCTGTATCACTCTGCCAATTAACATTAGTTCAGTTTTTAATTTTTTACGATCGATTTTATGTGTTTTCGGCCGTCGAATAAATGTAAATTTCGGACCTATAAAGTTACGTCATTACGCTCATAACTAATTTGGGTGGCCGCAGTGCTCTTTAAAGAAGTAACACTGTCAAATAAATTATGATTTAGTGTCATACTTAACCCGGCCCGGCAAAACGAAAGCGAAATCACGGACCTCCTCGCGTTCCCTTTTAATTTTAGTGTTTAGTCTTTCGAAAATCAAAACAATGGCGCTAATAAAATATTAAATATTTAAGTAATGGAGGCAGTTAATTCCATTCCAGGTGGTGTTTAATTATTGGGAAATTATCATTTGGGTCCATGTATGTTTTAATTTTCATATGACCGTTTACTGTTTATAAAAAAAAAAAAAAAAACGGGTGTGGCTGATAGATCTGTAATGCTTACACCGACTTTATTCCGGATACAAATCAGTCAGCATTTAAATGAATAATTGGGTTAGTTTTGGAATTAATTGCGTTCGTGTGAACATCAAGGGGGAGCGTTTGATAGTGCACACAAAGATTTCACGTCGGTCAATTCCCTTACGAAATTAATCGAACGTCTTTGAAGGTAATAACAGAACACACACAAAAATTGTATAATAGCTATATCAAATCAGTGAGCTGTTTTTGATATTAAAGTTATTTGGAAAGCAAACACAAAAAATAAAATATGCAACTGACACGACGATCAATTTTTCAATTAAAATCTTTAAACTAAGATACTGTAATAATGGTGTAAACCATGTTTTATTGATAAAACAACGTGTATATAATATACATACTTCCAATCTTGCAAAGCTAAGAGCATTGAAATGTTTCAATAATAATTATATTGGCGAATCCCACCGATTTTTTGCCAATAATCGGTTCAAAGGTTTCAAGATGACCTACGACATCATAATATACAACTTAAATAAAATAATATTGTAATGTAATAGTGATTTTAAGTTATAATAATAACTGAGTACATTTTCTGTTAAAACACATAAATTATTACCAACATTATTTGATGCGTTTCAAAAAGGAAAAAGACCGAGTCAAGTAAAACTGGCAAGGCTGTGAAGGCCCTAATGGACGTGTACTATTAGTATATAATAGCTTTTTTCTACTTTGGTTTAACAATCGACCTTTTCTTATATAAAAATAGTTTAATAATGAGATTTTTTATTTTACAGTTTTGCTCATTATTAAACTATTTGTGGTAACATTTTAGTTGTTGCGATTGGCAGTACTTAAACGTGACATATGTCGACATCAAAATGTAAAATTGCCGTTAATTCATAGGATAATTGGAACCGTCCAATGCGTTACACACTGAATATATTCGAATGCATATTGGGGAGTTCGCCACCAGTACCACTAAGGTTCAAGAAAACGGAAGCGTCATATTGTTCACTTTTTATCGGCGTGGAAAATGTAGGAACTCGGCGACAATGGCCGGACGCATGAATTCATGCTCTCGGTAACGACGTTTAGGCAACACAACATACAAAGAGGAAAGCTTGTAATTTATTATATGTATTATCACTTTGTTTGCAAAACTAATATCACGGTAGAAACAGCGAGAGTAAAATGAATGTTTCATTCGCGGCGAAAAAGAGCCGATTCTGTCGGTGTGTTAATTCGGTGTGGATTTTTAATTAGCGTCGATCGATGCCTGACACGAGGAACGAGAAACAAATGTAAACATAACCTTAAATTTCGATTATCATTTAGGCGATGCATTATTTTATAAGCTTAAATTGGTTACAACTTACGTGGAAATAGTTTGCTTATCGCACGCTTGGCAACCTCCCTTATTTCTGGTGTGTAAGTAATATTCTTGATTTAACATGTTTTAAAATCAACTATTGAAATCGTAGAAATACGTATGTTAAATATTAAATTCGTTCGAAGGGATCAAATGTTTTTAGTGCTGCCAAATGTTAAAAGATAAAACTCACTAGGTTTAAGTATATATTTTATTTTAGAAATAATTCCTTAACTAAAACCAAACTAGAAAAAATAGTATATTATACTTGTTTAATAAGAGGCATTGTGGGGCACTCGTGCCACAATATACCCTCTTATTAAACTTGTATAATAATGTACTATTGTAACATCTCTACGATATTTAAAACATTTTTTCATCGAAAAAATCAATGAGTATAATAGCGCGTGGAACATTGTAAGTATTTCTTTCACTAATTTTTGCTTAAAAACGTGAAATGTCCTTATAAATAGTTTTGAAAACAACATAACTATTCAAAAGAATCACGTCAAGACAATATAAAAAACTCTTTTTTATACACCTGATAACGTCGCATAGTGTGAAATTTGCTGAGAAGTTGATCACCTCCGCCAACTTCTTCCATGTTTTTATTATAGTCTAAAACAATTGTTTGCTTTACAATATTTCAATATTTTCTTTAGTTTTGTAGTTTTATATCCCCGTATCAGCAATGTCTAGGTTATGCATTGTTGATAACATGTTGACATATTTTTTGTCTTTCCACATTATTACGGAAATATTTTTACTTTGTGATATAGTTGCTTCACCTCGTTTTAATTTTTTACTTCCTGAAGCTTTAGGCATATGTTTTCTATTTGTTCTCACCGTGCAACAAACGTCTGTTTTTTCTTATTACTTAAAAAAAAAATTGTATGGTTTTATTCATTATATTCAGAGACGTATTTTGATTTTCTACGGCTACCCTTTTTGTCGAGTTATGACGTCATCGACAACTTTTTGAAATGGATCATCTTGTATATTTTTATATTTTCCAATAGACATTTTTCCAACAATTGTAATGATATAGGGTTTGGTGGGTGTGCGACTTGGTTTTTTAAATTTTAAATAATAAATAAAATAATTCTAATTGAGTTGACTTTTTACGTCTTTTTGCACTGTTTTCTGATAAAATAATTCGTGTTTTCGTATGTTTTCTGTCACTAACAAACAGTATCCATCTGAAATATTAACATTGCTGTTCAATTATGGGTGAACTAACTTAACGTAAAAAATGGTGATGTGGCCAGCATATTACTTTCTCCGACTTGATGGTATCATGGCCATTTATATTTACGTTTTCATGGTTTATTTTCAATTGAAATCATATTTTAATTGTACATCAAGCGTTGTGTAAACTCGGATGCAACTGACGTTTAAAACGTCAAAATTATAAAAGAAAATTAAATTCAAAAACTCAGTTTACTCAAAAACTAAATGGATTTCAAAAAAAACTTATTCTTTATAAGTTGTTCATTTTAGTATTCTCTACAATGATTATTAACATAAATTTGCTGTAACTATTATCGTTTTATAATTATAAACCTAAAATTAAAAAAATAATAATTCATACATTTTTTTTCTCGAATAGAAATGATTTTATGAAAAATGTTTTCAAGCAAAAGATGTTCATTTCTTTGTTGTCTTCAAAGTTTGTTTGAATGTTTTTGTGATATTTTTCATATTTAGGAAAATATTTGCAAAAAACAAAAAACAGTTAAGGTAAACGCCCACTTCCGGTGTACGAAATTTTATCAAAAGCTTTTCAGTTCTTCAGATTATCAAATAAGACGGATGTTCAAAGTTTCATATTAATTGCTCTATTAGTTTTTGAGATACAGCGCACACAGCCACACACACACACACACACACACACACAAATTTTTTTTTTACAGAAATTGTTGAAATGCCATCTAGGGACCCCAAAACGGATATTTCCGTAAAAAAATTTTTTGAAAAAAAAATCTCGATCACAATACTTTCTCGTACTTCGTAACGGAGAAAGTAAAAATTACGTTGTTGATGATGGTTAGTTTTGGAGATTGGTAGAGATATCTGCAAGATGCATTCAATATTTTTAATGCAACATTCCTTAATAGAAATTCTAATATTTCTAAATTAAAATTTTCAACGGTTGAATAAATTTTTTACGAAATTTACAAATTTCATTTTTCATTATTTTATTTATTATTTAAAAAACCACAAGTCGCATATCCGTAATCCCTATATCATTGCAATTATTGAAAAGGTGTCTATTTGAAAATGTAAAAATATACATTTAAAAAAACTGCCGATGACGTCATATCTCGAAAAAATAGGGTGGCTGTAGAAAATCAAAATATGTCACTTTAGTTTAGCAACAAATCAGGTGTTTGTGACACATTTGCCGAATCCTATATAAACAATGACCCTTTTCTAATAAGTTACTTTCTTCCATCATATACGGAACAATTTGTGTGCTATACAGCCCTTTTTAGACTTATCCTTTCCTATATAAACCCTAAAATTATGTATATATTTTGTTCTTGAATCGCATAGCTTGTGGTATTTAATTCCGAATTGGGCTCTCTTTGTTTTGTTATATTGAATGTAAGGAATTCTGCTTCTGCATTTCATCACTCATCCAACGAAATATCTCAGCTTGGAGTGAATAAATCTTTGAATCTTTTCTTGATCATGTCCATTATTGGTCTAATTTTACGTAAGGGATCATCACGCTGCAAACGTTCATTATTAGCAGGACAAAATTTCTTGAAATTGACATGAACCTATTTCGGGACATTTTGATGTATGGCGTTTCAATGCACTTTTTCGTACTCCAGTGGCTTTGCAGTGTAGGTTTTTTCATCATAGCAATATAGTGCAATAGTGCAAAATAAACTTGCAATTCCTTTACAGAAACTTCTTTAAAAATTGGATCCTTTACAATCGATTAGTATCAGTTACAATATATTCAAGAATTTCCTTTCTCAAAAATAGTTTATAACCATTCTCTCTACTAACATTTGTAATTTTTTTATTTACACCACCAACATACCGGGTGACCCTGGGATCTGTAAAAGCCCCATAACTTATTTGCTATTTGAGATATCCACTTCTAGTTTTCTTGAACTGGTACCCACACATATTTTAAAAATATGTATGTTTTTGTACAGGGTGTCCCAATATACATAACAGAACAAAATTATGTTTTTTTTTTTTATATGGAACACCCTATATTTTATACCTTATCAACCCTCTTGAGAAGCTGATAAAAATAGTATAAGATAGTATGGGTCTGTTATGGACGGTTGGTTAGTTATGGGCAAATTTGTGGCAAAAACAAGGACACATTGAAAAAATTGCAGAAGCGCTCCTAGCAAAGCTAGCGTCATTTTTTATACACTAAAGAATTTTCCACATCATGAAGAATAATACAAATCGGCTTTGGTTCTTTTTTGTTCATGCTGCTATACAGGGTGTCAACATACGCAAAACAATGGATAACTATTTTTTTAAATGGAACACCGTATATAAGTTGCCACCAATCTATGGCATTTTTAATAAGCTTTTCAATGATATACAGTTTGTATAAAAAATATTATAGATTCTTGAGATTTATCAATAAAAACATATTTGTTTTGACACCTTCTGCTGATTTTTGGATTTTCAGCCAAAATTATGCATTTTCAGGAAAAATTATAAGAGACCAAAGTTGTAAAGCGAAAAATTTCCGATCGACGTAGGTTTTTCAACTTTTAAGATAATGCGTGCATTGCCCGCCAGAGCGCGCAAAATCGTGACCGTATATGCATTTTAGAGTTTTCTTTTCAAATTTTCTATTAATAAATTGCACCATACTTTATTTTCCGCACCCTCTAGCGGAAAAATGGGAAATTATAGGGAAATTAAAATAGCCATATCGATTGAAAATGTTCCGCTCCACAACTCTTAATAGAAGCAAATTTTGCTAAAAATGCATAGTTTTCCCTAAAAATGCAAATTAAAAATGTATATATTAATTTTTGCGTTTTTCAATGTTTTTTTTTGCATTTTTAGCGAAAACTATGCATTTTGGGCAAAAATTGCTTCTTTTAGGAGTTGTAGAGCGGAATATTTTCAATCGATGTAGGTCATTTAAATAATTCTTTAATTACCCGTTTTTCTGCTAGAGGACGTGGAATATAAAGTAAAGTGCAATTAATTAACAAAAAAATTGAGAAAAACGCTGAAATGCATATACGATCACGATTTTGCGCACTCTGGAGGGCAATGCACGCATTATTAGAAAAGTTGAAAGACCTATGTCGATCGAAAATTTTCCGCTCTACAACTTTGTTTTCTTATTATTTTTTCAGAAAATGCATAGTTTTGGCTGAAAATCCAAAAATGAGAAGGAGGTCACAAAAGAAAAATGTTTTTATGGATAAATCTTAAGAATCCTTAATATTCAATTATACAAATTGTACATCGTTGGAAAGCTTATTAAAAATTTCATGCATTGATGGCAAGATATATTGGGTGTTCCATTTGAAAAAAAAATAGTTATCCATTATTTTGCGTATGTTGACATCATGTATAGCAGTACAAATAAAAAATAACCAAAGCCGATTTGTATTATTCTTCATGATGTGGAAAATTCTTTAGTGTATAAAAAACGACGCTAGAATGCTAGCGCTCCTAGCAATGGCTAGGAGCGCTTCTGCAATTTTTTCAATGTGTCCTTGTTTTTGCCACAAATTTGCCCATAACTAACCAATCATCCATAATAGACCCATACTATCTTATACTATTTTTATCAGCTTCTCAAGAGGGTTGAAAATAAATTATAAAATATAGAGTGTTCCATTTAAAAAAAAAACATAACTTTGGTCTGTTATGTATATTGGGACACCCTGTACAAAAACATACGTATTTTTAAAATATGTAATTTTTTTAAACAAGCCATTTGCGGATATCTTCTTTTTTCCACGTTGAAGTAGGAATTTTGTCCCTTACTCTGCTATGGTAGGCATTATCCATAACAATCACCGCATTAGGAGGTAATTTGTTTAGCATACTCTGAAACCATTTCTCAAACCTGGTGGCATTCATTTCATCGTGGTAATACCCTCAAAAAGTAACAAGCCTCCATTCTAAAAACCATTTTCAGATCCAATATGAAGAATTATTATCCTTTTGCCTTTTCCTGATGGATTCCTTAATCCTGTTGAGAGACCTTCATTGAATGCTTGTCTGTGGCTTTGAATAGTTTCATCATGCCAAATGTGGTTTTTAGTATAACCTGCATTGATCCACGTTTCATCTAAATAAAAGACTGGTCTTTTCTCAGCACGGAACTTTTTTATTTCTCTCAAAAATCTTCTCCTCCAAGTAATAATGTCCAGTCGTTCAGTAAGCATGCTTTTTCGGTTTCGTTTCGAATATGTACAAACACATTCATATTTAATACAATGTCAGCAACATTTTTTGTAATGAAGGATATTCAAATTCTAGTAAATATACAACCTCCAATGTGCACAGTAAGTAACATCGGAGGTAAGCACCTTACGTTACCCTTAAACCTATTTTTATTAATTCTGATTATGCTTCATAAAGACTGATACTTTTATAACTAATTACTTAAGGGGAATCGGTAGACCTCTTTGGTGTGTTTCTGGCTCAGTAGATAGCACCGCTTTATATGGGACTTATAATGTGAAAGTTTTACAGTTTTTTCTCGACAACTATGGTTTCTAGAGGAAAACAAAAAACGAAAACGTGTTTAGTGCAGTCAGGAAATTCCCGGAAGTTTAAGATTTTTTTCCTAAAAATTAGTATTTATAAGAAAATAATGAAACAAAGTGTAGGCTAAACTCCCGCTTGGGTTTGTATTCAACGTGAAATGGGCGTTAACATACTTCTTGCCTTAGTCAAATAAACACAAACGTGAAACGATCCGAATACATTTTTATGTACAAAGAAAGAGGATAGATAAATGAAACGTCGTCGTAATTTTTCAACTTGTAATTTATCGCACTCCGTCGTCTCCGATTGGCGATTGACGCCGCGACATGCATCTTTCCAGTCCACGTGGACTCGAAATTATCTACATAATACAAACAAACATAACAAGAAATTCGATACTCGAGTTTCTGAGCCGACAGTCGGGAACACATACTGATCTGATCGACTTTCAAGAAATATTTTCGTGGCGAAATTTTATTTCCGACAAAATTATAATTTGTATTTTCTCCGTTACGAGGTACAGGAAAGTATTGTGATCGTGAAATTATTTCAAAAATTACAACAGCAAGCAACATCGAACACGTGCTTTACTTGACAATTACAACCTTTTGGTAAAAATTCGTACACCGGAAGTGGGTGTTTACCTAACCTTTCTTATTTTTTCGTTTTTTTGTGAATATGCAAAATATTACAAAAACATGTAAACAAATATTAAAGACAATAAAAGAAATCTTTTGTTTGAAAATATTTATCATAAAATAACATGATGTTCATATATCATTTTTAACCTTTACAATAATAATAGTGGGTTTGTTGCATTATTTGAGTCATAAAAAAAATTACCGTTTCAGTAAACGTCAATGTTACGTGTGCCAATATTTTCATTTCGTGACTGAATTTTGAAAATGCTAAAAAAAGCGTGTTCATTTAGTACAATGCAATGGGATTCGATATTTATGTTATCAATACACAAAGTTCAATATGCTGGACACAAATGGCATAATAACATGTCCAGTCGGAAAACATTTACACTAAAAAGGTCACAAGAAAAATAAATACGGAAGAGTCACAAAAGAAATCACAGATGCGTCACTATAGTTCAGACAAAGTTCGGAAGGGCAAGCACCGGTATGCACGGCAAGAACTCGGATAAATTACCGGACGGTGACTTCACATCAGCGGATCAGCAGCTTCGGTGGATCGGCGATCTTGGTGTAGTTGCTTCCTTGGAGGCGACTTCTGTCGTAGGTTTTTTAGTGCTCCCTGATAGGCATATTACTACATGTCCGTGGATCAATGATTTCTTTTAATAAAATATTTTTATAAAAATATATTAATTTTTCAATCATTTTGTTTCCCAAAAATTGTCGTCGTCTCTGGTAACTCTCTCAATCGACAGGGCTTGTTTCGTCATATGACAAAATGAGAAAAAGTCGACTTTTGCAATATGCATCTGGCCCTGGATTTGATAGTAATAATTGTGATTACGTTTTAATTTCAAATCCGTATCCAAAAAGAATTTTTTTTTTCGATTGCTGCTTTTGCTGTTGTTATTTTTTCTATCGATTTTATGCACTTCACCTCGATAATTCCCCGACCATTTACTATCAACCCATCTGGAGATGCTACCAAAAAACCATACGTCTCATCCACAAAAAAGCCGCACGGTGTCACCGAAGTTTTTATCATGTCTTCGTACTTTCGTAAGGCATTTTTTACTTTCTCCGTTACGAAGTATGAGAAAGTATTGTGAAAGTATTGAATTTTTTTCAAATTTTTTTTACGGAAATATCCGTTTTGGGGCCCCTAGATGCCATTTCAACAATTTCTGTATTTTTTTTGTGTCTATGTGTGTGTGTCTGTGTCTGCTGTGCGCGCTGTATCTCAAAAAATAATTAAACAATTGATATGAAACTTTGAACATACGTCTTATTTGATAATCTGAAGAACTGAAAAGCTTTTGGTAAAATTTCGTACACCGGAAGTGGGTGTTTACCTTAATTGTTTTTTTGTTTTTTGCCAATATTTTCTTAAATATTAAAAATAGCACAAAAACAATTTAACAAACATTGAAGACAACAAAGAAATGAACATCTTTTCCTTAAAAACATTTTTCATAAAATCATTTTTATTCGAGAAAAAAAAATTATTTATTTTTTATTTTTGGTTTATAATTATAAAACGATAATAGTTACAGCAAATTTATGTTAATAATAATTGTAGAGAATGCTAAAATGAACAACTTATAAAGAATAAGTTTTTTTTTAGTTTTTGAGCAAACTGAGTTTTTTAATTTGAAGTATAATTTTTCCATCTTTCATAATTTTGAGGTTTTAAACGTCAGTTTCATCCGAGTTTACACAACGCTCGATATAGATTTAAAATATGATTTCAATTAAAAATAATCTATGAAAACGTAAATATAAATGGCTATGATACCATCAAGTCGGAGAAAGTAACATGATGGCCACATCACCATTTTTTCATTTATTTGTCCGTAGACCGTGGCTTCATTTGAAAATGGCTCCTTATAAAGTAGATTTGATACTAGAGGAGCACATTTTGTTTTTAGTCGCCTTTTGCAGATTGTGCCAAATTTAGATGCTGTCAATCGGTATTTCCGGAACTTTTAGTATGTTGTACTACAGCAGACACCAACGAACAACTTCGCCGAAAAATATCAAATTTCCGGGATTTATTTCACTCGATCAACTTTTTATGGTATAATTTCACTGGGCTATAATATAAATAATACGATTACATTGCTAAATTATCTAACTAGACTGAGCCAGTCACATAAATCACGTAGCGCGGCTCCTGTATCGCCCAGAAATATGCTTCATTATTTAGGTACTTTTGAAATCAAATTGCAAAAAAGACTTCACGGAAGCGGTGCTCCATATTTCTAATGGGTTCCAAATTGTTCTGAAGAGTTCGATGAAATTATTTGTGGAATTTTTACACAATTTATTTCGCCCGAAAGTGTTTTCGCACAAATACCTCTCTGTCAACTGAAATGAAAATAATATTATAGAATAGAACTGCTCGGAACTATTTGAAATACATTTACTGAATTATCTAGCTGTGTTTGTTTATGAAAGCCGAGAGGGCAAGGGCACTTGACTCATACGAACGGAGCGAGCCTGTCATATAAATCACGTAGCGCGGCTCCTTTATCGCCCAAAAATATGCGTAATTATTTAGGTATTTTTGAAATTTAACAAATTACAAAAAGTACTAAACTATCGGTAAGCTCCTGAATTTTCTGAATTCATTGCAATTTTTCTTTTTTTAATATGACCTATAGTGTCCGAGATGTGCCGGTATTACTTTTCATTCGAAACCGAGGGTATGGAGATTCCCGTTAAGATTAAATGTACTAATGTTACTCGTATCTAAATTTTAGCTCTCGCAGAACTTTGTATAGTTTTGAGCAACTCTTACTTGGGATTTCGCCATTCTTGCTAACCTCAACATGTACCGCATCCACTGTAGGCATTTTATTTTCCAAAAAGAAGGAGTGCACTGTCTTTCGGATAAGATATTTATGGTGTTCGTCTAGATGAATTATAGGATTTCTTCTTAGCTGCTTGGGTGGTTTAACACCTCCTGTTGATTGTTGCACTCGCAAATACTTTTCAATTGTACTAACCCCACATCCTTAACAACACACAGACCTGATTAGCATTGTTAACTTTAAGAATTTACTACATTCCTACCAGTATATTCATGTGTTTTTTCCATACACGCTTGTTTTGTCCAGTCGGGAAAGTCTTTTGATATGCCAGCAAATACCCTAACAATCATGTTTCGTTCCCCTTCACCGTAGGAGTAGCATTCTACAACAATTAACATTCTTTATGGATGACTGTTAATTTCTCACATTAGAATTAAACTTACGCCTGCTACGGGCTCCAATATTTTCCATGTTTACCCAGAGACACGTTGAATAAAAAAGAAAAACTCTAAAAGAAAGTGGATAACCTAGAAAAAAGTCTCGTTTCACCGAAACATTGCTATTATGAAAATAATTTTCACATACCTTTTGAGAGCTAATAAGGCACGACGAGTCTTGAAACAGACTTATTTTAATACAGAAACTTGCAGAAAGAAGTAAACGACGAAAACTGATATAAACGAACCACTATTATGACAACACAATATGACATTTAACATATGAGGCCCGCAAGATATTCTGTAATTGGCATCTTGTAAACGGCATTTCCTAACTCACCAATGAAATCACTGCATTTTAAATTTCGATCTAAAATTCAAAATATGATGCGCGCGCAACCATACAGCAGGAAAAAATGAAGTATAGTGTCAGTGCCAGCGAAGGCAGTGGAAGATAATTTAAAACCCATTTGAAAATTACTTTTAAATGGATTTATTACGAAGAAGATACAGTTTTTTTATTTCTTTGTGAAAAAAATGTGTGGTGAAAACAAAATGTTAGTTTCATTATCGATGAACATGGGTGAGAAACATTCAATCAAAACTTTTGTTCATAACGGTTTTTTTAATTGGAAGAAGGCTATAGAAAAATTGAAAATATATACATGAGAAATGTTATCATCGGTGATTCGGCAATAGAAAAGGGAGTGAACATCGCAAGTATTTCGCCACAAAGCAAATTGAAAGAAATGAAGGCAGCGCGGCAAGCTTTAATCAAAATTGTCCACTCACTTCAGTTCTTGGCCCAACAACGTTTAGTAATACATAGTCACACAGATGATGTTTTCAATATAAGACAACTTTTAGTATTACGTTATGAAGATATTCCCGACATGGTTTCAGCGAACTAAATTGAAATGGTTGTCACACGTCCCCTGAAATGAAATTTTATCGTAATTAAGTGGAATGAAAGGATTTCTCTTTATTATGAAACTCGTGATATATCTATCAACGAACAAGTTAGTATCTGTTTTAGATATATATGAAACTGAAGAAACATATGTGGGCTTTTATGAAACATATTTGACAACTTTGAATACTCTTCTAAAAGTTGTAAAAAATGTTCTGCTGGCTGCGATTAAATTTAAGTAATTTGAGTTACGGTAACGGACTTACAGTGACGAGTAATGGAATTGGAGCCTAGAGCTATATTTTTGCATTGCACGGCCCACACTTATTTAATAGTGCAAGATGCAATGCAGAATATGACAAATGTACGAGACGTTTTAGTACTTTTAAGAGAACTAATTTGTTTTGTTCCAAAAATTTAGAACATAACGTTAATATTGGTGATGGCGCAGATGGAATTCAAATATCATCGTTACGCCCTTTTTTTCTATTACGAATCAAATCTCTACAAACAGTAGAACAAAATGTTGGAGCTTTACTTTTTGTGTTTAATTACGCAATGATATTAATTTTTCAAAGGATGGAACATGTAAATGCAATTCTACGAAAAAAGTCTGTGTTATCAAGATGTTAAAATTCCAATTGAAAATAATCGGTAACATTGAGTCCAAACCTAACAATGAATTCGATAAATTATGGACATATATTACAGAGTTACGCACTGTATATTCATTACACACATTTTTATAATCGATTGTATTAAGACTTATTCCAAAAATTAATTATCTTTATCGACTTTTAATTTTTATTGTTAATTAATAATTAATTTATTTAATTTTTGTTTCAGGATTGTCCTGGAGGACAAGATTTTCGAGTGGAACAGTGTGCAGCTTTTAATGATGGGCTGTTCAAGGGAAAGAACTTCGAGTGGGAGCCATTTTTAAAGGGTGAGTTTCCATTTAATTTATGTACTTGTAATGTTTAATAAATTAACATCGTAATATCTAATTGATTACACGTAATGAAAACGGCGGGAGATATAGTAATAAAATTAATAAGCGCCTTTATACACTTAAAATAGATTTAACCCTTAAGACTCGAGAAATAATTTAAAATGTTTCTCTCGTTGAAAAAAGGAGCACTTTCATAACATATTGTGTATTACACTATTGTTTGTGGTTAAAATATTATAACAAATTAAAGTATTACAAAAACTATGGTTTATTGTATATATTTGTGTCTGCAATTAAAAATATATTTTTTTAATGAAAATATCCATAATTATCATTTTTAAATTTGATTTGAACCATGTGGTGGCATCTCGTAACATATTCATGAAAGAATAGTACAGAAATAGGATTAGACGGTAGGCAACTAAAGAGGCTCGGTTGTGCATTAGAAGTTGCATATTGTAAATAGTAAATCGGATGTGTGAAGAACTTTACGATGTATAGAATTGATTTCTTGAATTGTAAGTATTTTATTGATTGCCAGTAGTCTAGTAATTTGAAATTTATTGAGAAATCATAAATGTGTACGGCAAAAATCTTTAAATAAATTAGTTAAATAACAAAGAGGATGGTTGCGTCAGTTACTACGTAGTCATTCCTATTTAACTGAGTTGAAAAAATTACCATGTCTTAACCACCTAATTATTGTAAAAAATATTATATAACGTGATATTTACATAACATTTCTTACAATAAATAATTGTGTTTAAAACATATTGAATTCTTTAATGCAGTTTGCTCAAATAACTTTTAATTGTAATGTAATAATAACAATAATTTAATATTTGATTGTATTGATTTGTCGACATTATAAATATAATAATAATAATCCATTTATTGTTACCGTACATGTTCATACATGTTGGACAAGTCAAACAAAACAGATAATGCATTACAATATCACTCAGGGTCGGACTGGGAGTCCAACGGCCCGGGGGACTTGATGAATAAAATGGTAAATACAAAAAATATATAATGTATAATCATTATTTTAATTATTTTTATATTCAATTTGTTATTTTATTTTTTTACGGTATATGTTGAAGTCGTATATAACATGTTAAATTTTCCCAATAAAAGTATCAGCAGATTTCTTAATTAGAGCAAAAGTTAATTTCTCCGCACTCCCTTATGTTCATATTTTCCGTACTCTTAACGTATTGTAACCAACGAGTGTGTTAATGATAGCGTTTAATGATCGAGACATTTTCATGAACGAGCGCTTTCGCGAGTGCGTTAATTGTTCAGATTATTAATCACCAATTAACACACGCGTTGGTTACAAGATTTTTTCGTTGATCGTAACTTGGATAAAAATTAGATTAGAGAAAATCCAAACAAAACCAACAAACAAACTTGCTTATAAGCCCTTTGCAGCAATATCGACAAAAAATACTAATAGCGCCGATTCCGAATGACGCCTTGCCTGTTTCTCCTCGCACCGGGAAATAAATTCTATGTAAGTTTTTTCGTAAAAATGTTTACTCGTTTCCGGAAGTTAATGTTGCATTATTTGCATTGGCTAGTACTTTTGGCGGTGTTAATGTAAATTCGACACTATCCATGGTAGCAGCCATTCACTTGATACACGCGTTTTATAAATTTGACGTTTCACACTTTGACATTTATCAAATATCAAAATCGAAGGCGGTTTGTTTCTAGCGCAGAGGATTGATGTACTTTTGCACTTACATGTGAAACAAATTATAGATCGTTTTCTCACTATTATCAGTTACATTTACAGTCATTATGAGTAATTAACCACTCATGAATTAGCTATTTAATGCTAAACTGGAAATCGTTCATTAATGAAAAATCGTTTATTAACACGGGTTATTAATGAACAATGTTTGATACATCTGGGTACAAGTTAGCCATTAACCAAAAACCAACAGAAAATGACTATTATTGAATGATTCTCTTCAGTAAATTACAGGAACAAACAGACACAACAAATACTGTACATAGGACCACAAACTAAAATTCTACCTTGCTTTTAAAAAGTAATTGAGAATGAGTCTTCTGTCATAAGGCTGAAGTGCCATTAATTGTATTTATTAATCTAAGTTAGCGTCGACTTGGAGGCCTGGTAGCCTGTCGGCCCGGACTTGAGGACTTGTTGCGCTACTTCCCCGGGCCAGTCCGGCCCTGATATTACTTCCATATACTAATAAGAGTATTCATTCAGATTATAATAGTTCTTTTCTATTAAAAATGCATGCAAGTATTTCTTATTATGTAATTGTACGACCCATATTTTAATTGTATAAACTGTATGTACTTTTATTTTTGAGTTTTATATTTTTAATAAGTTGTTTTTTTTATATTTACCTGGACCAGATTACACTTTAATTTTAAAATGCTTGTTATTGTACCGTATGAAAACATTTCAATTGTATCAACTGTATTTTGTACATTTAAACTTTGTAAAAATAAATATATAGGATCAATCGAAAAGTCATTAAGGAACAAAGTTGCTTTATTTTAAATGGAACACCTTGTAAACTATTTAATATTTCAGTTATTTGCAAAATAAAAAAGATATATTATGCACTCCACAAACTTAAACTTGCCCATTTTCTAGATATCGAGTTTTGAAAATCATTTTCTAATCAATTGGAAAAGAAAAAAAAATAGTTTTGGAATCCTATTTTATAAGGTGCTCAAAGTGTCCACCGTTTACCTCCTGACAGTAATAAAGTGTTACAAAATTTTCTAGCGAGAAATACTGGAAATTCCGTTCATTTCTTTTTTGCACGCTAAATATTACTTTCTCCGTTACGAAGTACGAGAAAGTATTGTGATCGTGATTTTTTTTCAAAAATTTTTCTTACGGAAATATCCGTTTTGGGGTCCCTAGATGCGATTTCAACAATTTATGGAAAAAAAATTGTGTCTGTGTATGTGTGTATGTGTGTGTATGTCCCCACATATTTGTGGCACTTTGTGTGTGCTACATCCTGAATTGTGGCGGAGGCGCGTTCTTGTGGCACCTTACCCTCCGTGCCACAAGTACATTCGGCTATTTCTCCATTGCTTCATATGTCACACTTACGACATTTAGTACCAATGTTAAAGAAGATCAGATTATTTCAGTTATCTATACGAAAATTCTCTAAAATCATTCTCACGAAAGTTATGATACCTTAAAAATAATTGTGTGTATGACGCCACATCATGGGTACCGATCATGTGTGCTACACACCAAATTGTGACAACCCTTGTTGGTAGCGCCACCTGGAACAAAATATGCTGCGTTGCCGACCTATCCCACATACCTACCGAGGGGATCGCATTGTTTGCTCAATTCTCGGGTTGGAAATAGATTTACAGTTGGCGTTAGGACTTGCAGTGTCCATTCATAAATATTTCAATTAAATAAATAACATAAATTATTAATAAATAAATATTGAAATATTAAAATATTAATGAAATAAGAAATTGTGAGTAGAGAAATTAATTAAATTAATAACAGTAATTATTAATAAATAAATAAAAATTGAATTATTTATGAAACATAAAATTGCAAACAGAGAAATAAAATGTACAATTAAATGTTAAAAATGCACGGAATTTCTTGTAATTGTCTAAATTATTATTGTTCTTGACAATTAATACCCAACTTAAATTGATTTTTTTGTTCCCACTTTACTTGAATTACAGTTAAAATTATGCATAAATTATGCAAATTCACCAAATTAAATAGCATTTATTTATATTAATTTATTGGATTCTGTTTTAAAGTTTAAACGGGTTCGGGATGATAAAATGATACAAATATTATTACAATCTTTATATGTATATAAAAAGTGCATGTAATATAATTTATTTCGTATTCAATTAACAAAATTTTCCCACTTTCTTTGAATTTTTAATTTTATCTATATGATTTTTAACACAAAATTTAATGTCAGTCCAACCGCGTGAAGATAATATAGAATTGCTATTCATACATTGTATGCAGTTTACTTTTCCTGGTACAGTATTTCTTTTTATGTGCGTTGCAAAAAACTTCAACACTGCTCCTTTCTCTGCACTAGAGCATTATACATCATATTAAGGATACAAATAGTTTATGATTAATTTTGAAATAGCACTAAACAATATTAATAAATATCATTACCTGAACATGTACGGGGAACAGGTACTTGAGTCGACACTTATATTAAAAAAAATATTTTTTTAATGGAATAAAACATGTTTAAATAATTCTAATTAATCCCATCATATAGAAAAATAATTGATTTATATTACTAACAAAAATTTGCTTCAAAATTATATGATAAAATATACATTAACACAAGGTAAAAGTTTTAGCATGTAAAATCCTATGGCCCACGATAAAAAACATACTGTATATCTAACGGTCAATCCATGTCAAATCAACCAATGATAGTCGCTAATTTTTTTTTATTTTCCAGAAGTTTTAGCTATTTTTTAAATTTCTAACCAAAAAGCTAATAAAGTCTCAGTGATGAAATTTTAACCACTTAGCATAACACCATTAAAGAACGTTTTGTGAAAATATTGGGTTTTTAAAGTGTGTCCCTTCCGAGATATTTCAGATCGAAAATACCTGATTTTAGGAAAATTGCAATATTTGAAGACCCTTTAAAAAAGGATGTAACTCTCTGGCCTGATACTTTTTAGGGAAGTAGTATACTATAGACACTATATCCACAAAAAATGAATTTGAGTCTTCGTTTTATCTTTAACACTTTTAATTTTTAAAGAGAAGCTTTTTATTTTGGAAACGTTAACATTTACCTATTTTCTGCTAATTTACAATTTAGTATAGGCCTATATATATATATATATATATATATATATATATATATATATATATATATATATATACTTAACAGAAAAAATTGTACATTTTATGTTCTTTAACATGGTTTCTTTTTGAACCAAATATCTCCAAAAACCGAGGAGCTACAGAGTTTAACGTAAATATCTACAAAATGCAAAATAGGCTGACCCACCAATACAAAATGGCTGTTCACAAAAAAAACTGAACATCTGAAAAATTAATGCATAGCTGTTTTCAACTCTCTGAATATACTACAACATAGGTAAAAAAACGAAAATAGATAAATTTTGTCAGAGACCTTTTCAAATTAAATTGGTTGATTTGATTGACCCCTAAGAATTTTTAGTGACAATCTAAAGACAATAATCAAACAAACTGTTTTAAAAATATGTTTACTTCTTAAAAATAATATTTATTGTTTCAAAATTGTCTAACAATAAGTAAGAAGTTCGTTTGAAATTCATCTCCCTAAATATATGTTCATGAACGCTGGAATATTTAGGTTGGTTCATATACTTACATGTTTGTTTGCAAAATATTAGGAAAAGTTGATAAAAACCAAAGAAAATATGAGCGATTAGATTTTTCACCATAATTGCTTTGAATAGTATGAGAGTGCTGTCTTTATTCTGACAACAATTAAAATGTAACTCATTCTAATTTGGTTTCTGTATCGAATAGAAAATTCAGCAATGTACATTGGCGATTTACATTGTATTTATATGTTTATGCAAACTCCTGCTTCCCATACAGATGGCAAAAAAAGGCAATAGCATAACAAAAAACGTGTATTGTAACTTGTTACTCAAGAGTGAAAAAATAAAATTAAAATATTTGGGATTTCACACGAGTTACCGCGCTTGTCATCAATTGAAAATCTATAAATAGATTGTTAATAATTTTCTTAAAATACAATCCGGAATGAATTTTGAGTAAATTTTCAAATCGATGGTAATTATTATTACATTTTTTCACTTAAATTATTACAGATTTTCAAGAACTTATACTTTATTCTCATGGATTTATCCCACAACTTGCGGATGGGGTGTTTGCAGGTTTCTATGGATTAATAATTATAATTAATTTTTAGTAAATTTATAAAGTTTATAGGAGAGACATATTTCATTTCATTTTTTCATTTGAATCGCAAAAATATTGTTATTTTCAAATAACAACCTACCTTGTTGTTTACTTTTTAGATAGAGCATTTTTAACTACAATACAATACTATTTTTTCTCCACGACCACTGTAGAATTTAAGCATTCTGAAATCAATTTTGATCATAGAACGTACACATTCTCACTCTTGTTATGGATCAAAATAAAATGCACTTATGCGTTTTGCATGTAATTCATTCCATAATAACTAATGGAATGAATATTCTCACACCGTTTCGAATAAAACAATTAGCCTTGGATATCACAATTGTCAAAATACTATAAACATAACCACAAACGCGATAATAAAACGTAAGTTCTTTGTGTTAATTATAATTAATATACTAATACAATAATTATTGTATTAGTCTATTTTATCTGGTCGAGGAGAAAGTATAGTCTACTACTAGGTAAGAATGGAAATTCTGATGCTAGTCCACTCGCATCGAATTTCCATTTTAACCTTGTTACAGAGTATACTATTATACCCTCGCCTAAGGCATTTTTCAAGTTAATTTGACTAAAATAAGCGCTGCGTGTCTAAAATTTGTCGCATAATAACATTTTTTTTTAAATTATTTACCAAATTCAGTATTGCATCAAACTAAAGTTGATTATTTTGTTGCTATAACAATACACTTTTTTATTCTTTATGGAGATTTTTCTCTAGTAATTTTTTTTAAGTTGCATTATTAGAAATTTTTTGAGTAATTTCGTTTTGAAAATAAAAGCAACAGTGCGTTGTCCTAGCAACAAAACGATAAGTTCCAACGAATATCCAACATCATCACTAAACGCATTATTAAATTCCAAAGAACTTGTATACAAATCATTTTCGGATTCGGTAAATAAAATAAAAGTAAAGTCATTACGCAAAACCCTGACCGCTTATTTACTCGATTTTTTTTTGAAAATGTTATTGTATTTGCAACCACATTTAATTGATGAAAATAACATTTTCTCATACCAGATTTACATTCCTTCCTTACAATTAGTTCAGTGATTTTTTAATTAAATTACGTTCATAAAACTCACATAAATGGATATTTTGTATATGCTGCACTGTCAAATAAGCTCCAATTATGTGTCTAATATTAATTTCTTGGTTTATTTGATCCATTCTCATTTTACTGTAAATGTGTAAATGTTGTTATGTGTTAATTGCTATTGTGTGTTAGTTTGGACCGGATATTGGGATGTGACGCATTCATTCGACGAATTCCTTTTAAAATTTAAAGGGACGGTCCAAAACAGGTAGAACACTTGGGGGTGACGAATGCTAACATCTGCGAAAGATAAATATTTGAGGCCTGGCTCCTACTTCTATACATATTTAAAAATAGACTTTTATTATTGCTATTTAAATTAATAACTTTCTGTAAATTTCTTGCTCTTTCAAACTGAATTTCAATGGCTATTGTAATGCACGCTAGAGAAATAAATCTTCGATTTTTTTATTACGTCCATTTTCTCAATAAAACTTTATTCATACATTTCTTATAGATTTTAATATAGAAATAAATACCAATCAATAATAATAACTTACTACAAAAAATAATGTTGGTAAAAATCAAACTATTATCTTTTAATTTTTATGCTATTAAGGAATTCATTATTTTTTGCTGCCCAAAACAGCGAATGGATAAAATAAACCATGAAATGAACATTAGATACATAATTTGCGAATATTTGAACGTGTGAAATACCCGAAATGTCCATTTATGTGACGTTTATAAATTCAAAACTTACTAAAGTAAGGAGATATTGTAAATCTAAAAAAATATGACTTACATCTACATTCAAATCCTTATTTCGAATAACTCTATCGACTTTTTTCTGAC